>CM055118.1:103820539-104420539 GCA_029206835.1 Rana muscosa | reverse complement strand
TTTAGCACAGTAAAACACACTGACACTCTCCCTACCTATAGTTTTCTGTCCCTATAATTTTTTTTTTTTAAAGATGGTTGATGAGGAATGCTTTAGCACAGTATAGCACAATGAGAATTTCCCTCACTGTCCTTCCCTGTCCCTACAAACAAGGTTTAGCACAGTAAAACACACTGACACTCTCCCTACCTATAGTTTTCTGTCCCTATAAAAAATGTTTTTTTAAAGATGGTTGATGAGGAATGCTTTAGCACAGTATAGCACAATGAGAATTTCCCTCACTGTCCTCCCCTGTCCCTACAAACAAGGTTTAGCACAGTAAAACACACTGACACTCTCCCTACCTATAGTTTTCTGTCCCTATATTTTTTTTTTTTAAAGATGGTTGATGAGGAATGCTTTAGCACAGTATAGCACAATGAGAATTTCCCTCACTGTCCTTCCCTGTCCCTACAAACAAGGTTTAGCACAGTAAAACACATTGACACTCTCCCTACCTATAGTTTTCTGTCCCTATAATTTTTTTTTTTTAAAGATGGTTGATGAGGAATGCTTTAGCACAGTATAGCACAATGAGAATTTCCCTCACTGTCCTTCCCTGTCCCTACAAACAAGGTTTAGCACAGTAAAACACACTGACACTCTCCCTACCTATAGTTTTCTGTCCCTATAAAAAAAATTTTTTTTTAAAGATGGTTGATGAGGAATGCTTTAGCACAGTATAGCACAATGAGAATTTCCCTCACTGTCCTTCCCTGTCCCTACAAACAAGGTTTAGCACAGTAAAACACACTGACACTCTCCCTACCTATAGTTTTCTGTCCCTATAAAAAATTTTTTTTAAAGATAGTTGATGAGGAATGCTTTAGCACAGTATAGCACAATGAGAATTTCCCTCACTGTCCTTCCCTGTCCCTACAAACAAGGTTTAGCACAGTAAAACACACTGACACTCTCCCTACCTATAGTTTTCTGTCCCTATAAAAAATTTTTTTTTTAAAGATGGTTGATGAGGAATGCTTTAGCACAGTATAGCACAATGAGAATTTCCCTCACTGTCCTTCCCTGTCCCTACAAACAAGGTTTAGCACAGTAAAACACACTGACACTCTCCCTACCTATAGTTTTCTGTCCCTATAAAAAATTTGTTTTTTAAAGATGGTTGATGAGGAATGCTTTAGCACAGTATAGCACAATGAGAATTTCCCTCACTGTCCTTCCCTGTCCCTACAAACAAGGTTTAGCACAGTAAAACACACTGACACTCTCCCTACCTATAGTTTTCTGTCCCTATAAAAATTTTTTTTTTTAAAGATGGTTGATGAGGAATGCTTTAGCACAGTATAGCACAATGAGAATTTCCCTCACTGTCCTTCCCTGTCCCTACAAACAAGGTTTAGCACAGTAAAACACACTGACACTCTCCCTACCTATAGTTTTCTGTCCCTATAATTTTTTTTTTTAAAGATGGTTGATGAGGAATGCTTTAGCACAGTATAGCACAATGAGAATTTCCCTCACTGTCATTCCCTGTCCCTACAAACAAGGTTTAGCACAGTAAAACACACTGACACTCTCCCTACCTATAGTTTTCTGTCCCTATAAAAAATGTTTTTTTAAAGATGGTTGATGAGGAATGCTTTAGCACAGTATAGCACAATGAGAATTTCCCTCACTGTCCTCCCCTGTCCCTACAAACAAGGTTTAGCACAGTAAAACACACTGACACTCTCCCTACCTATAGTTTTCTGTCCCTATATTTTTTTTTTTTAAAGATGGTTGATGAGGAATGCTTTAGCACAGTATAGCACAATGAGAATTTCCCTCACTGTCCTTCCCTGTCCCTACAAACAAGGTTTAGCACAGTAAAACACATTGACACTCTCCCTACCTATAGTTTTCTGTCCCTATAATTTTTTTTTTTTTAAAGATGGTTGATGAGGAATGCTTTAGCACAGTATAGCACAATGAGAATTTCCCTCACTGTCCTTCCCTGTCCCTACAAACAAGGTTTAGCACAGTAAAACACACTGACACTCTCCCTACCTATAGTTTTCTGTCCCTATAAAAAAATTTTTTTTTTAAAGATGGTTGATGAGGAATGCTTTAGCACAGTATAGCACAATGAGAATTTCCCTCACTGTCCTTCCCTGTCCCTACAAACAAGGTTTAGCACAGTAAAACACACTGACACTCTCCCTACCTATAGTTTTCTGTCCCTATAAAAAATGTTTTTTTAAAGATAGTTGATGAGGAATGCTTTAGCACAGTATAGCACAATGAGAATTTCCCTCACTGTCCTTCCCTGTCCCTACAAACAAGGTTTAGCACAGTAAAACACACTGACACTCTCCCTACCTATAGTTTTCTGTCCCTATAAAAAATTTGTTTTTTAAAGATGGTTGATGAGGAATGCTTTAGCACAGTATAGCACAATGAGAATTTCCCTCACTGTCCTTCCCTGTCCCTACAAACAAGGTTTAGCACAGTAAAACACACTGACACTCTCCCTACCTATAGTTTTCTGTCCCTATAAAAAAAATTTTTTTTAAAGATGGTTGATGAGGAATGCTTTAGCACAGTATAGCACAATGAGAATTTCCCTCACTGTCCTTCCCTGTCCCTACAAACAAGGTTTAGCACAGTAAAACACACTGACACTCTCCCTACCTATAGTTTTCTGTCCCTATAATTTTTTTTTTTAAAGATGGTTGATGAGGAATGCTTTAGCACAGTATAGCACAATGAGAATTTCCCTCACTGTCATTCCCTGTCCCTACAAACAAGGTTTAGCACAGTAAAACACACTGACACTCTCCCTACCTATAGTTTTCTGTCCCTATAAAAAATGTTTTTTTAAAGATGGTTGATGAGGAATGCTTTAGCACAGTATAGCACAATGAGAATTTCCCTCACTGTCCTTCCCTGTCCCTACAAACAAGGTTTAGCACAGTAAAACACACTGACACTCTCCCTACCTATAGTTTTCTGTCCCTATAATTTTTTTTTTTTTAAAGATGGTTGATGAGGAATGCTTTAGCACAGTATAGCACAATAAGAATTTCCCTCACTGTCCTTCCCTGTCCCTACAAACAAGGTTTAGCACGGTAAAACACACTGACACTCTCCCTACCTATAGTTTTCTGTCCCTATAATTTTTTTTTTTTTAAAGATGGTTGATGAGGAATGCTTTAGCACAGTATAGCACAATGAGAATTTCCCTCACTGTCCTTCCCTGTCCCTACAAACAAGGTTTAGCACAGTAAAACACACTGACACTCTCCCTACCTATAGTTTTCTGTCCCTATAAAAAATGTTTTTTTAAAGATGGTTGATGAGGAATGCTTTAGCACAGTATAGCACAATGAGAATTTCCCTCACTGTCCTTCCCTGTCCCTACAAACAAGGTTTAGCACAGTAAAACACACTGACACTCTCCCTACCTATAGTTTTCTGTCCCTATAAAAAAAATTTTTTTTAAAGATGGTTGATGAGGAATGCTTTAGCACAGTATAGCACAATGAGAATTTCCCTCACTGTCCTTCCCTGTCCCTACAAACAAGGTTTAGCACAGTAAAACACACTGACACTCTCCCTACCTATAGTTTTCTGTCCCTATATTTTTTTTTTTTTAAAGATGGTTGATGAGGAATGCTTTAGCACAGTATAGCACAATGAGAATTTCCCTCACTGTCCTTCCCTGTCCCTACAAACAAGGTTTAGCACAGTAAAACACACTGACACTCTCCCTACCTATAGTTTTCTGTCCCTATAATTTTTTTTTTTTAAAGATGGTTGATGAGGAATGCTTTAGCACAGTATAGCACAATGAGAATTTCCCTCACTGTCCTTCCCTGTCCCTACAAACAAGGTTTAGCACAGTAAAACACACTGACACTCTCCCTACCTATAGTTTTCTGTCCCTATAATTTTTTTTTTTTAAAGATAGTTGATGAGGAATGCTTTAGCACAGTATAGCACAATGAGAATTTCCCTCACTGTCCTTCCCTGTCCCTACAAACAAGGTTTAGCACAGTAAAACACACTGACACTCTCCCTACCTATAGTTTTCTGTCCCTATAAAATTTTTTTTTTTAAAGATGGTTGATGAGGAATGCTTTAGCACAGTATAGCACAATGAGAATTTCCCTCACTGTCCTTCCCTGTCCCTACAAACAAGGTTTAGCACAGTAAAACACACTGACACTCTCCCTACCTATAGTTTTCTGTCCCTATAATTTTTTTTTTTTAAAGATGGTTGATGAGGAATGCTTTAGCACAGTATAGCACAATGAGAATTTCCCTCACTGTCATTCCCTGTCCCTACAAACAAGGTTTAGCACAGTAAAACACACTGACACTCTCCCTACCTATAGTTTTCTGTCCCTATAAAAAATGTTTTTTTAAAGATGGTTGATGAGGAATGCTTTAGCACAGTATAGCACAATGAGAATTTCCCTCACTGTCCTTCCCTGTCCCTACAAACAAGGTTTAGCACAGTAAAACACACTGACACTCTCCCTACCTATAGTTTTCTGTCCCTATAATTTTTTTTTTTTTAAAGATGGTTGATGAGGAATGCTTTAGCACAGTATAGCACAATGAGAATTTCCCTCACTGTCCTTCCCTGTCCCTACAAACAAGGTTTAGCACAGTAAAACACACTGACACTCTCCCTACCTATAGTTTTCTGTCCCTATAATTTTTTTTTTTTTTTAAAGATGGTTGATGAGGAATGCTTTAGCACAGTATAGCACAATGAGAATTTCCCTCACTGTCCTTCCCTGTCCCTACAAACAAGGTTTAGCACAGTAAAACACACTGACACTCTCCCTACCTATAGTTTTCTGTCCCTATAATTTTTTTTTTTTAAAGATGGTTGATGAGGAATGCTTTAGCACAGTATAGCACAATGAGAATTTCCCTCACTGTCCTTCCCTGTCCCTACAAACAAGGTTTAGCACAGTAAAACACACTGACACTCTCCCTACCTATAGTTTTCTGTCCCTATAAAAAATGTTTTTTTAAAGATGGTTGATGAGGAATGCTTTAGCACAGTATAGCACAATGAGAATTTCCCTCACTGTCCTTCCCTGTCCCTACAAACAAGGTTTAGCACAGTAAAACACACTGACACTCTCCCTACCTATAGTTTTCTGCCCCTATAATTTTTTTTTTTTAAAGATGGTTGATGAGGAATGCTTTAGCACAGTATAGCACAATGAGAATTTCCCTCACTGTCCTTCCCTGTCCCTACAAACAAGGTTTAGCACAGTAAAACACACTGACACTCTCCCTACCTATAGTTTTCTGTCCCTATAAAAAATGTTTGTCATGGATATGCATTAATGTCTGTCTGCCATCTTACCTTCCTCCTCATGTGTTCATCTAGAGACCAGACCTCCTTCACCTGGCTTCCTTTATAATCTCCTCCCAGCCTGACTCCACCCCAGGCCCTATCACTGAACACTATATTAACCTGTGCACTGCAAGCCTGCTTTGCTGATCAACGTGTTTGTTAGGCATTGTGTGTTTGGGTTCCTGCCTGCCGTGTGCTACGTCTGTCTCTCTGTTACGTTATTGGCTTGTCCCCGACCATCCCTGTCTGCTCGTGACCCTTGACCTTCGGCTCGTTCTTCGTTATCCTTGTCTGCTTGTGGCCCCTGACCTTCGGCTTGTTATTCGGTTCTCTCTATCGTGTGCCGCTGCTTCCCCTTATCCTACGGGGCGTGAGCTAGGAAACTCCAGGGGCCGCGACCTGGTCCCAGCCTGCAGCGTAACATCCTCACCACTAGAGGCCCTGGAGAAGACCAGCTGGGTCTTAGACTCCGCGCCCTGGGGAATCTTGGCTCTCGCTTCCGTTGGGATCCCGGTTGTGCTCCTCTGGTCCCGCTTTCCACAACCACCCAGTTTCCTACCCACAGAAGCCAGCCATAGGGTTCACTACCTCGCGGTGCACTCCTGTCCCCCTACGGTGTGCATCTGTCACCTGGCCACAGGTGACCCTGACAATGTTTTTTTAAAGATGGTTGATGAGGAATGCTTTAGCACAGTATAGCACAATGAGAATTTCCCTCACTGTCCTTCCCTGTCCCTACAAACAAGGTTTAGCACAGTAAAACACACTGACACTCTCCCTACCTATAGTTTTCTGTCCCTATAATTTTTTTTTTTTTTAAAGATGGTTGATGAGGAATGCTTTAGCACAGTATAGCACAATGAGAATTTCCCTCACTGTCATTCCCTGTCCCTACAAACAAGGTTTAGCACAGTAAAACACACTGACACTCTCCCTACCTATAGTTTTCTGTCCCTATAAAAAATGTTTTTTTAAAGATGGTTGATGAGGAATGCTTTAGCACAGTATAGCACAATGAGAATTTCCCTCACTGTCCTCCCCTGTCCCTACAAACAAGGTTTAGCACAGTAAAACACACTGACACTCTCCCTACCTATAGTTTTCTGTCCCTATATTTTTTTTTTTTAAAGATGGTTGATGAGGAATGCTTTAGCACAGTATAGCACAATGAGAATTTCCCTCACTGTCCTTCCCTGTCCCTACAAACAAGGTTTAGCACAGTAAAACACATTGACACTCTCCCTACCTATAGTTTTCTGTCCCTATAATTTTTTTTTTTTTAAAGATGGTTGATGAGGAATGCTTTAGCACAGTATAGCACAATGAGAATTTCCCTCACTGTCCTTCCCTGTCCCTACAAACAAGGTTTAGCACAGTAAAACACACTGACACTCTCCCTACCTATAGTTTTCTGTCCCTATAAAAAATTTTTTTTTTTAAAGATGGTTGATGAGGAATGCTTTAGCACAGTATAGCACAATGAGAATTTCCCTCACTGTCCTTCCCTGTCCCTACAAACAAGGTTTAGCACAGTAAAACACACTGACACTCTCCCTACCTATAGTTTTCTGTCCCTATAAAAAATGTTTTTTTAAAGATAGTTGATGAGGAATGCTTTAGCACAGTATAGCACAATGAGAATTTCCCTCACTGTCCTTCCCTGTCCCTACAAACAAGGTTTAGCACAGTAAAACACACTGACACTCTCCCTACCTATAGTTTTCTGTCCCTATAAAAAATTTTTTTTTTAAAGATGGTTGATGAGGAATGCTTTAGCACAGTATAGCACAATGAGAATTTCCCTCACTGTCCTTCCCTGTCCCTACAAACAAGGTTTAGCACAGTAAAACACACTGACACTCTCCCTACCTATAGTTTTCTGTCCCTATAAAAAATTTGTTTTTTAAAGATGGTTGATGAGGAATGCTTTAGCACAGTATAGCACAATGAGAATTTCCCTCACTGTCCTTCCCTGTCCCTACAAACAAGGTTTAGCACAGTAAAACACACTGACACTCTCCCTACCTATAGTTTTCTGTCCCTATAAAAAAAATTTTTTTTAAAGATGGTTGATGAGGAATGCTTTAGCACAGTATAGCACAATGAGAATTTCCCTCACTGTCCTTCCCTGTCCCTACAAACAAGGTTTAGCACAGTAAAACACACTGACACTCTCCCTACCTATAGTTTTCTGTCCCTATAATTTTTTTTTTTAAAGATGGTTGATGAGGAATGCTTTAGCACAGTATAGCACAATGAGAATTTCCCTCACTGTCATTCCCTGTCCCTACAAACAAGGTTTAGCACAGTAAAACACACTGACACTCTCCCTACCTATAGTTTTCTGTCCCTATAAAAAATGTTTTTTTAAAGATGGTTGATGAGGAATGCTTTAGCACAGTATAGCACAATGAGAATTTCCCTCACTGTCCTTCCCTGTCCCTACAAACAAGGTTTAGCACAGTAAAACACACTGACACTCTCCCTACCTATAGTTTTCTGTCCCTATAATTTTTTTTTTTTTAAAGATGGTTGATGAGGAATGCTTTAGCACAGTATAGCACAATGAGAATTTCCCTCACTGTCCTTCCCTGTCCCTACAAACAAGGTTTAGCACGGTAAAACACACTGACACTCTCCCTACCTATAGTTTTCTGTCCCTATAATTTTTTTTTTTTTAAAGATGGTTGATGAGGAATGCTTTAGCACAGTATAGCACAATGAGAATTTCCCTCACTGTCCTTCCCTGTCCCTACAAACAAGGTTTAGCACAGTAAAACACACTGACACTCTCCCTACCTATAGTTTTCTGTCCCTATAAAAAATGTTTTTTTAAAGATGGTTGATGAGGAATGCTTTAGCACAGTATAGCACAATGAGAATTTCCCTCACTGTCCTTCCCTGTCCCTACAAACAAGGTTTAGCACAGTAAAACACACTGACACTCTCCCTACCTATAGTTTTCTGTCCCTATAAAAAATTTTTTTTTTAAAGATGGTTGATGAGGAATGCTTTAGCACAGTATAGCACAATGAGAATTTCCCTCACTGTCCTTCCCTGTCCCTACAAACAAGGTTTAGCACAGTAAAACACACTGACACTCTCCCTACCTATAGTTTTCTGTCCCTATATTTTTTTTTTTTTAAAGATGGTTGATGAGGAATGCTTTAGCACAGTATAGCACAATGAGAATTTCCCTCACTGTCCTTCCCTGTCCCTACAAACAAGGTTTAGCACAGTAAAACACACTGACACTCTCCCTACCTATAGTTTTCTGTCCCTATATTTTTTTTTTTTTAAAGATGGTTGATGAGGAATGCTTTAGCACAGTATAGCACAATGAGAATTTCCCTCACTGTCCTTCCCTGTTCCTACAAACAAGGTTTAGCACAGTAAAACACACTGACACTCTCCCTACTGTGAGGGGGTTAACTCGGTAGCGGGTGTGTGTGACCCCCTGGTTGGGCTCCCCACACAAAAACAGGGCCAGCAGACGGAGGTTGTGGTTTTCAAAATCAAAAGGTGCGGTTTATTTCTCTATGTACAGTGACAAAAACACAGCAAAGCCAAAAAGAAACATAAACAAAATAAATCCTGGTCAGTTTGACCTCTGACTAAACATGCAGGTTTCCTAAACTAACAACTGGGATCAGCCTGGTGCTGTCCTAGTCCCTAAGTCCCTGGTTTAGTAAAAGTCCAAACAAATAGCCACACAGGCTTTGCCTCACCGCACAGGGGTTCACTCTCCCTAGACAGTCCACACAGGTCTGGGTCCAGGCATGAGCTAACATCTAATGAAGCTGGGAGTTTTTATAGAGGCCTTAAACGAACTGACAGGCTTCAGCTGGTCTCATCAACTCCCTGCCTGCACGACGCCCAGCCCTCTCCCTAGAGGTATGAGTCATCCATGAGCCCACTAGCCTCAGCTGGGCTTCATCAACTCCCTCCCTAGTTGTATAAGTCGGCATAAAGCCTGAATCTGGGAGAAATATATCTACCCCCCTGGATGCAACCAGGTGACTTTACCTTCCTGCTGTCACATACCCCCCCCTCTTGTTTTAACCTTGGGGTTGGAACACCAGCAATCAGGCATTCATGTACTCGAGACAAAGCATCCACATTCCCCATTTGAACGCCAGGGCGATGCTTTACTGTGAAGTTGAATTCCTGTAGGGCCAGGAACCACCTATTCACTCTTCTATTTGTCTCCTTGTTTTGAGCCATCCACTTTAACGGAGCGTGATCCGTAACCATGTCAAAGTGCCTACCTAGCAGATAGTACCGAAGGGAATCTAGAGCCCACTTCACCGCTAAACACTCCTTTTCAACCGTGGCGTAATTTACCTCATGGGACTTCAACTTCCTGCTGAGGTAAATGACTGGGTGCTCTTCCCCGTTCCAGACCTGGGACAATACTGCTCCTAACCCCACATCTGACGCATCACTTTGTACGACAAAGTCTTTAGAGAAGTCGGGTGAGTACAACACTGGCTGGCTACATAAGGCTTGTTTCAAGAATTGGAATGCTGCCTCAGCCTCGGGGTTCCATTTAATCATGACCGACCCTTTCCCTTTCGTCAGGTTGGTTAGGGGCACAGCCTTAGAAGCAAAGTGGGGAATGAAGCGCCGATAATAACCCGCGATTCCCAGAAAGGCCCGTACCTGCTTCTTGCTGTTGGGACGTGGCCAACTCTGGATGGCCTCGATTTTGTTGAGTTGGGGTTTTATCACTCCCCTGCCAATGGTGTACCCAAGATATTTGGCCTCCTCCTGCCCAATGGTACACTTCTTGGGGTTAGCCGTAAACCCCGCTTCCCGGATAGAGTCTAGGACTGCTTGCACTTTTGGCAGATGTGAGGCCCAATCTGTGCTATGGACAATTACGTCATCCAGGTAAGCCGCAGCATACTTCCGATGGGGCCTCAGTATCTGGTCCATTTTCCGCTGGAATGTGGCCGGCGCATTCTGTAACCCGAACGGCATTCTCTTATATTGGAACGCCCCGTCTGGGGTTACAAATGCGGTTTTCTCTTTGGCCGACTTGGCCAGGGGAATTTGCCAATACCCTTTTGTGAGGTCAAGAGTCGTCATGTATCGGGCTGTTCCCAGCCGGTCGATCAACTCATCTATACGTGGCATGGGGTAGGTGTCAAATTTTGTAACTTTGTTCAACTGACGAAAATCGTTACAAAATCGCCAGCTCCCATCCGGTTTAGGCACCAACACAATGGGACTAGACCAATCACTTTGGGACTCCTCTATCACCCCTAAGTTCAGCATTTTCTGTACTTCCTCCCGTATTGCCTCCCGTCGGGCCTCTGGGATCCGATAGGGTTTTAACTTCACCCTTTCACCGGGCGGGGTAATAATATCATGCTCTACCCCAGATGTTTGTCCCGGCAGCTCAGAGAACACCTCCTTGTTGCGAAGCACAAACTCCTTAACCTCCTGTTGTTGGGGTTGTGACAAGGTGGCTGCTATTCCAACCTCCGGAATCACGCAACCAGTTTGAGCTGGTGACCAAGTTTCTGCGACTAGGGACTCTCTATCCCTCCAGGCTTTCAACAGATTAACGTGATATATCTGTTCGGGCTTTCGCCTTCCTGGTTGTCTGACCTTGTAATTCACTTCGCTCACTTTTTCCATTATCTCGTAGGGGCCTTGCCATTTGGCAAGGAATTTACTTTCAACCGTAGGGACAAGTACCAATATCCTATCCCCCGGGGAAAAGGTACGGGTCTTTGCTCCACGGTTGTACACTCTCTGCTGTGCCAACTGCGCTTGGGCCAAATGTTCCTTCACGATGGGCATTACCTGTGCAATTCGATCTTGCATCAGGGCGACATGCTCAATCACACTCCTGTGGGGAGAACTCTCACTTTCCCAAGTTTCCTTGGCAATATCCAACAGCCCTCTTGGGTGTCTCCCATACAGTAACTCAAAGGGGGAGAATCCCGTAGAGGATTGGGGCACCTCCCTAATAGCAAACATCAAATAAGGAAGTAGACAGTCCCAATCCTTTCCATCTCTATCCACCACTTTCTTCAACATTTGTTTTAGGGTTTTGTTGAATCTTTCAACCAGCCCATCGGTTTGGGGGTGATACACAGATGTACGCAATTGCGTCACTTTGAACAATTTACACAGCTCTTTCATAACCCGGGACATAAAGGGTGTACCTTGGTCCGTAAGCAGTTCTTTACAAATACCCACCCGGCTAAAAACAAGAGATAGCTCTTTGGCTATGGTTTTGGCCGAGGTATTTCTGAGAGGGATCGCTTCTGGATAACGGGTGGCATAGTCCATTATAACCAATATGTACTGGTGCCCCCTAGCGGACTTGATTATAGGACCTACCAAATCCATTGCGATTCTCTCAAACGGGACCTCAATGATGGGTAGAGGGACCAGCGGGCTACGGAAATGTGGCATCGGGGCCGACCTCTGACACACAGGGCAGGAGGAACAATAATTTTCTATGTCCTTCATCACCCCAGGCCAATAGAATCTCTGTAATACCCTCTCTCGGGTTTTCTCTGTCCCCAGATGACCTCCAAGAATGTGCCCATGGGCCAACTCCAACACCAACTTCCTGTAAGGTTTGGGCACCACAAGCTGCTCAACGGTTTCTTCTGCCCTTTTTGCCACCCGATACAGTAGGTCCTTCTCTACGCTGAAGTATGGGTAAGTGCAGGTATTATCTGGGTTCACTAACTCGCCATCTATTTCCACTACGTTTTCCCGTGCCTTTATTAGGGCGGGGTCTTTTAACTGTTCTGTGGCAAAATTTTCCCTGTGAACCTCCAGATCAGAAAACTCCACAGACGGTAGGTTTTCGTCTGAGGAGGTGGGCTCCTCTCCAGTTTCTTGAGTCTCCCCTGCCAATACTGACAAGGGAAATTCTGGAGAGTCCTCACCACTCTCAGAGGAGTTCTGGCTATCACATTCCTGGTACATAGGGGCACCAGTGGGGGGCTCAGGATCATCCCACAGTTCCCAGAACTTCGGAAAATCCCTTCCCACAATGGCATCATGCGGTAATTGAGATACTAACCCCACTGGATGAGAGAGGGTACCTTTGGGGGTCTCGAAACACACTGTAGTCACTGGATACTCTCGGGTGTCCCCATGCACACAAATAACAGCTACCTTGCTATTCCCAGAGACCTCTGTTTTAACTAATTCAGCCTTTATCAGGGTCACAAGGCTACCTGAATCCAGTAATACCACAACATTTCTACCATTAATACACATTTTGCATAAATGTTTCTCAGTTCCCCGAATGGCAGTGCATGTGACTGTCGCACACAGCGACTGACGTCTGTCCATCAGAAAGTCACATTGCATGGGTTCCTCCACAACCGGGCAATTTGCTGCAATATGTCCCGCTTGCCGGCAGCGGTAGCAAACAATCCATTTGGCTGCCTCTTGAGCCCCTGACTTCCCAGGCTGTTCTCGCCAAACTTTGGGTAGAGCTCCCACCCTCTCACTCTCTCCACCCTCACCCCTTGGAATCCTCTTATCCGCCCCTGGGGATGGTCTGGTCTTAGGGTGGAAAGTCCGAGAGTCTCTGGAAGAGGCCGTCAGGTTCTCTGTAGCCAAGTATTTCTCTACACGATCCACAAGACCACCGGCCGTCTCTGGGTCTCCATGGCTTACCCACTTTTGGATGGCAGTAGGAAGAGCTCTCAAAAACCGATCCATTACAACACGTTCCACAATCTCTGGTGCGGACAAAGTCTCTGGCTGTAGCCACTTCCTGCTCAGGTGAATGAGATCATACATTTGAGACCTGGGGGGGTTTTCCAAGCTGGAAAGTCCAGTTATGCACACGCTGAGCCCGGACAGCCAGGGTGACACCCAGCCTTGCCAATATTTCAGCTTTTAGCATCACATAGTCTTTTGCTTGGTCAGGCTCTAGGTCATAGTAAGCCTTCTGCGATTCACCAGTTAACAGAGGAGCCACCAGTCCAGCCCACTGCTCCTCAGGCCACTTTTCTCTTTCAGCAGTCCTTTCAAATGTGGTCAAAAATACCTCTGGATCATCCTCTCCAGTCATTTTTGTCAATAAACGACTCACCCCAAAGGACGCGGTATTAGTGGGACGGCTTTCCTCACTGGTCTGCGGACGTTGCTGCATTACTGCTTCCATTTGTTGTAGTCTCTGCTCTTGCTTCTGTAACAGGTCTATGAAGCGGGCCTCAGATTGCTGCTGGGCTTGTTGATGAGCTTGCTGCTGGGCTGCAAGGCTCATTTGCAAACCTGCATTTGTCTGCTGTTGATTGGCATTTGCTAGAGCCAGCTGTTTCAGTATCTCCTCCATGCTGGCTTAAAAAAAACTGCCACTGGTTCTCCACCAACTGTGAGGGGGTTAGCTCGGCAGCGGGTGTGTGTGATCCCCTGGATGGGCTCCCCACACAAAAACAGGCCCAGCAGACGGAGGTTGTGGTTTTCAAAATCAAAAGGTGCGGTTTATTTCTCTATGTACAGTGACAAAAACACAGCAAAGCCAAAAAGAAACATAAACAAAATAAATCCTGGTCAGTTTGACCTCTGACTAAACATGCAGGTTTCCTAAACTAACAACAGGGATCAGCCTGGTGCTGTCCTAGTCCCTAAGTCCCTGGTTTAGTAAAAGTCCAAACAAATAGCCACACAGGCTTTGCCTCACCGCACAGGGGTTCACTCTCCCTAGACAGTCCACACAGGTCTGGGTCCAGGCATGAGCTAACATCTAATGAAGCTGGGAGTTTTTATAGAGGCCTTAAACGAACTGACAGGCTTCAGCTGGTCTCATCAACTCCCTGCCTGCACGACGCCCAGCCCTCTCCCTAGAGGTATGAGTCATCCATGAGCCCACTAGCCTCAGCTGGGCTTCATCAACTCCCTCCCTAGTTGTATAAGTCGGCATAAAGCCTGAATCTGGGAGAAATATATCTACCCCCCTGGATGCAACCAGGTGACTTTACCTTCCTGCTGTCACACTACCTATAGTTTTCTGTCCCTATATTTTTTTTTTTTTTAAAGATGGTTGATGAGGAATGCTTTAGCACAGTATAGCACAATGAGAATTTCCCTCACTGTCCTTCCCTGTCCCTACAAACAAGGTTTAGCACAGTAAAACACACTGACACTCTCCCTACCTATAGTTTTCTGTCCCTATAAAAAATGTTTTTTTAAAGATGGTTGATGAGGAATGCTTTAGCACAGTATAGCACAATGAGAATTTCCCTCACTGTCCTTCCCTGTCCCTACAAACAAGGTTTAGCACAGTAAAACACACTGACACTCTCCCTACCTATAGTTTTCTGTCCCTATAATTTTTTTTTTTTTTAAAGATGGTTGATGAGGAATGCTTTAGCACAGTATAGCACAATGAGAATTTCCCTCACTGTCCTTCCCTGTCCCTACAAACAAGGTTTAGCACAGTAAAACACACTGACACTCTCCCTACCTATAGTTTTCTGTCCCTATAAAAAATGTTTTTTTAAAGATGGTTGATGAGGAATGCTTTAGCACAGTATAGCACAATGAGAATTTCCCTCACTGTCCTTCCCTGTCCCTACAAACAAGGTTTAGCACAGTAAAACACACTGACACTCTCCCTACCTATAGTTTTCTGTCCCTATAAAAAATGTTTTTTTAAAGATGGTTGATGAGGAATGCTTTAGCACAGTATAGCACAATGAGAATTTCCCTCACTGTCCTTCCCTGTCCCTACAAACAAGGTTTAGCACAGTAAAACACACTGACACTCTCCCTACCTATAGTTTTCTGTCCCTATAATTTTTTTTTTTTAAAGATAGTTGATGAGGAATGCTTTAGCACAGTATAGCACAATGAGAATTTCCCTCACTGTCCTTCCCTGTCCCTACAAACAAGGTTTAGCACAGTAAAACACACTGACACTCTCCCTACCTATAGTTTTCTGTCCCTATAAAAATTTTTTTTTTAAAGATGGTTGATGAGGAATGCTTTAGCACAGTATAGCACAATGAGAATTTCCCTCACTGTCCTTCCCTGTCCCTACAAACAAGGTTTAGCACAGTAAAACACACTGACACTCTCCCTACCTATAGTTTTCTGTCCCTATAATTTTTTTTTTTTAAAGATGGTTGATGAGGAATGCTTTAGCACAGTATAGCACAATGAGAATTTCCCTCACTGTCCTTCCCTGTTCCTACAAACAAGGTTTAGCACAGTAAAACACACTGACACTCTCCCTACCTATAGTTTTCTGTCCCTATAAAAATTTTTTTTTTTAAAGATGGTTGATGAGGAATGCTTTAGCACAGTATAGCACAATGAGAATTTCCCTCACTGTCCTTCCCTGTCCCTACAAACAAGGTTTAGCACAGTAAAACACGCTGACACTCTCCCTACCTATAGTTTTCTGTCCGTATAATTTTTTTTTTTTAAAGATGGTTGATGAGGAATGCGTTAGCACAGTATAGCACAATGAGAATTTCCCTCACTGTCCTTCCCTGTCCCTACAAACAAGGTTTAGCACAGTAAAACACACTGACACTCTCCCTACCTATAGTTTTCTGTCCCTATAAAACATTTTTTTTAAAGATGGTTGATGAGGAATGCTTTAGCACAGTATAGCACAATGAGAATTTCCCTCACTGTCCTTCCCTGTCCCTACAAACAAGGTTTAGCACAGTAAAACAGACTGACACTCTCCCTACCTATCCTTCTCTTTCCCTAAACTAAAGGAATCCAGGTTAAGCAAGAAAAAAAAAATGTCACTGTCCCTGCCTATGCTTCTCTTTCCCTGCTCCGGAACACACTACACTAGGCCGCCGTGCTGGCGGCCTTTTATAGTGTGGGGCGTGTACTAAACACCCTCAGCAATAATTGGCCACAGGCATCCTGCCTGTGGCCAATCATTGCTCTCCTCGCTGCCGGCGCTGTGATTGGCCAAGCATGCAGGGTCACAGTGCATGCTTGGCCAATCACAGTGCCTGGATGACACTGCGATGGCGTAGTGCATTGTGGGCCGCGAATTAGGCGCGAACGGCCCAAATCGTTCGTTGTTCGGCGAACGATCGAACAGCCGATGTTCGAGTCGAACGTATGTTCGACTCGAACACCGAGCTCATCCCTACTCATCAATAAAATAGGTGGCAATGTTTGAAGAGTGTCTGAAGGAAGTCCACAAGGTCCATGCAATCTTGTAGGTTCCTAATTTTTCATTTTCCCAGGAGACCATCCACTCCAAGTGGCACAGGGAGTGCATGTTACAAGCCCAGTCAAATAGTTTGGGGGTTTACCGATTTGCACCAGTTTCTGGATATAACAGTACGTGATGTGGTTAAAAAGTGATGGAGTAAGCATTTTTTGTTCTGTTTATAGGAGCCAGGCAACACTGACAATAAAGTGATAGTGAGAGTGTTACAAAACCTATCGCCCACAAGTTTCTAGTACAGCTAAAGAATTTTGTACCAGAAGGGGGTGATTAGGGGACATATTCCCCAGATATGAGCCATAGTACCCAGAGCGGTCTGACATCTCCAGCAAGTATTTGGTATTGAAGCATCGATATTGTGAAGGACTGCAGGACATCAGTACCACATGGATAAGTGATATAATTATGCTCCTGTGCTGTGGTCGATATGGAGGCTTTGGTAAATGTTAGTATCATATCCCATTCTATCTCATCCTCTGTGGTACTGAGTTCCTCTTGCCACTTGGAAGAGAAACGTGGATTCATCATATAGGCTTCTCTCATGAGAAGTTAATATACTAAAGACAATACTTGTGTAGTTCTGACAATTTGCAAAAGCAGGGATTTAAAATCTGTGGTGGTTCTAAGAAGTGTGTCTCATGGTAGTAAGGCTTGAAGATAATGACTTACATGGTAGTTTTCAAGCCAAGCAGGGTTGTGACAGTATGGCATAAGTCTGGATAGAGGTGATAAGGTACCCTAAGTCAAGGGATTGGCAAGGAACATACCTTAATTTTTAGTCCAAGATAAGAATTGAGAGAGACGCAGGGTTGGATCAAAAGCATTATCAGAGAACTGGGTCTAGTGGACAGTAATTGCTTAATCAGGTATGTATCCCATACACAAAGGATGTAAGGAGTCTATAAGAGGTCTTGGTGTGAGAGGGTCCACAGTAGAGATGTGAGATGAGGGACAATAAGATCGTCCTCGAGTCCATAATTTGGTAGATTTACTATGAAACCAAACCAGAATGTGAATCAAAAGAATCAAGGCTACATGGAGATATATGGACAAATGAAGGAGTGCAGCACCTCTCCTGCATTTTGGTAGTGATAGGATTCGGGTCCTCTTTCAGAAACACAGGGGATGGCCCTAACAATATGATATACTGGAAATTTTGGACTCTACTTTCATGAATAGATCTTTAGTAGGCTTGTGCAATTCGTTTCGTAACGAATCAAAATTCGTCCGAATTTAGCAACTATCGGACATTCGGAAGCATTCGAATTTCCGAACAAAGGAATTACGAATAAAACCAAATCCAAAAAAAAATTATATCGCAAATAGCGAATGCCCGAATGTCTTCGGCATAATTTGTTATGAAAAAAGGGACGAATGTACAAATACATTCGAAGCACAATAACACTCTGCTCTGCTCTCTGCTTCTCCCTCACCGTGCTGAACCCTCTCAAAATGGTGTACAGGGGCAGAGGCTATAGCCGCATGTAAAAAACGAAAGTAAAATACAAGATTTCGAATCGTTACAAATAACCGCTATGTATTTAGAAAAGTACAAATCCATTCGAAGCACATAAGGCATAATAGGCAGCATCGTTGCGAGAGAGACACGGAAAATTACGAATCAACGAACCCAAAAAAAGTTACGAAAGTAGGAGTTGTGTCCAGAATCAACGAAAAACAATGTACTCTACCGAAAGTGCGAATTAGTCCGAACGCGAAAAATACCGTCTAGCAAAATTACGAACGATTACGAATCAACAGGACCGAAAAGAAACAAACCGAAACTAAACAAATTTTTCCGTTGTGCACAAGTCTAATCTTTAGCTAGAATATATTGTTGGCATATTAAAATACCTGGCATTTTAGTAAATTGTGGGCTTGAAAAAAATATGGGTGAATAAAAGACTGTAAAGCCCCGTACACACGATCGGTTTGACTGATGAAAACCATCCGATGGACGGTTTTCATCAGACCAACCGATCGTGTATGGTACCCATCGGTCTTTTTTCCATCAGTTGTAAAAAATAGAACTTGTTTTAAAATTTTCCGATAGATAAAAAACCGATGGGAATTTCCGATCGTCTATGGGCAAGTCCATCGGTTAAAAAACCCACGCATGCTCAGAATCAAGTCGACGCATGCTCAGAAGCATTAAACTTCATTTTTCTCGGCTCATCAGAGTGTTTTACGTCACCGCGTTTGGAACGGTCGGTTTTTTGACTGATGGTGTGTGGCCAAGACTGATGAAAAACAGTTTCATCGGATTTCCGATGGACAAATCCATCGGACGAAAATCCATAGGTTATCCAATCGTGTGTACGGGGCTTAAGATGCCTTACCACTTGCAGCATTACATTAACTCCCAGTAGCATTACAATATAACTAATCAGCAGCATTATATTTTATCCCATCATTATTATAACTGCGGTTATTTCTTCACTACAGTAAAACAAATGTGTGGTACAGTGGACAAGAAATGTCCACATCCCTGGACTTGGGCTCTCGTTTGTAGCATGTCCCATACACAGGTATTAAACTAGAATGCCTGGCATCTGGAGATTTAAAAAGTCAAAGAAAAAAAGGCGACACTCGTAGTACAAATTGCACAGGTTTAGCTGATGATGACTATAAAGAAATCCTCTATTGTCAACAATAAATATGATTAAAAAATTACCACAAACCAATTAAACAAGAAATTAAACATTTACAATGTAATCAAATTATCACCCTGGTGTGCTGGGCCTCATGTTCTCAGACCTTATTATGGCTTGTGATTGTTACAATCAAAACAACATGTTTAATATGAATAATAAATGAATTCTAGAGAAGAAAAAAAAAGAAGTTAACAAGCCAGTGATATTAATCTTAATAGTTTCCACAATCTACGACTATAAAATTCCTACCCAGCTGCAGCTCTTCAATAATATCACAATTATTGATGTAAACAATAAAAATAATATCACAAGCTTTGCTATTGATCATATACACAAATTAATATCAGAAAACAAATATGACCCCTTTGTTTTAATGTGCAGACAAAATTAAGAAATAAATCAATAAACAAATTATAAACGCAGTGTACAACATACTGTATATACAATTCCCAATATTTAGTTTTATTTTTTAAACAATATACTTTTAATATAATAATAATGTAGCGGGTGGTTACATTTAGGGGGAAGCATCTGAGTGGTAACCAGGCTCAGATGCACTAATCGTTAGGTCTCATGGACCATTTCTATCCCTGGGAGTTAGTACTGGTGTGTAAGTTCACTGGGGCCTATGGGTGGCGCTGTTGCCATGGGCACGGGTTGAACTGCAGTACGAGGTTGTGTCCTTTTTGTTCCCTCTCGGGAGCAGTACGGCGGGGAACCTGCTGTGCCTGTCGGGAGAGGATATAAAAGGGCGCGGCCATCTTCCAGAGGGGTTGTCGGTTCCGCGCTCAGTCACCTTAAGCCTGGGTGCGTGTGTGTCACCTTCGGGTGCCCTAGGCCCGGAGGCCTGGTCGGGTGGTCTCTGGGTGCCCTAGGCCCGGAGACGGAGCTGCTGTTCCATCTCAGACACCTTCAGTCTGGGGTGAGGTACTTTGAAAGAGGGCCCGGGGCCCAGTACCTTCGACTGGGTCCCACAAGGGATCGAGGGCTCCTAGGGTGCCCCCTGGAGTGGGTGCCCGAATCTAGGATGAGGAGGCCAGGGAGGTGACCCTTCTCGAAGACCCAGTACAGTATCGCTGGTGATGGTGGGGCCTCTGGTAACTCTCCGGATGGATGTCCTTTCCCTGACAGGGGTCATTACTTCTAGAAGGTATTCCATTGTGAATCAGGTCGGTGGCAGAGACCCAACAACCGGGCCTGTGGCAGAGGCCCTATTCACCTGGTCAGTGGCAGTGACCAACCTCATGGTCGGTGGCAGCGACTGTGCGCCAAGCCTGTTCATGCTATCCAGAACAGGAGAAACCCAAATTTAAGTTTGTGCCTGGACCTCCTCCCACCTTATCTGACCCGTTTTTGTCCCAACCCGTCTGCTCTTAAAGAGGTGTGGTCAGTTGGTGTGGACAGTTGCTTACTGGGGAGAATCAAAGACTTGTCTCCGACTACTGCAGAGACGAGGTCAGCACTTGAGGCTTTTTTTACATCAGCCGCAAGCAGGCCCGAGAAACTAACACCGCTCAACCTCCCTATTCAGGAGGATATGGGCTTGTGGTGCGGGGTGCCTCATTCTTTTCCTGCGGAGGAGCCAAGCAGAAGAAAAGCAGGTAAAGTCTGGGGTTTTTGCGCTACAATAATAATAAAATATATATATATATATCTGTATATATCTATTTATAGATATATATATATATATATATACATTATATATAATATAAATATGTATAATTACTTTTAATATAACTAAGGATGAGGTTTAGAATCAACTCAAGCATTGGTTAATTCTAAATTTATGGAAATGGCAAACGAATCAACCAATTCACTACCAAAATAGCTAACTACCACTAAGACACTTCCTGACCTTTGAACTCAGATGTTTTTTTTATGTGACACCCCCTTCACTATAAAAGGCTGCATTCCCACTTGTTCTTTGTCAGTGTGTGTTGGAGTAGATAGGGAGAGCTTACAGTGTATTAGTAGGGAGAAAGAGGAAAAAATGCACTTAGTTTGCAGCTTGTCAAAGTAAAGGTTTGTACACAAGGCTCCATTCACACCTAGGCATTTGCATTCGCAGGCGAAATCGACGTGATTCTGCCAGCGATTCCAGATGAGGGCAAAACACGAGACGCATTTGCGATGGCATTACTTGTTACTGGCACCGAAATCGCGGTGCCATTTTACTGTGATTGGTGGGCGATAAATCGCGCTGCAATCGCGGCATAATCGCAACATGCTACACTGTCGCCCAAAAGAAGCTTATATTCCTTTTTGAGCGACAGGATTCGTGCATTGTGATTTTGCTGCGATTGCACCACGATTAACCTCTTGCCAATCAGCCGCCGTCATTATACGGCGGCAGGTTGGTATGGCTGCGCAAACTCCCGTAGGAGTAGGTCGGCCGCTTTAAGAGAATTTTTTTTTTAAAACTCTGCCTCCCGACGACTGCTGTCTCTTGGCTGTGAAAGCTGTTATAAAGGCAAGGGCGGGGCCACCCGCTGAGGTTAGCGGATGACCCCGCCCCCTCTGGCGGCACATGACATCAGAAGGGGCGGGATCACTGGGTTACATCACCGGATGGCCCGCCCTTGCCTATATAACAGCTGTCGCAGCGAGGCGGAGCTTTTTTTAAATCTATTTTTCTGGTCTGTCGGGCAGTGTAATTAAAGATGGATGGACACCGCAGGACACTTTTTTTTTTTTAATAAAGGAATTGTCAAAGACTGTCTTGTGTGGTCGTTACTTTTTGACACTTTTTTGGTGAATGGGTAGGGGTACAATGTATCCCTACCCATTCACATAGGGGGGCGGGATCTGGGGGCCCCCTTGTTAAAGGAAACTTCCAGATTCTGATAAGCCCCCCGTCCGCAGACTCCCACAAACACCGGGCAAGGGTTGTGGGGACGAGGCCCTTGTCCCCATCAACATGGGAACAAGGTGCTTGAGGGGACTCCAAGCACCCTCCCCATGTTGAGGGCAAGTTGCATGGTATGGTTCAATGGGGGGAACTCGCTTGTCCCCCCCTTGCTGCTTGCTCGGATAAGGGTCTGGTACGGATTAAAAAAAAAATAGGCATGGAGTTCCCCTTAAAATCTATACCAGACCCAAAGGTCCTGGTATGGACTGGGGGCGGGGGGGACCCATGACGTTTTTTTTTTTCTTAATTCTGTCATAGGGTTCCCCTAAACCACTTAAATAAACTGTATTATATACTGTTCACTGACTGCAATGTATAAATATATATATATATATATATATATATATATATATATATATATATATATATATATATATAAAAATGTGTGTATGTACATGTATATATATCTATATATATCTATATATATCTATATATATCTATATATAGATATATATACTAGACTGCCTGCACTGTATATTTAGTCTACACTGAATGCAGATATATATATATATATATATATATATACTACACAGTATATATATATATACTAATAAACTGCCTGCACTGTATATATAGTCTACACTACACTTACTACACTTATATATATATATATATATATATATATACACACACATACTAAACTGCCTGCACGCCACTAACTATCCTGCCTCTAGCTAACATTCTCTCAATCATTACACTATATACGGCCGCCGTGTAAGCAGCCTTATATGGTGTGGGGTGTTGACTTAGCCCCCTGAGCCATGATTGGCTAAAGGCCCCCTGCCTTTGGCCAATCATGGCCCTCACAGCAGAACGCGCTGTGATTGGCCAAAGCATGCAGGTCAGGTACATGCTTTGGCCAAACATCAGGCATCAAGACACTGCGATCTCACAGTGCATTATGGGGCGTTCTGCGGCACGCAAATTTCCCGCGAACACCCCATAATGTTCGAAATTCGGCAAACAGGAGAACACCCGATGTTCGAGTCGAACCTACGCTCAACTCGAACCATGGGACCATCCCTATCCAGGACATGGTATAAAATAATTATGAGATTTAGCAATTTCAATAACTATTTCCTGTGCCCTCCCCAAAGTCACCCAGCATATGATAGGCTCCACAAAATTAGGCCACTTATCAATATTTTCCCTAAAAAAATTCTGAAATGTATACCCCCACACAAATAACTCCACTGATGAGTCCCTCATACATTTCAAAGGCAGACTTAGTATTAAACAGGCCCCTGTAAATGTGCCGGGTATGGGGTTAAGTTATATAAACATTGTGAGGGGACCACAGAGTACATATATGGCATTCGGGTTTACGAGAGGAGAGATAGCCATCTGGAGTCCCCTGGATGCCCACCTTATATGGAAAGCAGTGTAAGGATAGTGAGGGATCTTATGTCACCCCTATTCCATCAGGGATACAACTAGACATGTGCAATTCGTTTAGTTTCAAATTCGTTTTTTAACAAATTTCGAATTAACGAAAACCCGTTTAACAAATTTTTCCGAATATTTGTAAATTATAATATTCAAAATTTCATAAATTCGGAAATTATAAATTCGAAAATCCGAAAACCTGAAAATTCTAAATCAAATGTGTAAATATTGCCCCTTCAAGGCCCAAAGGTGCTCTCTGGATTTTGGACCCCTAAATGCATCTAGACAGTAAAAAAGTCTCACACATATGGCATCCCCATATTTAGGAGGAGTAAAGGAGTAAAGGAATGTGTTTTGGGGTGAAATTGTAAATATGCAATGCTATGTCTGAGAAAAAAACACATATTTTATACATCTTCAGAACATTCATAATGCTTCTTACTAAATACCTTTGACTGTCTACTTTCCAAAAATTCAAAAGAAAGAACCCCCCAAAAAAGTGGGACTTTGAAGGCAACAATGTAAGAATTTTACAAAATGTTTATTAATAGATAACAAAAAACTAATATATACAAAATTAAAACCATAATAATTGATGCAGGGTGATTCCAGTAGGAAGTCCAATGAAGTACGATGCGTTTCAGGACAATACGTATCCCTTCATCAGGGACTATAATACAGGACGGAATCACACTGTATAATGCAAAAAAACAGGATTTAAGCACAACACATATGTTAAAATATTTACTTTGAATACAACAGTTCGGCCTAGAAATACATGACATGGTAAATCATACAAGAACATACCTAACAGAGCAACAAGAAGGACTGGCAAGGAGGCTCCCCGGCAGCAGCAAGGAGGCGTCTCCAGCGCACAAGGCACTAGAGTGTGACAGATATCCACACCCCCCAACAAATCCCACAAGCATCAGCGGCGATGAGAGAAGGAAGCAGCACACAACGTTCTGTGGATTAAATTGTATTTGTTGGCATATTGGTTTCAAAGTAAGAAACACTGCAATGTCAGCAATATCCCCATGATTGTATATGCATAAAAATAGTTCAAAGACCATGGTGTATACTCAAGATACAAAAATAAATTTGTTACTACTGTACCTAGTGGTCGCCGTGTATAGGGTCTGAGAGGACCAAAGATTCCTCAAAGAATTTTCGTTCCCTATCCAGAATTGCCTCTATTGTCATACAATGCAGAAAACCAATGAATCTGCAATCTGTGAAAACAGAGTAAAAATAGAGGCATAAGGGAAGGACATGCAAACATATATTGGCCCCAAAAATTCAGCTTTCTCCCATGGAAGACAAAAATACATGGCAGCATCGAATCCCACTTTGTGGCTAAATGACTTACCTTAGCGGTCGCGCGCTCGAATATAGGCAATGACAGAAGGGTAGACAGATACTTCAATTTGAAGGATAGGCTCTTATATCCAGTGCTGCATGGAATCCCATGTAATATAAAGAGGTACAGAATCCCCCGTCTGTGAAGTGTACTAGTCACAGGCCGGCAAATACATAAATGTAGTTATTAAACCAAAAAATGTATAGCACAAGGGATCTCCTGGCCTAATAAGGAACATTAAAAAGCACCTACCTTAGAGGCTTGGGTAGACAGAAAGGTGCTTCAATTGGGAGGTTGCCTATTTAATCCAGCACTGCATGTATTAGCATGCAGTGCAGAGAGATGCAGGAAGCAGGTCTGTGAAAGAAAATATACTAATCAGAGACCTGCAAGAGACAGATGGTCATAAAGCTATGTTATAATAGACAAACACATACCTGGATGAGATAGACGCCTGCTGCATGCATCTGCTGTCCTTCTTGTCAGCAGATCTGCCATTACCAGGGCGCGCTGTTTTTAAAAGGAAAGGGGGAAGTCACATGACGTAATGACGCTATTACAGCGTGCGTCATGCGTCCCAGTAAACTCCGGCCAGTATACAGCACAGAGGGAGGTATTCCAATGCCGTGAGAGGGCATTACCCAATGCAAAGGCTGCATTCAGCCCATGTGATGAAGGTCCTCCACCTCAATGAAACAAACATTGAGCAAAAAGGTCCTAAAGGGAGTACTGGAACGCCGTGAAAGGGCGTTGCCTAATACGAAGGCTGCACTCAGCCCATGTGATCAAGGTCCTCCACCTCAATAAAACAAACATTGAGGGAAAAGGTCCTGTAAGGGCATAAGCATTGTCATAATTGGCCATAGAGTCGTGGAATGTGTCAGATAACGCCTGGAAGCGATGGAAAAACTGACAGCCACTACCGCAGTGCGAGCCAAAGGGGGTCCTGCACAGAAACCACTGTAGTCAAAAACATGACAATATGTGTGTCCACTTAAATCACAACCAGGTCAAACCACTGACTTATATAAACGTGACTGGAATCCTATATCTGAGGCCACCAATGCCAGAGATCCCGAGCGCAAAGTGCGAGGGCGCCCCCCGCAGCCAGACACCCCCCCAGGGTAGGGGAAGGTCGCGCGATGAGGGCGCCCCGCACCCACTGGCGCACAGAAAAGCCCAAGATACTCTGGACATGAGACCAGATCAGAGGGCTGGTGGCCACCCAAGGTGGTCTGGGTGCGCCGGGTGGGGGGTATGGGCAGCACATCCAAACACCAACCCCGCAGCCACCACAGGAGAACCCCATGGCACATACCAACCAGAACTGCTCAAACATGGATGGGAGACATGTGTATAAGGGGAGGGGAGGCTCCCCCTGAGAGGGGGTGACAAGGGGGATAAACAGAAGGTGAGAGGGGGGGGGAGGTTGGTTGGGGGGGGAAGAAATAAAAAGGGGAGGGAAAAACAGGGAAAAAACAATTATATATACAAGAATTGGTGTACATAGGTAAAATGTATTCCTTTTCACACCCCCCAGATGCGAAACCTTCCAAGAAGGGTCTAAAGCTGATCTGTTAGTTTAACCCTGGGGGGATGGTAGCCCCAAGGTCCGCAATCCAGCGAGTTTCCCTCTGGAGCAATATTTTGTTCCAGTCCCCTCCCCGTGGGTTGGAGTGAATTCTATCCAAAATAAGGAATCGAATCCTGGGGAATTTTCCATTATGTTGTTGAATAACATGTCGGCCAAGAGGCAAATCAGGATTGGCCATTTTCATGGAGCTGATTTGTCTCGAGGCTCTCCTATGGAACTGTAACTTGGTTTTCCCCACGTAGAAGCGGGAACACTGACATGACAGCAAATATACGACACCTTCGGTTTTACAATTTGCAAAGTGGCGCGGTTTGTATGGACACCCATTGGGCAAAATATTACCCTTTTGGGTGTCCATGTATTGGCAGATTGAACAACCCCCACATGTGAACGTGCCCAATCTTTTGCAAGGGTCCTTGCGGAATTCTCCCCGGAATTCACTCTGAATTAGATGATCTCTTAGTGAGGGTACACGTCGATAAGTGATCAAGGGTGCCTCAGATACAAAAGGACTTAAATTTGGGTCTATGCGAAGTAGGTGCCAGAATTTGGAGATGATTTTCTTGACGGCAACATGCTGATCATGATATCTTGTAATGATTCTTATATTTTGAGAATCATCACGCTTACCCTTTGGGGCAAACAGGAGCTGACAACTCTCCTGTCCGTTGGCACGTCTGAATGCCTTCTTCAAACATGTATGCGAGTACCCCCTTAATAGAAGTCTCTTTCTCAAGGAGTTTGCCTCCTGCAGAAAGATAGTTTGGCTAGAGCAATTCCGTTTTAGCCGTAGGTATTTGCTATACGGAATGGATTTGACCAGAGCTTGAGGATGGGAGCTAGTGGCGTGAAGAATCGTATTGCCGGCCGTAGCCTTGCGATACAGCTCACTAGACAGACTCCCATCAAGATTCTTCTTAATGGTCACATCCAAAAAGGGAATGAGTATTTTTGTGGATATCTCCGACCTTTTGTAGTCAACTTGCCATCATATATAAGGGATACCATCCACCTTCTACAAAAACTAGAAGATCTCACTTTGTCTAATCATGCCCTACTGGTTGCCATTGATGTGGAGGCGTTGTACATTTCAATACCCCACAATCTGGGATTGGCGGCCATTAGACATGTGATTTCACCCATTTTTGATGCAGACCACAAACTTGGGGAGTTCATTGTGATGGCCCTGGAATTCATATTGGGACACAACGTGTTCTCTTTTGACGGCTCATATTTCCTCAAGGTACAGGGGGTTGCGATGGGGACCTCGTGTGCCCCATCGTATTCCAACCTGTACCTGGGGGAATGGGAAAAATCTTTGTCTAACAAATCTGCCTGTAGCGCTCCCAGTCATCATGTAGCGGCTTGGTTCCGCTACATTGACGACATCTTTATGATATGGGAGGGCTCCAAGACTGAACTAGAGGAGTTCATGTCCATCATGAACATTAATGATTTCAATTTGAGGTTTACCGTCATTTCTAGTGCCATTGGCATTCCCTTTTTTTCTGTCTAGTGAGCTGTATCGCAAGGCTACGGCCGGCAATACGATTCTTCATGCAACTAGCTCCCATCCTCAAGCTCTGGTCAAATCCGGGGAGAATTCCGCAAGGACCCTTGCAAAAGATTGGGCACGTTCACATGTGGGGGTTGTTCAATCTGCCAATACATGGACACCCAAAAGGGTAATATTTTGCCCAATGGGTGTCCATACAAACCGCGCCACTTTGCAAATTGTAAAACCGAAGGTGTCGTATATTTGCTGTCATGTCAGTGTTCCTGCTTCTACGTGGGGAAAACCAAGTTACAGTTTCATAGGAGAGCCTCGAGACACATCAGCTCCATGAAAATGGCCAATCCTGATTTGCCTCTTGGCCGACATGTTATTCAACAACATAATGGAAAATTCCCCAGGATTCGATTCCTTATTTTGGATAGAATTCACTCCAACCCACGGGGAGGGGACTGGACCAAAATATTGCTCCAGAGGGAAAGCCGCTGGATTGCGGACCTTGGGGCTACCATCCCCCCAGGGTTAAACAAACAGATCAGCTTTAGACCCTTCTTGGAAGGTTTTGCATCTGGGGGGTGTGAAAAGGAATACATTTTACCTATGTACACCAATTCTTGTATATATAATTGTTTTTTCCCTGTTTTTTCCCTCCCCCTTTTTATTTCTTCCCCCCCAACCAACCCCCCCCCTCTCTCACCTTCTGTTTATCCCCCTTGTCACCCCCTCTCAGGGGGAGCCTCCCCTCCCCTTATACACATGTCTCCCATCCATGTTTGAGCAGTTCTGGTTGGTATGTGCCATGGGGTTCTCCTGTGGTGGCTGCGGGGTTGGTGTTTGGATGTGCTGCCCATACCCCCCACCCGGCGCACCCAGGCCACCTTGGGTGGCCACCAGCCCTCTGATCTGGTCTCATGTCCAGAGTATCTTGGGCTTTTCTGTGCGCCGGTGGGTGTGGGGCACGGGGCGCCCTCATCGCCCGACCTTCCCCTACCCTGGGGGGGTGTCTGGCTGCGGGGGGCGCCCTCGCGCTTTGCGCTTGGGATCTCTGGCATCGGTGGCCCCAGATATAGGATTCCAGTCACGTTTATATAAGTCAGTGGTTTGACCTGGTTGTGATTTAAGTGGACACACATATTGTCATGTTTTTGACTACAGAGGTTTCTGTGCAGGACCCCCCTTTGGCTCGCACTGCGGTAGTGGCTGTCAGTTTTTCCATCGCTTCCAGGCGTTATCTGACACATTCCACGGCTCTATGGCCAATTATGACAATGCTTATGCCCTTACAGGACCTTTTTCCTCAATGTTTGTTTCTTTGAGGTGGAGGACCTCGTTCACATGGGCTGAATGCAGCCTTTGCATTGGGTAATGCCCTCTCACGGCGTTGGAATACCTCCCTCTGTGCTGTATACTGGCCGGAGTTTACTGGGACGCATGACGCACGCTGTAATAGCGTCATTACGTCATGTGACTTCCCCCTTTCCTTTTAAAAACAGCGCACCTTGGTAATGGCAGATCTGCTGACAAGAAGGACAGCAGATGCATGCAGCAGGCGTCTATCTCATCCAGGTATGTGTTTGTCTATTATAACATAGCTTAATGACCATCTGTCTCTTGCAGGTCTGTGATTAAATAGGCAACCTCCCAATTGAAGCACCTTTCTGTCTACCCAAGCCTCTAAGGTAGGTGCTTTTTAATGTTCCTTATTAGGCCAGGAGATCCCTTGTGCTATGCATTTTTTAGTTTAATAACTACATTTATGTATTTGCCGGCCTGTGACTAGTACACTTACCTTCACAGACAGGGGATTCTGCACCTCTTTATATTACATGGGATTCCATGCAGCACTGGATATAAGAGCCTATCCTTCAAATTGAAGTATCTGCCTACCCTTCTGTCATTGCCTATATTTGAGCGCGCGACCGCTAAGGTAGGTCATTTAGCCACAAAGTGGGATTCGATGCTGCCATGTCTTTTTGTCTTCCATGGGAGAAAACTGAATTTTTGGGGCCAATATATGTTTGCATGTCCTTCCCTTATGCCTCTATTTTTACTCTGTTTTCACAGATTGCAGATTCATTGGTTTTCTGCACTGTATGACAATAGAGGCAATTCTGGATAGGGAACGAAAATTCTTTGAGGAATCTTTGGTCCTCTCAGATCCTATACACGGCGACCACTAGGTACAGTAGTAACAAATTTATTTTTGTATCTTGAGTATACACCATGGTCTTTGAACAATTTTTATGCATATACAATCATGGGGATATTGCTGACATTGCAGTGTTTCTTACTTTGAAACCAATATGCCAACAAATACAATTTAATCCACAGGATGTTGTGTGCTGCTTCCTTCTCTCATCGCCGCTGATGCTCGTGGGATTTGTTGGGGGGTGTGGGTATATGTCACACTCTAGTGCCTTGTGCGCTGGAGACGCCTCCTTGCTGCTGCCATGGAAGCCTCCTTGCCAGTCATTCTTGAACTTGCTCTGTTAGGTATGTGCTTGTATGTTTTACCATGTCATGTATTTCTAGGCTGAACTGTTGTATTCAAAGTAAATATTTTAACATATGTGTTTTGCTTAAATCCTGTTTTTTTGCATTATACAGTGTGATTCCGTCCTGTATTATAGCCCCTGATAAAGGAATACGTATTGTCCTGAAACGCGTCGGGCTTCATTGGACTTCCTACTGGAATCACCCTGCATCAATTATTATGGTTTTAATTTTGTATATATTAGTTTTTTGTTATCTATTAATAAACATTTTGTAAAATTCTTACATTGTTGCCTTCAAAGTCCCACTCTTTTGGGGGGTTCTTTCTTTTGATTCAACTCTAGGGATGGTGGCAACCACTCCGATCCCATTTGATGTTCTATTTTCATTCTACTTTCCAAAAATTGGTCATTTTGGGTGTGTTTTTACTGTCCTGACATTTTAGGGCCTCAGAAAATGGAATAAGCAGTTTGAACATCAGAGTCAATAAATTTCAAATATATATATATTATTAGGTACACCTTGCTAGTACTGGGTTGGACCCCCCTTTTCCTTCAGAACTGCCTTAATTCTTTGTGGCATAGATTGACATGATACCATCACGCAGTTGCTGCAGATTTGTCAGCTGCACATCCATGATGCAAATCTCCCAATCGACCACATCCCAAAGGTGCTCTATTGGATTGAGATCTGGTGACTGTGGAGGCCATTGGAGTACAGTGAACTCATTGTCATGTTCAAGAAACCAGTTTGAAATGATTTGAGCTTTGTGACATTATCATTATCCTGCTGGAAGTAGCCATCAGAAAATGGGTACACTGTAGTCAAGAAGGGATGGAGTTTATATGATGCTCAATTGGTACTAAGGGTCCCAAAGCGTGGCAAGAAAATATCCCCCACACAATTATACCACCACCAGACTGAACCGTTGATACACGGCATGATGGATCCATGCTTTCCTGTTGTTTATGCCAAATTCTGATCCTGCCATTTGAATGTCGCAGTTGAAATTGAGACTCATTAGACCAGACAGCGTTTTTCCGATCTTCTATTGTCCAATTTTGGTGAGCCTGTGCGAATTGTAGCCTGAGTTTCCTGTTCTTAGCTGACAGGAGTGGCACCCAGTGTGGTCTTCTGCTGCTGTAGCTCATCTGCTTCAAGGTTCGATGTGTTGTGCATTCAGAGATAGTATTTTGCACACTTTGGTTGTAACAAGTGGTTATTTGAGTTACTGTTGCCTTTCTGTCATCTTGAACCAGTCTGCCCATTCTCCTTTGACCTCTGACATCAACAAGACATTTTCATCCACACAACTGCCGCTCACTGCATAGTTTCTCTTTTTCTGACCATTTTCTGTAAACCCTAGAGATGGGTGTGCGTGAAAATCCCAGTAGATCAGCAGTTTTTGAAATACTCAGACCAGCCAGTCTGGCACCAACAACCGTGCCACGTTCAAATTTACTTAAATCTCCTTTCTTTCCCATTCTGATGCTCGGTTTGAACTTCAGAATATCATCTTCACCACGTTGAGATGCCTAAATGCATTACGTTTTTGGGATTGGTTGATTGGCAATTTGTGTTACCAAGCAATTAAACAGGTGTGCCTAATAAAGTGGCCACTGAGTGTATATATCCTATATTATTATTTTTTTATCAAAAAATGTAGCAGAATACATTTTGGCCTAAATTTCTGAAAATTATTTATTTGCAAAGTGTTTGTTTTTTTTGCGGAAACTACAAAAAAGGTTTTTTCTTGGTCTTTTTCCCTTTATATACCAAAAAAAAAAAAAAAAAAAAAAAGCTAGTGGTGATTAAATACCACCAAAAGAGATCTCTGTCTGTCTAAGAAAAGTTACATAACCGAATAATTGTCAGTCAAAGTATGACAGTGCTGAAAACTGAAAAATTACCAGAACTAATAGGGATTTAGCTTGCTGGTTAAAATGGATAAATAGCTTTAAGAAAAAGACAGTCCTCAAAATGACTGCAGAGATAAGAAAAAAATGTAAATGCACTACGTGAAAAAAAAATTATGAATTGGGTTTAATTACACTGTAAACTGTCTACGTATAAAAAGTTCAATGAACAAATGTGACAAACATCCACACAATTCCAACAAAACATGTTGTATTCTGTGTAATAAAATTATCTGCTATGATCATTCATAAGCACCATCTAGTGGATATAATAATTTTTTTCCTGATTGGGGTATTTAAAAAAGAAATACCACATAATGGTCACTAGTTGGTGCTTATGATTATTTTATTTTTATTTTATTCATGCAGATAATTATGTTACAGAAAATATAGCAAGTTTTGTTGGAGTTGTGCAGATGTTTGTGACATTATTTTTAGCAAATTTTTTATATATATACCCCTTTGTGTTCAACTAAGGAAACCTTACAAACACAAGACTTTGAGATGCACTAATTCAGAATTTTAGGGTTAAACTCTGGGAGTTCCACAGAAACGTTGGAGTTGTGCAGATGTGTGCTATATGCACCCTCCCATGAAATAAACTACAACACCTTTAGGCTCCATGTACACTGAAGCTGATAAACTGCAGTTTATTGGCGTTTTGGCATTTTTTTAAAAAGCCCATTAACTGCACTCTATGTTAGCCTATGTGTTCATGTACACATAGCGTTTTTTAGCGTTAATGAGCAGTGGAGTTAATGGGCTTTTTTCTGAACGCAAGAAATTCGCGTTCAAAGTGCCGTTTTTTGGCGGGAAAAAACGCAATAAAAGAGGGCAAGCAGGCTCTGTGTCTAGAGGCAACAGTGCTAGTCGTGGACACGGTGCATCCTCATCAGCACGTGGCCGTGGGGCACGCTTGTCCTTTTTTCGTCAGCTGGCCGTGTTGAGCCGCAACATGCCGAAGAGTTGGTAGAGTGGATGACCAAGCCGTCCGCATCCTCCTCATCCTCTCTCACCCAGGCTCAGGGTACTTTGTCTGCCAAAGCAGCTGCCATAGCGGCCTCTTCCCTCGGCTCAATGGCATCAGTCACTCCTTCCCTAGCCCCACCATGTCCTGAGGAGTCCCCCAAACTGTTTGACCACAGTGTTGGGTACATGCGCAGCGTTTTTAAGGCTCCGATGATGGTACCCAGCTTGAGGAAGGCAGTAACGTGAGCCCAGAGAGAGGGGGTGCCCAAGAAGGACAACAAACTGGCAGTCATGTTCCCCCAGCTGCAGCATACTGCCAGGTTTGCTCCAGTGATGAGGAGGGAGGGGATGATGAGGTCACTGACTCTACATGGGTGCCTGATAGGAGAGAAGAGGAGGAGGAGGAGGAGGCACATCTCCAATGAGGCAGGATGCCCTCCAGGGGCCAGCTTAAGGGCAGCCAACCGACTGCATCACACCGCAGAGCTCCGCATGTGCAGGGCGCTGCTGTCTCTGCGCATTATTCCAAAAGTTCTTTGGTGTGGGCCTTTTTTCAGACGTGTGCAGCAGATCGCACCGTTGTTATTTGCAACATATGTCTGAAGCGTATCTCACGTGGCCAAAACATCAGCCGCTTGGGCACCACATGCTTGACCAGACATATGTCGACCAGCCATGCAGTCCGTTGGCAAGCGTACATAAAAGACCCACACCAAAGAACAAAGCGGACCTCTCCTTGCTCCTCATCAGCTGGGATCTCCAACCCCACTATACCTTCAGTCCAAAAACCTGCACTGAGAGGAATGAAGGTGTAGAATTAGGTGTGTCACTGCCAAGTACTTGCGGGCAATCTGCTATCGGTACACCAACGTCCGATTGCACCAGGCAAATTTCCCTGCCCCAGCTGCTGCACCGCCAAAAGAAATTCGCTCCCAGCCATCCACATGCCCAGCGGTTGAATGTTAGCTTGGTTAAATTGCTAGCACTTCAACTGCTGCCTTTTCAGTTGGTAGACTCTGCCCCCTTCCGTGAGTTTGTGGAATGTGCGGTACCTCAGTGGCAGGTTCCCAAACGCCCCTTTTATTCAGGGAAAGCGATTCCGGCTCTCTACCGGCATGTGGAAGGCAATGTCTTGGCCTCACTGGACAGGACGGTCAGCGGTAAGGTGCATATTACCGCTGACTCATGGTCCAGCAGGCATGGACAGGGACATTACCTATCTTTCACGGCCCACTGGGTGACTCTGATGGCAGCTGGGAAGGATGCAGGACAGGTTGCAGTAGTGTTGGAAGTTGTCCCGCCACCATGCCTCCAAAATGCTACTAGTGGTGATTCTGACACACCTCTCTCCTCCACCCCCTCCTCTTCTTCTTCCTCCAGGGCCTCTTCCTGTGCTGATTTGTCCTCGGAACCATAGGTGCTCCGTAGGCGTTTAAGGGGCTACGCAAGTACGCAGGAAAAAAGAGGCCATGCGGTGCTTGAGCTGGTGTGCTTGGGGGACAGGAGCCACACTGGGGCAGAGATTCTGTCAGCTCTGAAGGGGCAGGCTCAGAGGTGGTTGACGCCACGCCAACTTAAGCCAGGAATGGTGGTTTGCAACAATGGCACCAACCTCCTCTCCGCCCTCCGACAGGGACAGCTGACCCATGTGCCCTGTTTGGCTCACGCGGTTTTTGGGCAGGTACCTGGACTTACAAGATGTCCTGAGGCAGGCCAGGAAAGTCTGTGTGCATTTCCGCCGGTCATATAATGCCAGTGCTCGGCTGGCTGACCTCCAAAAGGAATACAACCTGCCCAAGAACCGCCTAATCTGTGACATGCCCACCAGGTGGAACTCAACGTTGGCCATGCTGAAGCAGCTGCACATGCAGCAGAGGGCCATCAATGAGTTCCTGTGCGACTATGGCACCAGGACAGGGTCAGGGGAGCTTGTTTTTTTTCACTACGCCAGTGGATCATGATCAGGGATGCATGCACTGTCCTGTCACCATTTGAGGAGACCACGAGGATGGTGAGCAGTGACAGTGCATGCATCAGTGACTCTGTCCCTCTTGTCCACCTGTTGGAGCACACACTGCGTGGAATAATGGACAGGGCACTTGAGGTGGAACAGAGGGAGGAAGAGGAGGACTTCCTTACCTCTCAAGGCCCCCTTTATCCAGACAGTGTTCCTGCTGGCCCGCCGATCACACAGGAAGAGGACGAGAAGGAGGAGGATTGTGTCAGCATGGAGGTGGAGCCTAGCAATCAGCATCAGCAGCAGTCTTCAAGGGATCATTTACAGTCCTAAGAAACCCATGGACTTGTACGTGACTGGGAGGAGGTGGCTGCGGATCATGTCGTCCTTAGTGACCCAGAGGACTCCGGACCGAATGCCTCAGCAAACCTACGCTGCATGGCCTCCCTGATCCTGAGAAGCCTGCGAAAGGATCCTCGTATTCGTGGTATCAAGGAGAGGGATCATTACTGGCTGGCAACCCTCCATGATCCACGTTACAGGGGTAAGGTTGCGGACCTTATCCAGATGTCGCAGAGGGAGCAGAGGATGAAACATCTTCGGGAGGCCTTGCAGAAAGGTTTGTGCAATGCGTTTCCAGAGCCTGCAAGGTTACAAATTCCTGGTCCTGGACAACGTGTTGCTGAGACTTCGGTCAGTCACAGAAGGAGTGGTGGAGAAGGTGGCCGTCTGACCGATGCGTTCAGACAATTTTTTAGTCCGCAGCCCTAAGGTATGATCGCTTCCAGAAACCATCGCCAGCGTCTGATTCACATGGTGCAGGAATACCTAGGGGAAAGATCAGACTTGGACACCTTTCCCACTGAAAATCCTCTGGGTTACTGGGTCTTGAGGATGGATCACTGGCCAGAGCTTGCACAGTATGCAATTGAGATACTGGCCTGTCCTGCATCCAGTGTTCTTTTGGAACGCACATTCAGTGCTGCTGGAGGCTTTGTAACCGATCACAGGGTGCGCCTGTCCACCGACTCGGTCGATCGGCTGACCTTCATAAAAATGAATCAGTCTTGGATCACCAGCTACCAAGCACCTCATGCTGATGTAACCAAATATTTTTTTTTTAATGTGAGATCCTTTCAAGACTGCCTATGCTGAGTGACTATCCTGTTATGCTGAGTGACTAGCCTCTTCCTCCTCAATGTTCATGTTGATAACTTGTAAGAACATTTTTGGTTCTGGGCACCGCCACCAGTGGCTAAGGCCCAATTTTTCTGCCCCTGTTTAACAGGGGCGTGTAATTACAATTTTTGCTGCAATACTTTGCAGCAGGGCTCATTCCTGCGCTCCAACTAGAGTATCTATGAGGGGTTGCAGTGTTGTGGCAACAGCACCAGTGCCTAAGGCCCAATTTTTCTGCCCCTGTTTAACCACTTGCCGCCCGCCCTATTACAGATTGACGGCGGCAAAGTGGTTTCAAAATCCTGACCGGACATCATATGACGTCAGTCAGGATTCGCCGTTATCGCGCGCCCCCGGGGGCGCGCACTGCACCGATCAGTAATGCCGCTTGTCCCCCTGACACAGCGCATACCCGATCAGGGTAAACAGCCAATTTCATTGGCTGTTTACCATGTGATCGGCTGTGTCCAATCACAGCCGGTCACATGTCAAAACAAATCGGAGGCGTGCCTAATGCGCGCCGCCGGGAACGCGCGGTGCGCCGATCGGGGATGGCGCGTGTCCCTCAGACATAGCCCATCCTCAATCAGGGTAAACTGCCAATGAAATTGGTTGTTTACCCACGTGATCGGCTGTGTCCAATCACAGCCGGTCACAAGTATAAACAATGTAGCGATTTCCAGGGATCTCTCCTTCTCTCTCTCACACACCGATTGTGTGAGAAGAGAGAAGGAGAGATCTGAGATCTGTGAGTTTTTTTTTTCTATACTACTGTCTGCACAACACGCCCACCCCCCCAATAAAGAGAACCTGTCACAGCCCATCTGGATCTGTCACAGCCCATCTGGATCTGTCACAGCCCATCTGGATCTGTCACAGCCCACCATCAGTACCGCAATCAGTACCATCTGGATCTGACAGCCCATCTGTCACAGCCCATCTGTCACACAGGCCACCAACGGTACCACCATCAGTACCGCCATCGGTACCATCTGGATCTGACAGCCCATCTGTCACACAGGCCACCAACGGTACCGCCATCAGTACCGCCATCAGTACCGCCATCAGTACCGCTATCGGTACCGCCATCAGTACCGCCATCGGTACCATCTGGATCTGACAGCCCATCTGTCACAGGCCATCTGTCACACAGGCCACCATCAGTACCGCCATCGGTACCGCTATCACTACCGCTGCACAGTCCCGCCATAAGTACCATCACACAGGCCATCAGTAACCTGTCATTACCCTCACACAGGCCCGCCATCAGTGAGCTGTCAGTAGCACCACCAGTACCGCCATGTCTCAAAGAATGTACACACCTGAGGAGGCATATAACATCCTCACCATGTCGGATGATGAGAGCAACGGGGAGCTCCCATTATCCGATTCTGGTTCGGAATACGAGCCAGTGGAGGGTAGTGGATCGGAGTCCGAGTCATGCGTGTTCATTTTTTTCCCACGTTTTCCGAAAACTTCTGGAAAAAAAAGAACCGTTCAAAAGACTCATTATGCCTCATAGATTATACGTTGGGGGTGTTTGCTTTCCAAAATGGGGTCATTTTGTGGATGTTTCTATTGTCCTGGTGCTCTAGGGCCTTCAAAATTGAGATAGGTCATCATGAAATTATATGTGTAATTTTGCTCCTAAAATGCCTGGAGGTGCTATTTGGATGTTGGGCCTCTGTATATGGCCAGGCTGTGTAAAAGTCTCACACATGTGGTATTGTTATACTCAGGAGGAGTAGCAGAATGTATTTTGGGGTGTCATTTTTCCTATGTACATGCTAAGTGTTGGAAATATTTTATAAATGGACAACTTTGTGTAAAAAAAATGCGTGTTCATTTTTTTCCCACATTTTCCGAAAACTTCTGGAAAAAAATTAACTGTTCAAAAGACTCATTATGCCTCATAGATTATACGTTGGGGTGTTTGCTTTCCAAAATGGGGTAATTTTGTGGATGTTTCAATTGTCCTGGTGCTCCAGGGCCTTCAAAATTGAGATAGATCATCATGAAATTATATGTAATTTTGCTCCTAAAATGCCTGGAGGTGCTACTTGGATGTTGGGCCTCTGTATGTGGCCAGGCTGTGTAAAAGTCTCACACATGTGGTATCGCCATACTCAGGAGGAGTAGCAGAATGTATTTTTGGGTGTAGTTTCAAGTATGCATATGCTGTGTTCAAGAAATAACCTATCAATACAATAAGTTTGTGTTAAAAAAAAAAAAAAATCTTAATTTTCCCAAGAATTGTGGGAAAAAATTACAACTTCAAAAAACTCACCATGCATCTTACTAAATACCTTGAACTGTCTACTTTCCAAAAAGGGGACATTTTGGGGGTATTTGTACTTTCCTGGATTGTTATTGTATCAAGAAATGAGATAGGCATTCAGTACATCAGGTGTGATCAGATGTTCCTGGCTATGCACTCTTTCGGAAAGATAGGGTAAAAAGGAAAGGTGGAGGGGTCTGTCTCTATGTGAGAAGTGATCTCAAAGCGAGTGTGAAAGAGGACCTGGTGGATGGAGAGTGGGATGAGTCTGAAGCATTATGGGTGGAACTGCATACAGATGTGCGTAGTTCAAAGCTAATCATTGGAGTTTGTTATAGACCACCCAATGTTAATGAGGAGGTGGAGACTCAGCTCCTTGCACAGATGGAAAGGGCTGCAAGGGCTGGGACGGTGATAATAATGGGGGATTTTAACTATCCCGAAATTGACTGGAGTAATGGAACTGCTGGGACAGTTAAAGGGCAAAAATTTAGAAACCTATTGCAGGACAACTTTATGGTCCAGTTTATTGAGGCCCCAACTAGGAATGATGCTCTGTTGGACCTGGTAATCTCAAACCATGCAGAGCGTATTACTAATGTTCAGATAAAGGAACACCTGGGTAGCAGTGACCATAAGATGATTTCATTTGATGTTAGTTGTAAGCAAAAATCACATACGGGAAAGATAAAAACACTTAATTTCAAGAGAGCAAATTTTCCAAGGATGAGCGCTGCTCTCCAGGACTTAGACTGGGAGGGAAAATTGGCATCAATGGGCACAGAACAGAAATGGGAATTCTTCAAAAAGACTGTTTGTGAACTCACTGCAAAGTATATTCCCATGGGAAATAAGTTTAAAAGGCTAAAAATAAAACCTATGTGGCTCACTGCCAAAGTTAAAAAAGCTATAAACTTTAAGAAAAGAGCTTTTAAAAAATATAAAAATGAGGGAACACTAGTGTCATTTAAATGTTACAAAGAATATAACAGGATATGTAAAAAGGAAATCAAGGATGCAAAAATTCAAAATGAACGACAGATTGCAAAAGATAGTAGGACAAACCCCCAAAAATTCTTCAAATATATTAATAGTAAAAAGGTCAAGTCTGAGCATGTAGGCCCTTTACAAAATAATCTAGACTGGGTGACTGGGGACATAGAGAAGGCTAATTTATTAAATACTTTCTTCAGTTCTGTGTGTACAAAGGAGCATGGGGGAGCTCATATCCAAAATGGGGGTGGTAGGGACACAGCCCCAAATCCACAATGGCTCAAAAGTGATATGGTCCAGAAATATTTAGATGGAATAAAGGTGGATAAAGCACCTGGACCAGATGGCATACATCCACGGATCCTAAAAGAATTGAGCTCTGTAATTTCAAAGCCATTGTATTTAATTTTTAGGGACTCATTAATGACAGGAATAGTAACACTGGATTGGCGCAGGGCCAATGTGGTGCCTATATTTAAAAAGGGAATTAAGTCTTTACCAAGTAACTATAGACCTGTTAGTTTAACTTCCATAGTTGAGAAGATACTGGAGAGATTAATAAAAGACCACATGAGTTCTTGCTGGAAAAAAACTATTTAAGCAACAGACAGCATGGATTCATGAAAGACAGAAGTTGTCAGACAAACCTGATTTCTTTTTATGAAGAGGTAAGTAAGACCTTGGATAGAGGGGTGGCTGTGGACGTGGTATACTTGGATTTTGCAAAAGCGTTCGATACAGTTCCCCACACATGGCTCATGTGCAAGGTAAAGTCTACAGGATTGGAAATATCAGTTTGTAAATGGATAGAAAACTGGCTAAAAGACAGAATTCAGAGAGTAGTGGTTAATGATTCTTACTCTGAATGGTCCAAGGTTATCAGTGGTGTACCCCAAGGTTCAGTGCTGGGACCCTTACTTTTTAATATGTTTATAAATGATATTGGGTCTGAGATCAGAAGTAACAGCTCTGTTTTTGCAGATGACACCAAGCTATGCAGTGGAATAACGTCCTTACAGGATGTCGCCAATTTACAAGCCGACCTCAATGCTCTGTCTAATTGGGCGACTATGTGGCAGATGAGGTTTAATGTTGATAAATGTAAAGTTATGCACTTGGGGGCTAAGAATATGAATGCATCATACATACTAGGGGGAGAAAAACTGGGGGGATCCGTAGTGGAGAAGGATCTGGGGGTTTTGGTAGATCATAAGCTCAATTATGGCATGCAATGCCAAGCTGCGGTTTCCAAAGCGAGCAAAGTCCTTTCTTGTATTAAGAGAGGTATGGTCTCCAGAGAGAGAGATATCATTTTGCCCCTGTTCAAATCATTAGTAAGACCTCATCTGGAATATGCAGTTTAGTTTTGGGCCCCAGTTCTCAAAAAGGATATTGGGGAACTGGAGAAAGTGCAGAGAAGGGCAACCAAACTGATAAGAGGCATGGAGGAGCTCAGCTATGAGGAAAAATTAGAGGAACTGAATTTATTCTCTCTTGAGAAGAGGAGATTAAGGGGGGATATGATCAACATGTACAAATATATAAGGGGTCCATATAGTGAACTTGGTGTTGAATTATTCACTTTACGGTCAACACAAAGGACAAGGGGACACTCTTTGCGTCTAGAGGAAAAGAGATTTCACCTCCAAATATGGAAAGGTTTCTTCACAGTAAGAGCTGTGAAAATGTGGAATAGACTCCCTGCAGAGGTGGTTCTGGCCAGCTCAGTAGATTGCTTTAAGAAGGGCCTGGATTCTTTCCTAAATGTACATAATATAACTGGGTACTGACCTTTATAGGTAAAGTTGATCCGGGGAATATCCGATTGCCTCTCGGGGGATCAGGAAGGAATTTTTTCCCCTGCTGTAGCAAATTGGATTATGCTCTGCTGGGGTTTGTTGCCTTCCTCTGGATCAACTGTGGGTATAGAATTGGGTATTAGGGATGAGCCAAACACCCCCGGGTTCGGTTCGCACCAGAACCTTCGAACGGACCGAAAGTTCGCGCGAATTTTCGAACCCTATTCGTTATAATGGACGCGAACGTTCTAAATCAAAATTGCTAATTACAACGGCCAATATGCATGTTAATGTCATAAAACAGGTTTGGGGACCCAGGTCCTGCCCCAGGGGACATATATCAATGCAAAAAGAAATTTTAAAAACTAAAGTTTTTTCGGGAGCAGTCATTTTAATGATGCATAAAGTGAAAAAAAAAAGTGAAATTTTCCTTTAAATATGGTACCTGGGGGGTGTCTAAAGTATGCCTGTGAAGTGGCATGTGTTTCCCGTGTTTAGAACTGTCCTTGCACAAAATGACATTTGTAAAGGAAAAAAAGAAGCCATTTAAAACCACTTGCAGCTTTAATGTCATGTCTTCTCCTGGCCGCCATATGGCTGAAAATCCTTGAGAAAAATGGCATGGCTACCCCATCACCCCCCCCCCCCCACCCCAGCCCCTTTGGGTCTTGTATGGATATTAAGGGGGACCCCGCACCCAAAATAAAACCCTATACCTACAACCCTATATACTCTGAACAGCAGTATATAGGTGGTGCAAACAAGACACGGACTGTAGGTTTGTTCTTAAGTAGAATCTGAACAGGTACATTATGAAGTGTAGCTCCATCCCAAAAAAAATCAATTTTTAAGCTTTTTGGAGAACATAGGGAGGGGTTATCACCCCTGTAACATTTGCTGTCTTTGCACATCTGTTCAGAACATGTCACCTCACTTTCCGTCCCAATGACAAATGTTTTTGGAAAAGTGGGGTTTTAATTGAAACAAGGATTGGTGATAAAGCATCAGTAGAGAGGAGATACCTTTTTCCCAAATTAAATCTAACAGGATAGAATTTCCCTTCCTAGGGGTAGATTTCTTCTCACTTCCTGTTTTCTCTTGCCGTTTGCAAGTAGGAGTCGTTTGTAAGTTGGATGTTTGAAAGTAGGGGCCTGCCGTATATACTCTGCAGAAATTTGCCCTATTAGATGTTGGTGTAGCCACAAGACTGGTGGGCACAGGAATGGGCCCTGCTGTGAGTTAATAGATCAAGATTTGTACTTGCATGCACCTGTTGAACCGGGCAGAAAAATTGGGCCTTTGGTGGTGGTGGTGGTGGTGGTGGACGGTGTTGCCACAAGACTGTAAGCCCTCACAGTTACTCTTGGTGGGTGCAGGAATGGGCCCTGCTGTGAGTTATTAGATCAAGATTTGTAATTGCATGCACCTGTTGAACAGGGCAGAAAAATTGGGCCTTTGGTGGTGGTGGTGGTGGTGGACGGTGTTGCCACAAGACTGTAGGCCCTCATAGTTACTCTTGGTGGGCGCAGGAATGGGCCCTGCTGTGAACTATTAGATCAAGATTTGTAATTACACGCCCCTGTTAAACAGGGGCTGAAAAATTGTGCCTTAGGCATTGGTGCTGGTGCCACAACACTGCAACCCCTCACAGATACTGTACTTGGAGCACAGCAGTCACACCTGTTGTGAAGCATCTTTTTAAAAAATTGTAATTACACGCCCCTGTTATACAGGGGCTGAAAAATTGTGCCTTAGGCACTGGTGCTGGTGCCACAACACTGCAACCCCTCACAGATACTGTACTCTGAGCACAGCAATGAGACCTATTGCAAAGCATTGCTTAAAAATTGTAATTACACGCCCCAACAGGGGCTGAAAAATTGTGCCTTAGGCACTGGTGCTGGTGCCACAACACTGCAACCCCTCACAGATACTGTACTTGGAGCACAGCAGTCACACCTGTTAAGAAGCATCTTTTTAAAAAATTGTAATTACACGCCCCTGTTATACAGGGGCTGAAAAATTGTGCCTTAGGCACTGGTGTGGTGGCATGGATCATTGAGGAGGAGGAAGAGGATAGTCAGTGAACATAACAGGACAGTCACTCAGCATCAGCATAGGCAGTCTTGAAGGGATGTGACATTATAAATTATTCCGTTATATCCGCTTCTGGTGTCTGGTAGCTGGTGGTGATCCAAGACTGATTCATTTTTATGAAGGTCAGTCGATCAACCGAGTCGGTGGACAGGCGCACCCTATGATCGGTGACAAATCCTCCAGCAGCACTGAATGTGCGTTCGGAAAGAACGCTGGATGCAGGACAGGCCAGTAGCTCAATTGCATACTGTGCAAGCTCTGGCCAGTGATCCATCCTCAGGACCCAGTAAGCCAGAGGATTTTCGGTGGGAAAGGTGTCCAAGTCTGACCTTGCCCCTAGGCATTCCTGCACCATGTATATCAGACGCTGGCGATGGTTGCTGGAACCGATCATACCTTGGGGCTGCGGACTAAAAAATTGTCTGAATGCATCGGTCAGACGTCCACCTTCCCCACCGCTCCTTCTGCTACTGACCGAAGCCTCAGCAACTCGTCGTCCAGGACCAGGAGTTTGTAACCTCCCAGTTTCTGGGAACGCGTTGCACAGACCTTTCTGCAAGGCCTCCCTGAGATGTCTCATCCTCTGCTCCCTCTGCGACGGCAAGATAAGGTCCGCAACCTTACCCTTGTACCGTGGATCAAGGAGAGTGGCCAGCCAGTAATGGTCCCTCTCCTTGATCCGAAGAACACGAGGATCCTTCCGCAGGCTTTGCAGGATCAGGGAGGCCATGCAGCGTAGGTTAGCTGAGGCATTCGGTCCGGAGTCTTCTGGGTCACTGAGGATGACATGATCGCCAGCCACCTCCTCCCAGCCACGTACAAGTCCACTGGTTTGTTGGGACTGTACATCATCCCTAAAAGACTGCTGCTGCTGATGCTGAGTGCCAGGCTCCACCTCCATGCTCACACAATCCTCCTCCTCCTCCTCCTCATCCTCTTCCTGTGTGATGGGTGGGACAGAAGGAACACTGTCTGGATAAAGGGGGCCTTGAGAGGCAAGGAAGTCCTCCTCTTCCTGCCTCTGTTCTGCCTCAAGTGCCCTGTCCATTATCCCACGCAGCGTATGCTCCAACAGGTGGACAAGAGGTACAGTGTCACTGATGCATGCACTGTCACTGCTCACCATCCTCGTGGCCTCCTCAAATGGTGAGAGGACAGTGCATGCATCCCTGATCATGCTCCACTGGCGTGGGGAAAACAAGCCAAGCTCCCCTGACCCTGTCCTGGTGCCGTAGTCGCAAAGGTACTCATTGATGGCCCTCTGCTGCGTGTGCAGTCGCTGCAGCATGGCCAACGTTGAGTTCCACCTGGTGGGCATGTCACATATAAGGCGGTTCTTGGGCAGGTTCAGCTCCTTTTGCAGCTCAGTCAGCCGAGCACTGGCATTATAAGATCGGCGGAAATGCACACAGACTTTCCTGGCCTGCCTCAGGACATCCTGTAAGCCTGGGAACCTGCCCAAGAACCGCTGCACCACCAGGTTGAGGTCGTGAGCCATACAGGGCACATGGGTGAGCTGCCCCTGTCGCAGGGCGGAGAGGAGGTTGGTGCCATTGTCAGAAACGACCATTCCTGGCTTAAGCTGGCGTGGCGTCAACCACCTCTCGGCCTGCCCCTGCAGAGCTGCCAGAACCTCTGGCCCAGTGTGGCTCCTGTCCCCCAAACACACCAGCGCAAGCACGGCATGGCATCTTTTTGCCTGCGTACTCGCGTAGCCCCTTGTACGCCTACGGAGCACCGCTGGTTCCGAGGACAGAGCACTCGAAGAGGACATGGAGGAAGAAGAAGAGGAGGGGGTGGAGGAGAGAGGTGTGTCACAACCAGTAGTAGCATTTTGGAGGCGTGGTGGCGGAACAACCTCCAACACTACTGCACCTTGTCCTGCATCCCTCCCAGCTGCCAATAGAGTGACCCAATGGGCCGTGAAAGAAAGATAACGTCCCTGTCCATGCCTGCTGGACCATGAGTCAGCGGTAATATGCACCTTACCGCTGACCGCCCTGTCCAGCGAGGCATGGACATTGCCTTCCACATGCCGGTACAGAGACGGAATCGCCTTCCGTGAGAAAAAGTGGCGTTTGGGAACCTGCCACTGAGGAACCGCACATTGAACAAACTCACGGAAGGGGGCCGAGTCTACCAACTGAAAAGGCAGCAGTTGAAGTGCTAGCAATTTAGCCAAGCTAGCATTCAACCGCTGGGCATGTGGATGGCTGGGAGTATACTTCTTTCGACGGTCCAGCAGCTGGGGCAGGGAAATTTGCCTGCTACAATCGGACGTCGGTGTACTGCAAGTACTTGGTTGTGACACACCTAATTCTACACCTTCAGTCCTCTCAGAGCAGCTTTCAGAGAGGACTGAAGGTATAGTGGGGATGGAGATCCCAGCTGATGAGGAGCAAGGAGAGGTCCGCTTTGTTCTTTGGTGTGGGTCTTTTATGTGTGCTTGCCAACGAGATGCATGGCAGGTCGACATATGTCTGCTCATGCTTGTGGTGCCCAAGCGGCTGATGTTTTGGCCACGCGAGATACGCTTGAGACAAATATTGCAAATAGCAGTGGTGCGATCTGATGCACTCGTCTCAAAAAAGGCCCACACCAAAGAACTTTTGTGATAACGTGCAGAGGCAGCGCCCTGCACAGGCGGAGCTCTGCGGTGTGGTACAGTTGCTGTGCTGGCCTCTAGCTGGCCTCCAGGGGGCATCCTGCCTCATTGGACATGTGACGCCGCATCCTCCTCCTCCTCCTCCTCCTCCTCCTCTCTCCCTTCAGGCACCCACGTGGAGTCAGTGACCTCATCATCCCCTCCCTCTTCACCACTAGAGCAAACCTGGCAGTAAGCTGCAGCTGGTGGAACAGTACTGCCAGATTGCTGTCCTTCAGCATCCCCTCTCTCTGCGCGCACACTACTGACTTCCTCAAGCTGGGTATCATCATCCGAGCCTTCGAATCGTTGGGCATCCTCCTGGAGCATGTACCCAACACTGTGCTCAAACAGTTCAGGGGACTCCTCAGGAGGACATGGTGGGTCTAGGGAAGGGGTGGCTGATGATGCCATTGAGTACGCGTTGGCAGCTGCTCTGCCAGTACCCTGAGCCTGGGTGAGAGAGGATGAGGAGGATGAGGAGGGCTTGGTCATCCATTCTACCAAGCCTTCGGCATGATGCGGCTCCACATGTCCAGCTGCCGAAAACAAAGACAAGCGTGTCCCATGGCCACGTGCTGATGACGATGCACGACCACGTCCACGGCAAGCACTGTTGTCTCTAGAAACAGAGCCTGCCTGCCCTGTGTTCTTGCCTCGGCACGCTCTGCCTCTCCTTGGCGGTCTTCCAGCCATTGTAGTCGGTAGTGTATATAGTATAAAAAATAGAGCTCCTATGTGTGCTCACAACACACTGTAGGTCCTATGGGTGCTGACACTAACACACTATAGGTACTATGTGTGCTGCTGACAAGAAAATATAGGAGCTCTGTTTGCTGCCACTAACACACTAGAAGTCCTATGGGTGCTGCTGAGAAGAAAATATAGGAGCTCTGTGTGATGCCACTAACACACTAGAAGTCCTATGGGTGCTTCTGAGATGAAAATATAGGAGCTCTGTTTGCTGCCACTAACACACTAGAAGTCCTATGGGTGCTGCTGAGAAGAAAATATAGGAGCTCTGTGTGATGCCACTAACACACTAGAAGTCCTATGGGTGCTTCTGAGAAGAAAATATAGGAGCTCTGTGTGATGCCACTAACACACTAGAAGTCCTATGGGTGCTGCTGAGAAGAAAATATAGGAGCTCTGTGTGATGCCACTAACACACTAGAAGTCCTATGGGTGCTTCTGAGATGAAAATATAGGAGCTCTGTTTGCTGCCACTAACACACTAGAAGTCCTATGGGTGCTGCTGAGAAGAAAATATAGGAGCTCTGTTTGCTGCCACTAACACACTAGAAGTCCTATGGGTGCTGCTGAGAAGAAAATATAGGAGCTCTGTTTGCTGCCACTAACACACTAGAAGTCCTATGGGTGCTTCTGAGATGAAAATATAGGAGCTCTGTGTGAAGCCACTAACACACTAGAAGTCCTATGGGTGCTGCTGAGAAGAAAATATAGGAGCTCTGTTTGCTGCCACTAACACACTAGAAGTCCTATGGGTGCTGTTGGGGTGCAATGCTGTGCTAACAGCACTGCGGTTGGTACTACTGCAATACTGTACTAACAGTAAACACGCACCAGACTAATCCCCAGCAGCAGCTAATAACACACTAACTGTGCAATCAGCAGCAATGAACGATCAATGACTTAGGTAGCAATGGTTTAGCAAAGAAATAGCCAATGGTTTAGCAAAGAAGAGCAAATCTTTCAGTATCAAGCAAAGACAGAATCAGCAGACTGATCTCTCCTAAAGCCGGAACTCATGTGACCGGGGCCGACGGCGTGGCGGCCTTTTAAATGGTGGGGCGTGTACTAAAGCCCCTGAGCTGTAATTGGCTACAGGCGTCCTGCCTGTAGCCAATTATTGCTCTCTGAGTTTCGGGCGCTGTGATTGGCCAAGCATGCGGGGTCACAGTGCATGCTTGGCCAATCATCAGCCAGCAATGCACTGCGCCGGCCGCGCCGGCCGCAATGCATTGCGGGGCCGCTCGCATCACACGAATGTGATGCGAACGGCCCAAATAGTTCTGGGCTCGCCGAGCGAGCGAACGCCCGGTGCTCGATTCGAACGTGGGTTCGAATCGAGCACCGGGCCCATCCCTATTGGGTATATGGGATTGTACGATATATATTTTTTTTTTATGGTTGAACTGGATGGACTTGTGTCTTTTTTCAACCTGACTAACTATGTAACTATGTAACTATGTGATCAATTTTCAGTGATTTGCACCCTAACTTGTAGACTCTATAACTTTCACACCGACTAAATGATATCCACTAATTTGGGTTATTTTTACCAAAGATATGTAGCAGTATAAATTTTGGCCCAAATATATGAAGAAAAATTACTTCTTTGCAAATTTTAAAATACAAACTAAAAAAAAGTGGTTTTTTTTCAAAATTTTTGCTATTTTTCCGCTTATATCGCAAAAAATAAAAAACCCAGCGGTGATTAAACACCACCAAAAGAAAGCTCTATTTGTGAGAAAAAAATGATAAAAATTTTGTTTGGATACAGTGTAGCATGACTGAGTAAATGTCAATCAAATCGTGAGAGCACTGAAAGCTGAAAATTGGTCTGGGCGGGAAGGTGTTTAAGTGCCCTGTATGGAAGTGGTTAACGGGGGTGTGTAATTACAATTTTTGCTGTAACTTTGCAGCAGGGCTCATTCCTGCGCTCCATCGAGAGTATCTGTGAGGGGTTGCAGTGTTGTGGCACCAGCACCAGTGCCTAAGGCCCAATTTTTCTGCCCCTGTTTAACAGGGGCGTGTAATTACAATTTCTGCCGTAATGCTTTGCAGCTGGGCTCATTCCTGCGCTCCAACTCGACTATCTGTGAGGGGTTGCAGTGTTGTGGCACCAGCACCAGTGCCTAAGCCCAATTTTTCTGCCCCTGTTCAACAGGGGCATGTAATTACAATTCTTGATCTAATATTTCACAGCAGGGCCCATTCCTGCGCCCACCAAGAGTAACTGTGAGGGCTTACAGTGTTGTGACAACACCACCACCAAAGGCCCAATTTTTCTGCCCCTGTTCAACAGGTGCATGTAATTACAGTTCTTGATATAATATTTCACAGCAGGGCCAGTTCCAGTGCCCACCAAGGGTAACTGTGAGGACTTACAGTGTTGTGGCACCAGCACCACCACCACCACAAAAGGCCCAATTTTTCTGCCACTGTTCAACAATGACATGTAATTACAATTCTTGATATAATAGTTCACAGCAGGGCGTTCCAGCGCCCACCAAGAGTAACTGTGAGGGCTTACAGTGTTGTGGCAACACCAACACCTGAGGCCCAAATTTATGCAGAGTACATAGGGCAGGCCCCTACTTTCAAACATCTGACTTTCAAACGACTCCTACTTACAAACGGAGGGAGACAACAGGAAGTGAGAGGAAATCTACCCCTAGGAAGGGAAATTCTCTCCTGTAAGAGTTAATATGGGAAAAAGGTGTCTCCTCTCCACTGATGCTTTATCACCAATCCTTGTTTCCCTAAAAACCCCAAATTTTCAAAATCCAATTGTCATTGGGACAGAAAGTGAGGTGAAATCTTCTGAACAGGTGCACAGACAGCAAAACAAATGTTACAGGGGTGATAACCATGCCCTATGTTTTCCAAAAAGCTTAAAAATGGATTTTTTTGGCTGGAGCTACACTTTAAAAATGTACCAGTTCAAAATTACAAACAGATTCTACTTAAAAACAAACCTACAGTCCCTGTCTTGTTTGCACTGCCTGTATACTGCTGTTCAGAGTATATAGGGCCTGGGAGCCCCACACCTTTCCTTTTTTTAATTTGAGTGCAGGCTTCCCCTTAATATCCATACAAGACCCAAAGGGCCTGGTAATGGGCTGGGGGGGGGGGGTTACCCATGCTGTTTTTCTCAATGATTTTCATCCATATTTCCAGGACCAGACATTACATTAAAGCCGCAAGCAGTTTTAAATGACTTTTATTCCTTTAGAATTTCATTTTGTGCAGGGACAGTTATAAACATGGGAAACACGCGCCACTTTACAGGCATACTATAGACAACCCCCAGGCATGATATTTAAAGGAATATTTCACTTTAATTTTTTTACTTTAAGCATCTGTAAAATCACTGCTCCTGAAAAAACGTCCGTTTTTAAAACTGTTTTTTTGCATTGATACATGTACCCTGGGGCAGGACCCGGGCCCCCAAACCCTTTTTAGGACAATAACTTGCATATTAGGCTTTAAAATTTGCACTTTTGATTTCTCACGGTCGAGTCCCATAGAGTTGGGACTCGGGGTTCGAAAGTTCACGCAAACTATTGGTCCGTTCGCATGTTCTGTATGCGAACCGAACCGGGGGGGGGGGTGTTCGGCTCATCCCTACCCCTTAGTGAAAATTTCCAAATTGAGCCCAAAGTGTCAATATTTTGTGTGGCCACCATTATTTTCCAGGACTGCCTTAACCCTCTTGGGCATGGAGTTCACCAGAGCTTCACAGGTTGCCATTGGAGTCCTCTTCCACTCCTCCATGATGACATCACAGAGCTGGTGAATGTTAGAGACCTTGTGCTCCTCCACCTTCTGTTTGAGGATGCCCCAAAGACACTCAATAAGTTTTAGGTCTGGAGACATGCTTGGCCAGTCCACCACCTTTACCCTCAGCTTCTTTAGCAAGGCAGTGGTCATCTTGGAGGTGTGTTTGGTGTCTTTATCATGTTGGAATACTGCCCTGCGACCCAATCTCCAAAGGGAGGGGATCATGCTCTGCTTCAGTATGTCACAGTACATGTTGGCATTATTAGTTCCCTCAATGAACTCTACCTCCCCAGTGCTGGCAGCACTCATGCAGCCCCAGACCATGACACTCCCACCACCATGCTCGACTGTAGGCAAGACACACTTGTCTTTGTACTGCTCACCTGGTTGCTGCCACACACGCTTGACACCATCTAAACAAAATAGGTTTATCTTGGTCTCATCAGACCACAGGACATGGTTCCAGTACTCCATGTCCTTAGTCTGCTTGTCTTCAGCAAACTGTTTGCAGGCTTTCTTGTGCATCATCTTTAGAAGAGGCTTCCTTCTAGGACAACAGCGTTGCAGACCAATTTGATGCAGTGTGCGGCATATGGTCTGAGCACTGACAGGCTGACCCCACACCCCTTCAACCTCTGCAGCATTGCTGGCAGCACTCATATGTCTATTTACCAAAGACAACCTCTGGATATGACGCTGAGCACGTGTGCTTGACTTCTTTGGTCAACCAAGGTTCTGAGTGGAACCTGTCCTGTTAAACCGCTGTATGGTCTTGACCATCGTGCAGCAGCTCAGTTTCAGGGTCTTGTAAATCTTTTTATAGCCTATGGCATCTTATGTACAGCAACAATTCTTTTTTCCAGATCCTCAGAGAGTTCTTTGCCATGGAGGTGCCATGTTGACCTTCCAGTGACTAGTATGAGAGCGTGAGAGCGATAACACGAAATTTGACACATCTGCTCCCCATTCACACATGAGACCTTGTAACACGAATGAGTCACATGACATTGGGGAGGGAAAATGGCTAATTGGGCCCAATTTGGACATTTTTACTTAGGGGTATACTCCCTTTTGTTGCCAGAGGTTTAGACATTAATGGCTGTGTGTTAGGTTATTTTGAGGGAACAGCAAATTTACACTGTTATACAAGCTGTACACTCACTGTACACTCACTACTTTACATTGTAGCAAAGTGTCATGTCTTCAGTGTTGTCCCAAAGATATAATAAAATATTTACAAAAAATGTGAGGGGTGTGCTCACTTTTCTGAGATACTGTGTGTGTATATATATATATATATATATATATATATATATATATATATTAGATATTGCATTCAGGCAGCCAGTGAAGATGTGGTATTTGTATAGCAGGTTTATGTATCTGTAACCCCATTTCCGTTTTTAAATCTTTTTTTGAATGTGCTGAAGAATGAAAATCCAACATCAATCTACAGGAAACAAAAAGAGAACTGATATAATAAGCTCCATTCAGTTGTTCAAAGGATTCTAGAGCAAACAACATAAGAGAGAAAAAAAATGGAAATGAGGCCATACACCTACAACTGGAAAATGAAATATACGCAAAACAAGGACGTACAGAATCGCTTTGAATCACTGCATGTAAGTTACAGCATATGTACCATAAAAGGGATCTATGTTCCTGCTCATTTGGCCTGGTGTTCTTCCCATCCACATTTGTGTGTTCCAGCACACCTTATGTTGTATCCTACATAATATAAAATATCCAGTAGTGATGAGCCGAACACCCCCGGGTTCGGTTCGCACCAGAACCCGCGAACGGACCGAAAGTTCGCACGAACATTAGAACCCTATTAAATACAATGGATGCGAACGTTCGGATTCTAAAGTGCTAATTATAACGACTGTTATCCATGTTATTGTCCTAAACAGAGTTTGGGAACCCGGGTTCTGCACCAGGGGACATGTATCAATGCAAAAAGAAGTTTTAAAAACGGACGTTTTCCGGGAGCAGTCATTTTAATGATGCATAAAGTGAAAAAAAAAAAGTCAAATATTCCTTTAAATATTGTACCTGGGGGTGTCTAAAGTATGCCTGTGAAGTGCCACGTGTTTCCCGTGTTTAGAACTGTCCCTGCACAAAATAACATTTCTAAAGGAAAAAAAAGCCATTTAAAACTGCTTGCGGCTTTAATGTAATGTCTGGTCCCGGTAATATGGATGAAAATCTTTAAGAAAAATGGCATAGCTACCCCATCAACCCCCCCCCCCCCTACCCCAGCCCATTACCAGCCCCTTTGGGTCTTGTATGGATATTAAGGGGAACCCCGCACACAAAATAAAAAAGGCCCTATATACTCTGAACAGCCATATACAGGCGGTGCATACAAGACAGGGACTGTAGGTTTGTTCTTATGTAGAATCTGTTTGTAATTTTGAACAGCTACATTGTTTAAGTCTAGCTCCATGCCAAATTCCTTTTTTTAAGCTTTTTGGAAAACATAGGGAAGGGTTATCACCCCTGTAACATTTTTTTTGCTGTCTGTGCCCCTGTTCAGAACATTTCACCTCACTTTGCGTCCCAATGACAACTGTTTTTGAAATGTGGTGTTTTTATTGAAACAAGGATTGGTGATAAAGCATCAGTAGAGAGGAGACACCTTTCTCCCATATTAATTCTTACAGGAGAGAATTTTCCTTCCAAGGGGTAGATTTCCTCTCACTTCCTGTTGTCTTCTTCCGTTTGCAAGTAGTAGTTGTTTGTAAGTTGGATGTTTGAAAGTAGGGACCTGCCGTATATACTCTGCAGAAATTGGCCCCTTAGGTGTTGGTGTTGGCAGAACACTGTAAGCACTCACAGTTACTCTTGGTGGGTGCTGGAACGCCCTGCTGTCAACTATTATATCAGGAATTGTAATAACATATAATTGTTGATCAGTGGTAGTAAAAATTGGGCCTTTGATGGTGGTGCTGGTGCCACAACACTGTAAGGCCTGACAGTTACTCTTTGTGGGCGCAGCAATGGGCCCTGCTGTGAATTATTAGATCAATAATTATAATTGCATGCCCCTGTTGAACAGGGGCTGAAAAATTGGGCCTTAGGCACTGGTGGCACAACACTGCAACCCCTCACAGATACTGTACTTGGAGCACAGCAATGAGGCCTGTTGCAAAGTATTGCATCAAAAATTGTAATTACACGCCCCTGTTAAACAGGGGCTGAAAAATTGGGCCTTAGCCACTGGTGGCGTCACCCATAAACCAAAATGATCTTCCAAGCTATCATCATTAATCGTATCATTGAGGAGGAGGAGGAGGATAGCCAGTCAACATAACAGCACAGGCACTCAGCATCAGCATCAGTCTTGAAGGGATGTGACATTTTAAAATCAATTAGTCTGTTATATCAGCATCAGGTGTGTGGTAGCTGGTGGTGATCCAAGACTGGTTCATCTTGATGAAAGTCAGTCGATCAACCGAGTCGGTGGACAGGCGCACCCTGTGATCCGTGACAAATCCTCCAGCAGCACTGAATGTGCGTTCTGAAAGAACGCTGGATGCAGGACAGGCCAGTAGCTCAATTGCATACTGTGCAAGCTCTGGCCAGTGATCCATCCTCAAGACCCAGTAAGCCAGAGGATTTTCGGTGGGAAAGGTGTCCAAGTCTGACCTTGCCCCTAGGTATTCCTGCACCATGTATATCAGACGCTGGCGATGGTTGCTGGAACCGATCATACTTTGGGGCTGCGGACTAAAGAATTGTCTGAACGCATCGGTCAGACGGCCACCTTCCCCACCGCTCCTTCTTTGACTGCCCGAAGCCTCAGCAACTCGTTGTCCAGGACCAGGAGTTTGTAACCTCCCAGTCTCTGGGAACGCGTTGCACAGACCTTTCTGCAAGGCCTCCCGGAGTTGTCTCACCCACTGCGACGGTAACATAAGGTCCGCAACTTTACCCTTGTACCGTGGATCAAGGAGAGTGGCCAGCCAGTAATGGTCCCTCTCCTTGATCCGAAGAATACGAGGATCCTTCCGCAGACTTTGCAGGATCAGGGAGGCCATGCAGCGTAGGTTAGCTGAGGCATTCAGTCCGGAGTCCTCTGGGTCACTAAGGACGACATGATCCGCAGCCACCTCCTCCCAGCCACGTACAAGTCCACTGGTTTCTTGGGACTGTAAATCATCCCTAAAAGACTGCTGCTGATGATGCTGAGTGCCAGCCTCCACCTCCATGCTGACACAATCCTCCTCCTCCTCCTCCTCTTCCTGTGCGATGGGTGGGACAGAAGGAACACTGTCTGGGTAAAGGGGGCCTTGAGAGGCAAGGAAGTCCTCCTCTTCCTGCCTCTGTTCTGCCTCAAGTGCCCTGTCCATTATTCCACGCAGCGTGTGCTCCAACAGGTGGACAAGAGGTACAGTGTCACTGATGCATGCACTGTCACTGCTCACCATCCTCGTGGCCTCCTCAAATGGTGCCAGGACAGTGCATGCATCCCTGATCATGCCCCACTGGCGTGGTGAAAAAAAACCCGAGCTCCCCTGACCCTGTCCTGGTGCCGTAGTCGCACAGGTACTCATTGATGGCCCTCTGCTGCGTGTGCAGCCGCTGCAGCATGGCCAACGTTGAGTTCCACCTGGTGGGCATGTCACATATAAGGCGGTTCTTGGGCAGGTTCAACTCCTTTTGCAGCTCAGCCAGGCGAGCACTGGCATTATAAGATCTGCGGAAATGCACACAGACTTTCCTGGCCTGCCTCAGGACATCCTGTAAGCCCGGGTACCTGCCCAAGAACCGCTGCACCACCAGGTTAAGGACGTGAGCCACACAGGGCACATGGGTCAGTTGTCCCTGTCGGAGGGCGGAGAGGAGGTTGGTGCCATTGTCGCAAACCACCATTCCTGGCTTAGGCTGGCGTGGCGTCAACCACCTCTCGGCCTGCCCCTGCAGAGCAGACAGGACCTCTGCCCCAGTGTGGCTCCTGTCCCCCAAACACACCAGCGCAAGCACGGCATGGCATCTTTTTGCCTGCGTACTTGCGTAGCCCCTTGAACGCCTACGGAGCACCGCTGGTTCCGAGGACAAACCACAGGAAGAGGCCATGGAGGAAGAAGAAGAGGAGGGGGTGGAGGAGAGAGGTGTGTCACAACCAGTAGTAGCATTTTGGAGGCGTGGCGGCGGAACAACCTCCAACACTACTGCACCTTGTCCTGCATCCTTCCCAGCTGCCAAAAGAGTGACCCAATGGGCCGTGAAAGAAAGGTAACGTCCCTGTCCATGCCTGCTGGACCATGAGTCAGCGGTAATATGCACCTTACCGCTGACCGTCCTGTCCAGCGAGGCCAAGACATTGCCTTCCACATGCCTGTAGAGAGCCGGAATCGCCTTCCGTGAGAAAAAGTGGCGTTTGGGAACCTGCCACTGAGGAACCACACATTGCACAAACTCACGGAAGGGGGCCGAGTCTACCAACTGAAAAGGCAGCAGTTGAAGCGCTAGCAATTTAGCCAAGCTAGCATTCAACCGCTGGGCATGTGGATGGCTGGGAGTGAACTTCTTTCAACGGTCCAGCAGCTGGGGCAGGGAAATTTGCCTGCTAGAATCGGACGTCGGTGTACTGCTAGCAGAGTGGCCGCAAGTACTTGGCTGTGACACACCTAATTCTACACCTTCATTCCTCTCAGTGCAGGTATCAGAGAGGACTGAAGGTATACTGGGGTTGGAGATCCCAGCTGATGCGGTGCAAGGAGAGGTCCGCTTTGTTCTTTGGTGTGGGTCTTTAAGGTAGGCTTGCCAACGAGCTGCATGGCAGGTCAACATATGTCTGATCAAGCATGTGGTGCCCAAGCGGCTGATGTTTTGGCCACGCGATATACGCTTGAGACATATGTTGCAAACAGCAGCTGTGCGATCTGATGCACTCGCCTCAAAAAAGGCCCACACCAAAGAACTTTTTGAATGACGGGCAGAGGCAGCGCCCTGCACAGGCGGAGCTCTGCGGTGTGATTCCGTCGGTGTGCTGCCCATACGCTAGCCACCCAAGGGCATCCTGCCTCGTTGGAGATGTGCCTCCTCCTCATCCTCCTCCTCCTCCTCTCTCCTATTAGGCACCCACGTGGAGTCAGTGACCTCATCATCCCCTCCCTCCTCATCACTGGAGCCAATCTGGCAGTATGCTGCAGCTGCTGGAGCATGACTGCCAGATTGGTGTCCTTCTTGAGCATCCCCTCTCTCTGCTCTCACGCTACTGCCTTCCTCTATCTGGGTATCATCATCAGATCCTTCGAAACGCTGGGCATCCTCCTGGAGCATGTACCCAACACTGTGCTCAAACAGTTCGGGGGACTCCTCAGGAGGAGGACATGGTGGGTCTAGGGAAGGATTGACTAATGAAGATAATGATACCAGAGAAGAGGACGCTTTGGCAGCTGCTTTGCCAGTACCCTGAGCCTGGGTGAGAGAGGATGAGGAGGATGAGGTGGGCTTGGTCATCCACTCTACCAAGTCTTCGGCATGATGTGGCTCAACATGTCCAGCTGCCGAAAAGAAGGACAAGCGTGTCCCATGGCCATGTGCTGATGACAATGCACCGCGTCCACGACCAGCACTGTTGCCCCCAGACACAGAGCCTGCTTGCCCTCTTTTTTTGCCTCCTGACTGTCTGCCTCTCCTTGTTTGCCTTCCAGACATTTTAATGGATGGCCTGCAGGGAGATGGGAAAAACAGCAATAAGGGCTACCTTCAGGTGTATACTGTGCAGGAGGCTTAGCAACAATGACACTGACACTGTCCCCTGCCTATCCTTCTCTGTCCCTAAACACAAGGATTTGCAATATGCTTCAGCAAGATTGGTTTAGCACAGAATAGCACACTGACAGTTTCCCTCACTGTCCTTCTCTGTCCCTACAAACAAGATTTAGCACAGAATAGCACACTGATAGTTTCCACGAGTGTCCTTCTCTGTCCCTAAACTCAAGGATTTCAAATATGGTTCAGCAAGATTGGTTTAGAACAGAATAGCACACTGACACTTTCCCTCACTGTACCTCTCTGTCCCTAAACTCAAGGATTTCAAATATGGTTCAGCAAGATTGGTTTAGAACAGAATAGCACACTGTCAGTTTCACTCACTGTCCTTCTCTGTCCCTACAAACAAGATTTAGCACAGAATAGCACACTGATAGTTTCCACGAGTGTCCTTCTCTGTCCCTAAACTCAAGGATTTCAAATATGGTTCAGCAAGCTTGGTTTAGAACAGAATAGCACACTGACACTTTCCCTCACTGTACCTCTCTGTCCCTAAACTCAAGGATTTCAAATATGGTTCAGCAAGATTGGTTTAGAACAGAATAGCACACTGACAGTTTCCCTCACTGTCCTTCTCCTCCCTACAAACAAGATTTAGCACAGAATAGCACACTGATAGTTTCCACGAGTGTCCTTCTCTGTCCCTAAACTCAAGGATTTCAAATATGGTTCAGCAAGATTGGTTTAGAACAGAATAGCACACTGACACTTTCCCTCACTGTACCTCTCTGTCCCTAAACTCAAGGATTTCAAAAATGGTTCAGCAAGATTGGTTTAGAACAGAATAGCACACTGTCAGTTTCACTCACTGTCCTTCTCTGTCCCTACAAACAAGATTTAGCACAGAATAGCACACTGATAGTTTCCACGAGTGTCCTTCTCTGTCCCTAAACTCAAGGATTTCAAATATGGTTCAGCAAGATTGGTTTAGAACAGAATAGCACACTGACACTTTCCCTCACTGTACCTCTCTGTCCCTAAACTCAAGGATTTCAAATATGGTTCAGCAAGATTGGTTTAGAACAGAATAGCACACTGACACTTTCCCTCACTGTACCTCTCTGTCCCTAAACTCAAGGATTTCAAATATGGTTCAGCAAGATTGGTTTAGAACAGAATAGCACACTGTCAGTTTCACTCACTGTCCTTCTCTGTCCCTACAAACAAGATTTAGCACAGAATAGCACACTGATGGTTTCCACAAGTGTCCTTCTCTGTCCCTAAACTCAAGGATTTCAAATATGGTTCAGCAAGATTGGTTTAGAACAGAATAGCACACTGACACTTTCCCTTACTGTACCTCTCTGTCCCTAAACTCAAGGATTTCAAATATGGTTCAGCAAGATTGGTTTAGAACAGAATAGCACACTGGCACTTTCCCTCACTGTACCTCTATGTCCCTAAACTCAAGGATTTCAAATATGGTTCAGCAAGATTGGTTTAGAACAGAATAGCACACTGACACTTTCCCTCACTGTACCTCTCTGTCCCTAAACTCAAGGATTTCAAATATGGTTCAGCAAGATTGGTTTAGAACAGAATAGCACACTGACACTTTCCCTCACTGTACCTCTCTGTCCCTAAACTCAAGGATTTCAAATATGGTTCAGCAAGATTGGTTTAGAACAGAATAGCACACTGACACTTTCCCTCACTGTACCTCTCTGTCCCTAAACTCAAGGATTTCAAATATGGTTCAGCAAGATTGGTTTAGAACAGAATAGCACACTGACACTTTCCCTCACTGCCCTTCTCTGTCCCTACAAACAAGGTTTAGCACAGAATAACACACTGACACTCTCCCTACCTATCCTTATTTGTCCCTAAACACAAGGAATCCAGGATTAGTAAAGGAAAAAAATGACACTTTCCCTGCCTATGCTTCTCTTTCCCTGCTCCGGAACACACTACACAAGGCCGCCGCGCTGGCGGCCTTTTATAGTGTGGGGCGTGTACTAAACCCCCTCAGCAATAATTGGCCACAGGCATCCTGCCTGTGGCCAATTATTGCTCTCCTCGCTGCCGGCGCTGTGATTGGCCAAGCATGCGGGGTCACAGTGCATGCTTGGCCAATCACAGCGCCTGGATGACACTGCGATGGCGTCGTGCATTGTGTGCCGTTCGCGTCACTCGAATTTGGCGCGAACGGCCCAAATCGTTCGATCTTTGACGAACGATCGAACAGCCGATGTTCGAGTCGAACGTACGTTCGACTCGAACACGAAGCTCATCCCTAACATCCAGCAGGGAGAGAAAGAAACCCTCATAATGGCCACAGGGTTAAACCTTGCGTTGCGTTTTCCAGAAACATTTTTTTTTTTAATATTAAAAACATGTTTCTTTATTAAGTGTTCTTGCATAGCAAGACCACTTAAGCCCTGTACACACGATAGGTTTAACAGATGAAAACAGTCCGATGGACTTTTTTCATCGGACAAACCGATCGTGTATGGGCCCCATCGGTCTTTTTTCCATCGGTATTTAAAAATAGAACATGTTTTAAATTTATCTGATGGTTAAAAAACCGATAGCAAATTACTATCGTCTGTGGGGAACTCCATCGGATAAAAAACACACTCATGCTCAGAATCAAGTCGACGCATGCTCAGAAGCATTAAACTTAATTTTTCTCGGCTTATCTGAGTGTTTTACGTCACGGCGTTTGCAACGGTCAGTTTTTTGACTGATGGTGTGTGGGCAAGACTGATGAAAGTCAGCTTCATCGGTTTTCCGATGGAAAAATCCATCGGTTAAAAAACCATAGGAAATCCGATCGTGTGTACAGGGCTTTACTGTTATTTCACATATATATTATTCTTATTATAGCCAAATTTACCACCCTAACTCCTCCCACAGCTTTAAATCTACATAGACAGTAATATACCCAAACGTGTGGATTGTTACCGATTGGTGTGCTATTACTTTGTGGAACGTTTCGCCGAATGGTTCATGAAATATCGTCGTTTTTGTGGCAAAATTGGTCCTATAGGAATGAATGGCGAAATGTTCAAAACTAGATTGGGAGCTGACAAAAGCTGAAAAATCAGGACATGATTTCTAAACTGGCACAACTCCCTCATTTTCAAGCCCACCTACACAAATCTTATATCAAGCTATCCCTGCTGTCACTAAACATGTCCACGGCTAAGCCAAAGTCCTGATAGTTTTCACAATATGACCATTTGTTTGCAACTCAAGCCATCCATTGACATTTATTAAAACTCCACTCTAGCCACTTCACATTTGAAGGGCAATATCTAAACTGCGACTGTGCCTTCATTTTTAATATTTCAGAGACATACTATGCATCAAAATGTAGGTCTTGTGATTCTCACAATATAAAGCTCTTCGCTGTAGGATTTATAGTTTTGAAAATACGACCGTTTGAGTTATTACAGCTATCATGATCCTGTGTAGTGTGTTTTGAGCAGTGGTTAAGAACATGCTTAGAGCCTGCATAAACAGGGCATGAGCGTTGCCAGGAAACAGTGGTTGTGAGCACTGATTATCATCAAACAGATAGCACACCTTCACCTCCATTCTACGTCAAGATGCTGAGACCCCCCAAATGCATGTGGTCATATCTTCATCTGCTAGGCTTGATAGTGCTGCTAATGTTTTTTTATAAATGTATGTTTTGGTGTAATGTTTACTATCTTTACTCACTCCAAACACTCCACACAGTTACTCTGCCCACTCCATGAAGTTACTCTGCCCAGTCCAACCTTTCCACAGTTACTCCAGCCACTCCAACCACACAACAGTTACTCAAGCCACTCCACCCAGTTACTCCGCCCACTCCAGTTGTAGACTACTGGTGGAGGCAAGAACACTTCACACAATTTCCCCAGAAATTGTAGCTTTTCTAGTTATTAATATTCTACAGGATTTAGACAAGTGCAGAACGAAAAAATGAGTTTTGTTTTGTTTCTTTCAATTACTTTTTTGCATAAATTTGTTTAGTAAAATTAGTTTAACCTCTTGCTTACTGGGCACATAAACCCCCTTCCTGCCCAGGCGAAATTTCAGCTTTCGGCACTGCGTTGCTTTTAATGACAATTGCGCGGTCGTGCGACGTGGCTCGCAAACAAAATTTACATCCTTTTTTTCCCACAAATAGAGCTTTCTTTTGGTGGTATTTGATCACCTCTGCGGTTTTTATTTTTTGTGCTATAAACCAAAAAAGAGCGACAATTTAAAAAAACAAAACAATATTTTTGGATTTTTGCTATAATAAATATCCCAATTTAAAAAAAAAAAAAAAAAATTTTTCCTCAGTTTAGGCCGATACGTATTCTTCTACATATTTTTGGTTTTTCTCAATAAGCTTCTAGTGATTGGTTTGCGCAAAAGTTATAGCGCCTACAAAATAGGGGATAGAATTCTGACATTTTTTTTTTTTTTACTAGTAATGGCGGTGATCTGCGATTTTTGTCAGGACTGCGATATTGCGTCGGACACATCGGACACTTTTGATACATTTATGGGACCATTCACATTTATACAGCGATTAGAGCTATAAAACTGCACTGATTACTGTATAAATGTGACTGGCAGGGAAGGGGTTAACACTAGGGGGCGAGGAAGGGGTTAATATGTTCCCTAATGTGTGATTGCTACTGTGGGGGGAGGGGACTGACTGGGGGAGGAGACTGATCTGTGTCCCTATGTACAAGGGACACAGCATCGGTCTCCTCTCCCTGACAGGACATGGATCTGTGTGTTTACACACACAGATCCATGTCCTTGTCTGTGTACCGGCCGATCGCGGGTACCTGGCAGACATCGCGGCTGCCATGAACCCGCATCGGCATCTCAGTGATGCGCCGGGCACGCACACGCGCCCCCCAGTGGCCGGAGGAGCGGAGGCCATATATCGACGGCCTCCCGGCATTATAGAACCACTTTGCGGCCGTCATTAGTCGTATGACGGGCGTAAAGTGGTTAATTTGATTACCGTAATTCATTTTCGGAGTATTCTAATCGATTCAAATTTTCCGAATTCAAATCGTTTTCTAATAAATTTAGAATAGTTTTTGAATTTGAATATTTTTCAAATTCGAAAAGTTTTCAATTTGTTTTTCAATTTCCAAAGAGAATAAAATAGAAAAGAAGATAAATGAATATAATAGAAAAACATAGAATAGAATAAAAAAGAATATAAAAAGAAAAAAATAAAGTAAAATAGAACAAAATAGAATAGAAAATTAAAGAACAGAATACAATAGAATACAAAAGAATAGAATAAAATAGAAAGAATATAACCATCTTCTGAAATTTGAATAGAAAATAATGAAATACAAAAGATTGGAATTAAAAAAACAATAGAACAGAATAGAATAGACAGAATATAACCATTTCCCCAAATTCTAATAAAATCAATTCGAATTTGAATAGAATTTGAATAGAATAGAAAAGAATAGAAAAGCAAATAACAGAATAGTATAGAAAAAACAACATAATATAATAGAATAAAAATAATATAACCATCTTCATATTCTACTCTATTATTTTCTATTCTATTCAAATTTCAATTGATTCTATTTGAATTTTGGAAAATGGTTATATTCTTTCTTTTATATTCTATTGTTTTTTGAATTATATTCTTTTTTATTTCTTATTTTTTCATTTTTTTATTCTTATTTGTTTTTTTTTATTCTATTCTTTTCTATTCTATTCTATTCTTTTCTATTCAAATTCATATTTATTCTATTCAAAAATTCAAATTTCAGAAGTTAGTTATATTCGATCTATTCTATTCTGTTGTTTTTTCTATACTTTTCTGTTATTTATTAAAATTTGAATTGACTCTATTTGAACTTTGGGAAATGGTTATATTCTTTCTTTTCTATTCTATAGTTTTTTTTATTCTACTATTTTCTATTCTATTATAGTCTATTCTATTATTTTTTTCCTATTCTATCATTTTCTTATGTATTCAACTTTGAATCTATTATATTTAAAATTCCAATTTCAGAAGATGGTTATACGCTTTCTATTTGATTTGTTTCTTTTTTAATTCTATTCTATTCTAATTTTTCTATTCTATTCCTTTATTTTCTATTCTATTTTATTCTCTTTGGAAATTGAAAAACAAATCGAAATCTATTCAAATTTGAAAAAAAAAACTAATTCGAAGACTTCAATTTGAATCGATTGAAATTCCAATTTCGTCTGAATTTTTTTTCTGTTATTTCGGATTTGTTTAAATTCAGTACTATTGTAATTCGAAAATTCGGATACATCGGAATTTCTGAAAATTGAAAATTTGTCCCAATTTTAATTGGGAATTAAACGAACTGCACATGTCTAGTAGGATTTATATATTGCCAACAGTTTGAGCAGCGCTTTACAATGTTAGGGCAGACTGTATAGTTACAATACAATTCAATACAGGGGGAATCAGAGGGCCTTGCTTGTTAGAGCTTACAATCTAAAAGGGATGGTCAAGTAATACAAAGGGTAATAACTGTAAAGATGAGCTGATGAAGAGAAAATGAAAGTACAGTTGTTAGGTGGAGGCAGGATAGGCTTCTCTGAAGAGAAAAGTTTTCAGGGATCGCCTAAAAGTGCAAAGAGTTGAAGATAGTTGGACAAATTGGGGTAGGGAATTTCAAAGGATGGGAGCAGTTCGAGAGAAGTCCTGGAGGCGGCTATGGGAGGAGGTAATGAGGGAGCAAGAGGTCTTGGGAGGAACAAAGAGAACACTTTGGTTAGAATTTTGAGACTAGGTTAGTGATGTATCTGGGGGCCAAGTTGTGGATGGCTGTGTAAGTTATTGTTATTATTTTGAATTTAATTTGTTGAGTGAGTGGCAGCCAATGGAGGGTTAGGCAAAAAGGGGTAGCAGACGCTGAGCGGTTTGTAAGGTGGATGAGTCTGGCAGCAGCATTCATGATAGACTTAAGAGGGGATAACCTATTTAAAGTTGAATATTGGGATTTTAAAGGCAATTGAAAGATCAAAAAAATATATAAAAAATGTATTGTTTATTACAAAATTTACATGAAACCATAGGTGCTCCACATATGTAGGACAACACACGGTTAAAACTTGACTACATAAAAATGTATGAACTTACTGTCTGAGGATCAGGGATGAGCCGAACACCCCCCTGTTCGGTTCGCACCAGAACCTGCGAACAGACAAAATGTTTGTGTAAACTTTAGAACCCTATTAAATACAATGGACTCGAACGTTCGAAATCTAAAGTGTTAATTATAAAGGCTAATATGCAAGTTATTGTCCTAAAAAGTGTTTGGGGACCTGGGTCCTGCCCCAGGGGACATGTATCAATGCAAAAAGAAGTTTTAAAAACGGCAGTTTTTTCGGGAGCAGTGATTTTAATAATGCTTAAAATGAAAAAATAAAAGTGAAATATTCCTTTAAATTTCGTACCTGGGGGGTGTGTATGATATGCATGTGAAGTGGCGCATGTTTCCCGTGCTTAGAACTGTCCCTGCAAAAAATGTCATTTTTGAAAGAAAAAAATGCATTTAAAACTGACTCGCGGCTATTAATGAATTGTCGGCTCCCGGCAATACATACAAAAGTCATTGATAAAAAAAAAAAAAAAAGCGTGGGGGTTCCCCAGAATTCAATTACCAGGCCCTTCAGGTCTGGAATGGATATTAAGGGGAACCCCGCCGCAAATTTAAAAAAAAATTGACGTGGGGTTCCCCCAAATATCCATTCCAGGCCCTTCAGATCTGGCATGGATTTTAAGGGGAACTCCACCCAAAATTTAAAAAAAAAATGGCGTGGAGTCCCCCTAAAAATCCATACCAGACCCTTATCCGAGCACGCAACCTGGCCAGCCGCAGGGGAAAAGGGGGGGACGAGAGAGCGCCCCCCCTCCCTCCTGAACCGTACCAGGCCACATGCCCTCAACATGGGGAGGATGTCCCCATGTTGATGGGGACAAGGGCCTCATCCCCACAACCCTTGCCCGGTGGTTGTGGGGGTCTGCGGGCGGGGGGCTTATCGGAATCTGGAAGACCCCTTTAACAAAGGGGACCCCCAGATCCCGGCCCCCCCTATGTGAATTGGTAAGGGGTACATTGTACCCCTACCATTTCACGAAGAAAGCGTAATTTTTTTAAAAAAAAAAACACACAAACACCTTGAAAAAGTCCTTTATTAAAAAAAAAAAAAAAACATTCCAGCGGTGAAATCCAGTGTCCCGCGGCGATCCCGATGTCCAGCGCTGTCCTTCATTGGTTGTGCCTGAGCGGACCTGATGGGGAACTCCCTCTCAGTATTTTAAATGTATAGACCCGCCCCTTCTAAAGTTCCCCATCAGGTCCGCTGAGCGGACCAGATGCGAAACATGAGAAGGGGCGGGTCTATACATGTATTACCAAAGTGAGAGCAGTTCCCCATCAGGTCCCCCCCCTCGGTATGTCGGACCCGCCTACGTCATTGGCTTGAGCGGGGAACTTCCTTCACTATGTAAATTTAAATTACACAGTGAAGGAAGTTCCCCGCTGGTCTGGTATGGATTTTTAGGGGGACTCCACGCCATTTTTTTAAAAAATTTGGGGTGGAGTTCCCCTTAAAATCCATGCCAGATCTGAAGGGCCTGGAATGGATATTTGGGGGAACCCCACGTCAATTTTTTTTTTCATTTGCGGCGGGGTTTCCCTTAATATCCATTCCAGACCTGAAGGGCCTGGTAATTGAATTCTGGGGAACCCCCACGCTTTTTTTTTTGTCAGTTTTAAATGCATTTTTTTCTTTCAAAAATGACATTTTTTGCAGGGACAGTTCTAAGCACGGGAAACATGCGCCACTTCACATGCATATCATACACACCCCCCAGGTACGAAATTTAAAGGAATATTTCACTTTTATTTTTTCATTTTAAGCATTATTAAAATCACTGCTCCCGAAAAAACGGCCGTTTTTAAAACTTATTTTTGCATTGATACATGTCCCCTGGGGCAGGACCCCGGTCCCCAAACGCTTTTTAGGACAATAACTTGCATATAAGCCTTTATAATTAGCACTTTAGATTTCTCCCATAGATTTTTCGAATTTGCCGCGAACACCCCAATTTGTTCGTTGTTCGGCGAACGGGCGAACAGGCAATGTTCGAGTCGAACATGAGTTTGACTCGAACTGGAAGCTCATCCCTACTGAGGAACCTGGAAAAGATTATCCAAGGAGCCAACAAGAAGAAACCTTTGGGATGTTTTATGTTTTCCATCATCTGGCCTATATATACTTGTGGTTTATGGGGGACTTATTTAGGCTTAGTATTTCTGATTGATAGTTTGATTTGATTTTAATATCAAGCCATTTACTATCTTAAAATTTTCCCACGGGTGCTTTTTCCTTTTTCCTTTCTCCTCCCCAATTTCGGGTAGGGGTAATTATGGGTGGAGTTCTTCTGGTTTGGCATCTCTAAATTGGGTTCAACACTCTGGGACTCCTCTATGCTGTGGAGGGCCTATGCGGACTTGTGTGGAGCATCCAAGATGGAGGAGCTGTGTCTATTTTGAATGAACATATGGACATGTAAGTTGTTGTTATTGTACTCTGAAATAGGCATCATTGTATAAGCTGAAATATTATGTCATGGACATTTACGTTGTAACACAATATGTATTCTATGCACTGATTTTGTACTCTGCAATTTCAGAAATGGTTGCTATCCCTGATGAAGATTGTTCTATATATGTATCTTTCGAAACGCCTTGAAAAAATGGTCATGATGGCCAATAGGTAGAGGAAGGAGAAGAAAGATGTAAAATGCTCTGCTGGAAAAGGGGGAGGAAGGGGCTGCAAGTGTGGATGACATTGGCATGGGCGCAACAGGCATGAAAGCCCTCGCGCCAAGGGGCGCCTGTAAGGCTGCCTAGCACCCAGGATGGGGATCCAAACCAGGGACCGCAGCGGGACCGCGATCGTGTACCCAGGGCATGGACATCGCAGAGCATGTCACCTGGCCCAGTGAGGCTGCACAGCTAACCATACAGTCATGCAGACCTGGGAGGGGAGGACAGAAAAGGGGCGGAAGTGGCAAAGAGGCACGAAAACATACAAATAAACAAACAATGTTTTTAAATTAATTGCTGGTTATGTCATTGTTTGTTTATTTGTATGTTTTCGTGCCTCTTTGCCACTTCCGCCCCTTTGCTGTCCTCCCCTCCCAGGTCTGCATGACTGTATGGTTAGATGGTTAGCTGTGCAGCCTCACTGGGCCAGGTGACATGCTCTGCGATGTCCATGCCCTGGGTACACAATCGCGGTACCACTGCGGTCCCTGGTTTGGATCCCCATCCTGGGTGCTAGGCAGCCTTACGGGCGCCACTGGGCGCGAGGGCTTTCATGCCTGTTGCGCCCATGCCAATGTCATCCACACTTGCAGCCCCTTCCTCCCCCTTTTCCAGCAGAGCATTTTACATCTTTCTTCTCCTTCCTCTACCTATTGGCCATCATGACCATTTTTCCATCAGCCGTGGTTTGGAAAGGGGCGTCTCTTGCCACTCTGAGATCTCTTTCTGTTGTGGTCGGCGCTGACACTCTCCCGAGTTCAGCGCTGACACACCTGACCCCTCCCACTCACGACGCACGGCATTTTGGGCAACTGAGTTTTCTCTGTTGCTAGCTGTAGTGTGGGACGGCGCTAGCGTGATGACGTCATCGCGCCCGCCCTCAGTCGATGACGCCGGACCTCGACTGACTGGGGAACGTATATAGGCCGGCCCCTCAGTCTGGCTGACTGTCTGAAACGAAAGGCTGACCTGAGCTGTGCCTTATGCTTTAGCAAAGTAAGTATCAATCCTCCTTTAGACTTTTCCTTTTTATCTTTTTCAATACACTTGGCTGTTTAGCCACTTGTACCTTATTTCAGCTGCTTCCTTCAAATGCCGCGTACACACAATCGTGATTCACGGCGGTGAAAACACTGCCGTGAATCACGGCATGAAAAAAAATGAAAAACGAGGGAACGGCATGTTCCCCCACACACGACCGTTTTTCCCGTCATTTTTTTCTTTGACGAGAAAAACGACCGTCTGTGAGCTCCGCGGCAGTGTCTCCCTATGGGAAAACTGCCGCGGAAAAAAATGATGGAAAAAACGATGAGAAAATTTAGAACATGTTCTAATTTTTCTCGTCGTTTTTCCTGCCGTTTTTCTCAACGAGAAAAACGGCATAAAGCCCACAGACGATATAAAGCCCACAGAAAAAAAAATGTCATTTTTCCCGACGGGAAAAATGATCGTGTGTACGCGGCAAAAGACTAGTTTTTGGTCCATCTTCCTTCCATCTTACTATGATTGGCATGATATTTACCTATGTATACCATTTAATCTAGTTTATATTGAGACACTGTCCCCATCAGATTCTATTCTGAGTCTGCAGCTGGTTTTTCCTTCCCTGTTTAACTGTTTATTTTAGACATATATGGCTTTTCAGCTTTCCATTCATTGTTTTCTCTACTTCCCTTAGCTTTGTTATAATCATCCACTCATTCTTATGTCCTTTGCTTTGTTACCAGCTAGCATTGCTGCATGACTGCAATTCAGCCATCCTTCGTTCCATGCGTTTTTTCATCTTGATTTTAAGTAGGTACATTTCTACTTACTGTACTTGCAACAAATTTATCTCCCTATTGTATATTATATATTGGTACCCTTATACTTTTTCGTTTCCACACTGATTGAGCTGTTTTTCAGCTTTCCCTTTTATATTTTTGTACTCACTCTTCTTACTTGTACATTTTGTTTTCGGCCACGCCTGTATATGCTCCCTCTGGCTGCTCATTAGCTCCCTGCAGGGGGTTCCCAGGTGCCTTACGCTGGATTGTGGTCTTTCCCTGGAGGTGTTCTCGGCTGGGTATGTGCCTGCCCCTATGTGTGTGGAGGGGTGGGGGCGGATGTTGCTTAAATATTGGCACGATATGTTCTCCTGCAATAGTTGTATATTTCTGTCTACCTTATTATGCAATATCTCTAATTTATTTATCTTTCTATCTATGTTTAGTACTGTACAAGTCTCTTCCTATACCCGTATGTCCCCTGATGAAGCTAGAATTGCGAAACATGTCGGGACGTCACAAGTAATTTTGAACTTTTCAAAACCAGCTTTACTCCCTCCCTTTTCTGACCATTTAGCTGTGTGTTTATTTTTCTCCACTAGTAACCACTTGCATGTGGTTTTATATGTACTTTTTAAAGTGTATCCCATTAAAATATTGAATACTTTTTATCCTAAGTGTAATTGAATTTCTTATTACTACAGCTAGCACCGTGAAAATCCCTTTCTTCCCCTTTGTTACTATGTATACACATTTCATGGGATGAGGTGCATTTCCTTTGGTGTCTCTACCACTAAGTCGGACTTTCCTATATTTTTTGATATCTTTTTTATATATTTTTTGATTTTTCAATTGCCTTTAAAATCCCAATATTTGAGGTAAAACCTATTTGATTTATGAGGGATGATGGCAATTCACATGCCATTCTATGGGAGTCTAATCATTTTCTACCTATTTAAAGTTAACCTAATGAGGAGAGAGTTGCAGTAGTCGAGGCGAGAGATAACCAGGGAGTGAATCAGGAGCTTTATGGTTTCACTGGAAGGGACGTAGTTTGGAGATGTTGCAGAGGTTGAAGAGGCAAGCTTTGCAAAGTAATTTGAATGTGGGGCCAAAAGAAAAGTTCAGAATCCAGGATAACTTGTAGCACTCTGGCATGCAGAGATGGGTGGATAGTTGTGCCATTGCTCTTGACAGAGAAGTCAGGGGAAGAGGCACGTTGGGGAGGAAGTATCATGAGCTCGGTTTTGAATAGGTTGAGTTTGAGGAAGTGGTGTAACATCCAGACAGATATGTCTGTTAGTAAGTTAGTGATGTGTGAGGAGACTGATGGAGTGAGCTGAGGGGTGGAGAGATAGATTCGGGTGTCGTCAATATAACAGAAATAAAATAGAGCAATAGTTTCACATTGACCATATAGCCTTGTGGGATTTGGGAGCAGCTTTGATTATCAAAGAGTTTAGGATATGATCAGAATTATTTCCAGTTATCTTGGGTTGAGGAACTAAAGGAGCAGCTCAATAGCTGGACATGTATTTAGCCTAAAAGGGCAATCATGAACCATAGTATAGTAAGTGATTTCTGCCTCTGTTGAATGACTGAGCCCCCAGACATCATGATGTCTCATCGCTGAGACCATGTCTGCTAAATGAGAGGGTGTAGTAGGTTTGTGCCCCCTGCTAGTGGAAGTATCATAGTTAGACCAGCCTCTGTTTTCTAAATCATTCATAGTGGCATTAGGATCTCCATTGGTTAGATGATAGGTGCTAAAATTGCCAATATACTATACAGCAATACTATTGCAGGGGTAGACATTTCAACAAATACCTTGCAAATGCCATCAAAGTACACACAGTCAAGGTGACAACACCCAAGTTTTGATACATACTGTATGACTGGCTGAGAAAATGGAGAGGTAGAAAAATTATTCGACTCGAACATTGCCTGTTCGCCCGTTCGCCGAACAGCAAACAATTTGGGGTGTTCGCGGCAAATTCGAAAAGTCTATGGGAGAAATCTAAAGTGCTAATTTTAAAGGCTTATATGCAAGTTATTGTCATAAAAAAATGTTTGGAGACCTGGGTCCTGCCCCAGGGGACATGTATCAATGCAAAAATAGTTTTAAAAACATCCGTTTTTTCGGGAGCAGTGATTTTAATAATGCTTAACGTGAAACAATAAAAGTGAAATGTTCCTTTAAATTTTGTACCTAGGGTGTGTGTATAGTATGCCTGTAAAGTCACGCTTGTTTCCCATGCTTAGAACTGTCCCTGCACAAAGTGTCATTTCTGAAGGAAAAAAAGTCATTTAAAACTCACTCGCGGCTATAATAAATTGTCGGCTCCCGGCAATACATAGAAAAGTCATTGGTAAAAAAAAAAAAAAAAAAAAATGCGTGGGCCCCCCCCCAAATTCAATTACCAGGCCCTTCAGGTCTGGTATGGATATTAAGGGGAACCCTGCCACAAATTAAAAAAAAAATGTGTGGGGTTTCCCCAAATATCCATACCAGGCCCTTCAGGTCTGGTATGGATTTTAAGGGGAACTCAACCCCATATTTAAAAAAAAAAATGTCGTGGAGTTCCTCCAAAAATCCATACCCGACCCTTTATCCGAGCACGCAACCTGGCAGGCCACAGGGAAAAAGGGGGGGGACGAGAGAGCGCCCCCCCCTCCTGAACCGTACAGGGCCACATGCCCTCAACAAGGGGAGGATGTCCCTATGTTGATGGGGACAAGGGCTTCATCCCCACAACCCTTGCCCGGTGGTTGTGGGGGTCTGCGGGCAGGGGGCTTATCGGAATCTGGAAGACCCCTTTAACAAAGGGGACCCCAGATCCCGCCCCCCCATGTGAATTGGTAATGGGGTACATTGTACCCCTACCATTTCACAACGAAAGTGTAACAAATTGTAAAAAAAACACAGACACCGTTGGGAAAGTCCTTTATTAAAAAAAAAAAAAAAACATTCCAGCGGTGAAATCCAGTGTCCCGCGGTGATCCGATGTCCAGCGCTGTCCACACGAAACGTCATTGGCTGAGCCTGAGCGGACCTGATGGGGAACTTCCTCCGCAGTGTATTAAATTAATAGACTCGCCCCTTCTAAAGTTCCCCTTCAGGTCCGCTCAGCCAATGACGTAGGTGTAAGGCTAAGTGGACCAGATGCGGAACGTGAGAAGGGGCGGGTCTATTCATTTATTACACTGCGGAGGCAGTTCCCCATCAGGTCCGCTCAGCCAATGACGTAGGCGGGGTCTGACATACGCAAAAGTGTAAAAAAATGTAAAAAAAAAAAACAAACGCCTTGGAAAAGTCCTTTATTAAAAAAAAACATTCCAACGATGAAATCCAGTGTCCCGCGGCGATCCGATGTCCAGCGCTGTCCGTCATTGGCTGAGCCTGAGCGGACCTGATGGGGAACTTCCTCCGCAGTCTATTAAATGTATAGACCCGCCCCTTCTAAAGTTCCCCATCAGGTCCGCTCAGCCAATGACTAGGTGTAAGGCTAAGCGGACCAGATGCGGAACGTGAGAAGGGGCGGGTCTATTTATGTACTACACAGTGAAGGAAGTTCCCCATCAGGTCCGCTCAGGCCAATGACGTAGGCGGGGTCTGACAAACGAGGGGGCGGATCTGATGGGGAACTTCCTCCACAGTGTAATAAATGAATAGACCCGCCCCTTCTCACGTTCCACATCTGGTCCGCTTAGCCTTATACCTACGTCATTGGCTGAGCGGACGTGATGGGGAACTTTAGAAGGGGCGGGTCTATTCATTTATTACACTGCGGAGGAAGTTCCCCATCAGGTCCGCTCAGGCTCAGCCAATGACGTTTCGTGCGGACAGCGCTGGACATCGGATCACCGCGGGACACTGGATTTCATCGCTGGAATTTTTTATTTATTTTTTAATAAAGGACTTTCCCAACGGTGTCTGTGTTTTTTTTTTTTACAATTTGTTACACTTTCTTTGTGAAATGGTAGGGGTACAATGTACCCCATTACCAATTCACATAGGGGGGGCCGGGATCTGGGGGTCCCCTTTGTTAAAGGGTTCTTCCAGATTCCGATAAGTCCCCTGCCCGCAGACCCCCACAACCACCGGGCAAGGGTTGGGGGGATGAGGTCCTTGTCCCCATCAACATGGGGACATCCTCCCCATGTTGAGGGCATGTGGCCTGGTACGGTTCAGGAGGGGGGCGCTCTCTCGTCCCCCCCTCTTTTCCTGTGGCCTGCCTGGTTGCGTGCTCGGATAAAGGGTCTGGTATGGATTTTTGGGGGAACTCCATGCCATTTTTTTTTAAATTTGGGGTGGACTTCCCCTTAAAATCCATACCAGACCTGAAGGGCCTGGTATGGATATTTGGGGGAACCCCACACATTTTTTTTTTAATTTGCGGCAGGGTTCCCCTTAATATCCATACCAGACCTGAAGGGCCTGGTAATTGAATTTGGGGGGACCCCCACGCATTTTTTTTTTTTTTTTACCAATGACTTTTCTATGTTTTGCCGGGAGCCGACAATTCATTATAGCCGCGAGTGAGTTTTAAATTACTTTTTTTTCTTCAGAAATGACACTTTGTGCAGGGACAGTTCTAAGCACGGGAAACAAGCCCGACTTTACAGGCATACTATACACACACCCTAGGTACGAAATTTAAAATAATATTTCACTTTTATTGTTTTACTTTAAGTATTATTAAAATCACTGATCCCGAAAAAACTGCAGTTTTTAAAACTTTTTTTTGCATTGATACATGTCCCCTGGGGCAGGACCCGGGTCCCCAAACACTTTTTAGGACAATAACTTGCATATTAGCCTTTATAATTAGCACTTTTGATTCCATTGTATTTAATAGGGTTCTAAAGTTCGCGCAAACTTTCTGTCTGTTCGCAGGTTCTGGTGCGAACCGAACAGGGGGGTGTTCGGCTCATCCCTACTGGTGATACTGTACTTAAATATGGAAAACAGAAAAATCATTAACAACCGTAAACTACATATATACAATTTGTATGAAATAGAATAGAAATAGACATAACTGAATAGTGAATTTATATTTTTCCAATGTAAAATAGGTTCTCAGAATTCCAAGCATTGGACAATGATGTGATTTTCAGCAGAACACCATCCACACAATACATCATAGCTAAACAGAGTCAAATAATATTGAGTGGTCCGGCCCTGCTGGAAAAAAAAAATAACAACACTATGTAATAAGTGCAACTGATTCAAGTACAAAATATATCAAAAGTTCTTTATGAACAAGGACACACTATGTTTTTAACAAGGCTTTCAGATGGTACAAAGGCAAAGATGCATAAAATAAAGTGAAATCTTCCTCTCAGCGAGGTCTGTGGCATTGAGCTGGGTATCAAGGTTGGTGACCTTGCCTAGACCCCCTATTGGGGGTGCATTGTAGTTGGTTGGAAAAAGTAGCAGATTGATCGGAAGCAAGAAAGAGGTCTAGAAATGATTTTGCTTCCAGTGGGTCATGAAAAGAATGTTGTCATTTTAAGGGGCGTGGCTACCGCGCTAGCTGATGGACGCATAGAGTGAGAGCTCTGCTCCAGCGACCGGGAATACTCAGTACCGAGGCGACTCTGACAACCACATCCGCTCACACTCGAGCCCTACGGATCCCCTCCACCCCCAGGGATGACCAGGAGAAGACAAAACCCAAACCACCCGAAGCGGCTGAATGATTTCTTTCCTCCTAAGGCCCGTGGCCTAGTCCAAGATGGCGCCGGCGGCTGCTCTCCGTCCTCATCACGCGACTCACAGCTCGCATCACCCAGCCTGAGTCCGGCGGCGAATCCCCAGCAGCGATCACCGGATGCATCGACCCCCATAACAGGCAGCCCAGCTAAATCCAAACCCCGGCTGTCGGAAGACCCGGGGAATCATAAGGTCAGTGACGCAGCTACATCACTAGAGGACACCAGGGACCTAGCTGACACTATTAACTCCTTCCCCACGTCCAACCAGCCAGTGTCAGATACAACTTTAAAAGACATGCTTATCTCCCTACGCAGCTCCATGCACCCTGACATGATGGAATGCATGCGCAACTTTAAATCTGACATAGGGGAATTGGGAGCCAGTGTAGACCACGTGGAAACAAAAATGGGAGAATACGCAGACTCCTATAATGCACTAGTTGACTCTCATAACGACCAATCAGACGAAGTAACATGGCTGAAAGCAAAGGTCGCTGACCTTGAAGATAGGTCAAGAAGGAATAACGTGAAAGTCAGAGGGGTCCCAGAGTCCATACAACCTGCACAACTAAATCAATACGCCCGAGAACTCTTATTAGCATACCTGCCAACACTGACTGCAGCGGACCTGGTGATAGACAGGATTCATCGCCTCCCCAAGCCAACTCACCTCCCTGAAAACATTCCCAGGGACATATTGATGAGGGTACACTTCTACCATGTCAAGGACCAATTCATGTCTGCCTTTAGAAAGTGTGCTCATCCTCCCAACCTCTATGCAAACATACAGGTCTTTGCAGACCTGTCACAGTATACTATGCAGAGGCGTAAATCCCTCATTACTGTGACCAAAGCTCTACGTAACCACAATATTGCTTACCGCTGGGGGTACCCAACAAAACTCACTGTCACCTACGACGGGAAAACATCAGTAGTTACCTCCCTAAATGAAGGCCTAGCGTTACTGCGAGAATGGGACATTCTCCCTGAACATGCCTCTGAGGAGAAACGCTCATCGCCCAAGGCGAATACACTGGAAGAGTGGCAAATTGTATCCCACAAAAGAAAAGCACACAAATCCTCTACGCCTCGTACATAAGTGCCAACCCAAGCCAACTACTTTCCCGTAAGCTGGAGCGGAAAAGCCCACTTGGCTCACCTATACAAGTTATGTGCAGTTTAACTGCCATCAGATCCCGAAAGGAATCTAATTTCTTACTACAAGTATTTTTGTTTTGTTTGACTATTGACACTCTGTTTTTTCTACCTCCTCCTCCACCCTCCTCTTCCCCTCCACCCCAAGCCCTGATGGATCGCACACTGAGGAACCAACGGTCCTTATACGACACCTCTGCTACCGCACCCCCCCGCCTGGTCTTGGAGTTTCGACAAATGAAGCAATCAAGGTACTTTTCTATCTTCCTACCACACCACACATGGCTATCACAGTAACCTCCTTCAATGTCCATGGCTTGAACCACCCGGCTAAAAGATCATCAGTCTGGAAGGAAGCCCTTAAGCTTCATGCGGACGTCTTATGCCTGCAGGAATCTCACTGGTCCTCTGTATCTATCCCTCCCTTCCATCATAGGAATTTTCCCCATATATTCAACGCCTCATCAACCAAGAAACGAAAAGGTGTAGTAATAGCCATCAGAGACTCTGTAACTTTCTCCCTTTGAGAGTCCCATGCAGACCCTGAGGGTCGCTATTTGATTGTGATTGGCACGCTTAATGACCGTCTCTATACTCTAATAAATATATATGCTCCTAACACGCACCAAGTGAGGTTTATGAAGAAAATATTCCACAAAATTAACTTTCTTAAAAAAGGGGCAGTCGTAGTGTGTGGAGACTTCAACGCAACAATAGACCACAAAATTGACACTACCTCTAAAGCTTAACGCCCTCCACCGTCCCTTCAACGTATCCTACACACTGAGGAATTGTTTGATGTATGGAGGTGTCAACACTCCACGGAACGTGACTATACTTTCCATTCCTCCAGACATAATACCTACTCCCGGTTAGACTTTATACTTGTTGACAAAAACTTGCTGCAAAGAATCTCCTCCTCCACCATACACGACATAACATGGTCAGACCATGCACCTGTCTCTGTTGTGGTGGAGGAGAGACATTCTCCTTCCCCAGCCTATATCTGGCGAGCTAATACTTCTTTACTACAGCAATCGGATCAGGTGGCTTTGGTGAAGAATCACCTAACCGAGTATTTTGCTCTTAACAAGAACTCAGTCTCTAACCCCTTCTCCTTGTGGTGCGCCCACAAGGCGTATATTAGAGGCATACTGATACAACTGGGCTCCAGGGCAAAAAGGCAGAGGACGCAAAAAATTTACTCACTCCTATCTCAAATCAATATTTTAGAATCCCAAAACAAAACCATCCCTGATCCTACAGTAGCAAACCAACTAGCGGGCCTACGAGCAGATCTCAGACTCATGTTACTAGAACAACACAACAAGCATTTACTCTACCTTAAAACAAATCACTATTCGGCTGGTAACAGAGCAGGAAAGCTCCTAGCCCAAAAACTAAAAGAACAAAAAGCCAAAGCCAGAATCCCCTTTCTCACAAACCCTACAGATGGCAACAAAATTTACAACCCGCAAAACATTGCTGATTCCTTCGCTGAGTATTACTCCTCCCTTTACAACTTAGTAAATGACCCAAACACCCCTCAACCATCAGAAGAAACAATCAGCAAATTCCTGAATGACTTATCCCTTCCATCCCTAACAGAGTCACAACTTGGAACTCTAAACTCCCCTTTCACTGAGTCTGAGATCCGCAAAGCCATTCAAACACTCCCAAATGGTAAATCTCCAGGACCGGATGGATTACCGAATGGTTACTACAAAATTTTTTCAGAAACCCTACTTCCCCCACTTCAAGAAATATATTCAGCAGCGGCGTCCTCTGCCTCTTTCCCAGCCGAAATGTTAAACGCCTATATTGTCACCATTCCGAAACCTGGCAAATCGTCTGACACTCCAGCTAATTTCAGACCTATCTCTCTTCTGAATACAGATGTAAAATTGTACGCCAAGATTCTTTCCCACAGACTCCTATCCATACTACCAACGTTGATCGGACCTGACCAGGCTGGTTTCACTAAGGGTAGACAAGCAGCCGATGCCACTAGAAGGATCATCAACATCCTACAACATGCGGACTCCTGTCGGGTGCCTTCCCTACTGCTGTCCTTGGACGCAGAGAAGGCATTCGACAGGGTCCATTGGGGTTACATGACACAAACTCTAGAAAATTTGGCTTCAAAGGCCCCATTCTATCCGCCATCCTAGCTCTATACTCATCCCCTTGCGCACAAGTGTATACCTCTAACATGTTATCCCGCCCTTTCGCCATTACCAACGGCACTAGGCAAGGATGCCCCCTCTCCCCCTCAATTTTCAATCTCATTATAGAACCATTAGCTGAAAAAATTAGAACCCATTCAGGGACCCCAGGTTTCAACGTACTAGGGGAATCCCACAACATAAACCTCTTTGCGGACGACATCATTCTACTTTTGACCTCCCCACAAACCTCTCTCTCTCAAGCCCATAGCATCCTAGTCAATTTTAGTCAAATATCTTACTACAAAGTCAATTTTACAAAATCCCTCATTCTAGGACTCAACCTTCCCACCCATCTCCAACGACGGCTACAGAAAGACTTCCTTTACACTTGGAGTTCGTACAGTATACCATACCTGGGACTTCATCTCACGGCAGACCCTAACAAACTAGCTGAAGTTAATTACGCTCCCTTAATAGCCAAACTAGCATTAGAAATACGGCGGTTATCTAAAACAGATCTAACATGGTCTGGCCGCCTAGCTTCCTTCAAGATGTTACTCCTCCCCCAAATTTTATATGTTTTTCGCACTCTTCCTATTCCACTTAAAACTACTCATCTCAACGTACTTAATCTTCAACTCAAACAATATATTTGGGGATCCAAATGACCAAGATGCTCAAAAACACTGCTTATTAAACACAGACTGGCTGGATGTATGGGTTTGGTGGACCTAAAAGATTACTATAGAGCAGCCTTACTTACCCAACTTAAATGTTGGTTCCCTGCACAGACCACCAAACCCTGGTGCACATTAGAACAAGCATTATGTCCGACGCACAACCTTTATCACCTCCTACTTATAGACACCTGGAAACCTTTCCCACTCCGAACCCTACCACTTACCATTAGGGCCTCACTCATAGTATGGAGGGACCTTAACAAACATACCACTACACCCCCCTCAGACATCCACCTCCCAATTCCATTCGAATTACTGAATAGCGCAATCCTACACGCAAACTACTTTAAATGGAAGACTCGGGGTATCACCTTAATATCCGACTTATACGAAAACAACTCACTTAAATCCTTCGATACCCTAGTCTCAGAATACTCTATCCCACAGTCTGACCACTACAAATACCTTCAACTCTCTCATTTCCTGAATTCCCTGAAGAATATCCAGGTCCCTATGCAGGACGGCTTATGGAAATTCTTTAGTAGCGAATCCAGCTCTATAAAAGGCATAACGCTTTTTTATAACCACTTCCAAAGTAAATTTGCATTCACCAAACTACCGCCATTTCACAAATGGGAGCAGGAGATAGGAGAATCCTTCACAACCGCACAATGGAAAATGGCACTCAAATCAGTATACAAAGCTTCTAGATGTGTTAACCACTGGGAACTCTCATTAAAATTAGCCCAAAGATGGTACCTCACCCCATACAAAATGTCCAAATATTACCACAACAGCTCCCCCTTATGCTGGAGAGACTGTGGAGAAGTTGGGAATATTTTACATGTATTCTGGAAATGTAAAAATTTAGTTAGCTTCTGGAACAGTATTTTTGCATGTATCTCCCGTATCACTGGAATTCTCTTGTCTCCTAGCCCTGGAATGGCACTACTAAATCTTAATATTGAGAAATTTTCTCCTAACTACCGAACTGTGGTAACACACATATTCCTTGCTGCTAGATCAGTCATAACCAAAAATTGGAAATCAAATGTATCCCCCAATGTGTCTGAAGTCTTAAGTATCACACATACTAACTACATCTTTGAATCTATGATAGCAAAAAAGGAAGGCAGAAACCAATTACTACATAACCACTGGAATATCTGGACCTCCTGGTACAAAGGATAAGTGTACAAATGCTCTACATTACTAGCTGATAATGTGCTTATGAACCACCTCTGACATGATCCATCCCCCCCCCTCCCCTCCCCTCCCCCATCCTCTCCCTCTCCCCCTATCCTCCCCTCTACTTTCCTTCTATTCTACTCGCCCACGGTATAATGGAAACAAATGTATCTCTGAGAGGGTCTCCCTACCCATCTCTGATGTTTAACTAAATCTATCCTCGCAACAATATTTTGATTATAATTCTGATAGTGCCTTATCATATTATGTAACCGCTACTATTTTTCTTCTATGCTTACTGTACAATGTTTGTACCCTGTTTGTACAAGAAAATTCGTTCTCAATAAAAACGAATTAAAAAAAAAAAAAGAATGTTGTCATTTTGCATCTGGAAGTAAAGGGTGACATGGTATGCCAAGGAGAAAAAAAAATGTTTTTTGATAAAAACTTTTGCATATTTTTCCAAAAGCTTTCTGATTTCTAGTGACCTCCACAGACCAATCAAGATTAACAACTTGTGGTTATCAATTTCTAGAGATTGGCTGGCCTGGTTTCGCTGGTGTAGTTAAGGTATTTTAAAATAACAGGTCCAGCTGATTTCTGTCAGGTTGTGCTGCACCTAGTCTGTGTACTCTTTACACCACACATGGTGAATTGTAGCTGTTGGAATCTGAGTGAAACAGAGTGACATTAAAGCTTGAGGCCTACTGCCTATATCTCAGGCAGCCCGATATTCTTCAAATTTCTCCTTGTGAAGCAATTCTCAAGGTCATCTACTCCATCTCAGATGTGCTTAGTATTTTACTCTAGGTTAGAAGCCTGTATTTGGTTTGGAAAAGTTCATCTTCCAGGCATGAAAAAGTTGTTCTACCTTTTGAAAACTGCATGTCCAAACAGAAAGATTGTAGGACACAGAATGCTGGTCATAGCCTCTTCAATTTCGGCATATTTCTCCTCACCTGTCTTCCATAAAGAAAACTAGAGACTTGGTTTGCTGGTCCCTGGGGAGCATGTTGAAGCCATCTTGGACGAGTTTGCAGCTTCTGGGGTCCTGGAGAGGCATTGAAGGTACTGCGGTCGACTCTATATTTTTGCCAAAAAAGGTCCTTGTCAACAACAGGCAACCTACGAGAAAGGATGGCATGTTTTTGTAGGGTGAGTGTGTCCTGTATTTGTACAAAGTGTGCTGGTGCTGAAAGAGCACAGTTCCACTTCTGTTGCTACATGGACACCAGAACAAGCTGTCAGGCAAAATGTACATTTTTTAATTTAAATGATTCTTTAACAGTAAAGGGCAGAAATTAAATTATTTTGAGAGCAAACCAGCATTTATTCCAACCTAACACTGAATGGTGATCCATATACTAACAAATGTTTCTCCTAATAGTAAACTGATTTTGAAGGAGGGAGGAGTCCAGGTGTTGTCACTATGGGATGCTAAACTATTCTGAATGACGTTTATTCCAGGCCATGAAATGATGTCATATCTCCAACAATTATCAACTGAAAAATCTCTTTTCCAGTATACTAATTCAGCAGCAAAGTGACCATGTTAGTCATTGAAAAATTAATAGTTAGATTGTATAAAAAAAAGTGTCATGGAGAGCTGGGCACTGCCCTGGGGGACATGTACAGCATAATTTTTTTTTAATTCCCGTAGCACCCTCCTAGGTAGGTGCTAGGAAGTGTATATCGGTTTTGGCTTTTCTGCTTTACAGAGAAGCAGACAGGCAAATTTAGGTGCTGTCTTGCTTAACAGAGAGCAGTGATTGATTAGTGAGGTCTGCTCAGTGTGCTCTGGGTGCGACTCTTGCTGGCTTGATGTTTCACACTGATCCACTAGCAAGAGGGCATATTGGACAGTGGGAGGAAACCTAGCAGATGAGAGCATGGATGCAAGTACAGCCCTGACCAATTAGAAGGGGATGTGCCCCATGGAATGCTGGGTGCCTGTATTTAAGTCCGAGGAGCATATGGGCTCGGGGTTCCAGTCCAGCCCACCTCAAAGGAGAGACGTTCTGTAGGGAGGAGGCAGCTGCCTCCCCAAAGCCGGAAGGCCATGCGGCTTCAGATTGCAGATCTGAGGGCCTGAAGCCTGCAAGCTAAAACCCAGGGATCCTGTGCAAGCTGACTGAGGGAGAAAGTCTATGGATCTGTTCATGTGTCACTGGTATAGAGTGTCACTTGAAAGTTGGAAGGAGGCTACCAGCTGTCCCTGGACTTTTTGTGAGTACAGACACTGAAGGGATCCTTGAGACTGAGTGTGTTTTGCTGAAATCAACCTCTGGTCCTAGAAGTCAGCATACTGGGTGTGTGAGCTAAAGGAGACACTGGCTAGTGTCTTGAAGACTTGTGTCCACTGACAAAGTCCACTGAGTCTTTTATGCTAAAGAGGGACTTATTCACCCATACAGACCATGTATGGTTCAGCAGATCATCTGCTTCTGCAGTACTACAGAGAGAGTTGTCCTCGCTTGTGCATAGTTAAAGCGGAGGTCCACACAAAAAGTGAACCTCCGCTTTTCAGAACCCTCCCCCCTCCAGTGTCACATTTGGCACCTTTTAGAGGGAGGGGGGTGCAGATACCTGTCTAATACAGGTATTTGCACCCACTTCCGGGAATAGACTGCAGTGGGAATCACACCCCTTTGCGTCACCCCCTGCTGTCTTCTGGAAGACACACTGGTCCGAGGAGACATCGGGGACCAGTGAGGAGGGCGCTGCGCTACTCACGCATGTGCAGCAGAGAACCGGGCAGTGAAGCCCCAATGCTTCGTTTCCTGATTCCCTCACTAAGGATAGCGGCGGGGGCAGACGAGAGACAAGCGATTGCTTGGCTTCGGCTGCCGTCATCGCAGGCACCCAGGACAGGTAAGTGTCCATTTATTAAAAGTCAGCAGCTGCAGTATTTGTAGCTGCTGGCGTTTTTTTTTTTTTCGTGGGACCTCCGCTTTAATTTGGAGTATCCTACTAATTCCCTTCTCATACCCAAATTCTCCAAATAAAACAAATCCCCTAGACTGGTCATTGCAGACAACAAGCGGAATAGTGTGTGCACCTGGCTGTGTAAAATACTGTGTAACTGGCTGCAGGATAATAGTGGAAGAGTGTGTGCACCTGGCTGTGTGAAATACCTTGTAACTCGCAGCAGGTTAATCAGTGGGAAGCCCGGGGGACAAGTATTCCAGCAGTTCATGCGGGAGCATTCTATTTGGCAGGGAGCAGAGATTTTAATAATGCTTTAGGGCAACATAAAAATTCAAAATTCCTTTTAAATAATTTGCCTGGGGATGTCCTTAACCTGCCTGTGTAGTGGCACATCTGTACAATGTACAGTATGTAATTTAGTGCAGCAAAGCTGACATTCAGGCCTAGTTCACACAGGTGCACACCCATGCAAAGGCCGTGTTCTGTGCATTTCCACTCAGGCAGTCCTATTCATGTCAGTTGGGACACAGCGGCTGCACAGACACAGTCACTTCTCCCAATTAAACATCTATGTGGGTGCGGGACTCTGAATGCACACTATCTAGGTTCGGAGACCCACACTTACGCGGCTGACCAGGCCCACCCACAAGATTTGCAGGTTCTTTTGTTTTCTTTTTCCCCCCAAGGGTAAATTGCACATTTAGCCACTGCTTCCTATTGCTACCAGTGGTTTGACTGGGCCCATTCCTGCACCCAACAGGGGCATGTAATTACAATTTTTGATATAATATTTCACAGTTCCTGCGCAGTTTCCTTTAGAAATGTTATTTTGCTGTGGTACTGTTATGAACATGGGTAAGATGCACTACTTTACAGGAAGACTAAGGAGACCCCCCAGGCACGATATTTAACCACTTAAGCCCCACACCATTTTGTTGCTAAAGGACCAGGCCCCTTTTTGCGATTCGGTACTGCGTCAATTTAACTGACAATTGCGCAGTCGTGCGACGTGGCTCCCAGACAAAATTGACGTCCTTTTTTTCCCACAAATAGAGCTTTCTTTTGGTGGTATATGATCACCTCTGCGGTTTTAATTTTTTGCGCTATAAACAAAAATAGAGCGACAATTTTGAAAAAAATTACATATTTTTAACTTTTTGCTATAATTAATATCCCCAAAAAATATATTAAAAAACATTTTTTTTTCCTCTGTTTAGGCTGATACGTATTCTTCTACATATTTTTGGTAAATAAAAAACGTAATAAGCGTTTATTGATTGGTTTGCGCAAAAGTTATAGCGTTTACAAAATAGGGGGTAGTTTTATGGCATTTTTATTAATAATTGTTTTTTTACTAGTAATGGCAGGGATCAGCGATTTTTATTGTGACTGCGACATTATGGTGGACACATCGGACACTTTTGACACATTTTTGGGACCATTGTCATTTTTACAGCGATCAGTGCTATAAATATTCACTGATTACTGTGAAAATGACACTGGCAGTGAAGGGGTTAACCTCTAGGTGGCGCTGTAGGGGTTAAGTGTGACATAATGAGTGATTCTTACTGTAGGGGGGCGTGGCTTGGCGTGTGACGTCACTGATCGTCGTTCCCTATGACAGGGAACAGACGATCACTGACATGCCACTAGGAAGAACGGGGAAAGGTCTGTTTATACTTACCTCTCCCCGTTCTTCAGCTCTGTGACCCGATCGCGGGACACTCTCGGCGATCGGGTCCGCGGGTCCCATGAGCGCGGTCATGGAGCTTCGGACCGGGTCACGAGCATGCCGCCAGCGGCGCGTGCGACCCACGGCTGGGTTCTTAAAGGGGACGTACCTGTACACCCTTGTGCCCAGTGTTGTGGAATTTTAGGCTGCTGTTTACAGAGCACACAGCCTATAATTCCTGTGCTATCTAAGCACACATCAGTTTTCATCTTCTTGAAGTAATGCTATCGTTAAGTTAAGTTTGCTAAAATCCACTCACCGTTCATTCCCATTCATTCAAGAAAGGCAGCACCACAAAAGCTTATCTTCTTATCAGGCCATTCCAGCAAAGACTGTTAAGCCGACGCCTACTCATAGGCTTTTATTAAACTCAAAAGATCTCAAGACAGGAGGTGATTGGCTGCAGCAACCAATCCCCTCCCCATGGGCGGGAACCTCATAGGATGTTCCCTCCTCACATGAAAATGACAACACTTGGACATTCCTTCCAACAGGAGATGTCATACATGAATACAATAAACGTAGGATGGCTTAAGTTACCGTTGATAGGAATTCTTATTCTGCGCTATTCCATAGAATAACGCATAATAAGATTATACTATTATTGAATGGGGGAGGGAGGCTATCTGCAGACGCACGCTACGAATTCCAACCAATGTTGATCAGACATAGCAGAGACAAGAGCGCCCATCCGCCTATAACCAATGATGTCATTGCAGAGCGAGCATATCCCCTCCTTAACGATCGTCCATGCTAATGCACAGAGGGCCCCCGTTGGCGGACATATCCGCACCCTGCAAACATCACACTCCAACCTCAAAACGTTTTCCCCTATCAGACGGGATTCAACCAGCCTCAGACTACCCCAATCAGCTCTTTTAGAGCGGGTTGCGGAAGTACTAACACTGGGTGACACTATGACAATACATATTAAATACATCTTCATAAAAATCTCCACAACAGTCCTCCCTTTTTTGTCATATGCACCCTATGTGTCCATCGATGAGAGTTGATATGCTTCTTACACCTGGAAATCAATCAGTTCTTAGTCCATAAAAAGGAAAACACGGCTTGACATGTAGACTCTACTCTTCAGGGGCATGACTTATAAAGGAGGACACGACATGGTGAGCTGTAGTAATCGCTGATCCGTCTGTGATCCTCTGTGTCTTGTATGTGGGTCCAGCTTCGGGGCGTCTCATCAAGGAAACTCTGGTCACGCGTCAAATCAGGCAACAGGAGCACCTCGTCACGACATAGAAAGAATAGAAATAAAAACGACATGAGTATATATATTCCCACTTCCTTTAACCACGATCCGCTGTAAAATAAAAAATTAGATCCCCAAAGATTCCCAGACCCTTAAAAAGGACTCCCAACCTTCACTTAGCTACAGCTCTGGCTTCAACAATTACATGAAGAACCCTATCCTTAACGGATGAGAATTGTTCAATTGTATCCCAAGCCTGAGCCGCCCCCACCTTGTACTGCAGGACCCCATGCCCAGACCTGGTCGGGATTGGTGAACAAATCCCTTCTAGCTGTCCCTGCCATTCTTAATTTCCTGCGCCATCAGATCCTCGCGATCGGCCGTGACCTAAAATGTTGGGACAGCTTCACCATCGCGCATGAACCTCTTGCTTTGGGGGAATTACCTTTATAAGCTGCAGATCCACATAAACACCAAACTAAAGTTCAAACACACTTGTGGGCTGCCTAGATACCCAAACCGACAAGAGACAGAGCCGATAAAACTAAAACCAATTTTACCCTCTAAAAATGCATCGTTAGGTTCCATTGACAAGTGTCTGTTTGGAGTCTTCACTAGTTTGTCAAAAACTCCTCATACCCATAATAACATCATAAATGTCATGTACCGCTGTCATCGCTGGGGACTAAAACTCGGTGAAGACTCAGAACAGACCATGGGTCCTGTTTGCTTTCTGAGCTAGTCAGGACATACACTTTAAATAATAACTTGGGATGTTTTTCACCGTTACCCTCGCTAAAATTTACTAAACAACAAAAATATAAATAAACAAAGATACTCCTCATTCTTTGGTGTGGTTGAGCCGCTTCTTGCAGTGGCTGGCGTGGTCTCATCCCTCAAGCTTCTTTACAACGACCCAGTCACCTGGTTGGAAAGAATGTAAACTGATTATTGAGTCAGGGTCCGGGAGGGAATCGTGAAAACCTATTGGTGGGCATTTTGAAGTTCATGTTACAGTGATCGCACCCACCCCATCAGCCGAGAATATAAGTGACAGCTAATGAGGAAAGTACGACCCTGGTTTTGATTGACCTCCAAACAACCCTCATATGACAATAACCCAGACATCGGGACTGTGGTCACTGCATAACCTGTGCGTGGCTTACAATACCTGAAACCATTGACAAGGTTCTTAGCCTCTGGGATGGGAACCTACTTCACCAGACTGCCGCTTGCCGATTCAAATTCTATTAAAGAAAGACAGTCTTGGCACAAACTTGGTTAGAATTACAGAGGTTATTATTAGTTTGACAGAAAAAAAAACTGTCACTCTTACATTTATCATTCTCCCCCCTTTTCTTCCTCATTACAGACTGAAGGAAGAAATGTGTGGTGCAGGAAAAAAAGAAACAATGAAATAGCCTATGATACTTTTACCGCCTTAGACTCATATTTATCCATATGTACCGCTGTCTACATACACCTGTTCTCTGTGTACAAACTCCTTGGACCTGAAAAATACTTATAAGCAAAATCATTACTCTATTCTTCATATTTAACCTGCAAAGAATGGTAAAACAATAATGACATTCCTGTACATTGGTAAATTGTCAATGACATTCTTTCAAAACCGATTCAAACAAAACCCTTTGTAACCCTTACTTTTCCCGTTCCTACAAACATACAACAGCCGCGACGCATTGAAGGATCGCCGCGGTAAGTTCGAACATATTCACGTTACTACATACAAACATTCCGATACAAACGTGGGGGAAATACTTCCCAGTTTCCAAAACCAGAAATGAAAAAAAAACAAAAACAGCCAGGATTCTACCTTCACTCTTTCAGCAATAGGAAAAAAAATACAATGGGACAACCATGAGAGCAGCTCGAGAACCTTCCATGTACCAGCCATACAAGGTTCAAACAAACAGGCATGAGACAACACCTCCATCAACACTCATCATTACAGATTTCTGAAGCCGCAGCTCAACTACATCCATTCCAGAGGGATACCCAAAATAGTATCCTTGGACCACCTATGTTAATCTTTTTGGGGTTCAAAGGCCTTTGCCCCAAAACTAGGCTTCGTGCACTGTGTGACCGTCTGACTATGGGAAGCCTCCATTCCTTCCCTTTGCACAGACCTCCTTGTGTCCATGGCGATTCGAATCGGCTTATCGTCTTAAACCTGCGTCCAGGTTAAACCGTTGCACCCATTTCGGAGATCACCGCCCGGTGTCTTCTTATACGGTGAATTGCAGAACTACAACCACTATATGGTCAAGTCCTCCAACTAGAAACCCTAACCGAGGTGTCAACTCTATGGCTTGTTGTCCCAACACTTTTGGAACTACAGCAACAACCACAGATCAAGCCCCGAATTAGGCCTCTACCCCTCACAGTGTATGCATACACAAGCGTTTTCCGCTATACACCCATACACTGCGTTGTCAGACTAAACCACACAGAACACTTACGCCAGTTTACCACCTGCAGAACAATGTGGCTTCTCTCTGTATCTAGATGATAGAATAATGGTGATACCCCCTGTTTTTCTCTCTACCCCAAACTGTATTTACAGTACAAAACTTCACAAAACTGGGATAAAATATAAAACACTTTTAAACGCCAAAATGCTTTCCATTTTCCTTCCAAACACAAATCTCATTTGCCAACCTTTCAGACAACCCCAAGCTCCTCCCACCAACTTTCTGCTGATATATAAATGCTGAAAAGAAGCTTCCGGTTATGCTCAGCTACTTAAAAAAACCAAACTGGTTTATTTACATATCAATTGTTCAGGAAGAGGGAGGGGGAGGGGGGAGCCCAGCCACATTGCTGTGTCTATCAAGACTCCAAAAAAATCCATGGCTGCACATTATATATTTCAACAATTTAAAACCTTGTCAAGAAAATGGTGGAATAAAACCCCCCTTTGCAAATGGGAGGGTCCTGACCCAAACATCCCCTGCAAGCAAAACCACAAGTTGACTCAAATGCAAAACTCCTGCAAAAAGATGGCTCTAGGGGTTTCGACCAAAACCCCCACTCCTCCTCTACAGGCTATACAATACAAGCTTCAAAACATATGAATTGCCTTCTGGGAAGGAAATATTTAAACATAAAAACACATCATTGTACAAAAACTCTGTTAGTCTTACAATCCATCAAAATTCAGTGTAAAGTGAAGTTTTTCATATACTGCAAAGCCAGCCGACCCTGCAATAGCTTACATCTACTTAAATGAAAACAGAGAAATCCCCCCTCCTAACACCATCTGCATGGAGTTTGCATGTCCTCCCTGTGTCTGCGTTGGCCTCCTCCCACACTCCAACTGCTGGTAGGTCAGCCAGATCCTATCCATAAATAGGCCCCAGCATGTGCGTGTGTCCGCAAGCGCGTCGTGGCCCCTCAGGGTAAGACCGTGCTATTTTAAGATACCTCTCAACTCACCTCAAAAGGTGATGCTTAGAAAAGCAATTTAAACCAGAGACAAAACCATCCTCAGTATGTCACTCTGGCGTCCCAGCACTCTCCCCAGCAGTGCACAGGTCAAACTGCAAGCGCACAAAACAGGACAAAATTGCGCCAATCAACAAATGCCAATACAGCATATTCAGGGGCCGTGTTTGCTAAACTGGAACTTCCTATCTCAAACTGTAAACGTCTCTCAAAATGGCCGACAAGCCAGGACTACAAAATGGTGGATGACCCACCACAGCACCTCATGGACAACAAAAATTGCGCCATTGACGCATGCAATTTTCCCCGCCAAAACCAGCATCTCTTTAAAAGAAAATCAAAAATGTTTCTCTCCACAAAGACTGACTACACCATTGAAACTTTTCTAAATTATCATCAAAATCCACTGAAAAAGGTGTCAGCTACACTCTACAAGGACCACATGTACACTTACAAACTTAGCCTCCCTTTGGCCAACTAAACAGCACATTCAATAAATGTGAGTTACATGACAATATTAAAAACATATTAATTTCTTTAAGTCCATATACTCTGAGATATTCATCACCACTTTTCTCTACCTAAAGTTCACACACAGTGGCCTCAGCCTGGCCACTTGGCAGGAACTTTCAACTCAAAAACCAAACACTTAATATTTTTACACTTATGGGGACATGTGTCTTTGTCCCCTATAAAGGCAAAAATCACAATCTATTCATTTCTATTTTTCATAGAAATCACAAACACTACACACATACAGTATATTGTTGCTTGTACATCTGCTCAGAGTTTCTTTCCCTCAGGGCGTTTCCCTTCCAGCACCATTGTCCTTCCCTTAGGGCATAGCCCAGCAACACAAAGCCCTTCCCCCATTCAAGCACATGGCAGCCAAGCAATCTACTTTACAAACTGTTCAGTGCACTAAATACCACATCTATACCTTCATTTCATACACAATATACAGTCTATATTTCTCGCTTAGTTACACTCTTACAGCCCACAGTTTCCATCAGATCCTCTCTCAGGGCCCTCCCACTACAAAACATGCTATTTACAGAAAGTCACCAACTTTCACCCTTGTACCTGAGATGCTGGCAGCCCCTCCCCCACTAAACCTCATGGCTCACAAAGACCAGGACAATGCAGCAGCCATGGCTGGCATCAGACTTCTCAATACATCGCACAAACAATCACACATAGGCATACACAAACAAATTCACAGGCATCCGATCGGATTCACAGACATACACACACGCTGCAAACTTGAAACATTATTTCAAAAAGACAAATTTTTTTTTTTTTTGTTCGTTTCAAAGTACAGCCTCTTTACACATCACATCGCAGGTCCACTCTCCCCCCTCTGCTGATCTGATGCTCAAAGAGGCCGCAATTGGTCCCAACCGTGAGTCGCCATTAACTGTTGTGGAATTTTAGGCTGCTGTTTACAGAGCACACAGCCTATAATTCCTGTGCTATCTAAGCACACATCAGTTTTCATCTTCTTGAAGTAATGCTATCGTTAAGTTAAGTTTGCTAAAATCCACTCACCGTTCATTCCCATTCATTCAAGAAAGGCAGCACCACAAAAGCTTATCTTCTTATCAGGCCATTCCAGCAAAGACTGTTAAGCCGACGCCTACTCATAGGCTTTTATTAAACTCAAAAGATCTCAAGACAGGAGGTGATTGGCTGCAGCAACCAATCCCCTCCCCATGGGCGGGAACCTCATAGGATGTTCCCTCCTCACATGAAAATGACAACACTTGGACATTCCTTCCAACAGGAGATGTCATACATGAATACAATAAATGTAGGATGGCTTAAGTTACCGTTGATAGGAATTCTTATTCTGCGCTATTCCATAGAATAACGCATAATAAGATTATACTATTATTGAATGGGGGAGGGAGGCTATCTGCAGACGCACGCTACGAATTCCAACCAATGTTGATCAGACATAGCAGAGACAAGAGCGCCCATCCGCCTATAACCAATGATGTCATTGCAGAGCGAGCATATCCCCTCCTTAACGATCGTCCATGCTAATGCACAGAGGGCCCCCATTGGCGGACATATCCGCACCCTGCAAACATCACACTCCAACCTCAAAACGTTTTCCCCTATCAGACGGGATTCCACCAGCCTCAGACTACCCCAATCAGCTCTTTTAGAGCGGGTTGCGGAAGTACTAACACTGGGTGACACTATGACAATACATATTAAATACATCTTCATAAAAATCTCCACAACACCAGCCGTGCCATTCTGTCGACGTATATCGTCGTGCGGCGGTCCTTATATGGTTAAAGGAATCTTTAATTTTTATTGTTCCACTTTAAGCATTATTAAAATCACTGCTCCTGAAAAAACGACAGTTTTTAAAACTTTCTGTTTGCATTGATACATGTCCCCTGGGGCAGGACCCGGGTCCCCAAACACCTTTTATGGTAATAACTTGCATATAAGCCTTTAAATTAGCACTCTTGATTTTTCACATTCGCGTCCCATAAACTATAACGGTGTTCGCATGTTTGCACAAATTTTTTGCCTGTTGGCATGTTCTGCTGCGAACTGAACCGGGGAGGGGAGTTCGGCTCATCCCTAGTGATATATATTGTATATTCGTTTGCGCCACTGAAAGCTATTACAGCTTTATAAAGCTTTATAATGCTGTTACAGTATGTCCTTATAACATGCTAGTTAAAGTGGAACTTCAGTCATTTTTTCATCTTTCCATCTATTAAATCTTCTGCCCTTGTTGTTTTAACTTTGGATAGTAAAACATTTATTTTTCTGCCAGTAAATACCTTATACATCCCACTTCCTCTTTCTTGTCTGGTAAAAAAGCCTAGGCTTAAGACATCATGCACAGCTCTCTCTCTCTCACTCTTGTGAGAGTTTGCCAGGAAGGGAGGGGGATAAATCATAAGAGGGCCAATGAGAGCTGTAGAGCTGGAGGTGTGCCTCTGTGTGTCTGTGTAAATCCAGGAAGTGAACAGGCCGCAGCTTCAGCTGCCCACAGTTAAAATGGTTGCAGCCAGGCACAGTGGAGAGAGATTGCTGCAGAATATTTGGCAAGTACAGAATCACAATATACAGGGCTTTTTTTCTCAGAGAAAAGGTGCAGGAACTCACCCACCCCCTCCTAGGTCACGCCCCATCCCCGCCCCTAGAACCACCCCCTAGAATCACCCCTTTAGAGAACAGGGAACCGAGTACATCAAAGAGGCAGCCGCAGCCCAGTCCAGCAAAGAGACAACCCAGTCCAGGAAAGAGACCATCCAACTCAGTCCAGCAAAGAGACCGTTCAATTCAGTCCAGCAAAGAGACCGCCCAGCTTAGTCCAGCAAAGAGACCGCCCTGCTTAGTCCAGCAAAAAGACAGCCAAGCCCAGTCCAGCAGAGACAGCCCAGTCCAGCAGAGACAGCCCAGTCCAGCAAAGAGGCCACCTAGCCCAGTCCAGCAAAGAGACCGCCCAGTCCAGCAAAGAGACCGCCCAGTCCAGCAAAGAGGCCGCCCAGTCCAGCAAAGAGACCGCCCAGCCCAGTCCAGCAAAGAGACCGCCCAGCCCAGTCCAGCAAAGAGACCGCCCAGCCCAGTCCAGCAAAGAGACCGCCCAGCACAGTCCAGCAAAGAGACCACCCAGCCCAGTCCAGCAAAGAGACCGCCCAGTCCAGCAAAGAGACCGCCCAGTCCAGCAAAGAGACAGCCCAGTCCAGCAAAGAGACAGCCCAGTCCAGCAAAGAGACAGCCCAGTCCAGTAAAGAGACCGCCCAGCCCAGTCCAGCAAAGGGACCGTCCAGCTTGGTCCAGCAAAGAGACCGCCCTGCTTAGTCCAGCAAAGAGACCGCCCAGCCCAGTCCAGCAGAGAGACCACCCAGCCGAGTCCAGCAAAGAGAACGCCCAGCCCAGTCCAGCAAAGAGACAGCCCAGTCCAGCAAAGAGACCGCCCAGTCCAGCAATGAGACCGCCCAGCCCAGTCCAGCAAAGAGACCGCCCAGCCGAGTCCAGCAAAGAGACCGCCCAGCCGAGTCCAGCAAAGAGACAGCCCAGTCCAGCAAAGAGACAGCCCAGTCCAGCAGAGAGACAGCCCAGTCCAGCAGAGAGACAGCCCAGTCCAGCAGAGAGACAGCCCAGTCCAGTAAAGAGACCGCCCAGTCCAGCAGAGAGACAGCCCAGTCCAGCAGAGAGACCGCCAAGTCCAGCAGAGAGACCACCCAGCCCAGTCCAGCAAAGAGACAGCCCAGTCCAGCAAAGAGACAGCCCAGTCCAGCAAAGAGACAGCCCAGTCCAGTAAAGAGACCGCCCAGTCCAGCAAAGGGACCGTCCAGCTTGGTCCAGCAAAGAGACCGCCCTGTTTAGTCCAGAAAAGAGACCGCCCAGCCCAGTCCATCAGAGAGACCGCCCAGCCGAGTCCAGCAAAGAGAACGCCCAGCCCAGTCCAGCAAAGAGACAGCCCAGTCCAGCAAAGAGACCACCCAGTCCAGCAATGAGACCGCCCAGCCCAGTCCAGCAAAGAGACCGCCCAGCCGAGTCCAGCAAAGAGACCGCCCAGCCAAGTCCAGCAAAGAGACAGCCCAGTCCAGCAAAGAGACAGCCCAGTCCAGCAAAGAGACAGCCCAGTCCAGCAAAGAGACAGCCCAGTCCAGCAGAGAGACAGCCCAGTCCACCTGGAGACAGCCCAGTCCACCTGGAGACAGCCCAGTCCAGCAGAGAGACAGCCCAGTCCAGCAGAGAGACAGCCCAGTCCAGCAGAGAGACAGCCCAGTCCAGCAGAGAGACCACCCAGCCCAGTCCAGCAAAGAGACCGCCCAGACCAGCAAAGAGACCGCCCAGCAAAGAGACCGCCCAGCCCAGCCCAGAAAAGAGACCGCCAAGCCCAGTCCAGCAAAGAGACCGCCCAGCCCAGTCCAGCAAAGAGACCGCCCAGTCCAGCAAAGAGACCGCCCAGCCCAGCAAAGAGACAGCCCAGCCCAGAAAAGAGACCGCCCAGTCCAGCAAAGAGACCGCCCAGCCCAGTCCAGCAAAGAGACCGCCCAGCCCAGTCCAGCAAAGAGACCGCCCAGCCCAGTCCAGCAAAGAGACAGCCCAGTCCAGCAAAGAGACAGCCCAGTCCAGCAAAGAGACAGCCCAGTCCAGCAAAGAGACAGCCCAGCCCAGCAAAGAGACAGCCCAGCAAAGAGACAGCCCAGTCCAGCAGAGAGACCGCCCAGCCCAGTCCAGCAGAGAGACCGCCCAGCCCAGTCCAGCAGAGAGACCGCCCAGTCCAGCAAAGAGACAGCCCAGTCCAGCAAAGAGACCGCCCAGCCCAGTCCAGCAAAGAGACCGCCCAGCCCAGTCCAACAAAGAGACCGCCCAGTCCAGCAAAGAGACCGCCCAGCCCAGTCCAGCAAAGAGACCGCCCAGTCCAGCAAAGAGACCGCCCAGTCCAGCAAAGAGACCGCCCAGTCCATCAAAGAGACCGCCCAGCCCAGCAAAGAGACCGCCCAGCCCAGCAAAGAGACCGCCCAGCCGAGTCCAGCAAAAGAACGCCCAGTCCAGCAAAGAGACCGCCCAGCCCAGTCCAGCAAAGAGACCGCCCAGTCCAGCAAAGAGACAGCCCAGTCCAGCAAAGAGACAGCCCAGTCCAGCAAAGAGACCGCCCAGTCCAGCAAAGAGACCGCCCAGTCCAGCAAAGAGACCGCCCAGCCCAGAAAAGAGACCGCCCAGCCGAGTCCAGCAAAGAGAACGCCCAGCCCAGTCCAGCAAAGAGACAGCCCAGTCCAGCAAATAGACCGCCCAGTCCAGCAATGAGACTGCCCAGCCGAGTCCAGCAAAGAGACCCCCCAGCCGAGTCCAGCAAAGAGACAGCCCAGTCCAGCAAAGAGACAGCCCAGTCCAGCAAAGAGACAGCCCAGTCCAGCAGAGAGACAGCCCAGTCCAGCAGAGAGACAGCCCAGTCCAGCAGAGAGACCACCCAGTCCAGCAGAGAGACCACCCAGTCCACCAGAGAGACCACCCAGCCCAGTCCAGCAAAGAGACCGCCCAGCCCAGCAAAGAGACCGCCCAGCCCAGCAAAGAGACCGCCCAGCCCAGCCCAGAAAAGAGACCGCCCAGTCCAGCAAAGAGACAGCCCAGTCCAGCAAAGAGACCGCCCAGCCCAGTCCAGCAAAGAGACCGCCCAGTCCAGCAAAGAGACCGCCCAGCCCAGTCCAGCAAAGAGACAGCCCAGTCCAGCAAAGAGACAGCCCAGTCTAGCAAAGAGACAGCCCAGTCCAGCAAAGAGACAGCCCAGCCTAGCAAAGAGACAGCCCAGCCTAGCAAAGAGACAGCCCAGTCCAGCAGAGAGACCGCCCAGCCCAGTCCAGCAGAGAGACCGCCCAGTCCAGCAGAGAGACAGCCCAGTCCAGCAAAGAGACCGCCCAGCCCAGTCCAGCAAAGAGACCGCCCAGTCCAGCAAAGAGACTGCCCAGCCCAGTCCAGCAAAGAGACCGCCCAGTCCAGCAAAGAGACCGCCCAGCCCAGAAAAGAGACCGCCCAGCCGAGTCCAGCAAAGAGACCGCCCAGCCCAGTCCAGCAAAGAGACCGCCCAGCCCAGTCCAGCAATGAGACCGCCCAGCCCAGTCCAGCAAAGAGACCGCCCAGCCGAGTCCAGAAAAGAGACAGCCCAGTCCAGCAAAGAGACAGCCCAGTCCAGCAAAGAGACAGCCCAGTCCAGCAAAGAGACAGCCCAGTCCAGCAGAGAGACAGCCCAGTCCAGCAGAGAGACCGCCCAGTCCAGCAGAGAGACCACCCAGCCCAGTCCAGCAAAGAGACCGCCCAGCCAAGTCCAGCCCAATCCACAGACCACTCAGCCCAGTCCACAGCACAACCCCATTAGCAGCAATTTGCTCAGTCACAATAGTAACAGACCAGTTTACATGACATGAGGGAGGCAAGTGAGGAGGAGGACCGCCTGGCTACCTACCTGATTCACGATAAGATAGCATGACACACGGCGCCAAACCGATCTCCTGGACAGCACTGAGAGGTGGGTTAGAGCCGCAGGTTACAGCCGCGGAGTACACTCCACCTTCCGCTCTCACATGCTGCAGCTATTCGATCCCTCCAGGCAGTGGCAGAGCACAGCAGGCTACATACTGTAGGTAGAGGAGGAGCCGGGGCTACACAGGATACAGGTGGAGTGCTCTGGCGGAGGTTCCCCCGCATTTAATCCCTCCGTGGGCAGCAGGGGAGGGTGCAGGCTATACAATAAGGAGGAGAGGAGAGAAATGTATGCTCTGGCAAAGGTGGCGGAACGGCGTTCTGCCAGAAAAAAAGCCCTGACAATATATATAAAAAAAATTGCCAAAGTGGTTGGAGGGAAGCTTCAGAATGGCAAAGATGTTTTTATTACAAATTATGTGAGCAGACTGCAGTTTCTCTTTAATCCTCTCTGTGTATTTGTTGGTTACCTAATGATTGGTCAGTAGCTCCGTCCATTCTGCTTGCCATAAGCACACTGTTCTAGGACCAGAGGGATAAACAAGAGCTAGCGGTGAAGAAGATTGATAAAATAGCTGTGAGAATATATAGTAAAAACTGAAGGAAAAATGTATGATTCTTCCCTGCAGATCCCGACGCAGTGACAACTCTATCTTGTCACAATCCAGACTCCCTTGCAGCATTGACAATTCTCTGGTGTGCTTAACTATTCTGTATACAGCAGTAAAAATCAATCCATATTATCTTTGGCGTGGGATATACAAACAACCGATTACATCTAGAACAGATACTTCACTTTTTCATGGTAACTGGCAAGTAAATTCACATTGCAGTGCATGTGTTTCTTCCAGATTCTTGAGAAATCACCACCAAAAAATCATAGGTTTACCTAATTGTCATGGCCAATAAAAAGCCAGGTAAAGGAATTATATTTCCTATATACTGTATTTTACAAATGTAAAATGTAGCCCTGATTCACAATGCTAGCAGAAAAGCTTAGCAGTTTGTATCATAATTTCCTCCACCACTTCTTTCAAAATAGGATGATGTTGAACACTCCCTCGCCCCCCCCCACTTCCTCTAGTAAGGTATCCTGCCTATACCAGTCCCCTATAGAACAGAAATATTACCATATATACTCGAGTATAAGCCAACCCGAATATAAGCCGAGGCACCTAATTTTACCACAAAAAAATGGGAAAGCGTATTGACTCGAGTATAAGCCTAGGGTGTCCATCTGCATGCCTCACTGTGCCTCGCTGTGTCCATGCCTCACTGTGTCCATGCCTCACTGTGTCCATGCCTCACTGTGTCCATGCCTCACTGTGTCCATGCCTCACTGTGTCCATGCCTCACTGTGACCATGCCTCACTGTGACCATGCCTCACTGTGTCCATGCCTCACTGTGTCCATGACTAGACTGACGTTTAACATGGGAGTCTATGGAAGAGGTGCCCGGCTTTGAAAAATCGGTTCTCCCTGGCTGTAGGTCCCACAGACAACAACCTTTGCACACTTGTAGAGGAGAAATGGGGCTACATGTGTGCCAAGTTCCGGGTCCAGGGAAGCTACGACTGGCCAGTACCGGGTCCCCAAAGTCACCAGAAAAATTACCGTTTAACATGGGAATCTATGGAAGGGGTGTCCGGCTTTGAAAAATCGGTGCTCCCCGGCTTTAGGTCTCCCAGGCAACAAACTTTGCACACTTGTAGAGGAAGAGTGGGGCTACATGTGTGCCAAGTTTGGTACCGGGTCCCCAAAGTCCGGGAGATCAGGCGCAAAAAGGTGACTCGAGTATAAGCCGAGGGGGCATTTTCAGCATAAAAAATGTGCTGAAAAACTCGGCTTATACTCGGGTATATACGGTACTTTGAAATTCTGTTGCTTTGCCTCTATCCCTGAGGTGTTTGTCTCAAACATATACAGTGCCTTGAAAAAGTATTTATACCCCCTGACATTTTTCAAATTTTGTCATGTTACAACCAAAAATTGAACTGTATTTTATTGGGATTCTATGTAGACCAACACAAAGTGGTACATAATTTTGAATACCCAAACAAGAGAACTCGCTGCTCCAGGTGAGACAGGAAACCTGATAATCTCACGGGTGCCCGCCCCGGCTCGCCTCTGTATACGACCAACAACAGAAGAAATAGCTGCACTCCAAGATCGATCAAAATTCCTTTATTCAGAACATCCCAAGTATTACAAACAGACAAGCTGGTAACGTAATTTTGAAGTGGAAGGACAATGCTAAATGGTTTTTAGCATTTTTTACAAATAAATATCTGAAAAGTGTGACATGAATTTGTATTCAGCCCCCTTTATTCTGATACCCCTAACTAAAATCTAGTGGAACTAATTGCCTTCAGAAGTCACCTAATTAGTAAATAGAGTCCATCACCTAATTAGTAAATAGAGTCCACCTGTGTGTATTTTAATCTCAGTATAAATACAGCTGTTCTGTGAAGCCCTCCGAAAGTTTGTTAGACAACCTTAGTGAACAAACAGCATCATGAAGGCCAAGGAACACACCAGACAGGTTAGGGATAAAGTTGTGGAGAAGTTTAAAGCAGGGTTAGGTTATAAAAAAAATATACCAAGCTTTGCACATCTCACAGAGCACTGTTCAATCCATCATCCGGAAATGGAAAGAGTATGGCACAACTGCAAACCTACCAAGACATGGCCGTCCACCTAAACTGACAGGCCGGGCAAGCAGAACATTCATCAGAGAATAACCCAAGAGGTCCATGGTAACTCTGGAGGAGCTGCAGAGATCCACAGCTCAGGTGTGAGAATCTGTCCACAGAACAACTATTAGTCATGCACTCCACAAATCTGGCCTTTATGGAAGAGTGGCAAGAAGAAAGTCATAAGAAGTCCCATTTGTAGTTTGCTAGAAGCCATGTGCGGGACACAGCAAACATGCAGAATAAGGTGCTCTGGTCAGATGAGACCAAAATTTTACTTTTTGGCCTAAAAGCAAAACGCTATGTGTGGTGGAAAACTAACACTGCACATCATATAGTATGAACCCGAGGGTCAGTGACCAACCGTGGTGTATAATTGAAATATGAAAAATGTTTATTATACAAAAATATGAAATAATTAGCAGATTGCCAGGCTTTTGGCCAGCAACCCTCCAAAAAACAAAAATTAAAATTAGGACAACATTGTCACAACATTAAAATAGCACACAGCTGAGCTCTGAATCATGCGGACAATAGCCAATCATTATCCATACATTCAGCAAAACCTCTAGATTGCAGCATGACTGCAGCGTCTCAACAGGTGGGTCTTAACAAGCCTCTACGGGCTGTTATAGCAGTATTCAATCCAATTCAATTCTTTAGTTAAGGCTATAGACCCACAATGTTGAGGCGTCACAGTGTCACACCTGACAGCTATTGATCACCTACGGTATCTCACAAAAGTGAGTACACCCCTCACATTTTTGTAAATATTTTATTATATCTTTTCATGTGACAACACTGATGAAATGACACTTTGCTATAATGTAAAATAGTGACTGTACAGTTTGTATAACAGTGTAAATTTGCTGTCCCCTCAAAATAACTCAACACAGCCATTAATGTCTAAACCACTGGCAACAAAAGTGAGTAAACCCCTAATTGAAAATGTCCAAATTGGGTCCAATTAGCCATTTTCCCTCCCCGGTGTCATGTGACTCGTTCAAAAAATAATTGTTGCTCTACATAAAGATGACCTAGGCTATAAGAAGATTGCCAAGACTCTGAAACTGAGCTGCAGCATGGTGGCCAAGACCATATAGCGGTTTAACAGGACAGGTTCCATTCAGAACAGACCTTGCCATGGTTGACCAAAGCAGTTGAGTGCAGGTGCTCAGCGTCATATCCAGAGGTTGTCTTTGGGAAATAGATGTATGAGTGCTGCCAGCATTGCTGCAGAAGTTGAAGGGGTGGGGGGGTCAGCCTGTCAGTGCACAGACATTACGCTGCACACTGCATCAAATTGGTCTGCATAGCTGTCGTCCCAGAAGGAAGCCTCTTCTAAAAATGATGCACAGGAAAGCCCAGAAACAGTTTGCTGAAGACAAGCAGACAAAGGGCATGGATTACTGGAACCATGTCCTGTGGTCTGATGAGACCAAGATAAACTTATTTGGTTCAGATGGTGTCAAGCGTGTGTGGTGGCAACCAGGTGAGAAGTACAAAGACAAGTGTGTCTTGCCTACAGTCAAGCACGGTGGTGGGAGTGTCATGGTCTGGGACTACATGAGTGCTGCCGGCACTGGGGAGCTACAGTTCATTGAGGGAACCATGAATGCCAACATATACTGTGACATACTGATGCAGAGCATGATCCCCTCCATTTGGAGACTCGGCCGCAGAGCAGTATTTCAACAAGATAATGATCTCAAATACACCTCCAAGATGACAGCTGCCTTGCTAAAGAAGCTGAGAGTAAAGGTGATGGAATGGCCAAGCATATCTCCAGACCTAAACCCTATTGAGCATCTGTGCGGCATCCTCAAATGGAAGGTGCAGGAGCGCAAGGTCTTTAACATCCACCAGCTCCATGATGTCGTCATTGAGGAGTGGAAGAGGACTCCAGTGGCAACCTGTGAAGCTCTGGTGAACGCCATGCCCAAGAGGGTTAAGGCAGTGCTGGAAAATAATGGTGGCCACACAAAATATTGACACTTTGGGCCCAATTTGGACATTTTCACTTAGGGGTCTACTCCCTTTTGTTGCCAGTGGCTTAGACATTAATGGCTGGTGGTTGAGTTATTTTGAAGAAACATTAAATTTACACTGTTATACAAGCTGTACACTCACTACTTCACATTGTAGCAAAGTGTCATTTCTTCAGTGTTGTAACATGAAAAGATATAATAAAATATTTACAAAAATGTGAGGGGTGTACTCACTTTCTTGAGATACTGTATGTTCATGGCCTATTGATGATATGCCATAGAAGTGGGGACACTCTTGGGTCGTGGCACTAATTGCTGAGATCCTCTATTAAGTGGTGGAGTTGGGGGTCCTTCTGGTCGCTTTGGGGTGTATGTATTTAAGTAGTTCCACTACAGGGAATCTGACAATCTGAGCCTGGTTCGGCTAACCCACTACAACAATGTTATGAGGATGTTATTACCCTGGCATAGTCGCTATGACATGAACATGAATGCGTTACAATTCCAATTGAAAAAAAATATGCCATCAGGGACACCGCTATAAAGATGGAGCAATCAGTCATGTATTATACTGCAAGTTAGAAGACAGTGCACACGTAGGGATCCAGTTCAGTATAGACAGGTGTTATTGAAGTGGAGTAGGTATGTCACAGACCCACACTGTACAGAGGTACTGGGGCGGTACTTTAGACAGAGTATTATGACAGTACCGCACAGGGGGCCACACTGTTGGACATTCAGGCCAGTGATTTGTTGCAGAAATACCAGTATATAGAGCTAGTAGTAGAAGGCTGCCCGCAGGCTCTCACCACTCCCATCTACTCTGGTCTGGTGTAGTCCATTCATGAGCTGTTTCACTGACATTCAATGATGCATAATAGCTTCAGAATCCCTCTGTGTCTCCGTCCCTATGTCGGGGGAATCATGGTGCCACGACTGGTCCTCGTGGGACAAACACTCCCATGACACTGGTTCTGCAGTGCTGAATGTCTTGTCCCACCTGAGCGGGTAACACTGCACATCACCCTGAACACACCATCCTCACCATGAAGCATGGTGATGGCAGCATCAGATTGTGGGGATGCTTTTCTTCAGCAGTGACAGGGAAGCTGGTCAGAATTGATGGGAAGATGGATGGAGCCAAATACAGGGTAATCTTAGAAGAAAACCTGTTATGCTTTTTACACATGAACGGATTTTCCAATGGAAAAAGTCAGACGGGCTCTTTTCATCGGATATTCCGTCCATGTGTATGCCTCATTGGACTTTTTCCTTCTGAAATTCCGACAGACTTAGATAGAGAACTTGTTCTCTTTTTTTCCGACGGACAAAAATTTATATCGGAAAGTCCGTGAGTCTGTATGCAATTCCGACGGACTAAAACTCACGCATGCTCAGAATCAATTAAAAGAGCCAAACTGCCTATTGAACTTCATTAATCTCGGCTTGTCGTACGTGTTTTTGATGGTCGGACTTTTGTGTGACCGTGTGTATGCAAGACAACTTGAGCGGAATTCCGTCAGAACTCCATCGGACAGTCCGTCGGACTTTATTCCGACGGACAGTCCGGTCATGTGTACAAGGTATAAGAGTCTGCAAAGACTTTAAGACTGGGGCGGAGGTTCACCTTCAAGCAGAACACCGACCCTAAACATACAGCTAGAACTATAATGGGATGATTTAGATCAAAGCATATTCATGTGTTAGACTGGCCCAGTCAAAGTCTAGACCTAAATCCAATTGAGAATCTGTGGCAAGACTTGAAAATTGCTGTTCACAGACGCTCTCCATCCAATCTGACAGAGCTTGGGCTATTTTACAAAGAAGAATGGGCAAAATTTTCACTCTGTAGATGTGCAAAGCTGGTAGAGACATACCCAAAAAGACTTGCAGCTGTAATTGCAGAGAAAGGTGGTTCTACAAAGTATTGTGCGCCACACTTCTTGGAAAAAAAATTGAATATAATTTTCCTTCCACTTCACAATTATGTGCCACTTTGTGTTGGTCTATCACATAAAATCCCAATAAAATACATGTACGTTTTTGGTTGTAACATGACAAAATGTGGAAAATGTCAAGGGGTATGAATACTTTTTCAAGGCACTGTCAATTAAAGGATTACATACTGTATTTAATGACATCCTTATTCCTATTTAAAAATGTGTGGTCTCTGAAAGCACCCATGAAATGACAGTCTCACCTGGTGAGCTTGTTCTGAGTATGAGACACTAAAAGCCTTATGATCACACTCCCTGGTTTGTACCTTTGCTACATTACATACTCACTGACTTCTGCAGGCACTGGAATGTATAAAGGGTATAAAGGGTACTGTTGCAGTTGGTGGAAAGGTTATGGGTCAGCTAATGCAAAGGTAATCTGGATAAACGTGACAGCTTCTGGCTGTCAAAGGTGGAGTATATTCAGCCTGCCTGTTAGCTAGTTTTCTAATGACACCATTGTCATTATGCATCTAAATGCAAACATTTTACACTGTTAATGAAGCAGCGGCTGCTTGCACTTGCTGCATCCTTGCCAATCATTGATGTCACCAGGCCTATTCACTTAAATTTTTGGGCAATGATGTCACCACTATTCCCGTCCCTTCCTTTATATAACCGATGACAGCTCAGCGTGTTGTTATTCAGCTAGTGGAACCATCAAGGATTGGTTGTGTGCAGTGGGTTGCCAGTTTTTTTTTCGGTAAAGCGGCAGTGGCGGGCATCGTGATTGAGAATGGATTGACAAAGAGATTTTTTAGGGGATTACATTTTTTTTTTTTTTTTAATAAAGGACTTGTGAAATGTTTGGGTGTCTTTAATTCTAGGTAAAAAGTTTTTTTTTGGTGAATGAATAAGGGTATGCCATGCTGATTCGTGTGGGGGGAGGGGTGGTATCTGGTGGCTCCTTTATTATTAACAGGGATTTAGATTGGAATAATCCCCCCACCTGCAGACTCCCACAACCACCGGACAAGGATTTTGAGCAGGAGACCTATGTACTCATAAATATATATTGGGTGTGGTATCCCCTTAAAATCCACACCGGACTCAAAAGGTCTGGCATGCATTGTTTCTTTTTTTTTTTGGGGGGGGGGGACTTCATTCTTGATATATGGTGTGCTACAACAAAAATGACATTAATACTACTACTACTAATAGTAATAATTATTATTATTAATAATAATAGTAATAATAGTATTATTATTATTATAATACAATAATAATGATTATTATTACTATTATTATTGTAGCGACCTCACCCCTCTCACCCCTTCTCATTCACGGCTTGTCTGTCTCATCTAGGGGTTAACACTGGGGGGAGGGATGAGATACACCACGGCCCATGTCCTCCAATGTGTAGAGGTGAAGGCCAGAACTATTGGGTTTTGTGTATGTGTCCCAGAGTCAAATCCTCTCCTCGGATTGACTCCCCTTTGCTCCTAGTAACCAGAGTTCCACACACTGAAAGGGTCCAACCCGTATTTATTCACCTCAATAAATAGTCATACAGCACAGACAGGTTGAGACCCATATATCACTTCAGTATTTGTGGGGAGTAGGCCAAGGCACAATTCTTCTAGATAGAGCTAACCACTGTAGTGTCACCAGTGGCGAATAGTCATTGTCACTGACTATATTGAACAGAACATTACCTTCGCTATCGTAGCCCCTATCAGGGGAAGGATATCCGTCCAAGACAGTTACCGGAGGCCTCTCCGTCACCAGCAATGCTGCGCTGGACTCTCCGGAGAAGTTCCGCTCACCGGCCTCCTCGTCTCAGACACGGGCACCCAAGTTAGGGCCCCCTCGGATTCCTCCACCCTCGCAGAGCTCAGTCGAAGGTACTGAGCTCCAGGCTTCCGCCATAGTACCTCACCCCAGGCTAAAGGTGCCTGAGATGGACTCCATCTCCCGCTCCAGCCAAGTCAAGGGCACCTGGGCCCGGAACGCCAGCACCCAAGCTGAAGATGCCTGGGTGCGGCTGCGTCCTCCGACTCTGAACCCCAAGGTCAGGGTGTCCGCCCCTTTTATCTCCTCTCCCTTTGCGTCACAGCGGGTTCCCCGCCCCGCTGTACCAGCGCCAGGAAAAGGACAAAAAGGGAAGCAGTCTTGCGGTGAGTGTTCAGCTCCAGCCCAGGGCAACAGTGCCACCTGCAGGCCGCAGGGAGCCTCACACCACCAGAGTCCTCCAAGAACCATAAAAGGATCCCAGATTCCCTGACAATCAATGCATCTGGGTTACACTACCACCCAGATGCCCCCCCTAAAATCAAACACCCGCTACATTATTACTATTATTATTATTATCATTGATATTGCTATTATTATATCTATTTTTATTTTAAAATATAGACTATGTACTGTGTTTTGTTATTGTTATTCCAGAAGTATTACAGAAGACTATATTCAGTGAAATGACTTGTGTTTTGCCACCAAATGTCAACCCTGTCTTTCACTTGACTGTCATATTCCTAATTTGTAGCTAGAAGCTGTGTAGGTCTCTGTAAAAACACACATATGCATATACTGTCTTTGTATTCTAAAATAGAACAGAGCAACAAGCAGACGCTGCTGTAATTGTCAGCCTCCTCCTCCACACAGGCTACACCCCTGTCATGCCTGCACCGAGCACACATTTCATAATGATTTACTATCATCATTCAAGGGGCACCCTTCTGTGCCGCATTCACTCACTGACTGTCTGGGAAGGTCCTGAGGTACTGCTTCTCAGAAGACATATTAAATCGGACTGGAGGGATATCCCTGTCCTATTTCTCGTCTAACTGAGTGGGCCTGTTGGTTGCCATGCCAATTACTGTCAAATATCATCTGGTGTTTTTATGATGTAGTTATTTCACATGATGAATGAGCAACCTGTACAGGCTGCAAATGGAATGGTGCCATATTATGTGTAATCTGCAGTAACCTGGGAAAATACAGATTTATTTTTATGAACTCCTGTGATGCCAGCTCTTTATACTATAGTGGCGAGTTAAAGGTTTACATACAGAAGCATAAAATATTTGCTTAGGGCTTTTATCAGCCTGGTTGGGCTCGTGCCAAGTAGGCTGCACCACTCTATAAGGCTGCATTCACACCTGAGCGTTTTGTAGCCTGAAGCCTGAAGCTACAAAACGCTAGAGGGGAAAAAAAACATTATTCTCTATGGAGATGGTTAACATCTCCACTCCAAAACGCCTGAAGCCGAACGCCTGAAGCTCAAACAAATCAGGCAGATTTGGGCGTTTTAGGAGTCATAGAATGTAATGGAAACGCTCGATTCAAGCGCCTAGCGCGACAACGAGTGTTTCTACGGGCGCAAATTCGCGCGACAAAACGCCGGTAAAAACGTCTGTAAAAACGCTTGAAACGCTACGCTCAGGTGTGAATGCAGTCTAAAATCTTTGGGTTGCTGGTGGCCTTGTGTTCTTGGAACATCTAATCCCAAGCAAATGAATTTGCAATGTAGGGATTCTCAACTCCATCCATCAACATTCAACTGCAGATTCAATATTCACATTCATAAAAATATTCACACCCATGATAAACCCCAAAAGTGTTTTCTGCAGAAAATGTTCCCCATATACTTCTTAGGAAATGGGGTTGTGAAGCATGAAGTGCAGTGTGTGGTTTTCAACACCAGTATATTGGCAATACTAGTATCTTTTAGTGACAATCCTTTCAGTGATAAGATAATGGCCGGTGCGATGCTTGGTCAAAAGTCTCTGCCACATACTTGAAGAATCCACAACTTTTGCAAAGTTTAAGTACAGTCACACAGTACCAGTTTCTTTCAGCCAATCTGGCGATACTGTGAGGTAAATATGTAGGGATACGTCCACCAATTGAGTCTCCAGGCTTTACCGAGGCACCAGCCTTTTTGGTCGGATCTCTCCTGGGAAAAGTCCTCCCCTGGTTTCTTCAATTGCTTGGCTTCTTCCCGCAGGCAAGACAGCAAAGGACCACCCCTGATTAGTAGGCCCCAGAAACTCCTTGGCCTACTTCCAGTAACGAGGCCTTGGGCCAACTGGCCCCGCGGCAGGAAAACTGCTAACGTACACCTCAGGCCAGGAGGGCCATCAGGTCAGAGAGACCCGGAAGACGGTGTCTGTCCCTTAAGTACCCTCTCCCAGAATGCACAGCGGGTGGACCAATCCCACTGAGCTGTTTCTGGGAAAGAGGTACCCAATACATCCAGACTGCTGCATTTACAACCTTGACCTGTGGTGACAGCGACACCCACAGTCAAGTGGAAAAAGGCGCAACACAGCTGGACTGGAACAGAAACCAGAAATGTACACAATTATTCTGAGCTAACTACAGCTCAGACAACTGAATTTACAACTAGCGCCTACCCAATAGGAGCAGGGCGCTACACTAGTAAAAAAAAGAAAAAAATAAACATTCTATAAAAATATCCCCATGATGCTATAACTTTTGCACAAACCAATCAATATTCGCTGGGTAACGCCGACGTCACTTCCTGCCGTAACCCGCTCAAAATCGAGGCTTGGACCGCACGCCAGCCCCGTGGGAAACAAACCTTACAAGCCCCAAAAGCATTGCTGGAAAGACTCTGTGCCGGTCCTTAGGCACTATAACTTGTGAGTGATGATTTTTCACTTTTTATATTAAATAAAGCATAAATATAATGCGCAATGATGGCTATTTGCTATCTATGAGATCCTGAGATAAACCAATGCGCAGGTATATGAAGTGATTATTGGCATACCGGTTGGAAAAGCTTCAGATTGATCCTTATGTGTGGAGTGGTTAACCCTGATATAAACCAAAGGCGCTTGTGTATCTTGTTTCTGGTGAGTGTTCATTTCAGAAGGTGGTGGTGTCCTCACGTATTGGTGGATAAAAAGCTTTTTTCAGTCACGGATGTGGCTTTGAGCACATGGGATGTAGTTGATCATCTTTGAAGAGAAACACTGGGACTATAACTCTATATTTTATATTTTTTCAAAAATCCTTTTCCATTTTTGTTCATTTTTTAAATATGCTTATTTACATATAAGGAATTTCACTTGTTTTAATATTTTCAACTTTAACCACTTAACAACCACCTGCCGACAAATAACGTCGACAAGGTGGTTGCTTAACTCTGGGAGGACGTTATATAACGTCCTCCCGGAATCGTGCTCCCGTGCGCCCCCTGGCGGGAGACTCCGTGACCGCCGGGTCCAGAGGACCCGGCGGATCATGAATCGCGGTAAATCGCCGCCGATAGCGGCCGTTTACCACGTGATCGCTCCGTCAAATGACGGAGCAATCACTTGTAAACAGACCGGCGTCATTTGATGATGCCGGTTCCTCCCTCCCCTCTCTGTACCGATCGGTACAGTGTGAGAGGAGAGGGGAGGGAGCGGATGGCAGCAGCAGCTCTGTGGGCTGGGTCTGTGACAATTGCATTCACAGATCCAGCCATCCATCCATCCCTGCTCAGCCATCCCTGGTGCAATACCCTGCCAATACTCTGCAATACACCCTGCCAATACTCTGCAAAATACCCTGCGCAATACTCTGCAAAATACTCTGCAATACCCTGGTGCAATACCCTGGCGCAATACTCTGCAATACCCTGCGCAATACTCTGCAATACCCTGCGCAATACTCTGCAATACCCTGCGCAATACCCTGCAAAATACTCTGCAATACCCTGCGCAATACTCTGCAATACCCTGCGCAATACTCTGCAATACCCTGCGCAATACTCTGCAATACCCTGCAAAATACTCTGCAATACCCTGCGCAATACCCTGCGCAATACCCTGCAATACCCTGCGCAATACTCTGCAATACCCTGCGCAATACTCTGCAATACCCTGCGCAATACTCTGCAAAATACTCTGCAATACCCTGCACAATACTCTGCAATACCCTGCGCAATACTCTGCAATACCCTGCGCAATACCCTGCAAAATACTCTGCAATACCCTGCGCAATACTCTGCAATACCCTGCGCAATACTCTGCAATACCCTGCGCAATACTCTGCAATACCCTGCGCAATACCCTGCAAAATACTCTGCAATACCCTGCGCAATACTCTGCAATACCCTGCGCAATACTCTGCAATACCCTGCGCAATACCCTGCAAAATACTCTGCAATACCCTGCAAAATACTCTGCAATACCCTGCGCAATACCCTGCGCAATACCCTGCGCAATACCCTGCAATACCCTGCGCAATACTCTGCAATACCCTGCGCAATACTCTGCAATACCCTGCGCAATACTCTGCAATACCCTGCGCAATACTCTGCAATACCCTGCGCAATACTCTGCAATACCCTGCGCAATACTCTGCAATACCCTGCAAAATACTCTGCAATACCCTGCGCAATACTCTGCAATACCCTGCGCAATACTCTGCAATACCCTGTGCAATACTCTGCAATACCCTGTGCAATACTCTGCAATACCCTGCACAATACTCTGCAATACCCTGCACAATACTCTGCAATACCCTGCACAATACTCTGCAATACCCTGCACTACCCTGTGCAATACCCCGTGCAATACCCTGCCATACTCCGCAATACCCTGCCATAGTCCGCAATACTCCGCAATGCCCTGCAATGCCCGGCAATACTCCGCAATACCCTGCCATAGTCCGCAATACTCCGCAATGCCCTGCAATGCCCGGCAATACTCTGCAATAACCACTTCCCGCCCGCCGGCCGTCATATGACGTCCTTGACTTTGTGCGGGGATATCTGAATGATGGGTGCAGCTACAGGCATCATTCAGATATCAGCTTTTTCAGCCGGCGATTCCCTACACCATAAGAACAATCATAGTGGCTGTTCCACTGCTTGATCATTCTTACGGGAGGCGAGAGGGGATGTCCCCCCCTCCCGCTGCCCTCCGGTGCTTCTACCGACTCACCGCTACGATCAAAGCCAGGATTGTTGTTTTTTTTTTGTTTTTTTTTCAGGCTTCCCAGCCTAGAGGTGAGATGTGGGGTCTTATTGACCTCATATCTCACTGTAAAGAGGACCTGTCATGCCATATTCCTATTACAAGGGATGTTTACGTTCCTTGTAATAGGTATAAAAGTGATCAAAAAAACTTTTGGGGCGGAAAAACATGTCAAACTAAAATAAATAAAGTAAAATGAACAATAAAAAAATATATATTTTTTTTAAAGCGCCCCTGTCCCCGTGTGCTCGCATACAGAAGCGAACGCATACGTAAGTCCCGCCCACATATGAAAACGGTTTTCAAACCACACATGTGAGGTATCTCTGCGAACGTTAGAGCGAGAGCAATAATTTTGGCCCTAGACCTCCTCTGTAACTAAAATCATGTAACCAGTAAAAATATTTAAAGCGTCGCCTATGGGGATTTTTTTAAGTAGCGAAGTTTGGCGCCATTCCACGAGTGTGTGCAATTTTTAAGGGTGACATGTTGGGTATCTATTTACTCGGCGTAACTTCATCTTTCACATTATGCAAAAACATTGGGCTAACTTTACTGTTTTTTTTTTTTTTTAAGCACAAAACATTTTTTTTCCGTAAAAAACACGTTAAAAAAATTGCTGCGCAAATATCGTGCTAGATAAAAAGTTGCAACAACCACCATTATATTCTCTAAGGTCTTTGCTAAAAAAACATATATAATGTTTTGGGGTTCTATGTAATTTTCTAGCAAATAAATGATGATTTTTACATGTAGGAGAGAAATGTCAGAATTGGCCTGGGTGCTCCAGAACGCCTGAAGGTGCTCCCTGCATGTTGGGCCTCTCTATGTGGCCACGCTGTGTAAAAGTCTCACACATGTGGTATCGCCATACTCGAGAGGAATAGCAGAATGTGTTTTGGGGTGTAATTTGTGGTATGCATATGCTGTGTGTGAGAAATAACCTGCTAATATGACAATTTTGTGGAAAAAAAAAAAAAGAGAAAAAAAAATCTTGATTTTGCAAAGAATTGTGGGAAAAAATGACAACTTCAAAAAACTCACAATGCCTCTTTCTAAATACCTTGGAATGTCTTCTTTCCAAAAAGGGGTCATTTGGGGGGTATTTGTACTTTTCTGGCATGTTAGTGTCTCAAGAAATGAGATAGGCCGTCAGTACTTCAGGTGTGATTAATTTTCAGATATTGGCACCATAGCTTGTGGACTCTTTCACAAAGACCAAATAATATCCACCAATGTGTACTTATTTTTACCAAAGATATGTAGCAGTATAAATTTTGGCCAAAATTTATGAAGAAAAAATAGTAATTTGCAAAATTTTATAACAAACGAAAAAAAAATCATTTTTTTACAAAATTTTCAGTCTTTTTTCTCTTATAGCGCAAAAAATAAAAAACCCAACGGTGATTAAATACCACCAAAAGAAAGCTCTATTTGTGTGAAAAAAAGGACAAAAAATTCATGTGGGTACAGTGTTGTATGACTGAGTAATTGTCATTCAAAATGTGAGAGCACCGAAAGCTGAAAATTGGTCTGGTTATTAAGGGGGTTTAAGTGCCCAGTGGTCAAGTGGTTAACTTTGATTTCCATTCACTTAATTATGCACGTGATGGCACTTTATTAATTATTGATGGGTAACATTGAACATTCACTGTTTAACCACTTCCCGCCCAAGGACGTCATATGACGTCCTGGACTTTCAGTGGGGATATCTGAATGATGCCTGCAGCTCCAGGTATCATTCAGATATCCATCTGTTCAGCCGGCGATTCTGTGCACCATAAGAATGATCATAGCAGCAGTTCCGCCGCTTGATCATTCTTATAGGCGGCGGGAGGGGGTGCCCCCCCTCCCGCCACCATCCGGTGCTTCCCTGGGCTCTCCCGTGCGATCGGGGACCCAGAGAAACGATCTGCCGGCGCCAGATGGAAGGCATAGAGATGACTGGTGAATAGATGGTCACCAGTCATCTCTATGACCGTCGGAGGCCCGGGCGCGATGTGATGACGTCACGCCCGGGTCCTCAAATGTAAACAAAGCCGCCATTGCGGCTGTAAGTATGAGATCAGTGAAATTTTTTTCACCGATCTCATGCTTTCTAGCCTGGAGGAGAGATGTGGGGTCTTATTGACCCTGCATCTCTCCATAAAGAGGACCTGTCACACACATTCCTATTACAAGGGATGTTTACATTCCTTGTAATAGGAATAAAAGTGATCAAAAAAAAAATGTAAAAAAAGTGTAAAAATAGAAAAAATTAAGTAAAATAAAAAATAAAATAATACATTTTTTTTTTAAAACGTCCCTGTCCCCAGTAGCTCGCGCTCAGAAGCGAACACACACGCAAGTCCCGCCCACGTATGTAAACGCAGTTCAAACCACACATGTGAGGTATCGCCGCGTGCGTTAAAGCACCAGCAACAATTCTAGCACTAGACCTCCTCTGTAACTCTATACTGGTAGCCTGTAAAAAAAAATAAGCGACGCCTATGGAGATTTTTAATTACTGAAGTTTGGCGCCATTCCATGAGTGTGCTCAATTTTAAAGCGTGACATGTTACATATCTATTTACTCGGCGTAACATAATCTTTCACATTATACAAAAAAATTGGGCTAACTTTACTGTTTTGTTATTTTTTAATTCATTAAACCGTTTTTTTCCCAAAAAAAGGCGTTTTAAAAATTATTGCGCAAATACCGTGCGAGATAAAAAGTTGCAATGACCATTTTATTCCCTAGGGTGTCTGCTAAAAAAACATATATAGTGTTTGGGGGTTCTGAGTAATTTTCTAGCAAAAAAATTATGATTTTTGCATGTACAGTAGGTGCCGCCGATATTGTGTCAATCTCGCCGCTTCTAGCGGCGATATTGACACCCTATGAGCTCCGTCGCGAGAGCCAGCGCCGAGCTGTCTCGTCATTGGGAAAGGAAAAAGTTTTCCTTTCACGATGAGCGACACGCATTGCCGATAGGCGGGGTTCCGACGCGGATTCCCGCCAATACCAGGCACTGCGTTTGTTATGAACCCTGAGCGGGAACTCCACGCCAATTTTTAAAGAAAAAAACGGTGTGGGTTCCCCCTCCAGGAGCATACCAGGCCCTTGGGTCTGGTCTGGATTTGAAGGGGAACCCTACGCCGAAAAAACGGCGTGGGGGTCCCCCTCATGATCCAAACCAGACCCTTATCCGAGCACGCAACCTGGCAGGCCGCAGGGGAAGAAGGGGGGACGAGAGCGGCCCCCCCTCCCTCCTGTACCGTACCAGGCCACATGCCCTCAACATGGGGGGTTTGGTGCTCTGGGGCAGGGGGGCGACCTGCGGCCCCCCCACCCCAGAGCACCCTGCCCCCATGTTGATGAGGACAGGGCCTCTTCCCGACAACCCTGGCCGTTGGTTGGCGGGGTCTGCGGGCGGGGGGCTTATCGGAATCCGGGAGCCCCCTTTAATAAGGGGGCCCCCAGATCCCGGCCCCCCCACCCTATGTGAATGAGTATGGGGTACATCGTACCCCTACCCATTCACCTGGTGGAAAAAAATGGTAATAAAAACAACACAGTTTTTAAAAGTATTTTATTGCACCGCTCCGGAGGTCTTCCGACTTCGGGGGTCTCCGGTGTCGTCGCCGCGCTCTCCGGTTCTTTCTTCCGCCGGGCCTCCTCTAACTTCTTTTTAGCTCTTTTGCTAGCGGAGGCCCAGTCTTCTCCGTCGCCTTCTTCTTCTCCCGCTCTCCGGTTCTTCTCCCGCTCTCCGGTTCTTTCTTCCGCCGGGCCTCCGCTAACTTCTTTTTAGCTCTTTTGCTAGTGGAGGCCCGGTCTTCTCCGTCGTCTCGTCCGGCTCTCCGTCGTCCTTCTGCCGGCCCCTCCACTAACTTCTTGGTAGCTCTTTTGCTAGTGGAGGAGCCGGTCTTCCCGTCATCGGCGTCTTCTTCCCTCTTCTCCTCCTCGATGTTGACTTGACGCTTCCTCTCGCAGTAATGATAAATCTTCGGTCCGCAGAGATTAATATAGGCTTCTCATGACGTCACAGTCACATGGTCCCATGACGTCACAGTCACATGCTCCGGGGCCATGTGTCCCGGAGCATGTGACTGTGACGTCATGGGACCATGTGACTGTGACGTCATGTGAAGCCTATATTAATCTCTGCGGACCGAAGATTTATCATTACTGCGAGAGGAAGCGTTGAGTCAACATCGAGGAGGAGAAGAGGGAAGAAGACGCCTATGACGGGAAGACCGGCCCCTCCACTAGCAAAAGAGCTACCAAGAAGTTAGTGGAGGGGCCGGCAGAAGGACAACGGAGATCCGGATGAGACGACGGAGAAGACCGGGCCTCCGCTAGCAAAAGAGCTAAAAAGAAGTTAGCGGAGGCCCGGCGGAAGAAAGAACCGGAGAGCGGGAGAAGAACCGGAGAGCGGGAAAAGAAGAAGGCGACAGAGAAGACCGGGCCTCCGCTAGCAAAAGAGCTAAAAAGAAGTTAGAGGAGGTCCGGCGGAAGAAAGAACCGGAGAGCGCGGCGACGACACCGGAGACCCCCGAAGTCAGAAGAAGACCTCTGGAGCGGTGCAATAAAATACTTTTAAAAACTGTGTGTTTTTATTACCAGTTTTTTCCCACCAGGTGAATGGGTAGGGGTACGATGTACCCCATACTCATTCACATAGGGTGGGGGGGCCGGGATCTGGGGGCCCCCTTATTAAAGGGGGCTCCCGGATTCCGATAAGCCCCCCGCCCGCAGACCCTGACAACCAACGGCCAGGGTTGTCGGGAAGAGGCCCTGTCCTCATCAACATGGGGGCAGGGTGCTCTGGGGTGGAGGGGCCACAGGTCGCCCCCCTGCCCCAGAGCACCAAACCTCCCATGTTGAGGGCATGTGGCCTGGTACGGTTCAGGAGGGAGGGGGGCCGCTCTCGTCCCCCCCACTTCCCCTGCAGCCTGCCAGGTTGCGTGCTCGGATAAGGGTCTGGTTTGGATCTTGAGGGGGACCCCCACGCCATTTTTTCGGCGTAGGGTTCCCCTTCAAATCCAGACCAGACCCAAGGGCCTGGTATGCTCCTGGAGGGGGAACCCACGCCGTTTTTTTCTTTAAAAATTGGCGTGGAGTTCCCGCTCAGGATTCATACCAAACGCAGTGTCTGGTATTGGCGGGAATCCGCGTTGGATCCCCGCTCAATACAGTGTCGCGTCTCCTCGCTATCGCAGCGAGCGCGACACGTGTCGCCACCCTGCTGCCGAGATCTCGGCACTCCTGTCGCCGAGAATCTCGGCGATGGGAGCGCGATAGATATACAATATCGGCGGCACCTACTGTAGGCCCGGTAAGGAAGTGGTTAAAGAGTAGTGGTAATGCACAAATATTATTATTATAGGGTTGGCGCAGCTATCATCTTTTTTCTTGTAATATACGCTTATTGGGATTTTTTTTACCAAAAGTATGTAGCTGAATACATATTGGCCTAAATTGATGAAGACATTTAAAAAAATTTTTATTGGATATGTTTTGTTTTAAAAGCAGAACGTAAATATATATATTTTTTACAATTTTCGCTCTTTTTTGTTTCATAGCGCAAAAAATAAATACCACAGAGGTAATCAAATACCACCAAAAGAAAGCTCTTTTTTGGGGAAAAAAAGGACATAAATTTTATTTGGGTACAGTGTCACACGAACGCGCAATTGTCAGTTAAAGTAACGCAGTTGCTTTTATTGCAAAAAAATGGCCTGTTCATTAAAGGGGTTGTAAACCCTCGTGTTTTTTCACCTTAATGCATCCAATGCATTAAGGTGAAAAAACATCTTGCAGTCACCGCCCCCCCAGCCCCCCCGTTTTACTTACCTGAGCCACGTATTTCCCTTGGTGGGGACGTGCCGTCCCTCTCTCCACAGAGTCCCGTCTCTTTATTGCCTATATTGATAGCAGTGCAGCCATTGGCTCTTCCTGCTGTCAATCAACAGGGGCGGGGCCGAGTAATACATTCGGCGGCTATGGACGCCAAATTATTTGACTCGGGAGCGCGCCCGCAAGGAAACCCCCGGGAGAGCTTTTCTCCTAGGGGGTTATCTGATGTGGGGAGGAGCCGCGAGAGCCGCCAAGGGACCCCAGAAGTCAGTGTTCGGGCCACTCTGTGCGAAACGAACTGCACAGTGGAGGTAAGTATGATATTAAAAAAAACTATCCTTTACAATCACTTTAAGGGGATAAAACCTTCTGGGGCTGAAGTGGTTGGTAAAGCATCATTTTGCAAAGAATACCAAATCTCATGCATGGAAAATAAAAAAAAAAATGAATTTTTTGCATTCATATGATTGGATGGTGTCAGCAGAACTTCCACTCATTTACTAAGTTCTAGAGCAAATGCCCTTGCAGCGTGCAACTTCACTGCAAAGTGCACAGTCTATTTGCCTTTAGTCAATTAACTTAATTGTGCCATGAGTGCCTGTATTGCTTCTAGTGGTTTGTATTGATTTTCTGTGTGCACACAAAAACACTTGTAGCACCCTCCTGGTTAGGCTGCTAGGTAAATTTCGTTTTTGTGTCCTTTTCTGGTCCAGGTAGCAGTGATTTGTTTCACAGGCAAGGAGTTTGATTGCTTCACACTGTCTCTAGAAGAAGTTTCTAGAGCTTAGGGAGGGAGAATGTAAATAACCAGCATGAAAATTGATCAGGACCTAGGCAGTCCATGGGGGATTGTGCCCAGATAGTGACTGGGGAAGCTGATAAATAGTCTGAAGACCTGAAAATATTGGTTTCCCCAGCAAGAAGAAGTTTACAGCCTTAGAGGGGACTGTTGTCCCTCTGAGGCATGCATTTGATTGTGCTTCTGCTCTCTGAGCCCTAGAGACTGGAAACCTGTAGGAGACTGGGAACTGGCTGCAGGACTTCACCAGGGATCTGGTCTTGAGAAGGATTTTTCTCACTCACTTGGAGCTGTGCAGAGGAGGTTGGAAGGTGGCAGCTGTCCTGAGGAATTCTGAGTAATGATTCTGCAATGATTCCTGATGACTGTTTTTTTGGGTTAAAAACGCCAGACGCTGCTCTGACTGAGACTATCATATGGTCTCAGATACGTGCCATTCCCCTGTCTTCAGGAGTGACCTGGATTGTAAGCTGAGTGACTGCTTTCCTGTACTGTGCAGCGTACCTGAATTTGCACTGGATACCTACGGCTGTGCAATTGTGCAGGGTAACCAGGTGCCAAAGAGACATGCCTTATGGTCCCAAGCTGAGGCCTTGGACCATTTTGTTTCCACAATTACTACAGAGAAGATTGCTGTTAAAGAAACTGGCCTCATGGTCTTCATCTGTAAGGCTTTAGACTGCTCTGAGATTTGCCTTCTGTTATTTGGCTGTGAGGCCTTAGACTGTCCCATTTTTTTAACAAGTGCTAAGGAGAAGATCACATAAACCTAAAAGACTTGCCTTTTGGTCCCCAGCCATGAGCTTTTAGCCTGATCAGAAAGTCACTTCATGGTCTTCCGCTGTGGAGAGTTCAGACTCAGAGAAAAGACTGTCCTCCAACTGTTATGTGTTAAATGTTTTAAAGTGGCCCATGCAGCTAAGCCCTCTCCGCTTACAAGTTTTATCAGCAATAAATACCAAAAAGACAACTCCTGGATTGTTCATTGGACTTAGAGTGAATGGACTGTTGCTTGGGTGGCTGGTGGCCTCTGTATTGTTTGGGGAAGAACAAGTTAAAATCAGCTGCCCTTGCAGGGGTAGTGCTACATGTGGTGGATTGTCTGAGATCTTACTTAGAGCAAGCTGCGGCTACCAGTAGCAACCAACAGAGAATCAAGAGCTGGGATGCTGGGTCGACTGTCTGGTGCATGGATGTACAGGAGGGAGCTTCCTGTTAAACTACATTGTTGCAGACAAGGAGCTTTGCCTGAGGAAATAGCAGCCAGTGTGGGGTGCATTTTTCAGTGGGCGGTGAAGAGTTAACCCAAGAGTCCTGGAAAAGGAGTGAAATTACCATGCACAGAGAGAGTAGAGTTTAGCCCAGAAGAGTGAGTGCTTTCCACGTGTAGCAGGCATACCAAGATGGTGTATTGTCGCTTTTCTGGCTCTATGTGAGACTACTTTCATAGAGTTTCAGATACTGACTAGTGTTGGGCGAATGGTTCGGGCCAAGCAAAAGTTCTCTGAACACCCACATTTTTTGTGTGTTTGTTGGGCTGTTCGCCCGCTGAATGCAAAGTCAAGATATTATTAAAGAGAAGTTTTAGGCTTCACAGACGGTTTCCCACTGTGCATGTTCAAGTCGCGCTGCACTTTCTGAACGGTCCCGTCGTATTCTGAGACACACACAGGTCCCAGACGGCAGTGGGGGGAAGGAAGAGAGGTTGGACATGGCCTCATGGTCTTTAGCTGTGAGGCTTTAGACTGCTCTAAGATTTGCCTTCTGATCTTTCGGCTGTGAGGCCTTAGACTGCCCCATTTTTCAACAAGTACTAAGGAAAATATCACATATACCAAAGAGACTTGCCTTATGGTCCTCAGCCGTGAGGTTTTAGCCGGTTCAGAAAGTCACCTTGTGGTCTTCAGCTGTGGGGAATTCAGACTCTCCTTCAACTGTTATGTGCTAAGAGCTTTGAGTATCCCATGCTGCTAGCCCCTCTCCTGTTAAAAGTTGTATCAGCAATAAATCACAAAAGACAAATTGAATGGACTGTTGCAAGGGAGGTTTGTGGCCTCTGGGGAAGAACCAGGTAAAATTAGCAGCCCTTGTGTGGGTAACGCTACATACTATATTCTTCAATAGCAAATATGAGCCTCAGGCATGTTTGAAGTCTGGAGCCCTTCTTTTTTTTTTTTAACACCATTGCCTTTGACTGAGCAGAAGGTTATCAGTGGAATGATACTTTTTATTATTAACAAGAAACATTGCATATATTTATCTCTGCTGAGACTTGAAGACCAGTGAGTATGCTCATTATAAACTCAGTGCAAAATTAATTATACACAGTTGGTCAGAAATCAGTGCTTTGGGGTTTACTTATAAAGAACTTGCAAACGTAACCAGGTTCACAAATGCTAAGTTAGCCAGTTTTCTGACCAAAGTGACTTGTTATTTTCCCCATGTATTAATGAAACGCAGCAACTTAAAGTGGTAATAAACCCAAAGCCAAAAATATAATATATTGCAGTTTACCAGTCATTAGATGTGGTGGCTGTATTAGTTTTATTTTTTAGGCTTTTTTCCCTCCATTTTAACCTGATGATCTGGCTAGTAACACCTTCTTTGATAGCGTGCCTCCACTCTTGAAGGAGACACCTTTGAACAGCAGCTTTGTTAATCTAGAGGGGGGGGGGAGTGTTAGATGTACAAGCAGATTTAAATACACTAACACATTGAAGCCAAATTCCAGCTCACACTGCAGTTACACAAGCAGTTGCAAAAAATGTTTTTTTCTTTTGGGACCAAAGTTTTGCATGAATAAAGAAACGCTGATCATTGAACACACCCCTGTCAGTGGTAAATGATTTGGCTCAACACCAGCTGCTACATTTAGAGGATAGCTTGTTCTCTTGGAAAACAGCAGACTCACTAGCTGAATTACCAGATAAAAATAAAGAAAGCCCAAAAAATTAAATGAAGGCAGCCACCACATCTAACAATGAGTAAACTGCAATACAGTCGACCCCCACAAAGTCGCGGTTCAGAGTTCATGGCCTCAGTCGTCAGTAGCTGATTTTTCCGAGAGCGTCATTAATTTCTCCTTGCTGCTGATTGGCTGCTGCCCTGTGACGCATTTCCAGAAGATGCGGCCCAGCATTCCCGCATCATAGTAGTTTACCGCGTATAGCTATCTCGAGTGTTTCGCTGAGTGTTCTTGTGTTTTTCGTTTTGTTCTTCTTAAAGCCCTAAGATGTATTTTTTTGACCACATCCAAAATTTGAGTTTTTTCCCAATTCACAGGTGCTCTGCGGTACTCAGTTCAGTCGACCCCCAAAACGTAACCCCCACGAATTTTGGGGGTCAACTGAACTGTATATTAAATGTTTGCTTTTGAGTTTAATACCACTTTAAAGACTAAAACAATAAATGTAATCTAAAAATAGATTTTAAAAAGTTCAGAAGAAAACTGTCACATTTTTGGAACAACTCTTCAACTATTAAAAAAAAAAAAGCAAACACTTTAGACAAAATGCAGCGGCAGCATAACCCTTTCCATACAGGGCTTTTTATACCACTTCCATACCGGGCCTATTCTGGCAAATCTGGTCACCAGTCATCTCTATGCTCGCCGGACGATTCTCTCCGGGTCCCTGATGGCACGGGAGAGCCCGGAGAAGCACCGGATGGCGGCGGGAGGGGGGGCTGTCCCCTCCCGCCGCCTATAAGAACGATCAAGCGGTGGAACCGCCGCTATTATCATTCTTATGGTGCGCAGAATCGCCGGCTGAAGACAAGGATATCTAAATGATGCCTCTAGCTGCAGGCATCATTCAGATATCCCCCTACAAAGCCAGGGCGTAATATGACGTTCACCCGGAGGGAGAGAGGGTTCCTGCCGGCGTCATATTACAATGACCCGGTATGGAAGTGGTTAAAGATTTGGCAAACAATAAATATAAATTTGGATTTGAAAAAAGTTTAAAAGAAGCTGTCACATTTTTTGAAATTATTCCAACTAAATTAGCAAATAAAAAGAACAGAAAGCCCAAAACAAAACTGAAAATTATATAGAAGGGGAGGGAGGGGTTTGTTTCACGAGCCGTTATGCATACCACTGATACAGTAACATGAATCCTGCAATTTTCTTCTACTTAATTCCAATTGCACAGCTTTATAAATGTGGCAAATAGAAATACAATACAGGAAAAGCAGTTAATTGAAAAGTGCCCAACTAATGAACTAATGAAACAGACTTGGGCAAGCTTTTTGTATAGATAGTATTGATTTATGGAGTAAATAAAAATAGTGAAAAATAGGCATTCTAGGGAATTTTCATTTTTAAGTTTCTTAACTTATTACCAACTAATATAGCTCTTTAAATATAATAATTGTGATTTTTACAATAGATGCGTTTAATGGTCCATAGCTAAATTATAATGCTTCTAAATTTACGAGTGTTACATAAAATATTTTATTTATTTTTTTCCACTGCCGGTTTTTTCTTTCTGTGGTAAAAATATTGAGACTAAGAGCCGGTTCACACTGGGGCAACACGACTTCCAGCGCGACTTTACAAGGCAACTTCAAGGCAACTTCGAGGCAACTTCGAGGCAACTTCAAGTTTCCTCCAGGACAGGCGAATTTGCCAGTGGCCAATCAAACAATAATCAGCTCTGTGGAGGGAGGGGTTTGCCTGAGAAAACTATTTTCTCTTCCTGTAAAGTTGCTTCAGTTAAGACACTGATCCGACTTTGGAGGAGACTTCCATTGAAATCAATGGGTACAAGTCGCCTAGAAGTCGTTTTAAAGTAGTACAGGAACCTTTTTTGAAGTCGGAGCGACTTCTGTAGTGTGCATTAAGACGGCTCCATAGACTAACATTACAGCGTGACTTGGGGCGTCTCGGGGCGACCTGAAGTCGGATCCTGAGTCGCCATGGTGTGGCGGTCTCTGATAACAAAAATATTGAGGTGAAAATGTCTATGGCAGTTGAAAAGGGCCTCTGTAACCCTCAGCAGCCATTACAAATCCATTGTATCCTTTAAGAAAGACTGGAAGCCACCTCAATTTCACCTTGCCCTTTGAACTTAATCCATTTACCCACAATAAGAATTTGGGGAAGTTAAAGCTGATCTAAGGCCGTGTTCACACTATTGCGAATTGGATGCGGGATCTAAGGAGCCGGTTCACATATCTCCGATGAGGCTCGGGTGCAAATTTGCACAGTAGCCCTGTGCGTATATTGGTCCATTTTAGGTCCGAATTCAGCCTACAATTCGGGCTAAAATCGGACCTGAAACGGTGAACCAGGATGCACAGGACCCCTGCTGGGAGCCGCATCGGCATAATATAATATATTAATAATATAATATAAGGAATTGCGAACAGGCAGGCTTTTTATTGCAAACATGCAATGTCTCTACTACAATATAGTACACTTACCTACCTGTTTACAATCCTCTGAAGAATGTACACTGAGCTGCTTTTGCGCAGCTCAGGTTTACATTCTGGCACACTGGCAGTGTGCTGGGGTGACTGCATTCCCACATATGTACAGAAGTGACGTCATCCCGCGCTGGCCTAACAAAATGGCTCAAGAAGAATCCAGGAATCCAGGGAGAAGATGTCAGTGCCGGTGTTCTGACGAGATAGGTCCCGGGCTGGACTGCGCATGCGCAAATGGAGCCGCCGAAAATCTCAGAGGATGAACAGCTGTTCGTCAGCTGTACACGGCACCTGCGCAATCAACACGCCACACGCTGCCGCATGCTCCCGATACTCGGGGCGGGTTATTCATTGAATACAACAAGGGGCGGATGCATATAGAAGAGGCCGCATGATGAGCAATGCTTTTCTTAAAGGTGCAGATGTATTATTGAGCAGTGCTTTTTTTACACATCCATTACTAATATATGTTTAAATGCATCCCCTGTAGCCATGACCGCTGTATACATTCATCCATAATATATGTTTAAATGCATCCCCTGTAGCCACGCTTTTCAATATTACATCCGCCCCTGTGAGAAAAGCACTGCCCATCATGCGGCCTCTTCCCCTTGTTGTGTTCAATGAATAAGCAAACATCCGCCCCTTTGAGAAAAGCACTGCCCATCATGCGGCCTCTTCTGTATGCATCTGCCCCTTGTTGTATTCAATGAATAACCCGCCCCGAGCATCGAGAGCGTGCGAGAGCGTGTGGCGTGTTGATTGCGCAGGCGCCGTGTACAGCTGACGAACAGCTGTTCATCCTCTGAGATTTTCGGCGGCTCCATTTGCGCATGCGCTGCGCCTGCGCAGTCCAGCCTGGGCATTATCCGACGGGGGACCCATATCGACAGGACACCTGCAGAGGATCTCGTAGTGAAAGGAAATACAAGTGAAAGTGAAAGTAAATCGAAAAAGGTATAGTTGTCACAAGAACAGGACTTAAGGGAAAGACTTTCAATGAGGACATCTGTTCTATCGATAACTAAGAGCTGGCTTACACTATGATGTTGCAGTAATGTTACTATGCACTTTGTTTAAGTGCGTGGCAATGCACGTTCAATGTTTTATTTAGATGCAATGCTATTCATTTTGAATGGAACCCCAACGCACATTGCAGTACAATTTACATTGTAAGCTCTAAGGAGCAGGGCCCTCTGATTCCTACTGTATTAAAATGTATTTTTTCACACTGTCTACCCTCAAGTTGCAAGGTGCTGCGTAAACTGTTGGCGCTATATAAATACTGTATAATAATAACATTGCAGAGGGATGCGTTGCCAAAAATGGTACATGCACCATTTCTGTTGGTGCACTGTACATTAGTTAGTTGCTGCACATTGTTCTGCAATGAACATGTGTGGGTGTCAATCAGAATAATGTGCCGTGCTGGTAATTCCACCATCCCAGCTGCTGTTATGTGGGCAGGGGATGGATGCTGCCTAGGGTTATACAAATATTCGCTTTTCAGTTGCTTTTCAGGTGAATCAATGAAAAGGCACTTGCCTCACAAAATCTTTATTATTTTGTCAGTTATCTTCTATATAAAAGATAATGCTTAACCCCTTCCTGCTGTGTGTACACATACAGTATAATTGACATGTTAAGGACCGATCTCATTCGTGACCCACCTAATATCCCAAACCTCCCCCACATACCCCTCTTACCCAATAATGACTGACAAGGTTGTGGAGTAAATTTGGCCTTACGGCCTATTTATTAAACATTTTTTTATATATAAAATTAAATATATAAAACTAAATAACCATTTAAATAACATTATACAACTTTTCCGATATCCTGGTGGTCTTGGAGATCACAACTCACAAATTGGACACTGGGACAAAACTATTTACCTTATGCCTCAGTCGCAAGACACTGACTCAGAGGCAGTACCCATGTCCGCAGTGCCCTAACATTTTACCCCTTCCTGGTTAACCCTCGTTAACCGAAAGGTACCCGATAATCCCATACCACCTATGGGTACCACTATTTTACCCAAACTTTCACTTTTTCCTCCTCTTACAGAGACAAATACCGCCACCGCACACAAGGGGTAAAGCCTTACCCTTGCGCGCACCTCCAAATCCTCAGGACCCGCTGAATTTCCTCCTGCAACCCCAGGGCCCAGAGATCAATGCCAACTGCATTTAGGTGGACCCCATCACCCCTGAGATACCGCCAGGTATCCACTTCCAACTCCCTGTGTCGCACCACTAGGCCGCCATTACGGATAAAAAATCTTCCCACCTCCTTGTTAACCTTTACCCGTGCCTTGTTAACCTTCTCCACCGACCAAGCCCAACGCCAATTTGTCCTGCCCACCATGTCTGAGCAAACAATCAGCATCCCCGGAAATGAAGTGCGCAACCGCAAAAAGTCATACTTAACATCCCGTATTAACTGATGCATTGACCTGGCCCCCATGTCATTACCTCCCGCATGTAGCACCAAGACATCCGGTGCTCTATCCAGGCGTGCAAACCTATGCACTTCCAGAATGACCCTGCTCCATACCATGCCCGGCGCCCCGATCCAACGGACCTGGGCTTCCCGGGGGGGGATACCCAACTGCCTCCCATTGGGCCAAACATCAGCCTGTCTGGCTCCCCAAAACACGTATGAGTGACCTAGAATCCACACTAAGCCGATCTCACCACCTGAAAAACATTGAAAATACAAAACACAGAACAAAGTTATAACATTCCCCTCCAGCACCAAAACAGACTGAACAAAGAAACCCCACAGGTGTACCCTTACTCATGCATTAAATGTGGACGAATATAGAGCCGAAACCTGTCAGAATCCCATCGCCCAATACGTTTCACCGCGTCGGCATTCAGACCTGCCCGCACCGCCTCCGTGGCTGCCCCAATGCGGAAGGATTGGGAGGTGTAACCCTTTGGGTCATACCCTGCCGCCAACAAACATTTTTTGAACACCGTTATAAACTGAAACCTAGACAGAGCCAACCCATCTTGGTGCATCAAAAATGACCCCCCCAGTCCCGGACACATGGAACGGAAGGATTCCACCGCCCGTACAGGACAAATTGCCGCACCTGGAATACAAAACAACAGGAGTCGCATACCCTTGCCCCCCTGATCTGTTTTAGACCTATGCACCCAGACCCCCACGAGTCCTCGGAGTACTCCACATCTTGAACCAACAGGCCCCCCTGAGCCTGCTTGGAAGGACTGACCAGATCACCAACCCTCAACGCCCCAAAAAAGGCAAGCACAAATGCCGCCCGGAATAAGCAACACTCGTATGTCGAACTGCATACGGAATGTAAATGCTGGAGAAAGTTTTGCAACATCAGAAACTAAATAGGCCGACGACTATCTGCAGTCTTTCGACCTCTCCTGTACCCCTTCACTGCCTGTTTAACTCAAAACTCTTTAGTATAGTCCCTGCACCCATACCACTTAAAAAGGAAAGCCAAACCCGCCAGTGTCCGATCAACTGCCGATGTGGAAACCCCCTGCTCCATCTTTAATGTAAGAAAATAAAGCACGGCAATGCCCGCCTCATGCCCAGCCGGAAAAATCCCCAGCCCATGCACAAATGTCATCCACTCCCACCATACCCTAGAGTAGGCATTCCACGTAGCCTCACTCACCGACCGTTAAATCCACCGCGCCGCGCTGTCAAAGCAATGCTCCACATCCAGTCGGGACAGGTCACTCCGTGTTGCTCCGCTGCTGGTGCCAACTCCCGGAACCTGTCCCACTGAAAACGAGACAAAGCGTCAGCCCACTAAAGTTTTATCAACCCCCGGAAGGTGCACCGCATAAATGAACACATTCAAGTGTAGGCAACACAGGACCAAATGACGCAGCAACCGCACCACCGGCTGAGATGCAGCCAAGATGCGATTCACCACCTGAACTACGCCCATGTTGTCGCAGTTGAAACAAACTTTTAAATTGCGGAAAGAATCTCCCCACAGTTCAAGCGCCACCACTATCGGGAAAAGCTCTAGGAGCACTAAGTTCCTCAAGAACCCCGCCTCCTCCCACTCCTTGGGCCAAGGTGCCGCGCTCCATTTTCCCTGACAGAAAGCCCCATACCCAGTGGAGCCAGCCGCGTCCGTAAATAATTCCAGGTCGAAATTACTAATGGGCCCAGACATCCACAACGCCCGCCCGTTGAAAGACTCCAAGAACTCGTGCCACACTCTCAAGTCCTCCCTGTGCTCACCGTTCAGACTCACAAAATGAGTCAGAGCCTGCACCCCAGCTGTTGCCGCAGACAGCCTGCGGCTAAAAACCCTGCCCATGGGAATTATCCTGCAGGCGAAATTCAACTTACCCAACAGCGACTTCATCTGGCGCAGCTGAATCTTCCGCATACCAATAACCCCCCGCACTTCCGCCTTCAAGGCCTCCAACTTGTCCTCAGGAAGTCTGCACTCCATCCTCAAGGAGTCCAAAACGATGCCCAAGAATACAATGGATGACGTAGGGCCCTCCGTCTTCTCAGGTGCCAGAGGGACCCCAAAACGATCTGCCACGTATTGCAACGTCCCTAATCGGACGGAGCAAACGTTCGACTCCACAGGACCCACACACAAGAAATCATACAGGTAATGGATGATCGAGCTGAGCCCCGAAGCGTCTCAGACCGCCCATTCCAGGAAGGAGCTGAAAGTCTCGAATAGTGCGCAAGAGATGGAGCAACCTATGGGCAAACAACGATCCACATAGTATGCCCCATCCCAAGTGCATCCCAACAGTCGAAAACTGTCCGGGTGGACCAGGAGCAACCGAAAAGCCGATTCAACATCAGCCTTCGCCATGAGCGCCCCTCGCCCACACCTGCGAACCCACACCACCGCTGCATCGAAGGAAGTGTATGACACCGTGCAGTCCTCCGGCGCAATAGCGTCATTAACCGACCCACCCTTTGGAAAAGAAAGGTGGTGGATCAAACAACTTGTGCGGCTCTTTCTTGGGCACCACCCCCAAAGGAGAAACCACTAAGTCCGGTAGTGGAACCTTCGGAAAAGGCCCCGCCATGCGCCCCAACTGCACCTCCTTTGATCGTTTCTCTGAAACCACCCCAGGCTGAAGCAAGGCGGACCGTAAGTTACTGGCCTTCGGGGGAACGACAAAAAATGAACAGGGGATCCTAAAACCACTAGTAAAGCCCTCCTCCAGCAATCTAGCGGCACCTCTATCGGGATATCTATTGAGAAAGGGAAGCATCCTTTCCACCCATACTGGAGTCGTTCCCCTTTCCCGCAGGCTCTCCGGAACGGCTCTTTCCACACTTGAAGCACTTGGACAAGGCATGGCTACCCGCACACCCTGAACACACGTGCTTGAAGCGGCAGGTTGAACCATACTTGCACGTACCCTCATTAAACTGTCAGCAGTAGCCCCAATGTTTTTCGGTCGGTTGTCCTGAGGCCGAGGCACCTCCGACCCCCCCCTGAAAAAACTGATTGGGAGCCCGCGAGGCCGTCCTCAGCTTCATCCACAAGTTGATGTCCTTATGATCCCAGCGCAGCGCAGGTCTGATGGCCATCCGTTGCCGGAACTGCTCGTCATATTGTAGCCATGCCACGCCCCCATATGTCCGGTGTGCCTCGCTAATGGCCTCCAAATAAATGAACAGCCCGGAACAGTGCTCCGGGGCCTTCTTCCCTATCACGCATGCCATGATCGCAAAAGCCTGCAACCAGTTGGTGAATGTGCGGGGAATGAAACGATAGCGACGTTTTTCCTCATCCTCTTTCTTGTTCTCCTCCGGCCTCCCCCTATCCAGATTACATTTTTCCAGGGGCAGTAGCGTAAAAATCTCCACATACTCACCCTTCCAAATCTTCTCTCTGACGTCCGCCTTGAGATGAGCGACCAGGGGAGCCTCAAAACAGATGTAAATCTCGTTTTTTGCCTCGTCCGCCAGCCGGACAGCCTCCTTTTTATTTTCCTCTGCAGCCGCCTGACCGCTCGCCGCCGACGCCCCCCGGGGGTGCCACCCCCTCCGTTCCAGTCACCGCCCCAGCCGGCCCGCTTGAAGCTGCTGGCACCGCACCAGTCACCCGGGTGCCCCAACCACCTGAGAGGAGCCCCCTTGCGGAACCCATGCCACCACAGGTGACGCAGTGTCGCCGCCACCCACTTCAAACCGCCTGACCAAATCCTTCAGTCCCGACAGTAAATCTTGATTCTCCGCCCCCAGCCCCTGGACTCACTGGGGATGGAACCGCCAGAGGCGACCCACCCGCAACAGAACCCACCCCTGTACTACCCTGTCCCAATAAATCCTGCAACAAAGCACAAATAGTAGCAGAAAAGACTTACAGGGCTGCCTTGGACTGGGTCCACGAGCCGCAGAACTGGAATCAATTGCCACCTGATGTCCCAGATCCTCACCCCCTTCCGACCCGGACAGCTCACCCTCCGACCTGTCGTCACTCGCTGCTGGCGAAACATCTGATGGCTGCACCCCGGGCGGACATGACCCGGGTGCCGAGGGCCTACGCGACCTCCACTGACGGACTCCGGACCCGCCTCCTGGCTCGGGCGTCCCCTGCACGACCACCACCATCATCCCTCGTCGCTGTCACCACACTCCTCACCGACCTTCCCTCTGGCACGATCGGACCCCTTGCCGCCACCGCATCATGGCCACCGGCCCGTGGGCTTAGTCTTCCATGCTGGGCTGCACGACTGCACTGACCATCCCCACAGTCTCGGCCACGATGTCTCCACATCTTGATCACCTTGGATTGGCTATCATCATGGTGATCAGTTACTGTGCAGCCCTCTCCTGTTTTTTTTTTTTTCTACTCCTGAATGGATAGAAAGATACTGTATATACTCAAATATAAGCCGAGTTTTTCAGCACATTTGTTTGTGCTGAAAATGCCCCCCTTGGCTTATACTCGAGTCACCTTTTTGCGCCTGATCTCCCAGATTTTGGGGACTCGGTACTGGCCGGCCGTAGGTCCTTTGGACCCCAATCTTGGCACACATGTAGCCCCACTCTTTCTCTACAAGTGTGCAAAATTTGTTCTCCGGGGGACCTACGGCCGGGAAGCACCGATTTTTCAAACCCGGGCACCCCTTCCATAGACTCCCATGTTAAACGGTAATTTCTCCGGTGATTTTTGGGGACCCGGTACCGGCCGTAGACTCCCATGTTAAACGTCAGTCTAGTCATGGAAACAGTGAGTCATGGACACAGTGAGGCATGGGCACAGTGAGGCATGGGCACAGTGAGGCATGCACATGGGCACAGTAAGGTAAAGTGAGGCATGCACATGGACACAGTGAGGCAAAGTGAGGCACAGTGAGGCATGCAGATGGACACCCTAGGCTTATACTTGAGTCAATAAGTTTCCCATTTTTTTGTGGTAAAATTAGGTGTCTCGGCTTATATTTGGGTCGGCTTATACTCGAGTATACATGGTACATTGTATCTTTGTCTCCCGCTAGAGGAGAAAATGTAAACAAAACAAAACAAATGTATGTAAAATAATAATACTAATAATAAAAAAGAAAAAAAAAAGGATTTGATCAAGATCAGTGTCAGGGTTAAGGTCAAGAGTCAGGGTCAGTGTATTTCAGGTAGGATAAAAACAGCAAAATAAGCACTATTGTTTCTGGGTCCTACTATGGGTACAAACAACAAATTACACACGTGGCATCACTGAGATTGTCAAAAGAAGGTGAATAGGTGTTAAGTTGTTCTTTGGTGGTAGGTTATGGTAATAGCAAGAAATATACAGTTAGATTTTTAACAAATTATATTTCTTTGCTATTTTGTGTCCATTTTTCTTTGATAATAAAAAATCACTAGATTGCCATTTACCACAAAATGAAAGGCCAGTTTGTCCTGAAAAAAAAAACAAGGTATAATACACCTGGATACACTAAGTAGTAGTGATGATATGTTCAGGCATTTGGAGTTGTTTAACCCTTGTCATAAAGGGGGTAAAGAACTGGCAACTAGAAGTGCTCTACATGTAATTGTAAATGCCTGATTATAGGTACAGGGATATAGAGGTGTTACATGTCAACACAACAGAATACAGTTCATAAGCCCGTTCTAAGTGGGGTTCTCTTTTACCAAAAATGTCCATATTCATTAAACAAATGATTCTGATTAATAATTGTGTAAAGGGGCCAGAATGGCTTACACCTCATGTTTTCTACAGTCCAAATCTGTCCGTATCCCCCTGCTCATTAGTTCCCCGGTTCTCCCCCTCAGCCTCTGGAGTCCACCCACAACTACTATATTTTTTATAGTAACATTTTTTTTAAAGTTTTCAGACCAATCATGTGACACACTTTTCTTCTACCATTCCTCAGCCACCAGTGGGCAGTCCTGTATCATGCAGAAACTGATGTGGTGATATCTGTGGCACTCTTTCAATCATTGCAATTGTATAGTGGGCACTGTGATGATGCCCCATCAAGTTGAGGGTGGGTGGCATTACACACTGCACTCATAGGGGGTTATTTATTAAAGGCAGATCCACTTTGCACTACAAGTGCAAACTACAAGTGCAAAGTGCACTTGAAATTGCACTGAAAGTGTACTTGGAAGTGCAGTCACGGTAAATCTGATGGGTAGATCTGAAATGAGGGGAAGCTCTACTGATTTTATCATCCAATCATGTGCAAGCTAAAATTCCTTTTTTTTTTTTTTCTTTGCATGTCCCCCTCTGATCTACAGCAACTGTACTTCCAAGTGCACTTTCAGTGCAATTTCAAGCGCACTTGTAGTTTGCACTGGTAGTGCAAAGTGGATTTGCCTTTAGTAAATAACCCCCACAGTTTCTACTCCTGGTTGAGTGATCCAAGCTATCATTCAACCCAAAAAAACTGAGGATATCTTGTGGGTACAGCGCCAGACTGAATGTGAGTATTGAAGCCTCAGATTATTTTTTAGTTGTAACACCTGCTGGTGTTTTAAAAAAGTTTGACAAAGTTGGGTTGACTTTTGTGTTCTGTGGAGGGATGCTTCCTGCCCCATGTAGCCAGGCAATGCTGGGCTGGCAATGCGGCTGAACCTTATAGCAGTCAAATTGTTTTCTGTGGCTTTAGTTAACTCTTGCATCCAGTGCTAAAGCCTACAAGTTCCTGATATTTAAAAAAGATGCTTCTGTGGCAGGTAACACACAGCAACATACCTTCCAAGAAGGAGCAATGCTTCTGGTCATCTGGCAATGGTTGTCTTCAGTACAAGATGAGAGCCTTAGCTGTCTTTGGTAACAGCTGCACAGGTAGGCTCCCTTTAACTGAGGACGGATGATCCCAAAGCTTTGGTAGGAAAAGAAAGCTGAAGATTTGGAAAGTCTCCAAATTCTAGCACAATAGATGATGCCACTTATGTTATAAAAGCCTCTATAGAGCAATACATCCTTAAAGGGCAATGCAACACAAGGAGCGACTGTGAAAGACTCAGCAGTGCTCCATGGATGGTCTAACCTTTCCGTTACACAAAAAAACAGAAAAGAATACCGTTCAGAACTCTCTATATAAAGGAGTTGTACCAAAGGACACAAATGCCCCTGATTTTCAGCAATCAGCACACAATGGTCTGTGATTGCTTAATGACAAGTGAGATGGAAGAACGCGCTTCAGTCGACGACTGCAGCCGCTGAAGCACTAAGTTTCTTCATTCTTTAGGCTACGCACTAAATGCCAGAAATCGCAGATTTCCCACTGAATAGATGCAAAAATATTTCCTTCCTTAGAGTCGTGATGTATTTGAAGAACTGCTGAATACCTTTTACCTTGCACAAATGAGCCCATGATTTTTGCTGATTATGTACAGATGTAGATTGAGAGAAGCATCTCACACACCTATCATTTCCAATGAGTAGCTGCATATATTAGGTAATACAGAACACCTTTGCATTCATTTTGAGTGAGATGATGTAAGTACTGTAATTGATTTAAAAATCTCTGGGTAATGCTGCCAAGTAACTGTAATTTTGAAATGCAAGGATCATTGTATGACTTTGGTATAAAATGGATTGTTTAAAAATTAATTTGCAACAGTCTAATGTTAAAGTATGCATAAGCCCAAAACCTTTTTAATTTTGGATAGAGTAGGTAATGATAAATTAATAGTTTAGGTTTTTTTTTTTTTGCCCTACAGGAGAGATTTCTCTTTATTTGTAGCCCTTTGGATACAACAAGAAATGAGAGGAAAATGTCTCCAAAGTGAGAAGAAATACTACATTAGACAGTGTTTTGCTTGCGTCTATCTAGCAAGGTTACTCTGTGGTAGTGATGAGCCGAACACCCCCGGGTTCGGTTCGCACCAGAACCCGCGAACGGACCGAAAGTTCGCACGAACATTAGAACCCTATTAAATACAATGGATGCAAACGTTCGGATTCTAAAGTGCTAATTATAACGACTATTATCCATGTTATTGTCCTAAACAGAGTTTGGGAACCCGGGTTCTGCACCAGGGGACATGTATCAATGCAAAAAGAAGTTTTAAAAACGGACGTTTTCCGGGAGCAGTCATTTTAACCACTTGACAACTGGGCACATAACCCCCTTCCTGCCCAGGCGAAATTTCAGGTTTCAGCGCCGTCACGCTTTGAATGACAATTGCGCAGTCGTGCGACGTGGCTACCAAACAAAATTGACGTCCTTTTTTTCCCACAAATAGAGCTTTCTTTTGGTGGTCTTTGATCATTTCTGCGGTTTTTATTTTTTGCGCTATATACAAAAATAGAGCGACAATTTTGAAAAAAACACAATATTTTTTAATTTTTGCTATAATTAATATCCCAATTTTTTTTTAAAAAAACTATTTTTTTCCTCAGTTTAGGCCGATACGTATTCTACATATTTTAGGTAAAAAAAAATCGCGAAAAGCGTATAGTGATTGGTTTGCGCAAAAGTTATAGCGCCTACAAAATAGGGAATAGAATTATGATTTTTTTTTTATTATTTTTTTATTTATTTTTTTACTAGTAATGGCGTCGATCTGCGATTTTTTTTGTGTGACTGTGACATTACGGCGGACACATCCGACACTTTTGACACATTTTTGGGACCATTCACATTTATACAGCGAACAGTGCTAAAAATATGCACTGATTACTGTATAAATGTGACTGGCAGGGAAGGGGTTAACCACTAGGGCGCGATCAAGGGGTTAATATGTTCCCTGCTAGATGTTCTTACTGTGGGGGGGAGGGGACTGACTGGGGGAGGTGACTGATGGTTGTCCCTATGTACAAGGGACACACCATCCGTCTCCTCTCCCTGACAGGACGTGGATCTCTGTGTTTACACACAGAGATCCACGTCCCTGGCTCTGTGACAGCCGATCGCTCGCACCTGGCGGACATCGCGGCCGCCAGGCACGCGCATCGGCACTCGCCTGACACGGCGGGCACAGTTTTTCCCCGACGCGCGCCCGCGGTGGCGCGCATCGCGGAAGTAAATAAGAGGACGTCTATAGACGTCCTATCAGCAATTGACGACCGCTTTGCGGACGTCTTTTGCTTATAGCCCGGGCGCGAAGTGGTTATTAATGATGCATAAAGTGAAAAAAAAAAAGTCAAATATTCCTTTAAATATTGAACCTGGGGGGTGTCTAAAGTATGCCTGTGAAGTCCCACGTGTTTCCCGTGTTTAGAAAGGGAAAAAAAAGCCATTTAAAACTGCTTGCGGCTTTAATGTAATGTCTGGTCCCGGTAATATGGATGAAAATCTTTAAGAAAAATGGCATAGCTACCCCATCAACCCCCCCCCCCCCCTACCCCAGCCCATTACCAGCCCCTTTGGGTCTTGTATGGATATTAAGGGGAACCCCGCACACAAAATAAAAAAGGCCCTATATACTCTGAACAGCCGTATACAGGCGGTGCATACAAGACAGGGACTGTAGGTTTGTTCTTATGTAGAATCTGTTTGTAATTTTGAACAGCTACATTGTTTAAGTGTAGCTCCAGCCCAAATACCTATTTTTAAGCTTTTTGGAAAACATAGGGAAGGGTTATCACCCCTGTAACATTTGTTTTGCTGTCTGTGCCCCTGTTCAGAACATTTCACCTCACTTTGCGTCCCAATGACAACTGTTTTTGAAATGTGGTGTTTTTATTGAAACAAGGATTGGTGATAAAGCATCAGTAGAGAGGAGACACCTTTCTCCCATATTAATTCTTACAGGAGAGAATTTTCCTTCCAAGGGGTAGATTTCCTCTCACTTCCTGTTGTCTTCTTCCGTTTGCAAGTAGTAGTCGTTTGTAAGTTGGATGTTTGAAAGTAGGGACCTGCCGTATATACTCTGCAGAAATTGGCCCCTTAGGTGTTGGTGTTGGCACAACACTGTAAGCACTCACAGTTACTCTTGGTGGGTGCTGGAACGCCCTGCTGTCAACTATTATATCAGGAATTGTAATAACATATAATTGTTGAACAGTGGTAGTAAAAATTGGGCCTTTGATGGTGGTGCTGGTGCCACAACACTGTAAGGCCTGACAGTTACTCTTGGTGGGCGCAGCAATGGGCCCTGCTGTGAATTATTAGATCAATAATTATAATTGCATGCCCCTGTTGAACAGGGGCTGAAAAATTGGGCCTTTGGTGGTGGTGGTGGTGGTGTTGACACAACACTGTAAGGCCTGACAGTTACTCTTGGTGGGCGCAGCAATGGGCCCTGCTGTGAATTATTAGATCAATATCTATAATTGCATGCCCCTGTTGAACAGGGGCTGAAAAATTGGGCCTTAGGCACTGGTGGCTCAACACTGCAACCCCTCACAGATACTGTACTTGGAGCACAGCAATGAGGCCTGTTGCAAAGTATTGCATCAAAAATTGTAATTACACGCCCCTGTTAAACAGGGGCTGAAAAATTGGGCCTTAGCCACTGGTGGCGGCACCCATAAACAAAAATGATCTTCCAAGCTATCATCATTAATCGGATCATTGAGGAGGAGGAGGAGGATAGCCAGTCAACATAACAGCACAGGCACTCAGCATCAGCATCAGTCTTGAAGGGATGTGACATTTTAAAATCAATTAGTCTGTTATATCAGCATCAGGTGTGTGGTAGCTGGTGGTGATCCAAGACTGGTTCATCTTGATGAAAGTCAGTCGATCAACCGAGTCGGTGGACAGGCGCACCCTGTGATCCGTGACAAATCCTCCAGCAGCACTGAATGTGCGTTCTGAAAGAACGCTGGATGCAGGACAGGCCAGTAGCTCAATTGCATACTGTGCAAGCTCTGGCCAGTGATCCATCCTCAAGACCCAGTAAGCCAGAGGATTTTCGGTGGGGAAGGTGTCCAAGTCTGACCTTGCCCCTAGGTATTCCTGCACCATGTATATCAGACGCTGGCGATGGTTGCTGGAACCGATCATACTTTGGGGCTGCGGACTAAAGAATTGTCTGAACGCATCGGTCAGACGGCCACCTTCCCCACCGCTCCTTCTTTGACTGCCCGAAGCCTCAGCAACTCGTTGTCCAGGACCACGAGTTTGTAACCTCCCAGTCTCTGGGAACGCGTTGCACAGACCTTTCTGCAAGGCCTCCCGGAGTTGTCTCATCCTCTGCTCCCTCTGCGACGGTAAGATATGGTCCGTAACCTTACCCTTGTACCGTGGATCAAGGAGAGTGGCCAGCCAGTAATGGTCCCTCTCCTTGATCCGAAGAATACGAGGATCCTTCTGCAGACTTTGCAGGATCAGGGAGGCCATGCAGCGTAGGTTAGCTGAGGCATTCAGTCCGGAGTCCTCTGGGTCACTAAGGACGACATGATCCGCAGCCACCTCCTCCCAGCCACGTACAATTCCACTGGTTTCTTGGGACTGTAAATCATCCCTAAAAGACTGCTGCTGATGATGCTGAGTGCCAGCCTCCACCTCCATGCTGACACAATCCTCCTCCTCTTCCTCCTCCTCTTCCTGTGCGATGGGTGGGACAGAAGGAACACTGTCTGGGTAAAGGGGGCCTTGAGAGGCAAGGAAGTCCTCCTCTTCCTGCCTCTGTTCTGCCTCAAGTGCCCTGTCCATTATTCCACGCAGCGTGTGCTCCAACAGGTGGACAAGAGGTACAGTGTCACTGATGCATGCACTGTCACTGCTCACCATCCTCGTGGCCTCCTCAAATGGTGCCAGGACAGTGCATGCATCCCTGATCATGCCCCACTGGCGTGGTGAAAAAAACCCGAGCTCCCCTGACCCTGTCCTGGTGCCGTAGTCGCACAGGTACTCATTGATGGCCCTCTGCTGTGTGTGCAGCCGCTGCAGCATGGCCAACGTTGAGTTCCACCTGGTGGGCATGTCACATATAAGGCGGTTCTTGGGCAGGTTCAACTCCTTTTGCAGCTCAGCCAGGCGAGCACTGGCATTATAAGATCTGCGGAAATGCACACAGACTTTCCTGGCCTGCCTCAGGACATCCTGTAAGCCCGGGTACCTGCCCAAGAACCGCTGCACCACCAGGTTAAGGATGTGAGCCACACAGGGCACATGGGTCAGTTGTCCCTGTCGGAGGGCGGAGAGGAGGTTGGTGCCATTGTCGCAAACCACCATTCCTGGCTTAAGCTGGCGTGGCGTCAACCACCTCTCGGCCTGCCCCTGCAGAGCAGACAGGACCTCTGCCCCAGTGTGGCTCCTGTCCCCCAAACACACCAGCGCAAGCATGGCATGGCATCTTTTTGCCTGCGTACTTGCGTAGCCCCTTGAACGCCTACGGAGCACCGCTGGTTCCGAGGACAAAGCACAGGAAGAGGCCATGGAGGAAGAAGAAGAGGAGGGGGTGGAGGAGAGAGGTGTGTCACAACCAGTAGTAGCATTTTGGAGGCGTGGAGGTGGAACAACCTCCAACACTACTGCACCTTGTCCTGCATCCTTCCCAGCTGCCAAAAGAGTGACCCAATGGGCCGTGAAAGAAAGGTAACGTCCCTGTCCATGCCTGCTGGACCATGAGTCAGCGGTAATATGCACCTTACCGCTGACTGCCCTGTCCAGCGACGCCAAGACATTGCCTTCCACATGCCTGTAGAGAGCCGGAATCGCCTTCCGTGAGAAAAAGTGGCGTTTGGGAACCTGCCACTGAGGAACCGCACATTGCACAAACTCACAGAAGGGGGCCGAGTCTACCAACTGAAAAGGCAGCAGTTGAAGCGCTAGAAATTTAGCCAAGCTAGCATTCAACCGCTGGGCATGTGGATGGCTGGGAGTGAACTTCTTTCGACGGTCCAGCAGCTGGGGCAGGGAAATTTGCCTGCTAGAATCGGACGTCGGTGTACTGCTAGCAGAGTGGCCGCAAGTACTTGGCTGTGACACACCTAATTCTACACCTTCATTCCTCTCAGTGCAGGTTTCAGAGAGGACTGAAGGTATAGTGGGGTTGGAGATCCCAGCTGATGCGGTGCAAGGAGAGGTCCGCTTTGTTCTTTGGTGTGGGTCTTTAAGGTAGGCTTGCCAACGAGCTGCATGGCAGGTCAACATATGTCTGATCAAGCATGTGGTGCCCAAGCGGCTGATGTTTTGGCCACGCGATATACGCTTGAGACATATGTTGCAAACAGCAGCTGTGCGATCTGATGCACTCGCCTCAAAAAAGGCCCACACCAAAGAACTTTTTGAATGACGGGCAGAGGCAGCGCCCTGCACAGGCGGAGCTCTGCGGTGTGATTCCGTCGGTGTGCTGCCCATACGCTGGCCACCCAAGGGCATCCTGCCTCGTTGGAGATGTGCCTCCTCCTCATCCTCCTCTCTCCTATTAGGCACCCACGTGGAGTCAGTGACCTCATCATCCCCTCCCTCCTCATCACTGGAGCCAATCTGGCAGTATGCTGCAGCTGCTGGAGCATGACTGCCAGATTGGTGTCCTTCTTGAGCATCCCCTCTCTCTGCTCTCACGCTACTGCCTTCCTCTATCTGGGTATCATCATCAGATCCTTCGAAACGCTGGGCATCCTCCTGGAGCATGTACCCAACACTGTGCTCAAACAGTTCGGGGGACTCCTCAGGAGGAGGACATGGTGGGTCTAGGGAAGGATTGACTAATGAAGATAATGATACCAGAGAAGAGGACGCTTTGGCAGCTGCTTTGCCAGTACCCTGAGCCTGGGTGAGAGAGGATGAGGAGGATGAGATGGGCTTGGTCATCCAATCTACCAAGTCTTCGGCATGATGTGGCTCAACATGTCCAGCTGTCGAAAAGAAGGACAAGCGTGTCCCATGGCCATGTGCTGATGACAATGCACCGCGTCCACGACCAGCACTGTTGCCCCCAGACACAGAGCCTGCTTGCCCTCTTTTTTTGCCTCCTGACTGTCTGCCTCTCCTTGTTTGCCTTCCAGACATTTTAATGGATGGCCTGCAGGGAGATGGGAAAAACAGCAATAAGAGCTACCTTCAGGTGTATACTGTGCAGGAGGCTTAGCAACAATGACACTGACACTGTCCCCTGCCTATCCTTTTCTGTGTCCCTAAACACAAGGATTTTCAATATGCTTCAGCAAGATTGGTTTAGCACAGAATAGCACACTGACAGTTTCCCTCACTGTCCTTCTCTGTCCCTACAAACAAGATTTAGCACAGAATAGCACACTGATAGTTTCCACGAGTGTCCTTCTCTGTCCCTAAACTCAAGGATTTCAAATATGGTTCAGCAAGATTGGTTTAGAACAGAATAGCACACTGACAGTTTCCCTCACTGTACCTCTCTGTCCCTAAACTCAAGGATTTCAAATATGGTTCAGCAAGATTGGTTTAGAACACAATAGCACACTGACAGTTTCCCTCATTGTACCTCTCTGTCCCTAAACTCAAGGATTTCAAATATGGTTCAGCAAGATTGGTTTAGAACATAATAGCACACTGACAGTTTTCCTCACTGTACCTCTCTGTCCCTAAACTCAAGGATTTCAAATATGGTTCAGCAAGATTGGTTTAGAACACAATAGCACACTGACAGTTTCCCTCACTGTACCTCTCTGTCCCTAAACTCAAGGATTTCAAATATGGTTCAGCAAGATTGGTTTAGAACACAATAGCACACTGACAGTTTTCCTCACTGTACCTCTCTGTCCCTAAACTCAAGGATTTCAAATATGGTTCAGCAAGATTGGTTTAGAACACAATAGCACACTGACAGTTTCCCTCACTGTACCTCTCTGTCCCTAAACTCAAGGATTTCAAATATGGTTCAGCAAGATTGGTTTAGAACACAATAGCACACTGACAGTTTCCCTCACTGTACCTCTCTGTCCCTAAACTCAAGGATTTCAAATATGGTTCAGCAAGATTGGTTTAGAACACAATAGCACACTGACAGTTTCCCTCACTGTACCTCTCTGTCCCTAAACTCAAGGATTTCAAATATGGTTCAGCAAGATTGGTTTAGAACAGAATAGCACACTGACACTTTCCCTCACTGTACCTCTCTGTCCCTAAACTCAAGGATTTCAAATATGGTTCAGCAAGATTGGTTTAGAACACAATAGCATACTGACAGTTTCCCTCACTGTACCTCTCTGTCCCTAAACTCAATGATTTCAAATATGGTTCAGCAAGATTGGTTTAGAACAGAATAGCACACTGACACTTTCCCTCACTGTACCTCTCTGTCCCTAAACTCAAGGATTTCAAATATGGTTCAGCAAGATTGGTTTAGAACAGAATAGCACACTGACACTTTCCCTCACTGTACCTCTCTGTCCCTACAAACAAGGTTTAGCACAGAATAACACACTGACACTCTCCCTACCTATCCTTATTTGTCCCTAAACACAAGGAATCCAGGATTAGTAAAGGAAAAAAAATGACACTGTCCCTGCCTATGCTTCTCTTTCCCTGCTCCGGAACACACTACACAAGGCCGCCGCGCTGGCGGCCTTATATAGTGTGGGGCGTGTACTAAACCCCCTCAGCAATAATTGGCCACAGGCATCCTGCCTGTGGCCAATCATTGCTCGCTGCCGGCGCTGTGATTGGCCAAGCATGCGGGGTCACAGTGCATGCTTGGCCAATCACAGCGCCTGGATGACACTGCGATGGCGTAGTGCATTGTGGGCCGTTCGCGTCACTCGAATTTGGCGCGAACGGCCCAAATCGTTCGTTCTTCGTCGAACGATCGAACAGCCGATGTTCGAGTCGAACGTATGTTCGACTCAAACACAAAGCTCATCCCTACTCTGTGGTATAACAAGGAAGCTGAGACTTCTGCAGTGTGTAAATGTGCTTTTACTATACAAGATGCTGTACATACAAAACTATTACAATATTAGGACTACAATAGAAGACTGACAGATATCTATAACAAGCAAAATGCCTAGAAAATAGAACAGCCTATGGTCTATAACAGTACAAATACATTTAAGTTACTTATCTTCTGTTACTGGTGATCTCCATTGGCAATGATGAGTGGCTTCTTCTGATATTACAGCAACATGATGTGTGTCCTAGCTTATGCCTGCTTTTATGTGTCAGGCTGAGTTCCCAAACAACAGAAAACATACCTGTTTACTGTAGCTGTATTCAACAATGGACTGTTTAATACAACAATGCTATCTACCTATTGTCTACTTAAACCAAATCTGTCAGTAATCTAACAGTCATTCTTTCAGTTTGAGAGCTGAAAGAAATCTCAAACAAGTAATGTCTTACTTGTTTACTGTAGCTATAGACATGAATACAACAACGGTATCTAACCCCATTGTATGAAAACAGCATTTGTTTGAGAAATCTACTCAAACCAAAAGACTGACAGTAATCTGACCATCTCACTATTGTAAAATTGTCCCATGTATCCTATGTCTGACTAATATAATAAAAATCATATTTTTAACAAACGCAACACATTCCACTCTATGATTTTTTTTTCTCTCTCAGACTACACAGAAAATCTCTTCATTACTCATAACAACTCATTCTACACATGAATTTTCCTTAAATGCAACCCCTCCCATATTTCTGTCACTGGGAAGGTGTTTCAGTCTTTGGATAATAGTTCATTAGAAAGTCCATTCTAAAGTTCTTTAGAAATAAGTCCAGGCTTGAAATACATCAAAGGCCTTGCTCTCCACAGCTCTTGCGATCTTCCATCATTCTTTCCATCATGTAACCACTTTTCTCTGGTCTTCCTATGGATCAAATCGGAGACAGCCTGTGGAGTGGAAAACAAAGCGGATTATCTGTTCCTTCTAACAATACATAAACAGTAGATCCTGGCCCTTCAGCTACAATCTCTCCTCTAAATGGCTTCTTGCCTGGATATCTGACCAATACTTTGCCACCTGCCTGTATGCACCTCTGTCCCTCCCTAAGAACATAAATAGGGAGGAGAGGAAATATACTGATATTTCCCAGAAGATCACTGCTGTTTATTTTGGAAGGTTTGATGTTATGTAGCCTCACTTTCCACTCTTGCTGAGAAGTATCCACTAACCAAAAAGAAAGAAAAAAAAAAAAAGAAAAAAAAAGAAAAAAAGAAAAAGAAAAAAAAGAAGAGAGAGATAGATTCCCTCTCATTCCTAGATAGGCTTCAGCTTCAGATATGTCACTCTTGGTTTCTATGTCATGGGAAGCAGTAACATGGTATCTGTTAAACCCTGTTCTTTCAGGAACCTTACATAAATACTGAACTCTGCACTCCAGCTGTGGAATCTGTGCCTCAGCCCCTACCATCCTCTCATATGGTGTGCTTTTGGTTATTGGCCTAGAATTTAACAACATGACTGCCTGTGTGAGGACCCAATCCCACCCCCTTAGTGTATGTGTGGGTGTAAGTTTGCGTATCTGGTCCTTCAATAGCCCGTTGTATTTTTCAATCAAACCAGCTGCCTGTGGATGGTATGGGATGTGGCACAACCAGTACACTCCAGAATCTTTGGCCCACTGTTGTACTGTTGATCCGGTGAAGTGTGAGCCGTTATCACTTTGGACTTGTTTGGGACAACCATAAGCAACGACAAGTTTCTGAAGCAGTTGAAGCGTTGCAGCTTGATCTGCACGTTTGCAAGGATGGACAAGCATAAGTCCTGAATAGGTGTCCACTGCAGTGCAACAATATCTCAGTCCGTTGTTTCCCCGGGACAGGGGACCAATGAAGTCAATCTGCCAGATCTCTGCAGGCCTCTCACCCCTCTTAATCGACCCGGTGGAGTACTTTTGCAATGGCCATTGTCGCACTTCTCCACACACTGTACAGTTCCCTATTAGAGTCTTTATCATGTCCATGGATATAGGCAATCCTCTCTGTTGTGCCCATTCATATGTTGCTTTCTGCCCCAAATGTCCAGATTGCTTGTGGGCCCAGTTTGCCAAGTTCATCAAAACAGGATCAATTGGCACAACTGCCTTCACTTTGACGATTTCATCTGCAACTCTGTTATAGTTCTCAAAGTCTGGTACTAGGGGCACATGTGCATCAACATGCCCCACTTTTATGGTGCGGGAGTGAGCTTCCTTCCAGATGTAGTCCCAGACTTCCTTGCCTCCCCACACCACCTTTCCATGAATCATCTATTCATTGGACTTCCACATGGGCATCCAAGTTGTCAGTCCAATAAAAACCGCCCAGCTGTCAGTGTAGATAGTGACATGGGAAGAAGGATCCTCCTGAAGAGTCATCACTACAGCTTTCAACTCTGCATACTGACTAGACCCTCCGATTCCGGACTCCTGCAGGACTGTGTCTGTACTTGGGTTGTAGGCTGCTGCTGTCCATTTACGTCCAGACGAGGTGATTATGGCTGAACCATCAGTGAACCACGCTGACTCCTTCATGTCTTCTGACAGAGACTCAAAGGGTGGAGCCTCTTGAATGGGGGCTGACTGCAGCACAGGAATTTCTTCTTCTGGCCGGGTGCTGGTAAAAGTAACAAGCCCTGCCAACTGTTTTGAAATGTCTCTAACATCCCCAGCTGCAATACCCCCTCTTTCTTGAAGGTACCACTTCCATTTCATCAGTGTCTGGTTCTGGGCTACAGCTGCCCTAGTGGTCAGTCCATTATCTCTCACCCATCCTGCTATTGGCAATGCAGTATGGATGGTGACTGTGTCTATTTCTGTAATGGTCTCTACATGTTGAAGTGCTGTGTAGGCCCCAAACAGGCACTTCTCTAGGGGCGTGTATCTCGTCTGTGCCCCTGTCAGTTGTTTGGACCAAAATCCAATAGGTATTGCTCTCAGTCCTTTCTTTTCATTTGGCTGCCACAGACTCCAAGATATGGTACCTTTCTGCTTCACTACATCCAGCTGAAATAATACTCCTTTTCTCACGGGTCCCAGTCCCTGATGCTGCAAAATAGCTTCTTTAGCAGCCAGAAATGCAGTCCGCTGCTCTGAAACCCATGAGAACTCAGTCTTTTTTCTGGTAACATTGTATATAGGCCTCAATATCAGTCCAAGATGTGGGATGAACGATCTCCAGAATCCCACAACTCCAATGAACTTCTGTGCCTCCTTTTTGGTAGTAGGGGGCGAGAGCGCCTGGATAGTTTGCACAACTGTCTCTGGAATCTTCCTCTGTGGCCCAGTCTACATCATTCCTAGGATTTTCACCTCTGTGGCAGGTCCTTGGACTTTGTCTCTGTTGATAGCCCACCCTCTGTTCTCCAAGTGCTGTATCAGCAGGTGCAGTGCTTCAGTTACATCTTCTTTTGTCCCAGAGATCATGATGTCATCAATGTAGTGAAACACAGCGACTTTCAAATTCAGGGTACTTAAATCTCGGGCAATCAGTCTGTAACGACACCCCCAAATATGAAATTCACTGCCGATCCTCCACACTCAGACGACCACTTCCCATAGGAATTAATCCTTCCGAAAGAACGAGACGCACTCTGTATCTTTCCAACATGAACTACTTTTATTATGAGAAAACCCAGGTCTTTTTATACACTCAACGAATACTGCATTAATCTACATGAACAATGGTCCAACTCCACCCACAACATAACAAGGCCCAATACACATTATTTTGACACCTCCTAGAAGACAACAGGTTAGCTTTTGTCTCCCAATACCCATCTGACCAGACCCAATTTACATGAGTCAATTAGCTACAGCTGCTGTCTCAGACCCATGACCTCTAGACTAGCCTTACTGTCTCCCATCTATCAAAAGACTTCACACAATATTTGCATAACGAACTTTCAATACACATCTTACAATGAAAGGATCTGTAGCCTTTCTGTCTGCTAGTTCCACAACCTATAATTACAGACTTAATTACCACAAGCCACACTAGACAGTAGAATGTAAATCACCCCCCACCTCATCACAGCAATGATTACACAACCCCCACACACAGTATACATCCAATATATGCCCTGTATATACCATATTGGATATGGCTATCACAGATCATGGTGGGGTTCTCATTTACCCTGTGCCCCTAAGTGAGACACAGGGTGGTTTACACATAAGAGGCATTGGGGAAGCTGAAGCAAAGGTATCTCATACTGTCTAAGAGATTCTGGGTTGCCCGGGCCTTCCCGTTACACAGTTTATGACAAATCGTTTGAGAATGAAGATAGCCTTGCGGAAGGACAGTGAAAGTGTACTGGCGGCAAACAGGAACAAACAAGTCTTCTGGACTGCAGCACTCCAAAAAATAAAAGCCTTTATTTTAAAATAAGGAATCCAAAATACATGCTATACATCACGGCACACAGGTCAAAAAAATCCGGCTAACATGTTTCGCACTATGCTAGTGCTTATTCATAATTTTTTGGACCTGTGTGCCGTGATGTATAGCATGTATTTTGGATTGCTTATTTTAAAATAAAGGCTTTTATTTTTTGGAGTGCTGCAGTCCAGAAGACTTGTTCGTTCCTATTTTCTGTCAATAGCATTGCTTGCACCCTCGGCTGCTGGGAGGAGGTGATTTGAAGGATTTCCACACCTGAGCGGCTCCCTTTCTCCTGTCTCTCATAAATTTCTGAAAGTGTACTGGTGGCCGTCCCACACCATAGCAAACTGGTCTTGGCACTCTTGGTCTATTAAAATTGAAAAGAAAGCATTAGCCAGGTCTATCACAGCATGATATTCTCCTGCATCTTTAGCAATTTTCTCAACAATTGAGATCATATCTGGTACAGCTGACTTCAATGGAGGTGCCACTTTGTTTAGACCTCTGTAATCCACAGCCATTCTATATGTCCCATCAGGTTTCTTTACTGGGAACACCAGAGACGAGAAAGGACTTACAGCAGGTCTAAGGATCCCTACTCTCAACAGTTCTTGAATAGTCTCCCCAATTTCTTTGTGGCCTCCAGGAAGTCTGTACTGCTTGAGACAGACTGGCTTCTCTGGTGGAGGAATGTAGACAGGGGTCCATTTCGCATGACCTCTGACCACAGCCTTCACCACCCTTACCAGATACGCTTTATCAGGATACCCAAATGTGAATGTACCTCTTTCAGTCTGAATTGACTGACCTTGAAGTACATCCATCCCAAGAATATTTTCGGGTAACTCTGATATCAAAACATTTGTCATAAATCCTGATCCCTTGCCAATTGCCAATTTCACCCGTATCCTAACTGCTGGTGTAGTTTGCCCTCCCAAACCTTCTACATAAATCAATTCTCCTTTGTGATGGGAAGGTTTTTCTTGCAAAAGTGTAACTTCAGCTCCGCTATCAACTAAAGCCATTACATGTGTAGGAGAAGATGACTTCCCTGCACCATACAGTGACAGGTGCATATGGGCGTCGGTCTCCTGCTGTCACTGCCCTTGCTGCTATTACAGGAGACTCACCTTGCCTTCATAAAGGATAAGGAACCTCCCAATCCCCTTTTCTGATTCTCTCTAACTCCTCCCCAGGATAAAGGGATTTGGGTTCATGTTCAGTTTTGGGAATTGGTTTGGGGCTAACAGGAGGGGTCTGTTCTGTTTCCTCTAAGTCTAGGCTGATGTTATCTTCACTAGGAGTAGTGTTTCTAACCCTGACAGTTTTACCTACTAAATGTTTCCACCTCTTCAGCATTTCTGCAGTAGAAATGCCATCTATCTCATCTCTAGATACTCCTGCCTTTAATAGGTCCACCCACATTTCTTTCCTAGAAATAACTAGCCTGGTTTTCTCTTCACCTTCTGTCTTCTCTACCCCATTCCATTTCTTCTCTGTTCTTTTCTGCTTGTATTCTTCCTGTCTGGCCTTGACCTTATCTACTGCCCTGACAGTTTTTGTTTTAGTCTCCTCTATCTCCCCCAACTGGTTTAAAAGGGTTGTGGCTTCATGAATCTTGCTGTTTAATCCCAGGCCTCCCAACAAGGACAATAATGGAGCCCTGAGATTAAATGGCGCAGACTTCATCAGCTTAGAGCGCGGAGCAGGCGTAAAGGGTTCCATATCTGTACCTATCCATTCTGGAAATGTATTTAATCCGGTTATACAACCCATCTCACGTAACCTGGAAATACCCTCTCCTATTGATCTCCAGGAGTAGGCATTTTCCAGGTCAGTAGGACTAGCGTATACTCGGACTATTCCATCTCTCACAAGGTCTAACAGTGAAAAATTCACGCTAAACTCTCGGGCTTTTCGCATTGCCTGGCGCAATTGTGAATCATGGGTTAACACTCCCATAGCCACTGCTTCCTTACCTGACAAAACAACACTGTCCGCCCCTTCATCCCATAAGCGTATGAGCCAACTCAATAGGGGCTCCCCAGACCTTTGTTTGTATTGTTTTGCCAGCTCATGGAGTTTAGTTTGTGTAAACTCCCGTACTTCTTCAATTTCAACATCTCTGGGGTTGCGATAATGCACCTCCCCATCTGCCATATCCTCTCTATCATGTTGCCGTTTCCTATGCTTAGTAATGAGAGGTCTGGCATACTTTTTCTTTGCCACTAGCAGATTATCATCTGAAACATCAAACTCTATCTCCTCATCCTCACTATCATTTGAGGAGAGCACATCCTCACAATCCCAATTTTGGGATGTGACAATGGCACGTACCCTGGCTTTACTAACAGGTTTACGCCCCTTCCTTTTCCTTAAGGCATTAATTGATTTGGTCATGAGGGCTGCACACCGCTCTTGCAAATCATCAGCCCGACTAGCGGTTGAACGTACACACTCTGAAGCAACTGCTAGCTGGTCTTTTAATACCTTAACTTCTGCCTCTGCCTTCTCCCTTCTATGTGATTCAGTATAGAGAGCATGGAGGAAGTACCAGCCCACTGTGGACACTTTCCTCTTCTCTTTCTCACTTAAATCCAACCCCTTAAGGCTAAAATCTACAAAATAATCTGAGACTTTATCACCCCAAGTCTGCTTCAAGGGAGAAGCATACTTCACAAATTCTTTAGCAAGAGGCTCCCACTCATTGTTTCTGGCCCAGATAGGTAAGCTGCACACTTTCTTCTGGTCACCAGAACCCTCTGCAGCCTTGCTTTTCCTAAACAGCTTACACAGCATTTTACCTAGCACAAGCTACACAACACACTACAGAAAAACAAGTCTGCTTCAATTGAATTATAGCACAGATCCCGGACGAGCCCCCAAATGTTTTGCTTGCGTCTATCTAGCAAGGTTACTCTGTGGTATAACAAGGAAGCTGAGACTTCTGCAGTGTGTAAATGTGCTTTTACTATACAAGATGCTGTACATACAAAACTATTACAATATTAGGACTACAATACAAGACTGACAGATATCTATAACAAGCAAAATGCCTAGAAAATAGAACAGCCTATGGTCTATAACAGTATAAATACATTTAAGTTACTTATCTTCTGTTACTCGTGATCTCCATTGGCAATGATTCTTTTTGAAGACCAGGTTCTGTTCTTCTTATGATGAGTGGCTTCTTTTGATGTTACAGCAATATGTGTGTCCTAGCTTATGCCTGCTTTTATGTGTTAGGCTGAGTTACCAAACAACAGAAAACATACCTGTTTACTGTAGCTGTATTCAACAATGGACTGTTTAATTCAACAATGCTATCTACCTATTGTCTACTTAAACCAAATCTGTCAGTAATCTAACAGTCATTCTTTCAGTTTGAGAGCTGAAAGAAATCTCAAACAAGTAATGTCTTACTTGTTTACTGTAGCTATAGACATGAATACAACAATGGTATCTAAATCCATTGTATGAAAACAGCATTTGTTTGAGAAATCTACTCAAACCAAAAGACTGACAGTAATCTGACCAACTCACTGTTGTAAAATTGTCCCATGTATCCTATGTCTGAGTAATATAATAAAAATCATATTTTTAACAAACGCAACACAGACAGTAGTCTTCAGAACAAATGTCCCTAAGGGAAGATTTCCCTTAGCCCAGGTTCACACTGGGCTGCGGGAGTGAAGCCGTGCGAGTTCAGCTGAACTCGCACAATTTCACTCTCGCTGGCAGTCCCGATTTCAGACGCGATTACAAAGACATCTGTGCAGGTTTCTGCACAGATGTCAATCTAAATCGCGGCCGAAATTGCAAAAAGTAGTACAGAAACTACTTTTTGAAATCGGTGCAGCGCCGCAGATGCGGCGTCGCACCGATTAGGACAGTGCCATTGCCAGCAATTTGCGGAAAATATTGCCGTTTTGACATGCGATTTGACATGCCAAATCGCATGTAAAAACGCACCAGTGGGATTTTATATTGCTTTTCTGGAGACAACTGAAAATGTTGAATTTTCCCATATCTTGCAGTATCAGTGATAATTTTTATAACAAAGCCATATCACACAGCGATGAGGCACGGTTTAATTTTTGTTTTTTAAAGCTAATTTTAACTTGAAGTTAATATAAGTTAATATTGGTTAAAAAGGTAGAATCAAGTGCAGCAAAATCACCCACTCATTCCTTGTGTTATGCTTTTGGAGGTGTAGCCCCCTCCTAGTTAGGTGCCACGATTAGGTGAATTTAGTTTTGTCTCACTGTATCCAGCATGGCTGTGTTGATTGTTTTGGTCTATTCTATGTTTCATAAGTTGCAGGATTGACTGCTTCCCCTTGATTTGTCCAGAAAGCTCTGGAAATTAGTGGGCAGGAAGAGTCTAAACAGCAACTAAATATTTATACAACCCTGGCCAATCTCTGGGGAGGATTGCCCAAATGGTAGCTGGGAGTCTGTAATAAATACTCAGACCCAGAGCAGCCAGGTATTTTTCCTTAGAAAGAGATCACAGCCTAAGGGGGGCTGCTTGCCCCCGTAGGCTATCCTGCCATGTGCCTGTGGGGCATTAAGGCCCCAGGCCTGGGCAACCTGAGGGCCTACTTCGTAGGAAGCTGCAGGAAGCTGACTGAGGGTTTGTTGTCTGAGGATATAGTCTGGTATCACAATGTGTTGCATGAATTTTGGAAGCAGTGTTAATTTTGGCATTAGATTTTGATTTTGTTTTAGTCACAGTCTTTTGACTAAAAAGCCATTTTAGTTTTAGTCCCATTTTAGTCATCTGCAATTGTTTTAGTTTTAGTCGTATTTAGTAGACTAAAATCATTTTAGTTGACTAAAATCGAATTAGTTTAGTTAAATTGTAATGCAATATTTAAGAATCTCTCTAGAATTTGCAAACTTATTATATACTTTTGGAGTAAAAAAATCGAATATTATTTATGATATTACGGTTTGAACAGACTCACAGATTTAGGCTCTCTGGACGGTCTGAGGAGGCATGTATTGCTGCACAGTGCTCTGGACAGTGGTCTGAGAAGGCCTGTAATTCACAGTGCTATGGACGGTAATCTGAGGAGGCCTGTAATGCTTCATAGTGCTCTGGACAGTGGTCTTAGGAGGCCTGTAATGCACACAGTGCTCTGGACGGTGGTCTGAGGAGGAGGTCTGTAATGCTGCACAGGGCTCTGAACAGTAGTCTGAGCTGGCCTGTAATTCACAGTGCTCTGGGCAGTGGTCTGAGGAGGCCTATAATTCACAACGCTCTGGATGGTGGTCTGAGGAGGCCTGTAATGCTGCACAGTGCTTTGGACAGAGGTCTGAGGAGGCCTTTAATGCTGCACAGTGCGCTGGACAGTAGTCTGAGCTGGCCTGTAATTCACGGTGCCCTGGACATTGGTCTAATGGGGCTTGTAATTCACAGTGCTCTTGACGGTGGTCTGAGGTGGCCTGTAATGTTGCACAGTGCTCTGAACTGTTGTCTGAAGAGGCCTATAATGCACAAAGTGCTCTGGACATGGACAGTCTGAGGAGGAGGCCTGTAATGTCTTACACACAGTGCTCTGGGTGGCCTGAGAGGCCTGTAATGCTGCCAGTGCTCTGGAGGGTGGTCAGAGGGGAGGCCTGTAATGCGCAGTGCTCTGAGATGGTGGTCTGAGAGGCCTGTAATGCTACACAGTGCTCTGAGGGGAGGCCTGTAATCAGTGGTGTAGCGTGGGTTGTGAGAACCTGGGGCAAGGCAAGTCATTTGTGCCCCCTAACCCGCAAGCTTCCCTTTTTTTCAGCTAGCTCTGGTCTGGTCCCATGATCCTCTATGTTAGTCTGCGGTGGCTGCAGGGGAGAGGACAGCATGCTTGACAATGGCTGGTAAAGCATGGAGTGGTGACATCACCCCATAGGTTCCTATGTCCCATCTATTGTTGGCACTCCCTCCTCTCCCCTTGCATACACCACTGGCTCACACAGGGGACAACATGACCAGACAGCCTAAATATAGGTGTTTACATCTTTTCTACACAGGTTAGCCATCATAGGCGTTAGGAGGGGGGATGGGAGATTTTTTAAGGCTAGCTAGGTTTAAACTGGAAATTCTAATTTAAATCCTCCCCATTGTTGGGTATTGGTGGAGTTAATTAAATCCTTTGTGCTGCATTAGTGGCCACTGACAGTTTTTTTTACCCATTCAAACACTATCACTGGTCACAAATGCATCAGTGACCAGTGGCAAAACAATAATTCTTCTTGCTGCATGACTTTGTTAATGAATTGTGTATGCAAGGTCCTATGTGCTGCCACTTTCCACAATTGTTTAAAGGGATACTGTTGGTTAAGAACAAATGCTCACATCAATCAATGTGTCCCCATGTATATCAATAAAGATGTATTAGTAGTGATGTGGCTCTCTATATTCCACTAATTATATCTAATATCTAATAATGTGAATATTGTGCATTAAAGGATAAGTTCACTTTTTTTTCTAAATTCCAGCTCCTCTATGTACCAATATAGCATTCATAGACTTTTTTTGCAAAAATATCAAAGCTTTCCATAAAATTTACAGACACTTACCTTATTGTCCTCCACCCATGTTTCCAAACATATCTATTACTTCTGTCTTACTTCCTTACAGACTGTAGGTCATGACACAGGAAGGAGTTGACCAGCTGATCTCATTAGCACACACACACCCTGCATCATCCACCCACCCACTCCCAGCTGCACGTTTTTTAAATGAAATGCAATCAATCAGTGATCACCCTTCTCACTAAATACACAATATACAATCAGATTGCACAGTGTATGGCCAACTTTATACAAGTACATAGGAGGGAGTGGACAGAAACACACATCTCGCATTCCCACATGCATTTTTTTTTTGCGAGGGGGGGAGGCGTTTTAGAGCATTTTCACTCATCACACATAGGGCAGCCCATCCACCTTTATGAGCTGCTCCACACGCAGCAATCGCCCCAAAGAAGCTTCAGAACTTTTTTTTAGAGTGGAGCTTTGTTGCGTTTTTTACTGCAATTTTTGGTGCAGCACATTTCTGAAATGCAAAGAAATGCACAGATGTGAATTGAGCCTCATTGTTCTTGTGTTAATGCACCAATTTCACTTTTAGGCCCCATTCATATCTAGCATAGTGGGAGCGCACATTTTGTGGCTTGTTTTTCCTGTGACACGCATAGGGCAGCCCGTTGTTTTTAACCACTTGCCGACCGCTGCACGCCGATGTACGTCGGTAGAATGGCATGTGCAGGCAGATTGGCGTACAGGTACGTCCCTTTAAATCTGCCGCCCAGCGAGTGCGGCCGTGGGTCCCGGGAACTCGATGTTCCCGGGAGTCCTACGATTGCGATCGGCAAGAGCAGAACAGGGGAATGCCTTTGTAAACAAGGCATTCTCCTATTCTGCCCAGTGACACTGTCACTGATGACCGTTCCCCGTGATCGGGAACGGTCATCAGTGATGTGTCACATGTAGCCACGCCCCCTCACAGTAAGAATCACTCACTAGGGCACACGTAACCCCTACAGTGCCACCTAGTGGTTAACCCCTTCACTGCCAGTGTCATTTTTACAGTAATCAGTGCATTTTTATAGCACTGAACGCTGTAAAAATTACAATGGTCCCAAAATAGTGTCCAAAGTGTCCGATGTGTCCGCCATAATGTTGCAGTCACGATAAAAATCGCTGATCGCCGCCATAACTAGTAAAAAAAATAATTACTAATAAAAAAGCCATAAAACAGTCCCCTGTTTTGTAGAAGCTATAACTTTTACGCAAACCGATCAATAAACGCTTATTGCGATTTTTTTTTTACCAAGAATATGTAGAAGAATACGTATCGGCCTAAACTGAGCAAATTTTTTTTATTTTATATATTTTTTGGGGATATTTATTATAGCAAAAAGTAAAAAATATTGAATTTTTTCCTAAATTGTCGCTCTATTTTTGTTTATAGCGCAAAAAATTAAAACCGCAGAGGTGATCAAATACCACCAAAAGAAAGCTCTATTTGTGGGAAAAAAAGGATGTCATTTTGTTTGGGAGCCACGTCGCATGACCGCAGCAATATTGTCCGGGGCTTAAGTGGTTAAAGGGTTGTGCAATATATTTATACACTATGCAATCTGATTGTATATTGTGTATTTAGTGAGAAGGGTGATCACTGATTGATTGCATTTCATTTAAAAAACGTGCAGCTGGGAGTGGATGGGTGGATGATGCAGGGTGTGTGCTAATGATGTCAGCTGATCAATTACTTCCTGTGTCATGACCTACAGTCTGTAAGGAAGTAAGGCAGAAGCTATAAATACGTTTGGAAACATGGATAGAGGACAGTAAGACATGCACTAGATATAGTAAGATATTTACAAAAAGGTGAGGGGTGTACTAATTTTTGTGAGATATATATATATATATATATATATATATATATATATATATACACACAGTATCTATATATCTACATATATATATATATATATATACAGTGAGGGAAAAAAGTATTTGATCTCCTGCTGATTTTGTATATTTGCCCATTATATGTAACAGTGTAAATTTGCTGTCCCCTCAAAATAATTCAGCACACAGCCATTAATGTCTAAACCCCTGGCAACAAAAGGGAGTACACCCCTAAGTTAAAATGTCCAAATTGGACCCAAAGTGTTAATTTTTTGTGTGGACACCATTATTTTCCTGCACTGACTTAACCCTCTTGGGCATAGAGTACACCAGAGCTTCAAAGGTTGCCACTGGAGTCCTCTTCCACTCCTCCATGATGACATCACGGATCTGGTGGATGTTAGGGACCTTGCACGTCCGACACCTTCCGTTTAAGGATGCCCCACAGATGCTCAATAGGTTTTTTGGTCTGGAGACATCACCTTTACCCTCCCTCAGCTTTTTTATCAAGGCAGTGGTCATCTTGGAGGTGTGTTTGGGGTCATTATCATGTTGGAATACAGCCCTGCCCAGTCTCCAAAGGGAGGGGATCATGCTCTGCTTCAGTATGTCACAGTACATGTTGGCATTTATGGTTTCCTCAATGAACTGTAGCTCCCCAGTGCTGGCAGCACTCATGCAGCCCCAGACCATGACACTCCCACTACCATGCTTGACACGCTTAACACCATCTGAACCCAATAAGTTTATCTTAGTCCCATCAGACCACAGGACATGGTTCCAGTAATCCATGTCTTCTTGTTTTTAGCAAACTGTTTGCGGGCTTACTTGTGCATCATCTTTAGAAGAGGCTTCCTTCTGAGATGACAGCCATGCAGACCAACTGATGCAGTGTGTATTGTCTGAGCACTGACAGGCTGACCCCCCACCCCTTTAACCTCTGCAGCAATGCTGGAAGCACTCATACGTCTATTTTCCAAAGGCAACCTCTGGATATGACGCTGATCACGTGCTCTCAACTTCTTTGGTTGACCATGGCGAGGCCTGTTCTTAGAGGAACCTGTCATGTTAAACTGCTGTATGGTCTTGGCCACCGTGCTGCAGCTCAGTTTCAGGGTCTTGGCAATCTTCTTATAGCCTAGGCCAGTGTTTCTCAACTCCAGTCCTCAAGGCGCCCCAACAGGTCATGTTTTCAAGCTTACCATTATTTTGCACAGGTGATTTGATCAGTTTCACTGCCTTAGTAATTACCATAGCCGTTTCATCTGAGGGAAATCCTGAAAACATGACCTGTTGGGGCGCCTTGAGGACTGGAGCTGACAAACACTGGCCTAGGCCATCTTTATGTAGCGCAACAGTTTTTTTTTCAGATCCTCAGAGAGTTCTTTTCATGAGGGGCCATGTTGAACTTCCAGTGACCAGTATGAGAGATTGAGAGTGATAAGACCAAATTTAACACACCTGCTCCCCGTTCACACCTGAGACCTTGTAACACTAACGAGTCACATGACACCGGAGAGAGAAAATGGCTAATTAGGCCCAATTTGGACATTTTCACTTTCGTTGCCAGCGGTTTAGACATTAATGGCTGTGTGTTAAGTTATTTTGAGGGGACAGCAAATTTACACTGTTATACAAGCTGTACACTCACTACTTTACATTGTAGCAAAGTGAAATTTCTTCAGTGTTGTCACATGAAAAGATATAATAAAATATTTACAAAAATGTGAGGGGTCTACTCACTTTAGTGAGATACTGTGTGTGTTTGTGTAGCGCCCCTTTACTTTCAGGGGTGCTATGTACTTAAATTTAGGGGTTTGGTCTGAGCCAGTAGCCAGGCTCAGACCACTTTGATTATTAGGACTAGCTTCTGCCTATGTAATGCAGCCTGATGTACAGTTCCCTTTTCGAGACCTCCCTTGCACCTCCCAAGTGGAAGGTGGGCTACGTAAAAGCCTCCTGCGGCCGCGGTAGAGGTCCACCCCAGCGCCTGCCTGAACCAGAGCTCCGAACTGGAGGGACCTCCAGGAGATCCACGTCAGGGGACGGTAAGGAGGCTGGGGACAATACAGTACAGAGTTTGCCGGGGAAGGGAAAGAAGCTTGCGCCCCGCACAACTGGGGATGTGCGGACAGCCAACCCGCGTAAACATTCTATCTTTGGGGACAGTGCATCTGTGTCTACCGGGAATTACTTGCCTGCAGAGATGTACGACCCCTTTGATCTAGACTCATCATCTGATGTGGGTGATGATTTTGCCATCGATGAGGTGTTTGGTAAGAAGGGTTGGGATAGGATGCCAGTGACTTCTCCCCGTAGCTTTCGGGAGGGATCACCTATGGACTCTGGGGAAACTACAACCCAGCTGGAAGCTCCTACTCCAGCAGAAGGCCCTGTCTCCCTACCCGCTTTGCCTGCTCCGGAACCCTCTAGGTCTCTTATTACGGAGGCTCGCCCAACTTTGCGGCCACCTATGCCTCAGCCAGAGCCTGTGCTATTAAAGAGATCTCTGGATGCCATCGTACTTCCTGGAGCAGGGGACCGGGCCACTATGCCGCCTTTAGCCCGGTTACAGCAGCTCCTTAACAGAAATATCGCCACTAAATATGGATGGGAATACCCATACGTTCCCAAGGAACTACTTTTTGAGATCGAGGCCTACAGGGACCGGTGGTACTCTGATTTCATTTGGGACTATCTGGAAGTAAAGAAAGGCCACCGGTACTTCAAATGTTCTGCCGCCATGGCAGATCGCTTTAAAGGGTGCCGAGAGGACTGGACTTTTGGTCGGCACATTCATGCAGACAGAGTGGTGATCTACACTAAGGACAGAGACAGTGTTGTGTATTCCATTGAGACACTTGACAAAGAATGGAAAACCCTTGTCCTTTCAGACCCACACTACTACCTCTAGAGTGAGAACTTGTGTTTTTTTTTTCTCACTCTAGAAACCAATTTGCCTGAACATGTAACTTTGTCCCTGCCAGGGAATCTACTCAGTTGAGGAGCCGGAGAGCTGTTCCATGTTTGTTTTTACTCTCTCCTCCTCAGCCAACGGAAAATAAAGTTTTTTTAAAGAACTGAACTTTGGGGTAGATTTAGCTAGGGTCTAAGTTGAAGCCGCCGTGATCAAGATGGGGAATGTTTATAACAGTGATGCATTTCCATGTGAGATAGTGCCAGATGCTATGATGGTTGCACTACCACCAGGTGGCGGTGTTTTGCAGAACTTTCCTAAAGTATAACATATGCTAGGATTAGAAAACGTTGGTGCACTTAGTGAAGGGAGTTATCTTTCTTCAGGGAGATGGCTCACTTCTTTTGTACAGCAGCTAGATAGGATGTTTTGTTCTGTGTGTGTTTTCTCTCCCTCTGCAGGTGAACTACTAGCAACCTCCGGAGAATGGGTGGAGTGGTAGTTTAGAGGGGGGTGGAATTGATAATGTATATTATGCCATGCTAATGTGACATTGAAAATGGGATGTCAATGTTTGTACTCTTTGTTATTTCTTTCTTCCTCTCTTTTATTCCTGTCCTCTCCCATTATATTGGTTCCGGCACAAAAATTCTAAATTTTGTATATAGTTCGGAAATAAATCTGCGCTTGCTCAGGCTTGAGGGGCACAAATTTATTTCAGACACTGGGGACAGTTTCTATCTTAGAGGGGGGTGTAGGTAGCGCCCCTTTATTTTCAGGGGTGCTATGTACTTAAATTTAGGGGTTTGGTCTGAGCCAGTAGCCAGGCTCAGACCACTTTGATTATTAGGACTAGCTTCTGCCTATGTAATGCAGCCTGATGTACAGTTCCCTGTGGCCTGTAGGTGGCACTGCCATCTTGGGTCAGGGTTGAACCGTGGGTGGCATTGCTATTCCTTAGGGTGTCCTCTCTTGGCAGTGGTACGGTGGGCGTGGTTAACCTGCTGTGCATGCTGGGAGAGAATATATAACGGGCAGACGCCATCTTTTGGGGAGCAGTTTGCGTTACCTGGCCCTCCAGGCCAGGGGTGCGCGTGTGTAACAGTCTCAGGCACCTTTAGCCTGGGGCTGCAACTCTACTATTGGGCTCAGCACCTTTAGCTGGGACCCATCCCCGAAAGAGGAATCCCAGGGTGCCCTTGCGAGGGAACCCGCTCTAAGAAGAGGAGGCTGGGGGAGGACCTTTCTGAAGGACCGGTGAGAGTTCACGGTGAAGGAGAGGCCCGGTAACCTTCTGGAGGGTTTCAAGATTCACTACAGGCCTTGCAACGTGCTGTCACCGTCACCTGTCCTTGTGTTGCATGTGCTGAGAAGTTTGGGACTTAAAGATTCTTTGGTAGAGGATCTCCCGATCGTATCTCTAGGAAAAGTCAAGTAAAAGTTCGAGCATCACTCCGGCTGCTGGGATCTGCTCTTACAGGGAACTGTCCGGGTGAGCTAAACCCACTCGGGATCGAGTGGCGACTACAATATTAGTTTGTGCCAGGACCTATCTCCCAACACCTTGCTGTCCTTTTTCTCATCCATCTTTACTGTCTATTGAACTTTGCTTATAAAAATAAACTCAACATTGGAGTTTAAAGTGGTGTGGACATTGGCCTTTCTTGGGAAAAATAGAGACTTGTCCCTACAAACTAGGAGATGAGAACCAACTGAAGGAGAATGCAGCTGCGGGACCCAAAAATCTGTTAACACCACTCGACCTCTTAAAGGGAGGATACGGGCATATAGTGCGGTGTGCCTTGACCTGCAAACGAGCCAACGGCAGGGAAAATGTCCGTGTGCTACATATGTATGTATATGTATATATACAGTGGGGCAAAAAAGTATTTAGTCAGCCACCAATTGTGCAAGTTCTCCCACTTAAAAAGATGAGAGAGGCCTGTAATTGTCATCATAGGTATACCTCAACTATGAGAGACAAAATGTGGAAACAGATCCAGACAATCACATTGTCTGATTTGGAAAGATTTGTTTTTGGAAATTATGGTGGAAAATAAGTATTTGGTCAATATCAAAAGTTCATCTCAATACTTTGTTATATACCCTTTGTTGGCAATGACAGAGGTCAAACGTTTTCTGTAAGTCTTCACAAGGTTGTGACACACTGTTGCTGGTATGTTGGCCCATTCCTTCATGCAGATCTCCTCTAGAGCAGTGATGTTTTGGGGCTGTCGCTGGGCAACACAGACTTTCAACTCCCTCCAAAGGTTTTCTATGGGGTTGGGATCTGGAGACTGGCTAGGCCACTCCAGGACCTTGAAATGCTTCTTACGAAGCCACTCCTTCGTTGCCCGGGCGGTGTGTTTGGGATCATTGTCATGCTGAAAGACCCAGCCACGTTTCATCTTCAATGCCCTTGCTGATGGGAGGAGGTTTGCACTCAAAATCTCACGATACATGGCCCCATTCATTCTTTCATGTACACGGATCAGTCGTCCTGTTCCCTTTGCAGAGAAACAGCCCCAAAGCATGATGTTGCCACCCCCATGCTTCACAGTAGGTATGGTGTTCTTTGGTTGCAACTCAGCATTCTCTCTCCTCCAAACACGACGAGTTGTGTTTCTACCAAACAGTTCTACTTTGGTTTTATCTGACCATATGACATTCTCCCAATCCTCTTCTGGATCATCCAAATGCTCTCTAGCAAACCTCAGACGGGCCCTAAAATGTACTGGCTTAAACAGGGGGACACGTCTGGCACTGCAGGATCTGAGTCCCTGGCGGCGTAGTGTGTTACTGATGGTAGCCTTTGTTACGTTGGTCCCAGCTCTCTGCAGGTCATTCACTAGGCCCCCCCGTGTGGTTCTGGGATTTTTGCTCACCGTTCTTGTGATCATTTTGACCCCACGGGGTGAGATCTTGCATGGAGCCCAAGATCAAGGGAGATTATCAGTGGTCTTCTATGTCTTCCATTTTCTAATTATTGCTCCCACAGTTGATTTCTTCACACCAAGCTGCTTGCCTATTGCAGATTCAGTCTTCCCAGCCTGGTGCAGGTCTACAATTTTGTTTCTGGTGTCCTTCGACAGCTCTTTGGTCTTCACCATAGTGGAATTTGGAGTTTGACTGTTTGAGGTTGTGGACGGGTGTCTTTTATACTGATAACAAGTTCAAACAGGTGCCATTAATACAGGTAATGAGTGGAGGACAGAGGAGCCTCTTAAAGAAGAAGATACAGGTCTGTGAGCGCCAGAAATCTTGCTTGTTTGTAGGTGACCAAATACTTATTTTCAACCATAATTTGCAAAAAAAAATCTTTCCAAATCAGACAATGTGATTGTCTGGATTTGTTTCCACATTTTGTCTATCATAGTTGAGGTATACTTATGATGACAATTACAGGCCTCTCTCATCTTTTTAAGTGGGAGAACTTGCACAATTGGTGGCTGACTAAATACTTTTTTGCCCCACTGTATATATATATATATATATATATATATAGTATATATACCAAAATATATGTAGCGACCTCACCCCTCTCACCCCTTCTCATTCACGGCTTGTCTGTCTCGTCTCGGGGTTAACACTGGGGGGAGGGATGAAATACACCACGGCCCATTTCCTCCAATGTGTAGAGGTGAAGGCCAGAACTATCGGGTTTTGTGTATGTGTCCCAGAGTCAAATTCTCTCCTCGGATTGACTCCCCTTTGCTCCTAGTAACCAGAGTTTCACACACTGAAAGGGTCCAAATTGTATTTATTCTCCTCAATAAATAGTCATACAGCACAGACAGGTTGAGACCCATATACCACTTCAGTATTTGTGGGGAGTAGGCCAAGGCACAATTCTTCTAGATAGAGATAACCACTGTAGTGTCATCAGTGGCGAATAGTCATTGCCACTGACTATATTGAACAGAACATGAATTACATTTGCTATCGTAGCCCCTATCAGGGGAAGGACATCCGTCCAAGACAGTTACCGGAGGCCTCTCCGTCACCAGCAATGCTGCGCTGGACTCTCTGGAGAAGTTCCGCTCACCGGCCTCCTCGTCTCAGACACGGGCACCCAAGGAGTTAGGGCCCCCTCTGATACCTCCACCCTCGCGGAACTCAGTCAAAGGTACTGAGCTCCAGGCTTCCGCCATAGTACCTCACCCCAGGCTAAAGGTGCCTGAGATGGACTCCATCTCCCGCTCCGGCCAGGTCAAGGGCACCTGGGCTCGAAACTCCGGAACGCCAGCACCCAAGCTGAAGGTGCCTGGGTGCGGCTGCGTCCTCCGACTCTGAACCCCAAGGTCAGGGCGTCCGCCCCTTTTATCTCCTCTCCCTTTGCGTCACAGCGGGTTCCCCGCCCGCTGTACCAGCGCCAGGAAAGGACAAAAAGGGAAGCAGTCTTGCAGTGAGTGTTCAACTCCAGCCAGGGTGACAGCGCCACCTGCAGGCCGCAAGGAACCTCACACCACCAGAGTCCTCCAAGAACCACAAAAGGATCCCAGATTCCCTAACAATCAATGCATCTGGGTTACACTACCACCCAGATGCCTCCCCTAAAATCAAACACCCGCTACATATATATATATAGAAAAAATTCAAAGGGTTAAATACAAAACCCTACTGGGTATGGATCTCAACTTCACGGTGCTGCAACAAGTATTATAGTGTGAATATGACATATGTAGCTTCCATGAACTGAAATATTTAAAAATAACCCTACTGGGTAGTGAGTCCAAATCACCGGTGCTGAAAGCAACCTCAAAGATGTGTAAATAAAGCAAATAAATAAAGTATAGAAACATTTGTATTATATTCATCAAATATAATAATTCAAAGATAGCCCTACTGGGTTGTGAATTCAAATCACCAGTGCTGCAAGAACACACAATTGTGCAAATATATAAACAAACTAATTTTATTTAACAATCAATAAAAAGTTTGTCCAAAAGACATGGCTATGGATGAACTTTTTATTGATTGTTATAAAAATTGGTTTGTTTATGTATTTATATATTTTCATAATTGTAGAGAGAGAGAGAGAGAGAGAGAGAGAGAGACCCCTAAAGACATGGCTATGGATGAACCTTTTATTGAGAGAGAAAGAGATCCCTATCTTCAGGCTGTTCTCTGTCCCAGTCTCTGTACGTACAGTACCTTCCATGCCAGTCTGCTAACTGCTAAGTAGTAAGCATGCTACAGATTTGCTTTCTGGGAGCGGAAGCACTCGCGGGCTCTACACAGGCGGAGCTCCGAGAGAACTGGAAGTTCACCAGGGTAAACACATTTTTTTTTTTTTTCATTCATTAACGAAAACGTAATTTCTTTTTGTCATAGTTTTCATCAGTGGCCAAAAATGCGGTGTACTTTTCGTTTCATTTTCATCACTGTAAAAAGGCTGCTAACTAAAAGTTTGATGAAAATGTTTTAAGTGACGAAATTAACACTGATTGGAAGGAGGCAACCATCTTTTTAAGGACATTTGTGGGTACAGACTGGAGAGAGAGATCCTAGAAACTTTGGGCTAAGGCCATTCCCTCATGAGTCAGAGTCAGCTGTGTGTGTGTAAAAAGGACATAGTGTCCAGTGTCCTGAAGAGCTTAGTCTATTTAATTCTCAGTAAAAGGACTTTTTTTTGACTGTTCACCAGAAGAAGATTGCCATCCTCAAATTTGCTACAGGCTCATAACTCTATAGAAGATATGTGTCTTCCCATTTCTACATAGTTTTTTGGAGTATCCCACTCAATTTCCTATAACCCTATCCAAGTTACCCAAAAATAAAACATCAAAAAGAAAACCTTCGGACTGTTCTGTGGGGCAACTATTGGGAAAGGGAAACCATGGGCATCTTTCGAATGGCTCCTATGGGGGTGGCGCTATAGAAGGAATTACCACCTTAATATTCTGATTAAATCAAGTATTTAGAAATCAATTTTCACCTTCATTTTAATTGAGATCAACCAGTTTTGTGGAATTGAATCAAAGATCAATGTAGGAACTACGTGGAAACTATTCAGGCTGCCATTGGTGGCCTCCTTCTAAAAATGCTAGTTATATAAAGTGTCTTACTTCAGTTCTTCTAGGTCACAAGCCTGCAACAATAAGGCAGAAAATTAAAGTAAAAGAAAAAGTCTGAAATCTTTATCTCCGGGCCAGTGAATAAGAATGCAAATCTTTTTTTTTTGTTTTTTTTTTACTTTCTGACTTACTAAAATGTGAACTGTTCTATTGTCTCACCTGCCTCACAAGCTTGAATAATATTCTGTGCAAGCAGTATGTAGTAAGGATTTTCAAATTACGTTATTCTTATTGGAAAAACAAAACAAAATAACCAATCGGAATTCATTATGTTCCTGTATTAGAGTGACTGAAAAATGTAATCCAGGCCACTGACCACATTTGTTGCTTCACCTCACGTTCTAATTTCATGATGTTGCTGGTTGAAGTTATCAGGACCTTGTTGTGAGAACCCAAGATGGCCTCTTCTGAAAGCCAATGAGAAGCATCCACGTCCTCACTTGGGTATTGGAAGGAGGACCCTTACATTCCGGAAGAAAGGAATCTTGGGAACTGCCTGTCAGGTGACCATGATTTCAGGTTAAAAAAACAAGGGTATTCGTGTTTGTTTGTTTTTTTATAAGATCTAATAATTAGCTTAAGGGGGTGCTGTGGGCAAATTTATTTTTTTTTGTTTTTGTTTTTTACCCAGAGATGCTTTGCTTAGCTAATACAGTAATTTCCTTGGAAACATTTGTTACAGCTACTCATTCCCACCCCTATCTCAAATGTAAGGAAGGGCCTGATCTTGAAGATGTTGATAAGTTGAGTTGGCTCACCCTGTTTTCAATGTATTCCCTGTTTTAATATATTCCCTTGCCCCTTGGTACACTACCCTTATGCTGGCCAAAAATACGTATCCATATGGTAAAATGTACACATTCACCACTATTGTTATTTTCATATAATCTCTCAATTAAGCTCAAAATATGTACTCACTTGACAATACTCAGTTGTCTCCCACATTTTAGAAAAGAAGAAAATATTTTCCTTCTACATATGAAAGAATGATTAAGCCAGAATGTTAGATTTCCGTGAAGTATAAACCCCAGCAATTATGCTTGTAGTAGTCCCAGTGGGAAAGGTAACGCCGATTGTGCTCTGCTAATGATGCCACTGAGATAATCTATCGAAGGGGACTTGACTTTTCTTGCATGAGCTAAGCTGACACTGTGCCCTGCAGCATAGCCCTCAAATTAAAACTCTGAAATGGAATTGCTACTTTCTTCACATCCTCCAGGAGACCACACATGATTGTGGTATTATGCAAAGAATATACCAAAAAGGCAAGTTAATGAGGCTTTGGGGCACGCAAGACCCCTCAATTATGTGCGTCATGGAGTGTGATAGCATTCATTGTACTGTGCTAGAGGATAATGATAGAAATATTTTTGTAATTGATGTTTAGGGATTTATAAGCATACCTTCCACCAAAAATGCTGTATTTACAGAAGAAAGCAAATATTTAAGTATATCAGAAAATGTGCTTTGTGTGCAAATAGAATTTAAAATAGCAAAGTCAGTTTCTTTACAACCACATTATGAATGTTCATTGTGACCACTAATACCTCAATGTATTTTGTAGCATTGTACAATAATAGAGGTTTACGGTAAGTGACTGCAGAATCTGCCACACTAAAGCTTAATGTATATCTAAAGCCATTTTCTTTTAATTTTGGACAGAGTAGGGAAGTGTTAAAACCCTGTTTAAAAAAAAAAAGTGCTAAGTGGGAGACCCTGGCATTAAATTGTGTGACACGATCCCCTAGGTATAGATAAAGCAGAGACGTTGTAAGAGGGGAGCGGGGGGTGACACCCACCAGAGGTGTGACACACGGCACAACACAGTATTGAGAGGCGCCGCGTCGACCGCAGCTCTCTCCTCTTCCTCCTTCCCCTGCTGCGCCCGGCGCCCGCATGTCCTCAGGGAACCGGCACTGCAAACGGCAATTGTGACAGGCAGGCGGGGAGAGGTCACGGTGCCAGTGTCTTATCACAATTACACTCCTCAGACCGACGATGCTTAGGCTCCTCCTCCACACTGACAGTATATCCACAACAGGAGGAGGAGCCTAGGAATAGGGACATTTGTGTGTACAGAGCCGCACTGATCTGAGATCTGTAAATGTAGGGAGGGGAGGTATAAGAGGGGGGAACATTACATTAGGGGGATTACACCGGGGGGCATTACATTAGGGCAGTGGTTCTCAACCTGCGGGTCGTGACCCCCTCGGGGGTCGAATGCCAATTTGCCAGGGGTCACTAAATCCTGGGCTGTTCCTGAAGCCCGCACCGCTCTCCCAGCCTTTTTTGCGGCCGCCCAGCTGGGCTGTTCCTGGAGCCTGCGGCCTCCCACTCAGCCTCTTCGCAGCTGCCCATTCAGTTCACCTCATGTCTGGGGGGGGCAGAGACTAGAGGTCAGCTGACTGGTGAGGAATGTGAAGTGGGAGGGGCTGGAGGAGACCCTATCTCCTGATTTCAGCATAGGTGTCACTGCTGCGAGACACCACAAAGTCAGAAGCCGGAGGCACAGTGAGTAACACTACCTGTGATTATAGTAGCCATTAAAAGTCCCAACTACAGTTCTCAGATTAGCAGATGACCTTGATCAAGAGCACCCAAGTTGGCTAATCAAAACTCCCACCACGGCTGCCACTAATCCCAACTCCCCGCCAGCACTGCCACTCATCCCATCCCATCCCCCCCCCCCACCAAGGGGTAAGAGAAACAATAAAAATTGAGAATACATGGAAGGGAGAGGAAAAGAGGGGGAGGAACAAAGAAAAAAAGAGAGAAAAAATAAGCGAAAGAACAAGAAAGATGGCTAGGGAGAGGGATGGGGAAAAAAACAAGAAATTAGGATAGAGAGATAAAAGGGAAAGAAAGGAGAACCAAGAGAAAGGGTACATTTTAGGATGTACCACTCTAAGGGGTTTTAATACTGTACGAGTGGAAGGGACTTAGGGAGCGCTAAATGTCCGTGGGTTAAGGGTGCAAATTACTTGTCTTGCCTTGGGTGCTGCTGACAACTCACGCTATGAAAATAAGTTTACTGTTAGGGATCTCCAATGAAAATTTTATCAAGGGGTCACGGCACTGGAAAGGTTGAGAACCACTGCATTAGGGGGATTACACAGGGGGGGGATGTTACATTAGGGGGATTGCACAGGGGGGGTACATTGGGGGTTATTACACAGGGGGGGTTACATTAGGAGGATTACACAGGGGGGGCATTACATTAGGGGGATTACACGGGGGGCATTACATTAGGGGGATTGCACAGGGGGGCGTTACATTACGGGGATTGCAGGGGGGTAACATTAGGGGGATTGCACAGGGGGGATTGCACAGGGGGGGCGTTACATTAGGGGGATTACACAGGGGGGCGTTACATTAGGGGGATTGCAGGGGGGTAACATTAAGGGGATTACACAGGGGGGACGTTACATTAGGGGGATTGCAGGGGGGGTAACATTAGGGGGATTGCACAGGGGGGTACATTGGGGGGATTACACAGGGGGTTGTTATATTGGGGGATTACACAGGGGGGCATTACATTAGGGGGATTGCACAGGGGGGTGTTACATTAGGGGGGTAACATTAGGGGGATTGCACAGGGGGGGCATTACATTACATTAGGGGGATTAAACAGGGGGTGTTATATTGGGGGATTACACAGGGGGGGCATTACATTAGGGGGATTGCACAGGGGGGGGCGTTACATTAGGGGGGGTAACATTAGGGGGATTGCACAGGGGGGTTACATTAGGGGATTACACAGGAGGGCAGAGCTGTGCTGATGCGCTAGCCTGCTAAGTGCCCCGGATTGCTCATGCTCAGTGACCGGGGGGGGGGTGACACCATATTTTACCGCACCAGGTGACACCAACCCTAGTGACGCCACTGAGATAAAGTAAAAAATAAAAGCTTTCCACTGAATCATATCCAGGACAGTAGGATTGGGGATTTCAGTGTGCCAAAAGTCAAAACAGGGAAAGATGTGTCAATAAAACTCCATATTTATTGTAAAATTAAAATCAGCACATGATAAAAGCCACATAATATAAACTGCCATTCAAGTTCAGGGATATACACTCACCTGACACTTTATTAGGTACACCTGTTCAATTGCTTAGTAACACAACGTGAAAGGAGGTGATTCCAATGGGGTGATATATTCCAGGTCACTTCCACCATCACAAGGAGATAGGGGTATCTTGAATAGGAAGAACCCACTCAGTATGTGGGGGACTCTTACCGGAACTGGTGGACCTCCTAAAGAGCAAGGTCATATATGCCAGAAGATATAGCCCTCTGCAGGGTCTAAAGGTCCTCCTTGTCCCTGGAGCACTCCGGTAGTGGGGGGGGGGGAAGTCCTCCACAGTATCCAACTTGAATCTAAGAAGTCCCGTCTGAAGGGCGCACTGTGACATAAGTCACCAGTGCGGAAAGATAGAAAAGGCTCCAATGGTGTAGTAACGTTTAAAAAGGGGTAGCTTTTATTTCTAAGAGGTCCGGGTACAACCGCAATGAACATAAAAAAACAGCCAGCAAAAATGATAAAAATCACCCGTACTTCCGGAATCATGTGGGGTGTGTTTCGTCATACGTGACATCTTCCTGGGGCACATGATGATAGAAAGGCAAAAGTAACTCAAAATAAAGTAAATAATCACTTGTTACAACCAAGGTATGTAGAATACCATCTCTGAATGCACAACATATCAAACCTTGAAGAAGATGGGCTACAACGGCAGTGGACCACACCGGGTGCCACTCCTGTCGGCTAAGAACAGGAAACGGAGGCTACAAATCGCACAAGCTCTCCAAAATTGGACAATAGAAGACTAGAAATACAATGCATGGTCTTTTGAGTCTCGATTTCAGATGGCAGGGTCAGGCGTAAAAAAAAATTAAAGCATGGATCCATCCTGTCTTGTATAAACGGTTCAGGCTGGTGGTGGTGGTGTAATTGTGTGGGGGATATTTTCTTGCCACACTTTGGACCCCTTAGTACTAATCGAGCATCGTTTAAGTGCCATGGCCTACCTGACTATTGTTGGTGACCATGTCCATCCCTTTATGACTACAGTGTATCCATCTTCTGATGGCTACTTCCAGAAGAATATTGCATCATGTCACAAAGCTCAAATCATCTCAAACTAGTTTCTTGAACATGACAGTGCGTTCAGTGTACTCAAATGGCCTCCACAGTCACCAGATCTCAACCAAATAGAGCACCTTTGGGATGTGGTGGACAGGGAAATTCACATCATGGATGTGCAGATGACAAATCTGCAGCAACTGCGTGATGCTATCATGTCAATATGGACCAAAATCTCTGAAGAATGTTTCCAAAACCTTGTTGAATATATGCCAGGAAGAATTAAGGCAGTTTTGAAGGTAAAAACGGGTCTAACCTGGTACTAGCAAGGTGTACCTAATAAAGTGGCCGGTGAAACAACATATATTGTGGTGGAAGACACGTGGATCAACACGTTTCTCTTAGAACGGGCTTCTTCAGGATCCACTTCATTGTATTCATTATAAAATGTGGTAGTTGACAAATAACACAATAAACATATCATTACATAATGTACAGTGCATCCGAAAATTATTCACAGCGTTTCACTTTTTCCACATTTTGTTATGTTACAGCCTTATTCCAAAATGGATTCAATTCATTATTTTCCTTAAGATTCGAAAAACAATTCCCCTTAATGACAATGTGAAAGAAGTTTGTTTGAAATCTTTGCAAATTTATTAAAAATTAAAAACAAAAAAAATCCAATGTACATAAGTATTCACAGCCTTTGCTCAACACTTTGTTGACGCACCTTTGGCACCAATTACAGCCTCAAGTCTTTTTGAGTATGATGCTACAAGCTTGCCACACCTATTTTTGGGCAGTTTCTCCCATTCTTCTTTGCTGGACCACTCAAGCTCCAACAGGTTGGATGGGGAGCATCGGTGCACAGCCATTTTCAGATCTCTCCAGAGATGTTCAATCGGGTTCAAGCCTGGGCTCTGGCTGGGCCACTCAAGGACATTCACAGAGTTGTCCTGTAGCCACTCCTAAGTTATCTTGGCTGTGTTCTTAGGGTTGTTGTCCTATTGAAAGATGAACCCTAGCCCCAATCTGAGAGCCAGGGCGCTCTGGAGCAGGTTTTCATCAAGGATGTCTCTATACATTGCTGCATTCATCTTTCCCTCAATCCTGACAAGTCTCCAAGTTCCTGCCACTGAAATACATCCCCACAGCATGATTGTCAGGAATCAGCGGCTAAAGAGACCAGACACATAGCTACACAAGGGAAATTAGACCAAACAAAAGATATATATAATAAAGTGATATTTATGTACAGTGAAACACAGCAAACCATGAACACAGCAAACAGCAAACATGAATAACCCCAATCGACAAACAAGAACCAAACCCCCAATGAACAAGAACTACTAACAAACCTAACTACTGACAAGGTATCTAGAAACTAAACTACTGACTAAATACAAGCATATACAATGTAATGACAGGGGTATACAGGGATGCAAGGAAGGGGGGGATCATGACTGTACTGAGCAATGGGCGGCAGGAGCAAGGCAGAGGGGATCAAGGCTGGAAACTAAAGCAGGAACAGGACAGAGGGGTGCAGGCTAGATCAGGCAATCAGGAACAAAAGGTAGAAAGGAAGGAACCATAATTGTGACGCACTGGGCGAAGGGAGGAGAAGCCTCAAGTAATATATAATATGGCGGACTGGACCTTTATGTGTAATATGGTTGCTGTCAAAGCCCCTTAGATGTTTATATGGCTCTATCTTTGAGAGGACTTGTCCTAGATTGCTGCAACCACTGTTACCATTACAAGCCATACCCCTTTCCCCTCATTTGATTGCCCCCACATCCGCCGGGGCAAACCTATCCCATTTGGACTTTTGCACATGGTCTTGTTCTGGTATGATAATGATCTCTGTTCTATAACACCATATGTATGCAAAAAATCTCCTGAAGAAGCAGTGACTATTTCCACAAAACATGTCAAGCATGCTAATGTACAGTTGTTATAGGGTGAATTGGTAATATCAGCCTTTCCAGTGTCACCTTATTTGTGAATTTACAGTAATATACCCTTCTCTTTTTTCTTTTAAATAAACAATGTATGTTTTTAATATGTTGTTGTAAATTAAATAAAATTCAACTTTTTTTATATTTTTTAATTTTTATATTTATTCTGTATATCCCAAACATTTGTATGGTACCATAAACATCCATTGTTACCTCAACTCAAATTTCTCTATACATGACTGTTAGGACGCAGGCACCCTTCCCTTTTCGCTATATTTACTAATTCTTTTTAGCACTCCATTTAATGTGTATATCAAGCCATTTTTGTAGGTTTTGGATAGAGCTGTGTAGGGTTACAATTTCTGCATGTTTTTTTACTGCTATCTGGGGCACTGAGAGATTTCCCCTCACTTCCTGTCCTGCTGATAATGGTTTTAGTGAGAAAAAATCTGCAATAGGGACACAGACATAAATAAAAATCTGGCACAAGTTGTAGCCTTTAGCCTCGTACACACGATACGATTGTTGGCCAACCAAGCGTCTGATTTTTGTCAAAAGGGCGTGTGCCAGGATCTTGTCTTGCATACTAACGGTACATAATTGTCGTGCAACAAACACAAACGTAGTGACGTACTACGAGGAATTTCAGCTCTTGAGCGCCAACCTTTGGGCCCCTCCTGCTAATTTCGTGTTTGGTGCGCATTGATTCCAAGCAGCATGTTGATTCCAAGCAGATTTGTGTACTGACCATCAGAAAATCTGACGACAAATGTCCGCCAAAAATTTACTAGCCTGTCATCCAACATTTGTTGGTGGAAAATTGGATAACAATTGTCAAAAGGAGCGTACTAACGGTAAGATTTTAGGACAATAGTCTGTCAACAGACAATCCCTGCCAACAATCGTATCGTGTGTACGAGGCTTTATCCTTCTCAACTAAAAAGCATTTTTATTTCTGCCTGTGTTTCTCCTGACAAGTTAGACTCGCTTCCTATCATAAAATGTTAGCAAGCCAGAAAGAGAGGGGAAATCAGAGCTTCAGATAGCAGTGAAAAACCAGACAGGGGCTCTAATCCTTCCCCAACTCTATCCCCAAAGAAAAAGTTTGTGATGCGGTTCCCGCGTCGCTCCTCTCCCACAGGCTGCTCACACTGCCTTGTACGAACCGCTGCGGATGTCATTAACAAAGTTAGTTCACAGATATCAGTGCGAACTGTGATTTTGCACAGGAATCGGATCTCATGGGTGAGAACACCCATGCGATCCGATTCTATTGCGGAAAAAAAAAAGTCTGCACTATTTTCTGTACAAATCCAATGCGAGTTCAGCCATACAACTGTATGGCTGAACTCGCATTTCTCAGAGATCGCAAGTGATCGGCACCTGCGGTGCGGGTGCGAATCACGTGCAAATCACATGCTATCTCTGAGATCACGCTATTGTGAACCCGGGTTTAATCTCCTATCCGTACCTCTCAGTGTGTACAGATAAGATGCTTTCTAATTGGTCAGTACCGTCACATGGCCGGCACTGACCAATTGGACTCCATCTAGCCTGTCCTGTCAGCGCTGGAGGAAAGAAGGATTTCAAATCCCTGGACCAGTGAAGTGACGTCCCGGTGTCTAACAGCTGGGGATCGCAGGACTCCAGGTCAGCGAGACCGGGGGGGGGGGGGATGGGGAGGGGGTCCAGTGCAAGTTCACCTTACAGATTTTTCCGTAAAGGTGAACTTACCCTTTAAAGCATTAGTAATGTTATTTACCATTTAGACTTGGAGTCTATAGCTAAAACAGCTGGTGGGGTTTTTGTTTCTTTCCCTCACTTTCTGTCCTGCCAACAATGCTTTACCAGAGCGGAGAAAATCTGCAACAGAAACACCGAAAAAAAAACATGTTTTTTTAAAGGTGTTCTATAGTCACAGCATAAGCTTTTATTTTATAACATCAGCATTGTAGTAACAATACAAACAATAGTTATAATTGCCAATCCAATATAAACTTACTTGAAAAATCTCCCTTTATGTTAAGAGCTCTCCTTGTCTGCTAGCCATCTCTTTCCACAACTTCCTGAATTCCCTGCATGCTTTGCAGCTTCTCCTTAGTTTCAATGTCTAAGTGATAAATATCCCATGATAGCTTTCTGCCTGCAAGCAGTGATTCCTGTACTGACTCCGCCTCCTGAAACTCCTCCTCTCATCACCTATTCTCCGGGCATGTTAATTAACCACTTGCCGATACGCCACCGTCATTATACTGCGGCAGGTTGGCTCTATGTTCGTCGGTTCGTGCAATAGATACAGTAATATATAATAATAATAATAAAAATGGCATAAATCTATCTTCTATTTTGTAGACGCTATAACTTTTGCGCAAACCACGCTTATTGTGATTTTTTTTTACACCAAAAATATGTAGAAGTATACATGTTGGCCTAAACTGAGGTAGAAATTTGTTTTTTTTTATATAGTTTTTTTTTGGGGGGGGGGGAATTTATAATGACAAAAAGTAAAAAATATTGTTATTTCACTTTTTTTGTTTTTAGCACAAAAAATAAAAACCGCAGTGGTGATCAAATACCACTAAAAGAAAGCTCTATTTGTGGGCAAAAAAGGACATAAATATTGTTTTTGTACAACGTCGCACGACCACGCAATTGTCAGTTAAAACGACGCAGTGCCGTATCACAAAAAATGGCCTGGTCATTAAGGGGGTAAATCCTTCCGGGGCCGAAGTGATTAATTGATTTGACATGTTGACCATAGATACACTTTCGGTAAAGTATGGAGGGGTGGAATCCCTGGCAACTTTTTATTCCTGGCTGTGTCCAGTTTTTCATCCCCTTCCTGCCTAGGCCAATTTTCAGCTTTCAGTGCTGTCACGCTTTGAATGACAATTGCACGGTCAGGCAACACTGTACCCATATGAAATCTTTATCATTTTTTTTCACACAAATAGAGCTATCTTTTGGTGGTATTTAATCACCATTGGGTTTGTTTGTTTTTTTGCCACAACTGCCAAACTGATGGGTGGCACTGATGGGCAGGCACTGATGGACACTCAAAGGTGACATAAAAATCTCCTGCGCTCTCGGTGTATCGTCAAAACACAGGTAGTGTAATTCCGTCTAAAGGCAAAGTCTGAAGTCTTGCAGCCCTCCTCAGAACAATGGGTGTTCATATGGCTAGAGAAAACAAAGGAGAAAGGAGGGCGCACCAACCTAGTGCATTACCACTTAAACGTTTTATTTAAATTATAAAAAGTAGTAACACTCAAAGGTAGCATTGATTAGCAAAACTGATGGTCACAGATTGGCCTCACTGATGTGCACTGACTAGTGTCACTGATGGGCACAGACTGTGTCACTGATGGGCACAAAGTGGCATCACTGATGGGCACTGTTGGGGCTGCATTGTAATCAGGGCACTGATGATTAGTGCCCTGATTACCTTTAGACATTTTTTCCGGTGGGGAGATGCCAATTATCAGCTCTCCTCATCTCACACTCAGTGTGTCAGTGTGAGAGAGGAAAAGCTGATAAACTGCACTTCCTTGTTTACATGTGATTGGCTGTGATTGGACACAGCCGATCACATGGGTAAAGAGCCTCGGCCACAGCTTTTTGCTGAGATTGGGGTCGCGCCGTGTCCCAGGAACACGGCGCGCCCGCAATCGCAGCTATACTGGGCGCCGTCATATGACATTGTCCCTCAACGAGAGCCGCACCACTCCGCCATCATTTGACAGTTGGGCGGGCGTGAAGTAGTTATGGTATAACTAACGGCAAAACCTTATTCTTAGTGTTGGATGGAGTGGAGAGGGATTAGAACGCTTGTTGATCCTTATTGCTATCTGTGCCCCTGTTAGGGAGATTTGTCCTGTTTACCATTGTCGTGGAAAGTGAAAGTAAAAGAGGGTTGTCCCCAAAAAAGTAATAGAGGGAAAATCTGGTGAAGTCCTCGGGACCTGGGGGGTCCCCAAGGAATTCCCTTGAATTGCAAGGATACCAAGAGAATACCCTTTAGGACTATGTGGGCACTATCCGTGAGACATCAAATCATTATTTTAAGAAAAATTTTAAGTAATGTTTACTAATACATACAAAATAAAACCACTTCAATAAGCATACACATATTGCAGCATAAAAATTACAGAGAGGTAAGTATTACTCTAGGTAAGTAAAGTGCATGACACCTAACGTGTTTTGAGGACTCTTCTTCAGAGGTGTCATAAGATGGCACGAATGCTGTCTGTAATACAAGTACAGATGTAAGTACAGATAATATCATATGAATCATATTAATAACAAGCTTACAAGTTATCAAAAATAAATAGTATCATACTGACTATTCACACCTACACACAAAGTGTGTACTTATATCTGTACTTGTATTACAGACAGCAATTCATGCCATCTTTTGACACCTCTGAAGAAGGGTCCTTGAAACACGTTAGAGTCATGCACTTTACTTACCTATAGTAATACTTACATCTCTGTCATTTTTGGTTTTATTTTGTATTTATTAATAAATATTACTTTTTAATTTTCTTAAAATAATGATTTGATATCTCATGGATAGTGCCCACGTATTCCCAATCCTAAAGGGTATTCACTTGATATTATACAATGGGGATGATGGCACAGTGCTAATTTTAACCTGAGTTTCCTATTGATTTGCAGGGATTTCCTCTCACTTCCTGTTTGGCTATGGGACAGGAACTGAATGTAAATCTCTGCAAGGGACACAAATGGCGAACAAAATTCTGATAGGGGTTATAAACCCCTCTTACTCTATCCAAAATAAAAATAAATAAATAAATAAAGTTTGGCCTATAGTTCTACTTTAATGAGCCCTGGATAGCAGGGAAAACCTAAAAGGGTTCTAAGACTTTTTCAAGCTATCGAAAACTAAAAAGAAAACTTGATACAAACTTTACTTTAACCACTTCAACTCCAGAAGATTTACCCCCCCTTCCTGACCAGGCATTTTTTTGGGATACGGCACTGCCTTACTTTAACCGACAATTGCGCAGTCATACGAAGCTGTACACAAAAAAAAAAAAAATTATGTATTTTTGTCACCACAAATAGAGCTTTCTTTTGGTGCCATTTGATCACCTCTGCAGGTTTTTTCTTTTTTGCGCTATAAACAAATAACGACCGTCAATTTTGTAAAAAAAAATATATTTTTTACCTTCTGCTTTAAACACATCCAATTAAAAAAAAAAAATAGAATTTCTTCATCAATTTAGGCCAAAATGTATTCGGCTACATATTTTTGGTAAATAAAATCCCAATAAACGTATATTGATAGGTTTGCGCAAAAGTTAGTGTCTACAAGCTATGGGATGTATTTATAGAATTTTTATTTATTTTTACCAGTAATGGCAGCAATCAGCGAATAGCGGGACTGCGAATTTGTGGCGGACAAATCGGAAACCTAACTGACACATTTTTTTAGGGACTAGTGACATTATTACAGTGATCAGTGCTAAAAATATGCATTGTCACTGTACTAATGACACTAGCTGGGAAGGGGTTAACATCAGGGGGGACCAAGGGGTTAAATGTGTCCCTAGCTGGTGTTTTAGTGTAGTGTGGGAGGTGCTTTTACTAGTGGAAGACATGGATCGCTGTTCCAGCTTTACAGGAATACAGGATCCATGCCTTCTGTACTGACAGAACTACAATCTGCCTTGTTTACATAGGCAGACTGCCTAGCTGCCTGTGTACTGAATAATCAGCAGGTGCCGGCGGACATCGGGGCCGCAGTACCTGCTGTGTAAAATCACAGCGGGTGAGCGAGCCACCGACAGCGCGCACTCGCAACCGATACCTAGAAGTGCAAGATCTTGTATATATATATGTGATCCTGCGCAACGTGGTCGCCCTGTAGCAGTAAATGTAAGTTGACCAGATTTTTTAAATGAAATCCGGGGACATATTATTTTTTTACTAGTAATGGCAGCAATCAGCGACTCTCTGCCCATCGCCGCCCGCCTCACAGCCTGTCAAGCCTTACTCTCCAGGCTCCGGCTACTACTGGGTGGGGAGCGGAGGAAGATCACTCCGCCAGGGAAGGCAAGGAGATAAGCAGGCAGGCGGCTGGCTGGGACTTGAGCCAAGGCAGAAGAAAATGCGAGCGGAGCTGAATGGGCATGCACCCGAAACTGAAGAAATATTCCCTCCGCTCCGACCAGCACATGATCATCAGAAAGGGGCACAGATAATGGAAAAAAATACGCCCCCTAAGATAGTAGGAGCGGCGGAGCGGGGTGTGTAATTCAGAATTATTTTTTTTTAACTCTGCACTGACTGTCTTTGAAATTGCCCCAGCCCCTGTTCAAATCCAATCCGGGGACAAAACCGGGGACAGACTTGGTCCGGGGACAGTGTCCTCAATCCGGGGACTGTCCCCTGAAACCGGGGATGTCTGGTCACCCTAAGTAAATGTGCTATAGGGCGGTCGGCAAGTGGTTAAAGGAGGCACTATTATTTTTTAGCATCAAGGTTTCATGTGCTGCTTTTTCATTTTTTTTTTATGTATTGTATGTATGCATTTGCTTCAGAAGAGTTTCCTTTTTGAAAAAAAGGGGGTCTTGCAACAAAAATAAGTAATATCCATGAACTAATTCTACTAAATGAACATACTCAAAAAAATTCAGAAAAAAGATCTCCAGTTGCTTTTGTGTTCTCTTCCTGTTTTTAGATAAATTTGTTATGTTTAGTTCATGCTGTGCGGAGTGCAGGCTTCAGCAAGTAATCCCCAGGGAGCATTTTAGATCTCCGCTGATGATACTTTGAGGTGACAGTGCATGTTTTCTACCACTAAGGACAGCAGGCAGAGCTGAACGAAACCAAAATACAAAACCCTAACTCACTGGTAAAGAGCAGTGCTTTTCAAACTTGTCATTTTATACTGCTAACTGGAATGGTAAAAATAGGATTTTTATAACAGCTTACCTGTAAAATCCTTTTCTTGGAGTACATCACGGGACACAGAGCGACTTAGTCATTACTAATGGGTTATATAGATTACCTTCAGGTGCTGACACTGGCCACTTCCAAACCGGAAGTACCCTCCCCTATATAAGCCCCTCCCATCCGGGAGCACCTCAGTTTTGTAGCAAAGCAATAAGTGTCCCAAAAAGAGGGGTGGGAGCTCTGTGTCCCGTGATGTACTCCAAGAAAAGGATTTTACAGGTAAGCTGTTATAAAAATCCTATTTTCTTTTTCGTACATCACGGGACACAGAGCGACTTAGTCATTACTAATGGGACGTCCCAAAGCAATGCCAAATGAGGGGAGGGATACATAAGCTGGGCGCCATCAGGCATGAGGCTCTTTTGCGGCCTGCAACACACTGCGCCCAAAGGCGACATCCTCCTGACTTCTAACGTCTACCTGGTAGAATCTAGTAAACGTGTGTACTAAGGACAATGTTGTGGCCTTACAGACTTGAGCCAGGGAGGCTTGGTGATGCACTGCCCATGAAGTTCCAACTGCTCTTGTGGAGTGCGCCCTAACTTTGAACGGAGGCGGTCTCCTTTTCAAGCCATAGGCTTGTATTATGACCTGTCGAATCCACTTGGCTAAAGTAGATTTTTGATGCTGTCTGACCCTTTCTGGGGCCTTCCAGCAGAACAAACAAAGTATCCGTTCTACGAATCTGAGCAGTGGCTTTAAGATAAGCTTTAACTGCTCTTACTACATCCAAAGAATGCAATAACTTTTCCTCTACCGAACTAGGTTTGGGGAAAAAGGAAGGAAGAACCACATCTTGGTTCAAATGGAACCTCGATACCACCTTAGGGAGAAGGCTGGATGAGGACGTAATACTACTCTGTCCTTATGGATAACCAGATATGGCTCCTTACAGGACAAGGCGGCTAATTCCGATACTCTTTTAGCCGAACAAATGGCTACTAAGAAAATCAATTTCCTGGTGAAAAGAACCAAGGAAATGTGCCGCAATGGTTCAAATGGTTGTTTCTGTAGAACCGACAGAACCAGGTTTAAGTCCCATGGACATATGGGAATACTAACCGGAGGGCTAATACGCATCACTCCTTGTATGAAAGCTTTGACTAATGAATGCAAAGCCAAGGGCCTTTGAAAAAAATATTGACAAGGCCGTCTGACCCTTGATAGTACTCAAGGCAAGCTTCCTATGTACAGCCCACTGTAGGAAGTCCAGAATCCTACCTATTACGTACTTACGTGGATGCCATTTCCTGGCCTCACACCACGTGATGTACGCCTTCTAGATCCTATAATAGATCTGCCTGGATACCAGTTTCCTGGCATTGATCATGGTAGATACCACAGGATTAGAGAGCCCTCTCTTTTTTAGAATATGGGCTTCAATAGCCAGGCCGTCAAACCTAGGGCTGGCAAGGAAGGGTAGTATATCGGTCCTTGTGAAAGCAGGTCCGGACGATGTGGGAGGGTCCAAGGACTTCCCACTGACATTTTTACAATCTCCGCGTACCATGCCCTTCGGGGCCACGCTGGAGCCCCCAGAATCACTGGTTTCTTTTCTACCCTGATTCTGCGGATTAATCGCGGTGGGAATGCATATATCAGCTTGAACTGATCCCAAGGGAACACTAGGGCATCCGAACCGCAAGCTAGGGGATCCTTTGTGCGAGACACAAATCTGTCCACCTTTGCGTTGAATCTGGATGCTAGCAGATCTACATCCGGTGTTCCCCACCGCTGGCATATTGCCTGGAAAACCTCGGGGTGAAGAGACCATTCCCCCGGGCATAATTGCTGGCGACTTAAAAAGTCCGCTCTCCAATTTTCCACTCCTAGGATGAAAACCGCGGATATGGCTGTGACATACCTTTCTGCCCATTCCAGGATGCAATTCGCTTCCCTCTGGGCTGCACGACCCTTGGAGTTTGGATGTCCATGCTACTAGGGCATACCGGGCTGCTCGTATCTCTAAGAGATTGGTGGGCAGGGCCTTCTCTGCTTCTGACCACTTGCCCTGGAGAGACCATTGCTCCAGTACTGCCCCCCAGCCTATGAGGCTGGCATCTGTAGTGACCACCTTCCAAGAAACCGGACTGAAGGGTTTCCCTTTTTCCAGATTCTGGGGCACCAACCACCAATGGAGGCTCTTGCGAACGGAAGGGGACAGGGACATTGGTAAGTCTAAAGCCTGAACTTTTTTGTTCCAGACTGACAGTATGGCCCTCTGCAAGTTCCTTGAATGGAATTGACCGTAGGGTACTGCTTCGAATGAAGCCACCATTTTTCCCAGCAGCCTTATACACAGGCGTATGGATGGTTTTCTTTTTTGTACCCACTAAGTGGGTCAAATCTTTCAAAGACGACACCTTCTCTGGAGGTAAGAAAATCTTTCTCTGATTTGAATCCAGTCTTAGCCCCCAAGTATTCCAGACTTTTGACTGGTTTTAGGGCTGACTTGTCTCGGTTGATAATGCAACCATGAGATTCCAGATACTTGATTATCTTGTGAACGACCACTTCTATTTTTTTTTCACTGAGTGGTCTATCAGCAACAAGTCGTCTAGATATGCCATTATCGTTACACCTTGTGTTCCTAGTTTGGCCAATCGTAGGGCCAGAATTTTTGTGAACACTCGTGGTGCTGTGGCCAGACCGAAAGGTAAGGCTCTGAACTGAAAATGGCGCCCTTCTACTGCAAAGCGTAGAAATTTCTGGTGGGCCGGACAGATGGGAATATGCAAATAAGCATCCCTTATGTCGATCGAGGCTAACCATTCCTGCCCTTGTAGGGCGGTGGCCACCGATCGGATCGACTCCATCCGAAAAAGTCCTGATATGTAGGAACTTGTTTAGCCCTTTTATATTTAATATGGGCCTCATGTCCCCATTTGGTTTGGGGACTGTGACAAGGTTCGAGTAAAACCCGAACCCGTTTTCTTCCAAGGGAACCTTCATGATTACCCTTGGGGCAATAGTTGCTCTAGTGCCAGAAGGAGGGATCCACTCTTCTGGGGATCGCTTGGCACGTTTGACCTTATAAAATGGGCAGGAGGAATGTCTTTTAACTCCAGCCTGTATCCCAGACTTACTGCGGAGATCACCCATCTCTGATGGTGTCCCGCCAGGTCTCTGTGAACAACTGAAGTCTTCCCCTCACCCGATTGAGTGGGGGCAACCCTTCATGACTTAGGGGGAGGTTTTGTACCTCTTTTGACCCAGGGTTTCTTGTTACCCTGTGATTGTCCCTGATTTCTGCCCCCTGGATTTGACCGCGGAGGCCGTCGGAACTGTTTCACAGCCGATGTGCCAGGGACTGGAGAAGTAGGCCTCTTAAACGAAGGACTTCTACCCTTGTTCTTAACCGGCAAGAGTGTACTTTTACCGGCAGAAGTTTTCTGGATATATTTGTCCAGATCATCTCCAGATAAGCGTTCTCCATGAAATGGGAAGCTAATCAGCAATTTCTTACAGGGAGCTTCAGCAGACCAGTTTTTGAGCCATAGAAGCCTACGCATATGTCTACAGACAGCGTAAAGCGGGATGCCTGTTGGATTGTATCCTTTATGGCGTCCACCGCAACACAAGGCTCTAGGTAGGTCAGCTAGGGCAAGAGCCTGCTGATCTGGTAAGTCCCTTAAGACTTGTTTCAACTGATCTTTCATTGCTTGGCAGACTCCAATCGCTGCTACTGCAGGTTGTGTCACCATGCTTGCTGTAGAGAAAGCAGATTTTAGTAAAGACTCCAATTTTTTATCTATTGGGTCCTTGAACATTGGAACATTATCTACTGGACATGTCAGTGATTTATTTACACAAGAGATGGCTGTGTCCACTGTAGGGACCCTCCATTTTTTTTTTTTTTTTTTTTTTTTAATGAACTTATCCTCCATGGGATAGATCACTGGAAATCTCTTGGGGGGAGTAAATATTTTACAGGATGCTCCCAATCCTGGTAAATAAACCCTTCCAATAAAGGGTGGATTGGGAAGGAACAGACAGTCTGGGGAGCTTTCAGCGACCCCAGCGAGGAGACAGTAGTGGTTGATGGTTCCGCCAGAGGCATTTAAAATGCTGCTCGGACCATGTTAGTCAGAGACTGAACCCATAATCTTTCAGCCTGAGATGCTGAGAAAGGTTCTTCCACTGTTGATTCCTCTATAACTTTATCAACCTCACCTGATCCCCTTCAGGTAGGTCGATCTCTGGGACTGTTCCTCCACTAACAGGCACTCTGCAGGAGGAGACGGAGATCGGACGCGCTTTTCCTGTGACAGGGAAGCAGCGATCAATGCTGTTAATCTCTCTTCCAATCCTCCCAGAGTTGAGGATAAAACCTCCTCTGTTATATATACAGTAGCAGGTGGACTGGGGACAGCCGCAGTACCAGGTACACCTGCGGGGTTCCTACGGCTACTGACCTCTGAAATTTCAGGGGAGATTGGCGCAGTACAGCATGCCCAAAATCCTCAGAGCCCGACGGAGACCCCTTTCGCTTCTTGGAAGATCTATTTCCAGAGCGTCTGGACGACATATCCTATAAGCACAAAGCTGAGGTATTCCCGTCGTCATACACCAATTTTGCTGGTAATAGTCTAACACAGTTGCTGCTATATACCCGCTGGTGTCCACTAAAGTGCCTTTCTATGGGGATGCCTGCATCAACCGCCTCTGTGTGCCACTGTTTGTTGCTAGCTCTGTTTGCAACCAGCTGACACTTGTACTGTGTCTTTATACAAGCTGGGACGCCTGCACATGCGCAGAAGCGCCGTGGCGTGCATCGAGCGTCATCCACCCGCCCCGCCCCTTTTTTTCATAGGAGGCGCGTGCACGCGCCCGCGCGCGCGCCCGTGCGCCATTGGCGCCCTTTTCGAAAATCAAACAGGGACTAGGAGCCAGGGCCCTTTTTGCCGGAGGGCCTGTGCGGTGGATGAGCGCAGCAACAGGGCAGAGGAAGTGGATTCCCACAGAGAAACTTACCAACTGCCTGGATCTTTTGACTTGAGAAAACCAAAGATCCACATGACAAGAAAAATGGACCACAGCGGCCTCTAGTGGTTTAACACAGGTACCGCGGTCCTTTTTTTTTATTAAAATTTTACATTTTCAGTAGTTACAGGCATACACAGATATTAGCGGGAATACCGTTAGGTAACAGACAGAAAGACAAATTAGGCTTGGGGGTCCCCCAATAGAACCAAGTTCCTGGGGGCCCCCACTTACCTGATCCCCGCCGCAGGACTTTGTTTGGTCCACAGAAGCCCAAACTTCACCTATCACGGCAGGCATTGTAATTAAACCTTCAGGGATCGGGTTCCCAAGGATTCCACTCCCCTGGACCTGTATAGCACCCTGCACAGACAACATCTTGGTCGTGGGTATGACCAGAGCTCTGGATCCCAGGGTCCAGCCCTCCTAAGAGAGACATTACAGGCAAAACCTTGCTCTTCTGCTGCAAGGCCCGGGTACCGACCGTTTAGCTATGAAGCTTTTTTGGTGGGATCCGGAACAGCTTACTAAGGCCCAAAAGAACCTGTACGCAAGCCCAGTGAAAACACATGTTACTCTTTGGCCAACACCTTAGACACTGGCAAAAAACTGAGGTGCTCCCGGATGGGAGGGGCTTATATAGGGGAGGGTACTTCCGGTTTGGAAGTGGCCAGTGCCAGCACCTGAAGGTAATCTATATAACCCATTAGTAATGACTAAGTCGCTCTGTGTCCCGTGATGTACGAAAAAGAAAAATATATTCCTTCTGGAGGGTAATTATGGTTCAATCATGAAGTCAACCATCATGATCTGTTTGATCACATGCTGCCAGTCTGAAACAAATCTGTATTTTTGAATATCAAAGTGTGAATTTGATCAGCCTAATGTTAAAGCTAAACTCCAGGCAAACAGCCACAGTTTAAATACATATAAGCTTTCTTTACACATGACAAAGGGTTTATATTAAAGCCTATGCAGTACTGAGATTTGTTTATAAAACCTCATTACACAGCCAGGTGGACAACACTACCTAGCACATCTGGCACCTGGGGCTAGTCATTTTTTTTGCCAAGACAAATTATGGGTGGGGTTAGCTGTGGGAGGGCGGCAAACAACACCCCCCCCCCCTCAGATCAGCACTGCGCCCCGAGCCCAACTTTTTTCAGCCCTAATCATGTGGCTTGAAAAAAAAAAACTCATGAAAACCTACGAGTCCGGTACCCAGCATACAGTCAGGTCCATACAGTTATGTCCATAAATATTGGGACATCTTCACAATTCTAATCTTTTTGGCTCTATACACCACCACAATGGATTTGAAATTAAACGAACAATTAACTGCAGACTTTCAGCTTTAATTTGAGGGTATTTACATCCAAATCAGGTGAAGGGTGTAGGAATTACAGCAGTTTGTATATGTGCCTCCCACTTTTTAAGGGGCCAAAAGTAATGGGACAGATTAACAATCATAAATCAAACTTTCACTTTTTAATACTTGGTTGCAAATCCTTTGCAGTCAATTACAGCCTGAAGTGTGGAACGCATAGACATCACCAGATGCTGGGTTTCATCCCTGGTGATGCTCTGCCCGGCCTCTACTGCAACTGTCTTTGGTTCTTGGGGCATTTTCCCTTCAGTTTTGTCTTCAGCAAGTGAAATGCATGCTCAATCGGATTCAGGTCAGGTGATTGACTTGGCCATTGCATAACATTCCACTTCTTTCCCTTAAAAAACTCTTTGGTTGCTTTTGCAGTATGCTTCGGGTCATTGTCCATCTGCACTGTGAAGCGCCATCCAATGAAGTTCTGAAGCATTTGGCTGAATATAAGCAGATAATATTGCCCGAAACACTTCAGAATTCATACTGCTGCTTTTGTCAGCAGTCACATCATCAATAAATACAAGAGAACCAGTTCCATTGGCAGCCATACATGCCCACACCATGTCACTACCACCACCATGCTTCACTGATGAGGTGGTATGCTTTGGATCATGAGCAGTTCCTTTCCTTCTCCATACTCTTCTCTTCCTATCACTCTGGTACAAATTGATCTTGGTCTCATCTGTCCATAGGAGGTTGTTCCAGAACTGTGAACTTTTTTAGATGTTGTTAGGCAAACTATAATCTGGCCTTCCTGTTTTTGAGACTCACCAATGGTTTCCATCTTGTGGTGAACCCTCTGTATCACTCTGGTGAAGTCTTCTCTTGATTGTTGACTTTGACACACATACACCTACCTCCTGGAGAGTGTTCTTGATCTGGCCAACTGTTGTGAAGGGTGTTTTCTTCACCAGGGAAAGAATTCTTCGGTCATCCACCACAGTTGTTTTCCGTGGTCTTCCTGGTCATTTGGTGTTGCTGAGCTCACCGGTTCTTTCTTTCTTTTTAAGGATGTTCCAAACAGTTGATTTAGCCACACCTAATGTTTTTGCTATCTCTCTAATGGGTTTGTTTTGTTTTTTCAGCCTAATGATGGCTTGCTTCACTGATAGTGACAGCTCTTTGGATCTCATATTGAGAGTTGACAGCAACAGATTCCAAATGCAAATAGCACACTTGAAATTAACTCTGGACCTTTTATCTGCTCCTTGTAAATGGGATAATTAGGGAATAACACACACCTGACCATGGGACAGCTGAGCAGCCAATTGTTCCATTACTTTTGGTCCCTTAAAAAGTGGGAGGCACATATACAAACTGTTGTAATTCCTACACTGTTTACCTGATTTGGATGTAAATACCCTCAAATTAAAGCTGAAAGTCTGCAGTTAAAGTACATCTTATTTGTTTCATTTCAAATCCATTGTGGTGGTGTATAGAGCCAAAAAGATTAGAATTGTGTCTATGTCCCAATATTTATGGACCTGACTGTACATCCCCGAATGCAAACTGGGGCGGCGGTGCCCCTGCACCCCTTATGGACAGGCTGCTTCTGGTGGGGTCGAATTGCATCCCCCTGTGGGAGGGGCTTAAAAGGGAATATGCTTTAAAGTGGTTGTAAACCCACTTATGCAACTTTCACCTACAGGTAAGCCTAGATTAAGGCTTACCTGTAGGTGCAAGAAATATCTCCTAAACCTACACGGTTTAATGGATATTTGCAAAAAAGACATGCACCAATGTCTACGGCGCATGTGTGCCGTAGACAACGGCACATTTAGTCAGAATCCCCATTCACAAATCCGGCTTTGCGATGGCTGCGGCTGGAGGGGGAGACGAGGATGGCTTCGGGGGCCCCGATCTAAGGTAAGTGTTGCATAATGAGCTCGTATGATAGTCATACTAGCTCATTATGGCTTTGTCTTGCAGGTGTTTTGTTTTGTTTTTTTAAACGGGTTTACAACCACTTTAATGACTGTGACTGTACCTCACCACACTATTTTATTAAAATGAAACTATTCTATTATGTTGCACATATGCTTTTCTACACACAGCCAACCTTAACAAAGAACATGATGTACTTAAAGTGCAGTAGTCAGGAGTATAAAATGTAAAATTCAGTTAGGGGATTTATTAAAACTGGAGCAGCAAGAATGTGGAGCAGCTGTCCATGGCAACCAATCAAATTCTATCTTCAGCTTGTTCAGTTGAAGCTTTGAAAATGAAAGCTATGAGCTGATTGGTTGGCATGCACAGCTGCTTTAGATTCTGGCTGCTCAAGTTTTCAAAAATTCCCCAAATCACTCATTCAGATGGGAGCTGAGACATGTCCTCCATGCTCAGCTGCTTTTTGCTGCATCTGCATTTACCTCAGAGCTGAATGCCCAAAAGGGTGCATAGATTCAAATGCAGACATTGTGCATTCAGATCTGTGCACCCCTTCCTGCCCGCATGTCATATTTTGACATACGACTATATCCGCGCAGCCGCTGCATCCCAACTGGCTTTAATGATACTGCTAGTGCAGGGATGCATGGATCACCTCTGCATCCCTGTGCGGTACATGGCCTTCACATGGGGCACAGATACATATGCCCAATGTGAATGAGACCTAATTGTCATGTGGGTCAGATAGCAGGAAAAAATAAGTGTCAGGTATTTAAAAAATCTGCCACACAGCTTGTCTCTCTGCTCCTGTTTGGCATTACTTGTAACAATTAATGAATGTCCCCATGTATGTTGTGAACTCACTGACTCCAGGCTCACCCTCCAGGGCCCAGCAGGCTCCCCCTCAGTCCAGGTTTTAGGTTTAGACTCTTTCTCCTTGAATCTGGCAGATTCAGGCACCCCTTCTCCTAGTCTGGGGCTTCCAGGCACCCCCTCTTCTAAAAAAGGAAAAAATTGCGCATAGAGAACAAAATAAGCAGCCAACACGTCACTAGACATACAGTGCAAAATGGAAATAAAAAACAAAATGAGCAAGTAAATAGCATGTGAACCTGAAAAGGTGAGGTAGGCAATGCAAAATTGAATATGAACAAAACCAAAACATAAAAGTACAAAGTGAATAAAAAACATCTATGGAAGGTCCAATAAAGTTCAAAATAAAGTGAAAAGGTCTTTCTTGGATAATCCGGGATTAATCTTGAAAATACAGTCAAAATGGTAGTGTTCAGGCTTACCAGATTCGATGGACACACATACCATATAGCACGTGGGTCAAACAGGCACAATTGAGGGAGTGACCTTAAACAGGAACTCCCTCCACTGGAACAATGGTAAGAAAGATTCCACCCAATGTTGAATGGGGACTGTCGGGTATTAAAGACTCCAAAACATGCGATGAATCACATCAAATGGTGTGCATGAAAAACAAATGATCTGCACATAGTGTGATACTGTTTGATGTTTAATGGTAAAAAAGGGGGTTTACACTTACAGCAAATCCGATAAAACAAGCTTGTAAATAAAATGGAGTATAGGCAACGATTCCAAGAGCATAAACCGACGAGTTTCGTCCTATTGGACATCATCTGGGGTGTTTTTTATTTACACCCTCTTCTAGTCTAAAATCTCTGGAAAAACACTTTGCACACTTTTATATACCCTAACCTTTGCAAAAAAACAGGGATTTTTATTTTAAATATATTGCAATGCATGTTTAAGCTGGCCAACTGCGTCAAAGTAATCCTTGTGTGGCCAGTCCCTACTCTGCTATGCAAAATTCAAATGCTCCATTGGATATAGTGCCAATATGGGGTAAAAAAACACAAGTTGTAGGAGAGCTACATGGTTCAAGTCTGGCCACTGACCTGAGATTTATACACAGGTATAGCTTACTTTCCTCTTCCAGTCTGGGGCCTCCAGGCACCCCTCTTCTAGTTTGTGGCTTCTATGCACCCCTCAACAAGTCCAGGGCATCCCCCTCACCTAGGTCAGGGCCTTTGAACACCCCTTTCCTAGTCCAGGGCCTCCTTTGCAGCCCTCCCGGTCCAGGACCTTTGCCACACCAACCCTCTTTCCTAGTCCAGGGTCCCCTCTGCACCCCCTCATCCTAATCCAGGGCATTCTGCACATCAACCCCTCTTTTCCTAGTCCAGGGCCTGTACCCTTTACAGTCTAGGGCCTCCTCTGCACCCCTCCTCCAAATCCAGGGCATTTGCTAAACCAAACCCCCTTTCCTAGTCCAGGGCCTTTCCAACCACCCCCCCCCAGTCCAGGGGCCTTTGTCACACAAACCCCCTCTTCTAATAGATGGCTTCCAGTTCCAGACATGCTCTCCTTTGTAAATTTGTACTTCAGCTGGGTTGCCTCACTCTGTCATTAAAGACGCGGGCTGTGTGGGCAAGACTTATGCAGGAGGTGGGTAGTCTCACAGCGTACCAATGCTGAATCACTCTGCTCCTCCCACACACCCTATAGAAAAGCATTCCTGAGCAACGCTACATCTACTGTTGCTAATTTGCTAAGCAACAGTAGCTGCTGCATTGCTCAAGAAAGCTTTTCTATGGGGCGGGCAGGAGGAGTAGAGTGATTCAGCACCGGTGCACTGTGTGGTTTTCGGCATTGCTACAACTTACCAGGCCAGCCAATCAGAACACCTTTGTGTGACTGTGAATTTCTTGATCGGCAGTGGCACTCTTAGAGCTACCGTACCTGACTGCATCCGTCACACCCCGCTGGGTACACCACTTTTCTTTTGGACAGTGCATACCCGATCGGCAGGGAAGCCATCACAAATTGTGGGGCCCCTTCTCTCCTGCCACGAGATGATAAGCGGGGGGGTTGTGGTAACGAAAGTGTCATCTCTTCTCATCAGGCCCCTTACAGGTGTAATGCCTGTATCCCCCTGATGGCGGCCCTGCCGGTCGGTCTAGGACTATCATTGCCACCATAAATGCATTCTGGCAGTATAGGTACAGCACTCAGTAGATTCAACTTTACTACTGCTCACTGCTGCACTTGAGGTGGCCTTGCTACTGTTTATGATTATCTGGACACCAGATGTCATCTTATGCCTAGTCCTTACTGTTAATCATGTTGTATGTTAAAGTGTGTTGTTACTATTGTTAATTAGTGGCGGACCGTCAATAGGGGGCGCAGGGGCACCGCTCCCCACCCCCAAAGCTACTAAAAATGAAAAAAATTATAATTTTTTTTAAGTGTCCCTTTAAGTGGGTGTGTTAAGGGCACTGGACACGGGGTGCTATTGGAGGCATGACCTGTGTGTAAACACGGGATTGGGGCTAAGAAGCTCTATTGGCGTAGTTTAGAGTGTGCTCGGGGCGCAAAGCTTGTAGCCGCGAAAACTCCCCCTCTAGCATTAGGTTTCCAGTGCTTGTAATTGATTGGGTCCATAGGGTGGGGCTTTAATCAGACCTGCAGCGTCATTGGCTCACAGGCTGCCTGTCTCCTTCAGTAAGTGAGGGGGAAATAACCAGCAGAATAAGAACTGCTCAGGGCAGACAGGGAGCGATGTGCAGAGGCAGCTTCATTTATCTCCCTGTGACACAGACTTGGCATCCAGCAGTGCACACAGAAATCTCCAGGTACACTTCTACATGCCAGAACTGGAGGGGGGAGGGGGCAGAAGGGGCTATTATCACTGTGTCCTGAGTGACTGTACAGCAGCATTTTAATCTCCAACTTTACTCCACCTCTCTCCATGTAATGCACGTCTGTACACCTTACCTATCACACTGATCCCCCTCCCCCCTTCACTATCTCTGTTTGCATAGATTAGATATTCACTGCTCACATCCTGCAGCCTCCCGGTCTCAGATCTGACCATTCCAATCACTGCCTCACACCCTTTCCATTCCAGATTACTTTTTATCTCTTCCAAACTGTTTAGCAGATCAGAACATTCTCTGCAGTGCAATCATTTAAGGTGGCTGTAGGAATGACATTAAAAATATATCCTCTATTCTATGAGAGCATAATGTACTGATCTGATCAACAGTTTGGAAGAGAGAAAATGCAATGTGGAATGGAGAGGGTGTCCGTCAGTGATTGGACCCCTAATGAGGAATGCCCAGATCTGAGACCACATTTGTAGAGATGAACTCAGCATAGGGATGGTGGGACCCCCTCATAATGGGCACAGCGCGTGTACAGACCCGGGAACTTGGCACAGGGCTGGTGGGAACCCCTCATAATAGGCACATCAGCTTACAGACCCGGGAACTCGTTACAGGGATGGTGGGAACCCCCGTAATGGGCACATCAGGTTACAGACCAGGGAACTTGCCACAGGGATGGTGGGAATCCCTCATAATGGGCACAGTAGGTGTACAGACCCATGAACTCAGCACAGGGATGGTGGGAACCACTCATAATGGGCACAGCAGGTGTACAGACTCAGGAACTCAGCACAGGGATGGTGGGAACCCCTCATAATGGGCAGAGCAGGTGTACAGACCCAGGAACTCGTTACAGGGATGGTGGGAACCCCTCATAATGGGCACAGTAGGTGTACAGACCCAGGAACTCAGTACAGGGATGGTGGGAACCCCTCATAACAGGCACAGTAGGTGTACAGGTATGGGGGGAGGAACCCTCATAATGGGCACAGTGGGTGTACAGACCTGGGAACTCAGTACAGGGATGGTAGGAACTCCTCATAATGGCCACCTCACGTGTACAGACCCAGGAACTCTGCACAGGGATGGTGGAAACCCCGCATAATGGGCACAGTAGGTGTACAGACCCAGGAACTCAGTACAGGGATGGTGGGAACCCCTCATAATGGGCACCGTAGGTGTACAGACCCAGGGACTCAGTACAGCCTGTCCTTATACATTTACTTGAGATCACTTAGACCCGGTGGATCTCTATAGTGGGAGGTAGCGCCAACACCCCATTCTTTTATATTATATCCTATTCTCCCTAGGGAGTTTTTAGAGGGGCTGCAACCTCTGTCTGGTGTTTTCCTGAGCGCGGATTCCCTACTTCTTTAATAATAGTCTAATGTCCATAAAATTTCATAATCTACCCAATAGACCTCATGCACACAGGGTGTTTGCTTTGCTCCTCTAAACATCAAAACTCCTGGCAGGAGAAAAGCCCACTGCAGGCGCATCATGCGTTTTTTCGTAAATGTATCCTATTGGCCAAAATATTTATTTGTTCTGGCCATTTAAATTCATTACCTCTCAAATGCGCCTAAATGTGTCTAGAGTTTCAGTGTGTTTAGCTTTTTTCTGCGCTTCACCTCCTCTCCTAAATGTGCTTTCCATGGGGGGTTTTTTCAGACTGTAATTGCTCTGCTTCTAATATGTCTGTAAACGCCTGTGTGCACATGGACACATAAGCTAACATACAGGTGCTTTTACAGGCTGAGAAAAAAAATATCAAATGCCAGTATTTTTTAAGCTTTAACCACTTAACGACCGCCCACCGCCGATTTACGTCGGCAGAATGGCACGGACAGGCAGAATCACGTAGATCTACGTGACTGCCTTTGTACAGTTGGGGGGTCCATCCGGACCCCCCTTCTGTGCCGTGAGCGGTCGTTACTTCACCGGGAGCGATCCCAGATGAGGGGGCGGCCTTTCGATTCCGGCCCCCCCCTCGCGATCGCTCCCGGCGAATGGAAATGCCCCCTCTGTCTGTGTCAGACAGAGGAAGCAGGAGGAAGTGATGTCATCTCCTGTGCGGCGCTCACATATACCGAGCGCCGTACAAGAGAAGACATCAGGTCAGTGAGCACAACACTACACTGACACCAGGACACATAGGAACACTAATCGCCCCCCCCAGGACCCCCAGACCCCCCCAGATCACCCCCCAGATCACCCCCCAGCCCCCAGTCACAGTGTCACTGATTGCAGTGACCATTTATTTAGTGATCACTGCAATCAGTGACATTTGTGACTGTGAAAGTGTCACTAAAGTTTAGTTTTAGGTCCAGTGTAGCCCCCTAACCCCCCCTAATAAAGGTTTAACCCCCTGATCACCCCCCAGATAACCCTTTCACCCCCTATCACCGCTGTCACTATGCGATCATTTTTCTGATGGCTGTCTTAGCATCAGTGATGGCGATCGGTAGCCAGTAATTTTTTTTAGGTTCGCCGCAGGTTTTTATAGCGTCGGGTACCCCAATATATTATCTAATAAAGGTTCAACCCCCTTGATCGCCCCCCAGGTAACCCTTTCACCCCCTATCACCGCTGTCGCTAATCGATCGTTTTTCTGATGCTGTCTTAGCATCAGTGATGGCGATCGGTAGCCAGTAATTTTTTTTAGGTTCGCCGCAGGTTTTTATAGCGTCAGGTACCCCAATATATTATCTAATAAAGGTTAAACCCCCTTGATCGCCCCCCAGGTAACCCTTTCACCCCCTATCACCGCTGTCGCTATGCGATCATTTTTCTGATGGCTGTCTTAGCATCAGTGATGGCGATCGGTAGCCAGTAATTTTTTTTAGGTTCGCCGCAGGTTTTTATAGCGTCAGGTACCCCAATATATTATCTAATAAAGGTTAAACCCCCTTGATCGCCCCCCAGGTAACCCTTTCACCCCCTATCACCGCTGTCGCTATGCGATCATTTTTCTGATGGCTGTCTTAGCATCAGTGATGGCGATCGGTAGCCAGTAATTTTTTTTAGGTTCGCCGCAGGTTTTTATAGCGTCGGGTACCCCAATATATTATCTAATAAAGGTTTAACCCCCTTGATCGCCCCCCAGGTAACCCTTTCACCCCCTATCACCACTGTCACTAAGCGATCGTTTTTCTGATCGCTGTCTTCGTGTCGGTGATGCCAATCGGTAGCCAGTCATTTTTTTTAGGTTCGCCGCAGGTTTTTATAGCGTCAGGTACCCCCAAATATGATCTAATAAAGGTTTTAACCCCCTAATTGCCCCTAGTTAACCCTTTCACCAGTGATCACCATATAAGTGTTACGGGTGACGCTGGTTAGTTAGTTTGCTTTTTATAGTGTCAGGGCACCCGCCGTATATAACCCAATAAAGGTTTAACCCTCTGATCGCCCGGTGGGTGATATCAATTAGGTTTTAGCGTCAGAGAGGGTCTGCGTCACACCCCAGGCAGCGTCAGGTTAGTGCCAGTAACGCTAACACCCACGCGTAAAGCATACACCCCCCTTAGTGGTATAGTATCTGAACAGATCAATATCTGATCTGATCAGATCTATACCAGCGGTTTAGGGTTCCCAAAAACGCAGTGTTAGCGGGATCAGCCCAGATACCTGCTAGCACCTGCGTTTTGCCCCTCCGTCCAGCCCAGGCCACCCAAGTGCAGTATCGATCGATCACTGTCACTTACAAAACAAAAACACACATAACTGCAGCGTTCGCAGAGACAGGCCTGATCCCTGCGACTCCAGTGCTGTAGGAGGTGATTTCACCACCACAGTTAAAAAAAAAAAAGCATATATGCCGAAGCATGGGGGCAGCAGGGGCAGCAGGGCGGAGGAGCAATTTTGCTCCTAATGCCGCATACATACGGTCGAAATTCCGACGGAGGCTTGCCCGTGGAAACGTTTGACCATGTGTGTGCGGCATAACTTTTTTGCGGGAGGATGCCCCCATGCTTCGGCATATATAAATGGTGCATGTATGCCCATCATTAGAAGTGGGTGGATGAAGGGCGGTATTCTAATGGTGGGCATACCCACCAATCAATCTCTTTTTTCGTTCAGCCAACAGGCTGCATGAAAAAAAAAGATTACAATACATGTCCAACAAGGACCAGCAACGTACTGGTATGTTGCTGGACTTTGAATGGTTATACCAGATTGATGCCTGCGGGTTTAGGCATCATCTTGGTATCATTCTTTTCAGCCAGCGGCCGGCTTTCATGTAAAAGCAATCACAGCGGCTAATTAGCCTCTGGACTGCTTTTACAAGCAGTGGGAGGGAATGTCCCCCCCCGGATATAAAAAGCGCCATTGGGAAATTGGGAAAGCATTTTATCACACCGATCTTGGTGTGGTCAGATGCTTTGAGGGCAGAGGAAAGATCTAGGGTCTAGAAGACCCCAGTTTTTTCAAAAAAAGAGTACCTGTCACTACCTATTGCTATCATAGGGGATATTTACATTCCCTGAGATAACAATAAAAATTATAAAAAAAAAAATATATGTAAGGAACAATTTAAAAATAAAATAAAAAAGCAAAATTAATAATAAAAAAAAAAAAAAAAAAAAAAAGCACCCCTGTCCTGCCCTGCTCTTGCCCAATGGCGAACGCAAGCGTCGGTCTGGCGTCATATGTAAACAGCAATTGCACCATGCATGTGAGGTATCACCGCGAAGGTCAGATCGAGGGCAGTCATTTTAGCAGTAGACCTCCTCTGTAAATCTAACGGGGTAATCTGTAAAGGCTTTTAAAGGCTTTTAAAAATGTATGTAGTTTGTCGCCAATGCGCGTTTGTGCGAAATTTTAAAGCATGTCGTGTTTGGTATCTATGTACTCGGCCTAAGATCATCTTTATTATTTCATCAAACATTTGGGCAATATAGTGTGTTTTAGTGCATTAAAATTAAAAAAAGTGTATTTTTTCCCCAAAAAATGCGTTTGAAAAATCGCTGCGCAAATACTGTGTAGAAAAAAAAAATGCAACACCCACCATTTTAATCTGTAGGGCCTTTGCTTTAAAAATATATAATGTTTGGGGGTTCAACATAATTTTCTTGCAAAAAAAAAATATGTTTTCATGTAAACAAAAAGTGTCAAAAAGGGCTTTGTCTGCAAGTGGTTAGAAGAGTGGATGTAAGCTTCCTAATGTTGTGTATAAAATGCCAGAACAGTTCAAAACCCCCCCAAATGACCCCATTTTGGAAAGTAGACACCCCAAGCTATATACTGAGAGGCATGTCGAGTCCATGGAATATTTTATATGTTGACACAAGTTGCGGAAAAAAGACAATTTTTTTTTTTTATTCTTTTTTTTGCACAAAGTTGTCACTAAATGATATATTGCTCAAACATGCCATGGGCATATGTGGAATTACACCCCAAAATAAATTCTGTTGCTTCTCCTGAGTACAGGGATACCACATGTGTGAGACTTTTTGGGAGCCTAGCCGCGTACGGGACCCCAAAAACAAAGCACCGCCTTCAGGCTTTCTAAGGGTGTAAATTTTTGATTTTACTTCTCACTGCCTATCACAGTTTCGGAGGCCATGGAATGCCCAGATGGCACAAAACCCCCCCAAATGACCCCATTTTGGAAAGTAGACACCCCAAGCTATTTGCTGAGAGGTATTGTGAGTATTTTGCAGATCTCGCTTTTTGTCACAAAGTTTTGAAAATTGAAAAAAAAAAAAAATGTTCTTTCTTCATTTTCAAAAACAAATGAGAGCTGTAAAATACTCACCATGCCTCCTCAGCAAATAGCTTGGGGTGTCTACTTTCCAAAATGGGGTCATTTGGGGGGGTTTTGTGCTATTTTGGCATTTTATGGCCTTAGAAACTGTGATAGGTAGTGAGGAGTGAAATCAAAAATTTGTGCCTAGAAATCCTGAAGGCGGTGCTTGGTTTTCGGGGTCCCGTACGCGGCTAGGCTCCTAAAAAGTCCCACACATGTGGTATCCCTGTACTCAGGAGAAGCAGCAAAATGTATTTTGGGGTGCAATTCCACATATAACCATGGCATGTGTGAGCAATATATCATTTAGTGACAACTTTTTGTAATTTATTTTTTATTTTTATTTTTTGTCATTATTCAATCACTTGGGACAAAAAAAAAAAATATTCAACGGGCTCAACAGGCCTCTCAGCAATTTCCTTGGGGTGTCTACTTTCTAAAATGGGGTCATTTGGGGGGGTTTTGTGCTATTTTGGCATTTTATGGCCTTCGAAACTGTGATAGGTAGTGAGGAATGAAATCAAAAATTTGCGCCCTTAGAAATCCTGAAGGCGGTGCTTGGTTTCCGGGGTCCCGTACGTGGCCAGGCTCCTAAAAAGTCCCACACATGTGGTATCCCCGTACTCAGGAGAAGCAGCAAAATGTATTTTGGGGTGCAATTCCACATATAACCATGGCATGTGTGAGCAATATATCATTTAGTGACAACTTTTTGTAATTTTTTTTTTTTTTTTTGTCATTATTCAATCACTTGGGACAAAAAAAAAAAAATATTCAATGGGCTCAACATGCCTCTCAGCAATTTCCTTGGGGTGTCTACTTTCCAAAATGGGGTCATTTGGGGGGGTTTTGTACTGCCCTGCCATTTTAGCACCTCAAGAAATGAGATAGGCAGTCATAAATTTAAAGCTGTGTAAATTTCAGAAAATGTACCCTAGTTTGTAAACGCTATAACTTTTGCGCAAACCAATAAATATACGTTTATTGACATTTTTTTTACTAAAGACATGTGGCTGAATACATTTTGGCCTAAATGTCTGACTAAAATTGAGTTTATTCGATTTTTCTTATAACAAAAAGTAGAAAATATCATTTTTTTTCAAAATTTTCGGTCTTTTTCCGTTTATATCGCAAAAAATAAAAATCGCAGAGGCAATCAAATACCATTAAAAGAAAGCTCTATTTGTGGGAAGAAAAGGACGCAAATTTCATTTGGGTACAACATTGCATGTCCGCACAATTTACAGTTAAAGCAGCGCAGTGCCGAATCCCAAAAACAGGCCTGGCCCTAATGGCCCGAAATGGTCCGGGGCTTAAGTGGTTAATCTGAGCCCTTTGTAATCTCATGTAGCCATATTCCTAAGCGATCATCACAAGTCTTTTTCTGTGCTTGATATACCTTCAGTCCGATTCATACTTCAGAGTAAGTTTAAGGCCCCATTCAGGCTAGATTCACACTGTTGTGCAGAGAGGTTCACAGCAGGGGTCCAGTGCGTCCCTGTTCTCCATTTCAGGGATGAATCAGGCCCGAATTTTTGCCTGCATTTGGACCTAAAATTAAGCATATTTCCAGGTTGTAAGTTGGCAAATGTCATTGCAGATCCCTACTTGTTATTGCTTGTATTGAAACTTACATAACACAGTTGATGTTCTGTACTAGGGATGAGCTTCGTGTTCGAGTCGAACATACGTTCGACTCGAACATCGGCTGTTCGATCGTTCGACGAAGATCGAACGATTTGGGCCGTTCGCGCCAAATTCGAGTGACGCGAACGGCCCACAATGCACTACGCCATCGCAGTGTCATCCAGGCGCTGTGATTGGCCAAGCATGCACTGTGACCCCGCATGCTTGGCCAATCACAGCGCCGGCAGCGAGGAGAGCAATGATTGGCCACAGGCAGGATGCCTGTGGCCAATTATTGCTGAGGGTGTTTAGTACACGCCCCACACTATAAAAGGCCGCCAGCACGGCGGCCTAGTGTAGTGTGTTCCGGAGCAGGGATAGAGCAGCATAGGCAGGGACAGTGACTGTTATTTCTTTCTTGCTTAACCTGGATTCCTTTAGTTTAGGGAAAGAGAAGGATAGGTAGGGAGAGTGTCAGTGTGTTTTGTGCTTGTGCTATAGTGTGCTTAAAAAAAACATTTATTCTAGGGACAGAAAACTGTAGGTAGGGACAGTGTCAGTTTCTTTCACTCTGCAAGTCCTTGTTTCCAGGGACCTGGAAGGACAGTGAGTGAATTGTCCTTGTGCTATATTGTGATTAAAAAAACATTTATTCTAGGGACAGAAAACTGTAGGTAGGGAGAGTGTCAGTTTCTTTCACTCTGCAAGTCCTTGTTTCCAGGGACCTGGAAGGACAGTGACTGAATTGTCCTTGTGCTATATTGTGATTAAAAAAAACATTTATTCTAGGGACAGAAAACTGTAGGTAGGGAGAGTGTCAGTTTCTTTCACTCTGCAAGTCCTTGTTTCCAGGGACCTGGAAGGACAGTGATTGAATTGTCCTTGTGCTATATTGTGATTAAAAAAAACATTTATTCTAGGGACAGAAAACTGTAGGTAGGGAGAGTGTCAGTTTATTTCACTCTGCAAGTCCTTGTTTCCAGGGACCTGGAAGGACAGTGACTGAATTGTCCTTGTGCTATATTGTGATTAAAAAAAACATTTATTCTAGGGACAGAAAACTGTAGGTAGGGAGAGTGTCAGTTTATTTCACTCTGCAAGTCCTTGTTTCCAGGGACCTGGAAGGACAGTGACTGAATTGTCCTTGTGCTATATTGTGATTAAAAAAAACATTTATTCTAGGGACAGAAAACTGTAGGTAGGGAGAGTGTCAGTTTATTTCACTCTGCAAGTCCTTGTTTCCAGGGACCTGGAAGGACAGTGACTGAATTGTCCTTGTGCTATATTGTGATTAAAAAAAACATTTATTCTAGGGACAGAAAACTGTAGGTAGGGAGAGTGTCAGTTTATTTCACTCTGCAAGTCCTTGTTTCCAGGGACCTGTAAGGACAGTGAGTGAATTGTCCTTGTGCTATATTGTGATTAAAAAAAACATTTATTCTAGGGACAGAAAACTGTAGGTAGGGAGAGTGTCAGTTTATTTCACTCTGCAAGTCCTTGTTTCCAGGGACCTGGAAGGACAGTGACTGAATTGTCCTTGTGCTATATTGTGATTAAAAAAAACATTTATTCTAGGGACAGAAAACTGTAGGTAGGGAGAGTGTCAGTTTATTTCACTCTGCAAGTCCTTGTTTCCAGGGACCTGGAAGGACAGTGACTGAATTGTCCTTGTGCTATATTGTGATTAAAAAAAACATTTATTCTAGGGACAGAAAACTGTAGGTAGGGAGAGTGTCAGTTTATTTCACTCTGCAAGTCCTTGTTTCCAGGGACCTGGAAGGACAGTGACTGAATTGTCCTTGTGCTATATTGTGATTAAAAAAAACATTTATTCTAGGGACAGAAAACTGTAGGTAGGGAGAGTGTCAGTTTATTTCACTCTGCAAGTCCTTGTTTCCAGGGACCTGTAAGGACAGTGAGTGAATTGTCCTTGTGCTATATTGTGATTAAAAAAAACATTTATTCTAGGGACAGAAAACTGTAGGTAGGGAGAGTGTCAGTTTATTTCACTCTGCAAGTCCTTGTTTCCAGGGACCTGGAAGGACAGTGACTGAATTGTCCTTGTGCTATATTGTGATTAAAAAAAACATTTATTCTAGGGACAGAAAACTGTAGGTAGGGAGAGTGTCAGTTTATTTCACTCTGCAAGTCCTTGTTTCCAGGGACCTGTAAGGACAGTGAGTGAATTGTCCTTGTGCTATATTGTGATTAAAAAAAACATTTATTCTAGGGACAGAAAACTGTAGGTAGGGAGAGTGTCAGTTTATTTCACTCTGCAAGTCCTTGTTTCCAGGGACCTGGAAGGACAGTGACTGAATTGTCCTTGTGCTATATTGTGATTAAAAAAAACATTTATTCTAGGGACAGAAAACTGTAGGTAGGGAGAGTGTCAGTTTATTTCACTCTGCAAGTCCTTGTTTCCAGGGACCTGGAAGGACAGTGACTGAATTGTCCTTGTGCTATATTGTGATTAAAAAAAACATTTATTCTAGGGACAGAAAACTGTAGGTAGGGAGAGTGTCAGTTTATTTCACTCTGCAAGTCCTTGTTTCCAGGGACCTGGAAGGACAGTGACTGAATTGTCCTTGTGCTATATTGTGATTAAAAAAAACATTTATTCTAGGGACAGAAAACTGTAGGTAGGGAGAGTGTCAGTTTATTTCACTCTGCAAGTCCTTGTTTCCAGGGACCTGGAAGGACAGTGACTGAATTGTCCTTGTGCTATATTGTGATTAAAAAAAACATTTATTCTAGGGACAGAAAACTGTAGGTAGGGAGAGTGTCAGTTTATTTCACTCTGCAAGTCCTTGTTTCCAGGGACCTGGAAGGACAGTGACTGAATTGTCCTTGTGCTATATTGTGATTAAAAAAAACATTTATTCTAGGGACAGAAAACTGTAGGTAGGGAGAGTGTCAGTTTATTTCACTCTGCAAGTCCTTGTTTCCAGGGACCTGTAAGGACAGTGAGTGAATTGTCCTTGTGCTATATTGTGATTAAAAAAAACATTTATTCTAGGGACAGAAAACTGTAGGTAGGGAGAGTGTCAGTTTATTTCACTCTGCAAGTCCTTGTTTCCAGGGACCTGGAAGGACAGTGACTGAATTGTCCTTGTGCTATATTGTGATTAAAAAAAACATTTATTCTAGGGACAGAAAACTGTAGGTAGGGAGAGTGTCAGTTTATTTCACTCTGCAAGTCCTTGTTTCCAGGGACCTGGAAGGACAGTGACTGAATTGTCCTTGTGCTATATTGTGATTAAAAAAAACATTTATTCTAGGGACAGAAAACTGTAGGTAGGGAGAGTGTCAGTTTATTTCACTCTGCAAGTCCTTGTTTCCAGGGACCTGGAAGGACAGTGACTGAATTGTCCTTGTGCTATATTGTGATTAAAAAAAACATTTATTCTAGGGACAGAAAACTGTAGGTAGGGAGAGTGTCAGTTTATTTCACTCTGCAAGTCCTTGTTTCCAGGGACCTGGAAGGACAGTGACTGAATTGTCCTTGTGCTATATTGTGATTAAAAAAAACATTTATTCTAGGGACAGAAAACTGTAGGTAGGGAGAGTGTCAGTTTATTTCACTCTGCAAGTCCTTGTTTCCAGGGACCTGGAAGGACAGTGACTGAATTGTCCTTGTGCTATATTGTGATTAAAAAAAACATTTATTCTAGGGACAGAAAACTGTAGGTAGGGAGAGTGTCAGTTTATTTCACTCTGCAAGTCCTTGTTTCCAGGGACCTGTAAGGACAGTGAGTGAATTGTCCTTGTGCTATATTGTGATTAAAAAAAACATTTATTCTAGGGACAGAAAACTGTAGGTAGGGAGAGTGTCAGTTTATTTCACTCTGCAAGTCCTTGTTTCCAGGGACCTGGAAGGACAGTGACTGAATTGTCCTTGTGCTATATTGTGATTAAAAAAAACATTTATTCTAGGGACAGAAAACTGTAGGTAGGGAGAGTGTCAGTTTATTTCACTCTGCAAGTCCTTGTTTCCAGGGACCTGGAAGGACAGTGACTGAATTGTCCTTGTGCTATATTGTGATTAAAAAAAACATTTATTCTAGGGACAGAAAACTGTAGGTAGGGAGAGTGTCAGTTTATTTCACTCTGCAAGTCCTTGTTTCCAGGGACCTGGAAGGACAGTGACTGAATTGTCCTTGTGCTATATTGTGATTAAAAAAAACATTTATTCTAGGGACAGAAAACTGTAGGTAGGGAGAGTGTCAGTTTATTTCACTCTGCAAGTCCTTGTTTCCAGGGACCTGGAAGGACAGTGACTGAATTGTCCTTGTGCTATATTGTGATTAAAAAAAACATTTATTCTAGGGACAGAAAACTGTAGGTAGGGAGAGTGTCAGTTTATTTCACTCTGCAAGTCCTTGTTTCCAGGGACCTGGAAGGACAGTGACTGAATTGTCCTTGTGCTATATTGTGATTAAAAAAAACATTTTTTCTAGGGACAGAAAACTGTAGGTAGGGAGAGTGTTTTTTTTCTTTCACTCTGCAAGTACTTGTTTCCAGGGACCTGTAAGGACAGTGAGTGAATTGTCCTTGTGCTATATTGTGATTAAAAAAAACATTTTTTCTAGGGACAGAAAACTGTAGGTAGGGAGAGTGTCAGTTTCTTTCACTGTGAAAGTCCTTGTTTCAAGGGACAGAGAAGGACACCTGAAGGTAGCCCTTATTGCTTTTTTCCCATCTCCCTGCAGGCCATCTATTAGAATGTCTGGAAGGCAAACAAGGAGAGGCAGACAGTCAGGAGGCAATAAAAGAGGGCAAGCAGGCTCTGTGTCTGGGGGCAACAGTGCTGGTCGTGGACGCGGTGCATTGTCATCAGCACATGGCCATGGGATACGCTTGTCCTTCTTTTCGGCAGCTGGACATGTTGAGCCACATCATGCCGAAGACTTGGTAGAGTGGATGACCAAGCCCTCCTCCTCCTCCTCATCCTCTCTCACCCAGGCTCAGGGTACTGGAAAAGCAGCTGCCAAAGCGTCGTCTTCCCTGGTATCAATGTCAGACAAATCATCAGTCACTCCTTCCCTAGACCCACCATGTCCTCCTCCTGAGGAGTCCCCCGAACTGTTTCAGCACAGTGTTGGGTACATGCTCCAGGAGGATGCCCAGCGTTTCGAAGGGTCTGATGATGAAACCCAGCTAGAGGAAGGCAGTAGCGTGAGAGCAGACAGAGGGGATGCTCAAGAAGGACACCAATCTGGCAGTCATGTTCCAGCAGCTGCAGCATACTGCCAGATTGGCTCCAGTGATGAGGAGGGAGGGGATGATGAGGTCACTGACTCCACGTGGGTGCCTAATAGGAGAGAGGAGGAGGAGGAGGATGAGGAGGAGGCACATCTCCAACGAGGCAGGATGCCCTTTGGTGGCCAGCGTAAGGGCAGTACACCGACGGAATCACACCGCAGAGCTCCGCCTGTGCAGGGCGCTGCCTCTGCCCGTCATTCAAAAAGTTCTTTGGTGTGGGCCTTTTTTGAGGCTAGTGCATCAGATCGCACAGCTGCTGTTTGCAACATATGTCTCAAGCGTATATCGCGTGGCCAAAACATCAGCCGCTTGGGTACCACATGCCTGACCAGACATATGTTGACCTGCCATGCAGCTCGTTGGCAAGCCTACCTCAAAGACCCACACCAAAGAACAAAGCGGACCTCTCCTTGCACCGCATCAGCTGGGATCTCCAACCCCACTATAACTTCAGTCCTCTCTGAAACATGCACTGAGAGGAATGAAGGTGTAGAATTAGGTGTGTCACAGCCAAGTACTTGCGCCCACTCTGCTAGCAGTACACCGACGTCCGATTCTAGCAGGCAAATTTCCCTGCCCCAGCTGCTGGACCGTCGAAAGAAGTTCACACCCAGCCATCCACATGCCCAGCGGTTGAATGCTAGCTTGGCTAAATTGCTAGCGCTTCAACTGCTGCCTTTTCAGTTGGTAGACTCGGCCCCCTTCCGTGAGTTTGTGCAATGTGCAGTTCCTCAGTGGCAGGTTCCCAAACGCCACTTTTTCTCACGGAAGGCTATTCCGGCTCTCTACCGGCATGTGGAAGGCAATGTCTTGGCCTCGCTGGACAGGGCGGTCAGCGGTAAGGTGCATATTACCGCTGACTCATGGTCCAGCAGGCATGGACAGGGACGTTACCTTTCTTTCACGGCCCATTGGGTCACTCTTTTGGCAGCTGGGAAGGATTCAGGACAAGGTGCAGTAGTGTTGGAGGTTGTCCCACCGCCACGCCTCCAAAATGCTACTACTGGTTGTGACACACCTCTCTCCTCCACCCCCTCCTCTTCTTCTTCCTCCATGGCCTCTTCCTGTGGTTTGTCCTATGAACCAGCGGTGCTCCGTAGCCGTTCACGGGGCTACGCAAGTACGCAGGCAAAAAGATGCCATGCCGTGCTTGCGCTGGTGTGTTTGGGGGACAGAAGCCACACTGGGGCAGAGGTCCTGTCTGCTCTGCAGGGCCAGGCCGAGAGGTGGTTGACGCCACGCCAGCTTAAGCCAGGAATGGTGGTTTGCGACAATGGCACCAACCTCCTCTCCGCCCTCCGACAGGGACAACTGACCCATGTGCCTTGTGTGGCTCACGTCCTTAACCTGGTGGTGCAGCGCTTCTTGGGCAGGTACCCGGGCTTACAGGATGTCCTGAGGCAGGCCAGGAAAGTCTGTGTGCATTTCCGCAGATCTTATAATGCCAGTGCTCGCCTGGCTGAGCTGCAAAAGGAGTTGAACCTGCCCAAGAACCGCCTTATATGTGACATGCCCACCAGGTGGAACTCAACGTTGGCCATGCTGCAGCGGCTGCACACGCAGCAGAGGGCCATCAATGAGTACCTGTGCGACTACGGCACCAGGACAGGGTCAGGGGAGCTTGGTTTTTTTTCTCCACGCCAGTGGGGCATGATCAGGGATGCATGCACTGTCCTGGCACCATTTGAGGAGGCCACGAGGATGGTGAGCAGTGACAGTGCATGCATCAGTGACACTGTACCTCTTGTCCACCTGTTGGAGCACACGCTGCGTGGAATAATGGACAGGGCACTTGAGGCAGAACAGAGGCAGGAAGAGGAGGACTTCCTTGCCTCTCAAGGCCCCCTTTACCCAGACAGTGTTCCTTCTGTCCCACCCATCGCACAGGAAGAGGAGGAGGAGGAGGAGGAGGAGGAGGAGGAGGATTGTGTCAGCATGGAGGTGGAGGCTGGCACTCAGCATCATCAGCAGCAGTCTTTTAGGGATGATTTACAGTCCCAAGAAACCAGTGGACTTGTACGTGGCTGGGAGGAGGTGGCTGCGGATCATGTCGTCCTTAGTGACCCAGAGGACTCCGGAGCGAATGCCTCAGCAAACCTACGCTGCATGGCCTCCCTGATCCTGCAAAGTCTGCGGAAGGATCCTCGTATTCTTCGGATCAAGGAGAGGGACCATTACTGGCTGGCCACTCTCCTTGATCCACGGTACAAGGGTAAGGTTGCGGACCTTATGTTACCGTCGCAGAGGGAGCAGAGGATGAGACAACTCCGGGAGGCCTTGCAGAAAGGTCTGTGCAACGCGTTCCCAGAGACTGGGAGGTTGCAAACTCCTGGTCCTGGACAACGAGTTGCTGAGGCTTCGGCCAGTCAAAGAAGGAGCGGTGGGGAAGGTGGCCGTCTGACCGATGCGTTCAGACAATTCTTTAGTCCGCAGCCCCAAAGTATGATCGGTTCCAGCAACCATCGCCAGCGTCTGATAAACATGGTGCAGGAATATCTAGGGGCAAGGTCAGACTTGGACACCTTCCCCACCGAAAATCCTCTGGCTTACTGGGTCTTGAGGATGGATCACTGGCCAGAGCTTGCACAGTATGCAATTGAGCTACTGGCCTGTCCTGCATCCAGCGTTCTTTCGGAACGCACATTCAGTGCTGCTGGAGGATTTGTCACGGATCACAGGGTGCGCCTGTCCACCGACTCGGTTGATCGACTGACTTTCATCAAGATGAACCAGTCTTGGATCACCACCAGCTACCACACACCTGATGCTGATATAACAGACTAATTGATTTTAACATGTCACATCCCTTCAAGACTGATGCTGATGCTGAGTGCCTGTGCTGTTATGTTGACTGGCTATCCTCCTCCTCCGAGTCCTCAATGATACGATTGATGATGATAGCTTGTAAGATCATTTTTGTTTATGGGTGCCGCCACCAGTGCCTAACGCCCAATTTTTCAGCCCCTGTTTAACAGGGGCGTGTAATTACAATTTTTGAAGCAATACTTTGCAACAGGGCTCATTGCTGTGCTCCAAGTACAGTATCTGTGAGGAGTTGCAGTGTTGTGCCACCAGTGCCTAAGGCCCAATTTTTCAGCCCCTGTTTAACAGGGGCGTGTCATTACAATTTTTGAAGCAATACTTTGCAACAGGGCTCATTGCTGTGCTCCAAGTACAGTATCTGTGAGGGGTTGCAGTGTTGTGCCACCAGTGCCTAAGGCCCAATTTTTCAGCCCCTGTTCAACAGGGGCATGTAATTACAATTCTTGATCTAATAATTCACAGCAGGGCCCATTGCTGCACCCACCAAGAGTAACTGTCAGGGCTTACAGTGTTGTGGCACCAGCACCACCATCAAAGGCCCAATTTTTACTACCACTGTTCAACAATTATATGTAATTAAAATTCCTGATATAATAGTTGACAGCAGGGCGTTCCAGCACCAACCAAGAGTAACTGTGAGTGCTTACAGTGTTGTGCCAACACCAACAACTAAGGGGCCTATTTCTGCAGAGTATATACGGCAGGTCCCTACTTTCAAACATCCAACTTACAAACGACTCCTACTTGCAAACGCAAGAAGACAACAGGAAGTGAGAGGAAATCTACCACTAGGAAGGAAAATTCTCTCCTGTAAGAATAAATATGGGAGAAAGGTGTCTCCTCTGTACTGATGCTTTATCAGCAATCCTTGTTTCAAGAAAAACACCACATTTCAAAAACAGTTGTCATTGGGACGGAAAGTGAGGTGAAATGTTCTGAACAGGGGCACAGACAGCAAAACAAATGTTACAGGGGTGATAACCCTTACCTATGTTTTCCAAAAAGTTTAAAAATAGATTTTTGGTCTGGAGCTACACTTCAACAATGTACCTGTTCAAAATTACAAACAGACTCTACATAAGAACAAACCTACAGTCCCTGTCTTGTATGCACCGCCTGTATAGGGCTGTTCAGAGTATATAGGGCCTTTTTTATTTTATGTGCGGGGTTCCCCTTAATATCCATACAAGACCCTAAGGGGCTGGTAATGGGCTGGGGTAGGGGGGGGGTCATGGGGTAGCTATGCCATTTTTCTTAAAGAATTTCATCCATATTACCGGGACCAGACATTACATTAAAGCCGCAAGCAGTTTTAAATGGCTTTTTTTTCCTTTAGAAGTGTCATTTTGTGCAGGGACAGTTCTAAACACGGGAAACACGTGGCACTTCACAGGCATACTTTAGACACCCCCCAGGTACGATATTTAAAGGAATATTTGACTTTTTTTTTTTCACTTTATGCATCATTAAAATGACTGCTCCCGAAAAACGACCGTTTTTAAAACTTCTTTTTGCATTGATACATGTCCCCTGGTGCAGAACCCGGGTTCCCAAACCCTTTTTAGGACAATAACATGCATAATAGTTGTTATAATTAGCACTTTAGAATTCGAACGTTCGCATCCATTGTATTTAATAGGGTTCTAATGTTCGTTCGAACTTTCGGTCCGTTCGCGGGTTCTGGTGCGAACCGAACCCGGGGGTGTTCGGCTCATCACTATTCTGTACATTGACTGTGTACAAAACACCACCCTACATGTACACCATGTTTAAACATTTGCCAGTTTTATGAGTCATAGCGGGCTGCAGATGAAACTACATAGGTAATTGTAATTGTAAAAATACAAAATGTAGTGTAGTACTTCCATGTTTTTCTTATCAAAAGCGAAATTACTCTTTAAATGCAACCCCTGTCGTCTAATGTTTAATGTTGTAGAGAGGCTATGCAATGGGTTAATAAAGTCAGAACTTAAAATACAAGTTTAAACCATTTCCTAGTCTGTGATCTCCAGATACCAGCTGGGTTTTAAAACAAATTGAAGCTTTGTCGGTGTATAATGTGCAGCCTGGTATATGATGTGCAGAGCCCTGTGTATATTGTGCAGCCTGGTATATGATGTGTAGGGATGAGCTCTGGCGTGTTCGCATACTCCACGTGCAGAGCCCGCCAGGAAGTCGGCACGGCGCTGCGCTAATCACAGGCAGGGAGACATTGTCCTGATGCTTGGCTGCAGAGATCGGGAAATGTCTCCCTGCCTGTGATTAGCGCAGCGCCGTGCCGACTTCCTGGCGGGCTCTGCACGTGGAGTATGCGAACACGCCAGAGATCATCCTTAATGATGTGCAGAGCCCTGTGTATAATGTGCAGCCTGGTATATGATGTGCAGAGCCCTGTGTATAATGTGCAGCCTGGTATATGATGTGCAGAACCCGGTGTATAATGTACAGCCTTGTATATGATGTGCAGAGCCCTGTGTATAATGTGCAGAGCCCTGTGTGTAATGTGCAGAGCCCTGTGTATAATGTGCAGCCTGGTATATGATGTGCAGAGCCCTGTGTATAATGTACAGCCTGGTATATGATGTAAACAACTATGCATCAAACATTAACAGTGCTTCGCAGGTTAGGTAAAAAACCTGTGGGTGATAAGGATTCTTATCCTACAGTACTAAACTATGCAACATGTAAACACATATAGGTCCAATGCATGAAATTGGAATAATTGAAAACAAGAGAGAGAGAGAGAGAGAGTCCACTTCTCCAATCCTCTCATCTGCCAGTATTAACACTATGAATGTTGTTGCTCTGGCTCCTTATATGGGGAAACACACTGTCAGTTCAACAGTTCATTCACTGTGAGTGTGCAACAGATTCATCTCAGAGAAACCCAGCAACTGTAGCTTGAAAGGACACTTCACCATTAGATGCAATGCAGCTCCCTTAGGAGATCTACTCACCAGACTTCCAAACACAGATAGCCTTAGTCACTCCTCTAAATGGGTGGTTGTGAGCTCTTCATAGAGAAGGTTTCTCCTAGGATGAGCGGTGTCCCTGATCACTGCACGCTGAAATCCACTGATCAGGGACATCGCTCATCCTAGGAGAAACCTTCTCTATGAAGAGCTCACAACCACCCATTTAGAGGAGTGACTAAGGCTATCTGTGTTTGGAAGTCTGGTGAGTAGATCTCCTAAGGGAGCTGCATTGCATCTAATGGTGAAGTGTCCTTTCAAGCTACAGTTGCTGGGTTCCTCTGAGATGAATCTGTTGCACACTCACAGTGAATGAACTGTTGAACTGACAGTGTGTTTCCCCATTAGTGATGAGCCGAACACCCCCGGGTTCGGTTCGCACCAGAACCCGCGAACGGACCGAAAGTTCGCGCGAACATTAGAACCCTATTAAATACAATGGATGCGAACGTTCGGATTCTAAAGTGCTAATTATAACGACTATTATCCATGTTATTGTCCGAAACAGAGTTTGGTAACCCGGCTTTTGCACCAGGGGACATGTATCAATGCAAAAAAAAGTTTTAAAAATGGACGTTTTCCGGGAGCAGTCATTTTAATGATGCATAAAGTGAAAAAAAAAAAGTCAAATATTCCTTTAAATATTGTACCTGGGGGGTGTCTAAAGTATGCCTGTGAAGTGCCACGTGTTTCCCGTGTTTAGAACTGTCCCTGCACAAAATAACATTTCTAAAGGGAAAAAAGTCATTTAAAACTGCTTGCGGCTTTAATGCAATGTCTGGTCCCGGTAATATGGATGAAAATCTTTAGGAAAAATGGCATAGCTACCCCATCAACCCCCCCCCCCCCACCCCAGCCCATTACCAGCCCCTTTGGGTCTTGTATGGATATTAAGGGGAACCCCGCACACAAAATAAAAAAGGACCTATATACTCTGAACAGCCGTATACAGGCGGTGCATACAAGACAGGGACTGTAGGTTTGTTCTTATGTAGAATCTGTTTATAATTTTGAACAGCTGCATTGTTTAAGTGGAGCTCCATGGCAAATTCCTTTTTTTTAGCTTTTTGTAAAACATAGGGAACGGTTATCACCCCTGTCACATTTTTTTTGCTGTCTGTGCCCCTGTTCAGAACATTTCACCTCACTTTGCGTCCCAATGACAACTGTTTTTGAAATGTGCTGTTTTTATTGAAACAAGGATTGGTGATAAAGCATCAGTAGAGAGGAGACACCTTTCTCCCATATTAATTCTTACAGGAGAGAATTTTCCTTCCAAGGGGTAGATTTCCTCTCACTTCCTGTTGTCTTCTTCCGTTTGCAAGTAGTAGTAGTTTGTAAGTTGGATGTTTGAAAGTAGGGACCTTCCGTATATACTCTGCAGAAATTGGCCCCTTAGGTGTTGGTGTTGGCACAACACTGAAAGCACTCACAGTTATTCTTGGTGGGTGCTGGAACGCCCTTCTGTCAAGTATAATATCAGGAATTGTAATAACATATAATTGTTGATCAGTGGTAGTAAAAATTGGGCCTTTGATGGTGGTGCTGGTGTCCCAACACTGTAAGGCCTGACAGTTACTCTTGGTGGGCGCAGCAATGGTCCCTGCTGTGAATTATTAGATCAATAATTATAATTGCATGCCCCTGTTGAACAGGGGCTGAAAAATTGGGCCTTTGGTGGTGGTGGTGGTGGTGATGGTGGTGCTGGTGCCACAAAACTGTAAGGCCTGACAGTTACTCTTGGTGGGCGCAGCAATGGGCCCTGCTGTGAATTATTAGATCAATAATTATAATTGCATGCCCCTGTTGAACAGGGGCTGAAAAATTGGGCCTTAGGCACTGGTGGCACAACACTGCAACCCCTCACAGATACTGTACTTGGAGCACAGCAATGAGGCCTGTTGCAAAGTATTGCATCAAAAATTTTAATTGCACGCCCCTGTTAAACAGGGGCTGAAAAATTGGGCCTTAGCCACTGGTGGCGTCACCCATAAACCAAAATGATCTTCCAAGCTATCATCGTTAATCGTATCATTGAGGAGGAGGAGGAGGATAGCCAGTCAACATAACAGCACAGGCACTCAGCATCAGCATCAGTCTTGAAGGGATGTGACATTTTAAAATCAATTAGTCTGTTATATCAGCATCTGGTGTGTGGTAGCTGGTGGTGATCCAAGACTGGTTCATCTTGATGAAAGTCAGTCGATCAACCGAGTCGGTGGACAGGCGCACCCTGTGATCCGTGACAAATCCTCCAGCAGCACTGAATGTGCGTTCTGAAAGAACGCTGGATGCAGGACAGGCCAGTAGCTCAATTGCATACTGTGCAAGCTCTGGCCAGTGATCCATCCTCAAGACCCAGTAAGCCAGAGGATTTTCGGTGGGGAAGGTGTCCAAGTCTGACCTTGCCCCTAGGTATTCCTGGACCATGTATATCAGACGCTGGCGATGGTTGCTGGAACCGATCATACTTTGGGGCTGCGGACTAAAGAATTGTCTGAACGCATCGGTCAGACGGCCACCTTCCCCACTGCTCCTTCTTTGACTGCCCGAAGCCTCAGCAACTCGTTGTCCAGGACCAGGAGTTTGTAACCTCACAGTCTCTGGGAACGCGTTGCACAGACCTTTCTGCAAGGCCTCCCGGAGTTGTCTCATCCTCTGCTCCCTCTGCGACGGTACGATAAGGTCCGCAACCTTACCCTTGTACCGTGGATCAAGGAGAGTGGCCAGCCAGTAATGGTCCCTCTCCTTGATCCGAAGAATACGAGGATCCTTCCGCAGACTTTGCAGGATCAGGGAGGCCATGCAGCGTAGGTTAGCTGAGGCATTCAGTCCGGAGTCCTCTGGGTCACTAAGGACGACATGATCCGCAGCCACCTCCTCCCAGCCACGTACAAGTCCACTGGTTTCTTGGGACTGTAAATCATCCCTAAAAGACTGCTGCTGATGATGCTGAGTGCCAGCCTCCACCTCCATGCTGACACAATCCTCCTCCTCCTCTTCCTGTGCGATGGGTGGGACAGAAGGAACACTGTCTGGGTAAAGGGGGCCTTGAGAGGCAAGGAAGTCCTCCTCTTCCTGCCTCTGTTCTGCCTCAAGTGCCCTGTCCATTATTCCACGCAGCGTGTGCTCCAACAGGTGGACAAGAGGTACAGTGTCACTGATGCATGCACTGTCACTGCTCACCATCCTCGTGGCCTCCTCAAATGGTGCCAGGACAGTGCATGCATCCCTGATCATGCCCCACTGGCGTGGTGAAAAAAACCTGAGCTCCCCTGACCCTGTCCTGGTGCCGTAGTCGCACAGGTACTCATTGATGGCCCTCTGCTGCGTGTGCAGCCGCTGCAGCATGGCCAACGTTGAGTTCCACCTGGTGGGCATGTCACATATAAAGCGGTTCTTGGGCAGGTTCAACTCCTTTTGAAGCTCAGCCAGGTGAGCACTGGCATTATAAGATCTGCGGAAATGCACACAGACTTTCCTGGCCTGCCTCAGGACATCCTGTAAGCCCGGGTACCTGCCCAAGAACCGCTGCACCACCAGGTTAAGGACGTGAGCCATACAGGGCACATGGGTCAGTTGTCCCTGTCGGAGGGCGGAGAGGAGGTTGGTGCCATTGTCGCAAACCACCATTCCTGGCTTAAGCTGGCGTGGCGTCAACCACCTCTCGGCCTGCCCCTGCAGAGCAGACAGGACCTCTGCCCCAGTGTGGCTCCTGTCCCCCAAACACACCAGCGCAAGCACGGCATGGCATCTTTTTGCCTGCGTACTTGCGTAGCCCCTTGAACGCCTACGGAGCACCGCTGGTCCCGAGGACAAACCACAGGAAGAGGCCATGGAGGAAGAAGAAGAGGAGGGGGTGGAGGAGAGAGGTGTGTCACAACCAGTAGTAGCATTTTGGAGGCGTGGCAGTGGAACAACCTCCAACACTACTGCACCTTGTCCTGCATCCTTCCCAGCTGCCAAAAGAGTGACCCAATGGGTCGTGAAAGAAAGGTAACGTCCCTGTCCATGCCTGCTGGACCATGAGTCAGCGGTAATATGCACCTTACCGCTGACCGCCCTGTCCAGCGAGGCCAAGACATTGCCTTCCACATGCCTGTAGAGAGCCGGAATAGCCTTCCATGCGAAAAAGTGGCGTTTGGGAACCTGCCACTGAGGAACCGCACATTGCACAAACTCACGGAAGGGGGCCGAGTCTACCAACTGAAAAGGCAGCAGTTGAAGCGCTAGCAATTTAGCCAAGCTAGCATTCAACCGCTGGGCATGTGGATGGCTGGGAGTGAACTTCTTTCGACGGTCCAGCAGCTGGGGCAGGGAAATTTGCCTGCTAGAATCGGACGTCGGTGTACTGCTAGCAGAGTGCCCGCAAGTACTTGGCTGTGACACACCTAATTCTACACCTTCATTCCTCTCAGAGCAGGTTTCAGAGAGGACTGAAGGTATACTGGGGTTGGAGATCCCAGCTGATGCGGTGCAAGAAGAGGTCAGCTTTGTTCTTTGGTGTGGGTCTTTAAGGTAGGCTTGCCAACGAGCTGCATGGCAGGTCAACATATGTCTGATCAAGCATGTGGTGCCCAAGCGGCTGATGTTTTGGCCACGCGATATACGCTTGAGACATATGTTGCAAACAGCAGCTGTGCGATCTGATGCACTCGCCTCAAAAAAGGCCCACACCAAAGAACTTTTTGAATGACGGGCAGAGGCAGCGCCCTGCACAGGCGGAGCTCTGCGGTGTGATTCCGTCGGTGTGCTGCCCATACGCTGGCCACTCAAGGGCATCCTGCCTCGTTGGAGATGTGCCTCCTCCTCATCCTCCTCCTCCTCCTCCTCCTCTCTCCTATTAGGCACCCACGTGGAGTCAGTGACCTCATCATCCCCTCCCTCCTCATCACTGGAGCCAATCTGGCAGTATGCTGCAGCTGCTGGAGCATGACTGCCAGATTGGTGTCCTTCTTGAGCATCCCCTCTCTCTGCTCTCACGCTGCTGCCTTCCTCTAGCTGGGTATCATCATCAGATCCTTCCAAACGCTGGGCATCCTCCTGGAGCATGTACCCAACACTGTGCTCAAACAGTTCGGGGGACTCCTCAGGAGGAGGGCATGGTGGGTCTAGGGAAGGATTGACTAATGAAGATAATGATACCAGAGAAGAGGACGCTTTGGCAGCTGCTTTGCCAGTACCCTGAGCCTGGGTGAGAGAGGATGAGGAGGATGAGGTGGGCTTGGTCATCCACTCTACCAAGTCTTCGGCATGATGTGGCTCAACATGTCCAGCTGCCGAAAACAAGGACAAGCGTGTCCCATGGCCATGTGCTGATGACAATGCACCGCGTACACGACCAGCACTGTTGCCCCCAGACACAGAGCCTGCTTGCCCTCTTTTTTTGCCTCCTGACTGTCTGCCTCTCCTTGGTTGCCTTCCAGACATTTTAATGGATGGCCTGCAGGGAGATGGGAAAACAGCAATAAGGGCTACCTTCAGGTGTATATTGTGCAGGAGGCTTAGCAACAATGACACTGACACTGTCCCCTGCCTATCCTTCTCTGTCCCTAAACACAAGGATTGAAAATATGGTTCAGCAAAAAAGTTTTAGAACAGAATAGCACACTGACACTTTCCCTCACTGTCCTACTCTGTCCCTCCCTACAAACAAGATTTAGCACAGAATAGCACACTGATAATTTCTACGAGTGTCCTTCTCTGTCCCTAAACTCAAGGATTGAAAATATGGAACAGCAAAATTGGTTTAGAACAGAATAGCACACTGTCAGTTTCACTCACTGTACCTCTCTGTCCCTCAACTCAAGGAATGAAAATATGGAACAGCAAAATTGGTTTAGAACAGAATAGCACACTGTCAGTTTCACTCACTGTACCTCTCTGTCCCTCAACTCAAGGATTGAAAATATGGAACAGCAAAATTGGTTTAGAACAGAATAGCACACTGTCAGTTTCACTCACTGTACCTCTCTGTCCCTCAACTCAAGGATTGAAAATATGGAACAGCAAAATTGGTTTAGAACAGAATATCACACTGTCAGTTTCACTCACTGTACCTCTCTGTCCCTCAACTCAAGGATTGAAAATACGGAACAGCAAAATTGGTTTAGAACAGAATAGCACACTGTCAGTTTCACTCACTGTACCTCTCTGTCCCTCAACTCAAGGATTGAAAATATGGAACAGCAAAATTGGTTTAGAACAGAATAGCACCCTGTCAGTTTCACTCACTGTACCTCTCTGTCCCTCAACTCAAGGATTGAAAATATGGAACAGCAAAATTGGTTTAGAACAGAATAGCACACTGTCAGTTTCACTCACTGTACCTCTCTGTCCCTCAACTCAAGGATTGAAAATATGGAACAGCAAAATTGGTTTAGAACAGAATAGCACACTGTCAGTTTCACTCACTGTACCTCTCTGTCCCTCAACTCAAGGATTGAAAATATGGTTCAGCAAAATAGTTTTAGAACAGAATAGCACACTGACACTTTCCCTCACTGTCCTACTCTGTCCCTCCCTACAAACAAGATTTAGCACAGAATAGCACACTGATAATTTCTACGAGTGTCCTTCTCTGTCCCTAAACTCAAGGATTGAAAATATGGAACAGCAAAATTGGTTTAGAACAGAATAGCACACTGACACTTTCCCTCACTGTACCTCTCTGTCCCTACAAACAAGATTTAGCACAAAATAGCACACTGACACTTTCCCTCACTGTACCTCTCTGTCCCTAAACTCAAGGATTGAAAATATGGTTCAGCAAGATTGGTTTAGAACAGAATAGCACACTGACACTTTCCCTCACTGTACCTCTCTGTCCCTACAAACAAGGATTAGCACAGAATAGCACACTGTCACTGACACTCTCCCTACCTATCCTTATCTGTCCCTAAACACAAGGAATCCAGGATTATGTAAAGGAAAAATAATGACACTGTCCCTGCCTATGCTTCTCTTTCCCTACTCCGGAACACACTACACAAGGCCGCCGCGCTGGCGGCCTTTTATAGTGTGGGGCGTGTACTAAACCCCCTCAGCAATAATTGGCCACAGGCATCCTGCCTGTGGCCAATCATTGCTCTCCTCGCTGCCGGCGCTGTGATTGGCCAAGCATGCGGGGTCACAGTGCATGCTTGGCCAATCACAGCGCCTGGATGACACTGCGATGGCGTAGTGCATTGTGGGCCGTTCGCGTCACTCGAATTTGCCGCGAACGGCCCAAATCGTTCGATCTTCGTCGAACGATCGAACAGCCGATGTTCGAGTCGAACGTATGTTCGACTCGAACACGAAGCTCATCCCTATTCCCCATATAAGGAGCCAGAGCAACAACATTCATAGTGTGAATACTGGCAGATGAGAGGATTGGAGAAGTGGACTCTCTCTCTCTCTCTCTCTCTCTCTTTTTCAATTATTCCAATTTTATGCATTGGACATATATGTGTTTACATGTTGCATAGTTTAGTACTGTAGGATAAGAATCCTTAACACCCACAGGTTTTTTACCCAACCTGCGAAGCGCTGTTAATGTTTGATGCATAGTTGTTTACAATTATTTATTGAGCATATTTTGTATGAATTTTTATGATGTTATAATAGCTGCTGCATTACAGAAGAATTTAGATTTTTTGTCCATTGAGCGTTAGGATCAGAGGCACCTTAGGGAGTTTTTCTGATATTTATTATCAATTACTGGTATATGATGTGCAGAGCCCTGTGTATAATGTGCAGCCTGGTATATGATGTGTAGAGCCCTGTGTATAATGTACAGCCTGGTATATGATGTGCAGAGCCCTGTACATAATGTGCAGAGCCCTGTGTATAATGTGCAGCCTGGTATATGATGTGCAGAGCCCTGTGTATAATGTGCAGCCTGGTATATGATGTGCAGAGCCCTGTGTATAATGTGCAGCCTGGTATATGATGTGCAGAGCCCTGTGTATAATGTGCAGCCTGGTATATGATGTGCAGTGCCCTGTGTATAATGTGCAGCCTGGTATATGATGTGCAGAACCCTGTGTATAATGTGCAGCCTGGTATATGATGTGCAGAGCCCGGTGTATAATCTGCAGCCTGGTATATGATGTGCAGAGCCCGGTGTACAATGTGCAGCCTGGTATATGATGTGCAGAGCCCTGTGTATAATGTGCAGCCTGGTATATGATGTGCAGAGCCCTGTGTATAATGTGCAGCCTGGTATATGATGTGCAGAGCCCTGTGTATAATGTGCAGCCTAGTATATGATGTGCAGAGCCCTGTGTATAATGTGCAGCCTGGTATATGATGTGCAGAGCCCTGTGTATAATGTACAGCCTGGTATATGATGTGCAGAGCCCTGTGTATAATGTGCAGCCTGGTATATGATGTGCAGAGCCCTGTGTATAATGTGCAGCCTGGTATATGATGTGCAGAGCCCTGTGTATAATGTGCAGCCTGGTATATGATGTGCAGAACCCTGTGTATAATGTGCATCTTAGTATATGATGTGCAGAGCCCTGTGTATAATGTACAGCCTGGTATATGATGTGCAGAGCCCTGATGTGCAGAGCCCTGTGTATAATGTGCAGCCTAGTATATGATGTGCAGAACCCTGTGTATAATTTGCAGCTTGGTATATGATGTGCAGAGCCCTGTGTATAATGTACAGCCTGGTATATGATGTGCAGAGCCCTGTGTATAATCTGCAGCCTGGTATATGATGTGCAGAGCCTGGTGTATAATGCTGACACTATGAGTGGAAGCAAGTGGAATACAGGGGACGGAGTGGGTGGATTCTATTAGGGGTGTGGCTTATGAGAAGTGGAAGGGGCCAATCATGGAGGGGCAGGGTCTTGCACCCCCCCATCCTAAAACTTCACCAGCCGCCACTGTTGTCAATCCTTTTTTTGCTTGTCTAGTTACCAACCATATTGGGTGACAATATATTAAGTTTGCCTTTACTACCTGGTTTGGTGCCTGTTTTCTTTAATATAGCACTACTATTGGGTGTGTCAGAGGGGGTGAGTTTCCTGAGAAGGATGAGGCAAAGAACAAAGCACCCATTCTTTCCAGCAGATCTTACGGGGGCAGCAGTAAAAATGTAGCACTGAGGGCACAGTGCAGGAAGACAACTCTGGATGCAGCTGTCAGGGGTGTGCTGGTCATAGCACAACTGAAGTTCTGAGGCAAGGGCAAAGGTACCCGTCTTGCCGAGCACAGGCAAACACCTATGCTTATGCGCAGAAAACATTGCGATCAGACGAACGCATATGTGCATGCGCGCACGTCTGCCATTAATTCAGGCACCAAATGGCCCATATAAGGGCAGCAGCTGCACTAGTGCTTTGTTGTCTGATCTGCCGCTTTACCCATATACATGTTCCTGTATCTCTGCTTGATTCCTGTGTTTACCCCGCCTTATCCTGACCACGCTTGCTCTCCACCTGTCCTGACCTCGGCTTGCCCTAAAGACTTTGTTATATCTTCATCTGCCTGATATGCTGTTGCCAACCTCTGCCTGCACATTGACCATTTTCTGCCTGCCGTTTATGCTTGGGAGAAAAAGAAACCCTGGACTGCCGCACTCTGTATAGACAGTTATTTATTCCAAAATTTCAAGTAAAAATTTTTCACGTCAGCTATGAGTAAGCGTCAATTCGTGACGTGAAACGCATTAGCCACCCTTCCCTGCATGCACACTATCTGCATGTGTTGTTTTGGATTTATGGATTTATTTTGAATTTGGATTTTTTACTTGAAATTTTGGAATAAATAACTGTCTATACAGAGTGCGGCAGTCCAGGGTTTCTTTTTCTCCCATGCATCAGTGCAGAGCCAGCACCTGTGTGAGTGACCGGGCGGAAGCAGCTATTTGGTGAATTCTTAAGCTTTTGAGCGGTACGTTTTTCCTTTCTGCCGTTTATGCTTGTTTCCGATCATCTGTTGCTGACCTGGCTTGTTTGACTTTGCATCCAGTTATCCGTCTGTCCTGCTCTGCATAGTGCCTAGTGACGCTGGTCCTACATCTGCTGTGTGTCTGCATCTGCTGTTTCTGTTGCCACCCACTGCTTCAGCCATCCAGCCCAGCTCTGATGACGCACCTGCCACATACCTCTGTGACCAACGGAAGATACCAACAGAAGATCTTGCAGGCACTCTCACCTCGTGGCCACTGTTGCAACTCCAGTGGCCCTTGAGCCGGGGCAGTAAGAGAGGTCTTCCTCTACACGTCAGGCTCTGCCACAAAGTATGTGACAGCAGCATACTGTATAAGAAGAACCTGAGAAAACCGGCAAGCCGAGTGCGACTCTCCACAGCAATACAGCGATGTGTGCAAAAACTTTTTTTTTTGGAGTAGTCCTTGGTGCATCTCACATGGGCATAGTCCTCTGTATAATTCTCCATTGGAACAAGGGTCGCTTGTGCACCCAGGGGGTGGGACACATGTATTTATTTATTTTTAACCAGAATTCAGCTTTATTGTACTTTTTATCATCTCTGTTATTATATGCTTTGTGATGCTTGGAAGGAAAGAGATGCTGTAAATCAGTGGTTCTCAACTCCTGTCCTCGGGACCAACTAACAGGCCAGGTTTTAAGTATTACCTTGAGGGAGATGCAGACTAGAATACTGCAATCACTGAGCAGCAAAGGATATCACCTGTGATGTATTTCAGTTATCTTGCAAACCTGGCCTGTTAGTGGGCCCTGAGGACCGGAGTTGAGAACCACTGCTGTAAATGATATACATTGTTAGTATTGCTGCATTTTTTGAATATTGTTGCAGTTGGTACTGTTTTTAAAAATGTACACTTTTACAATGTCTATACATTTTTTTTCTCTCTCTGATTGAGCATGAACATTATAACATGTGCTGTTCCTATTATTTCAAGAATCATTTTATTAATTGTCATCGACGAGTACAAATTTATGCAGGATACATTATATTCTGTCACTTACAGCAAATGTTTCAGCAGACGTAAATTTGTCAGAGATGTCAAATATCCATCTCCCTGCTGGAAAGCAAGGAAAGCAAGACAGCAATTCAAAGATATAGAAAGGGACATGACATATTGCCTAACTCTCTACACCTGCTTCCAATATGGAAAATATATATAAAGATAGATAGATAGATAGATAGATAGATAGATAGATAGATAGATAGATAGATAGATAGATAGATAGATAGATAGATAGATGTGTAGCGGCCTCACCTCTCTCCCTTTCTTTATCGGTCATATGGCTGTTGTCTAGGGGTACCTGGGAGAGAGAGATGATACACACCACGGCCCATGTCCTCCGTAACTAAGAGGTGAAGGCCAGAAGATTGGGCTTTTGTGTAGGTGTCCTAGAGTCAAGTCCAGTCCTTCGTCCCTGACTCCTTTGCTTTAGTAACCCAAGTTCCACACAGTGAATAGGTACAACTCAGTTTTATTCTTCTTGCCAAGCAATAAAACAATCTTTCTCCTTTGGAAAATGGGGACAGATCGAGGCACAATCCTTTCCCTTCTTGCTGCTGCCCACTGTTCTGTCACCAGTGGTGAATAGTCACTGCCACTGACTAGGTAATATAGAACGTGAATTACCTTATCTCACTTTGCCCCTGTCAGAGGAAGAAATCCGTCCAAGGGAGAAATGGAGGCCTCTCCGTCACCAGCGATGCCGCGCCGGGCTCTTCGGTGAAGTTACTGCACACCAGTCCTCACGAACCCAGACACGGGCACCCAAGGAGTTAGGGTCCCCTCGAATTCCTCCACCCTCGCGGAACTCAGTCGAAGGTACTGAGCCCCAGGCATCCGCCATAGTACCTCACCCCAGGCTAAAGGTGCCTGAGCTGGACTCCATCTCCGCTCCGGCTAGGCCAAGGGTGCCTAGGCCCGGAACACCGGAACGCCAGAACCCAAGCTAAAGGTGCCTGGGTGCGGCCGCGTCCTCCAACTCTCTGCCCCTAAAGTCAGGGCGTCCGCCCCTTTTATGACCTCTCCCTTTGCGTCACAGCGGGTTCCCCGCCCCGCTGTACCAGCTCCAGGGGAGGACAAAAAGGCACAGTTTGCGGTGTGAGTTCAGCTCCGGCCCAAGGCAACAACGCCACCTGTAGGCCCCAAGGAACCCCACACCACCAGAGTCCTCACATAAATTCAAACACCTGCTACACTCTCCCCCTGGTGATTTGACACTGGTCCCCAGTGTCTGGTACAAACCCATATCCCACAAGGGTGGTGACATAAGTTCAGCCCAGAAACAAAACTACACAATTTAGCCCTGAATTGTGCCAAGACCTGAATGGGAAAGGGAAAACCTTAAACAATATAACCATAAAACTTTCCAATAAAACACTTTAAATATCTACATTCCTCCCTCCCTCTGGCTATCTAAGGACCACCCATTCTCAGTAGTCTTGACAGACGAGTCTCCTGCAGAGGGAAAGAAAAGAAACATACATCCTATCAACATGTGTGTTTGCTTGGAATGAATGACTCTATCCTAGAAGAAACCCATTCACTCCAATAAGTGCTGCATAATGTCAAAAAAACAAACAATCGTTGCGCAACACTGCCACCTGGTAACAGTGCCGTGGTCAAGACACTCATCACTTCCAGATGAACTTTCCTCTTGATCATTTTCTCTGTGACCCTACACTATCTAAAACCCAAAGTCACTGATTTCTTTTTAGTGCCAGGAGAAGAAGGGAGAACAAACAAAAACAGCTCCCATATCTCCAACGAGTAGAACTGCCCAAATACAAAAAAAAACTAGGGCACAGTCCCTGTATTCTAGGAAAGGCACTCCGGAAAGTTCAGCCAGGAATAGAAAAGAAAAGCACACGGGAGTCTTTTTCCCTCTCTTTTTTGCTTTTTCTCTTACAGGTAAAACCTTGGATGAGGCAATGATATAGGCTTCAGACGATCATCAAAAGCCTCCACATGGTACTCAACACTCTTTCCTTCCTTGCGGCAGATCACCACTTTGTCCGCATGAATGTGTCTTCCCAGCATCCATTTACCGTATATACTCGAGTATAAGCCGAGATTTTCAGCCCTTTTTTGGGGCTGAAAGTCCCCCCCTCGGCTTATACTCGAGTCATATAAATTTTACATTGTAAATATTACCTGTAAAGAAGTTGCGGCCGCGGCGTCCATCGTTCGAATTCCGCGGCGTCCATCGTTCAAATTCCGCGGCGTCCATCGTTCAAAATCCCGCGGTCTCTTCCTGTTCCTTCCTTGATAGGCGAGTCTCAGCAGACACTCTCCGCCTATCACGAACGTTCTCTCATCCTCAGTTTTCCAGCAGACGTCTGTGATTGGCGGAATACCCAACACAGTGTCTGCTGGGAAAACTAAGGATGAGAGAATGATCGTGATAGGCGGAGAGTGTCTGCTGAGACTCGCCTATCAAGTAAGGAACAGGAAGAGACCGCGGAATTCGAACGATGGACGCCGCGGAATTCGAACGATGGACGCCGCAGCCGCAACTTCTTTACAGGTAATAATTACAATGTAAAAATTTCTATTTACAGGGAACAGCGAGCTAGGGAACAGTGGGGCATCGGCTTATACTCGGGTCAGTGAGGTTTCCCAGTTTTTTGGGCAACATTAGGTACCTCGGCTTATACTCGAGTCGGCTTATACTCGAGTATATACGGTAGCTTTACAGTCCTGAAACTTCTTGGTGACCGTTGGTGAACAGGAAAGGTACTGCCGTGCTTGCTGCACTTTCAGTTTGTCCCACACAAAGGTATCATACCATCTTTGCCGAAAGACCTCCACCTCATAGAGCAGTTTCTTTCTCCTTTGGAAAATGGGGACAGATCGAGGCACAATCCTTTCCCTTCTTGCTGCTGCCCACTGTGCTGTCACCAGTGGTGAATAGTCACTGCCACTGACTAGGTAATATAGAACGTGAATTACCTTCGCTCACTTTGCCCCTGTCAGAGGAAGAAATCCGTCCAAGGGAGAAATGGAGGCCTCTCCGTCACCAGCGATGCCGCGCCGGGCTCTTCAGAGAAGTTACTGCGCACCAGTCCTCACAAACTCAGACACGGGCACCCAAGGAGTTAGGGTCCCCTCGGATTCCTCCACCCTCGCGGAACTCAGTCGAAGGTACTGAGCCCCAGGCATCCACCATAGTACCTCACCCCAAGCTAAAGGTGCCTGAGATGGACTCCATCTCCGCTCCGGCTAGGCCAAGGGCGCCTAGGCCCGGAACACCGGAACGCCAGCACCCAAGCTAAAGGTGCCTGGGTGCGGCCGCGTCCTCCAACTCTCTGCCCCTAAAGTCAGGGCGTCCGCCCCTTTTATGACCTCTCCCTTTGCGTCACAGCGGGTTCCCCGCCCCGCTGTACCAGCTCCAGGGGAGGACAAAAAGGCACAGTTTGCGGTGTGAGTTCAGCTCCGGCCCAAGGCAACAACGTCACCTGTAGGCCCCAAGGAACCCCACACCATAAGAGTCCTCACAGAAATTCAAACACCCGCTACAGATAGATAGATAGATACATTAGTCGTGGCTCTTGACAGACCTGGACCACAGCAGGGCACTGCATCACACAAAACATCCCTAATCACTATGACTCCTTCAAGAGCTAACATGCCCAACCCGTTAACGCTAGCACTTAAACCTCCATCCTTCATAACCCCTTTTTCACACCTAACACACCCAGATACTATACTCTTCTCTATTTGCATTGTATGCACCCTCAGTTACAGGTGAAGCACTCTTATCTTAAACAGTGCTGCTAGTAAATTGAATTGTACTAGGTGGTAGCTAGCTTGGCTAATTTGTAGTCTAATGATCAAATAGGTTTCTCCTAAGTTTGGTCTCAACTGTGATTTCTCCCTTTTGTCAATAGGTGGCACTGTTACCTTTGACATCAGTGTGATAAATTACAGTGGATTCAGGTTATGAGTGCATATACTTCTCTCAGCCAATCAGCAGGAGTTTCTTTGGCCACTGAGAATGGGACTGTAAAGTGGCTGGGAAAGCTTCAGGAGAGAACTCATCCAAGAAGTACAGTGGGTAGCTGTGAGTAAAGCTTGAATTAGTACAGCGGGTAGCTGTGGGTAAACCTTGAGGAATGCAGCAGGTAGCTGTGTGTTAAGCTTGAAGAAGTACAGCGGGTAGCTGTGTGTGTTGAGCTTGTTGCTATAGGAGACAACGGTTTCTATGAGACACAGATTGCTGCATTCAGCTTAAAGGCTCTTTTTCTGTATTGCTGTCTGCCTAGTTATATTTTTGTCTGAGGAGTCTGCCAATTTGCTATTGCATTTGCATAAGGGTGTCCTGTGCCCTATCCCACTCTCCCACATTTCCTATTAAGAGAAATAAAACCCTCTTTGTTAATTTGTAAAGTGACTGGCGCCCATCTTTCCACCTTACACAACACCCACCAGGCCTAGTAAGCTGCACCCTGAGAAGGAATGTCAGCCCTCCCTGACTCTGGGGGTCACCACCAGGCCTCTGGAGGTCGGGGAGAGCACTACACAGAAAATATGATTTAGTCACATACTTGCTCAATGTAAATTAATTGGCTATGCATTGTAAGTCCAATGGACCCACCAAGAATAGGTCCCAAAATCTCAAACTTTTCTTCCTCTGTTTCTACATAGATAATGTGGTAAATAGTTTCAGATACAACCAATACTGAGTTTTTATTTCCTTACAATTTTGCCTTTTTTGGAGAAAGACATTGGAGTCAAAACATAGGTGATTTTTAAGGGTGCCATAGGCTTTAATAGGATCCTGAGGGTTACTGAAATTCCTTTGAGCTAACCTGGACTTGTTCCTATTCCAAAAAGGCCTCTCATTAGTGTTAGCTTACTTTTCTTTACAGAAAGAAAAAAATAGACAGCAAAAAATAAATAAGTAAATCAAAATATTTAAAGCAACAGTACACAAATAATGATAAACTGCACAGAAAAGAAAAAAAATACAAAAAACACTTAAAGTTAAAGTGTTACTGCACACTTTGTTGTCACTGGCAGCCCCTCCAATATATTAAGGCAGAGCACACTGTATATATCTTTTCCAAAAACTAGTGTTCTAAATAGCTATTTAGAGCTGTCTTCAGGCCGGTTACATGACCTGCGGCCGCTTTTTAGCACCGATGGATGGCTTCTGCAGGAGGGACCGTGATCTACCTCTGACGTCAGCTGGGGAGATCACAAGCCGCTCAGTCTCTCCTGCAGATGCCTTGACTGCGAGTCACATGACAGGTCTGAAGACAGCTCTAAGGCCCCTTTCACACTGGGGCAAGGGCGGCATCGGCGGTAAAGCGTCGCTATTTTTAGCGGCACTTTACCGTAAATTTTGCGTCGATATTCGGCCGCTAGCGGGGTGGTTTTACCCCCCGCTAGCGGCGGAGAAAGGGCTAAAAACCACTGCAAAGTGCCTCTGCCCTCGGGGCTTTCACACTGGAAAGACTGCAGCGGCTCTTTCAGGTCCTTTTACAGGCGCTATTTTTAGCTCAATAGCACCTGCAAAGCGACCCATTGTGAAAGGGGTCTAGATAGCTTTTTACAACACTCATTTTTGGAAAAGATATATACAGAGTGCTCTGCCTTAATAAATTGGAGGGGCTGCCAGTGACCATTTACTATTTTTTGGATATGTACTAATAGCGGCAAAGGGGGGGGGGGGCGCGGGGTGGTAATGGAGACACACAGCAAGGAGCTGACAGGGAGGGAGGAGGGAATGAGGGGGAGAGATGAGCGCAGAGCAGGCTGCGTATGACGGAGGGACACACTTTGGACCACGGTGATCAGGGCTCAGGAGCCCTGATTTTCGTGGTCAGTATAGATAGGGGGATAAAGGAAGTGGCAAGTTAAGGGAGTTTTTTTGGGGTTAGCAAACACTTTTATGAAAAACCATCCTCAATACACCCCCCAAAAGAAAATCCATAATAAATAAAAAAATGGAGCAGCTCAAAACCCTCCCTGGTGAACCAGTTCTAATTAAACATCAGAAATACACGGCCATGGGGGAATCGTCATGACACTAACTACAGCCACAACCTGTAAGCCCATCATTACAAGGTAAGGAAAACAAAAAAACATAGTATAGCTACACCAATACCTAGTTAAAACAATAAAAGCATTTGAAAGTGTAGAATGTCTTCAAATAAAAAAAATATACATTGCCTTAAAATAAAGTGACCAGATTTTTTAAATGAAATCCTTGGACATATTTCTTTATTTTTACTAGTAATGTCGGCAAGCAGCGACTCTCTGCCCGTCGCCACCGCCGCCCACCTCACAGCTTGTCAAGTCTTACTCTCCGGGCCCCCGGCTACTACTGGGTGGGGAGCGGAGGAAGATCATTCTGCTAGGGAAGGCAAGGAGATAAGCAGGCAGGCGGCTGGCTGGGGCTTGAGCCAAGGCAGAAGAACATGCGTGCGGAGCTAAATGGGCATGCACCCAAATCTTAAGAAATATTCACTCCGCTCCAACCATCACATGATCATTAGAAAGGGGTACAGATAATGGAAAAAAATACACCCCCCTAAGCTAGTAGGAGCGGGAGTGTGTAATTCAATAATCTTTTTTAATTCTGCACTGACTGTCTTTGAAATTGCCCAAGCCCCTGTTCAAATCCAATCCGGGGACAAAACTGGGGACAGACTTGGTACGGGGACAGTGTCCTCAATCCGGGGACTGTCCCTGGAAACCGGGTCACCCTACCTTAAAACCAGTTATTTAAAGTGGTTCTAAAGACTGAATGATTTTTTTTTTTTTTTTACCTTAATGCACTCTCTCTATTAAAGTGTTACTAAACCCACAACAGTAAAATCTGTCTGTATATGCAGAATAGCATGCTTAGGCGGTTAATTCTCTGCATTGTCTAAAAAGGCTCTTTGACACTATATGGGCAGATCCTTCCCTCCTGCACTGTCTATCTTGGCAAGGCCATATAATACCATACCTCCCAACTTTGGAACTTAAAAAATAGGGACACTTAGGGATGAAGAATAGTGCACCGCAGTGAAAATGGGCGTGGCTAAAATTTGCTGAATATTGGCATGGTATAAAAGAGCATGGTTAACTAGAGTTTAAGCTACATATGAAATACACTGTACATAGTCTACTGTGCTATGGGTGAGAAGCTAACTTACATAAACCTAGACTAAAAAAAATCCTGCCATATATACACACAGATACAGTTAGGGGCTGATAAACACTTTGTTTCCAATATTAACTATACTTAGTCCCCCTTTATATCAGAGTCCCCCCATCACACCAGAAGTCCCCCTTTGATATCAGAAGCCCCATTTGATATTATTATGAGTCCCCTTCACATCAGTAGTCCCCTCCTTTTACATTAGAGTTTTTAAACATATGACTAGGAATGAGCCGAACACCCCCCCCCGGTTCGGTTCGCGGCAGAACATGTGAACAGACCGAAAGTTTGTGCGAACATTCGAACAACGTTAAAGTCTATGGGACCCGAACGTCTATGGGAGAAATCAAAAGTGCTAATTTTAAAGGCTAATATGCAAGTTATTGTCATAAAAAGTGTTTGGGGACCCGGGTCCTGCCCCAGGGGACATGTATCAATGCAAAAAAAAGTTTTAAAAACGGCCGTTTTTTCGGGAGCAGTGATTTTAATAATGCTTAAAGTAAAACAATAAAAGTTTAAATATTGTACCTGGGGGGTGTCTATAGTATGCCTGTAAAGTGGCGCGTTTTTCCCGTGTTTAGAACAGTCCCTGCACAAAAATGACATTTCTAAAGGAATAAAAGTCATTTAAAACTGCTTGCTGCTGTAATGTAATGTCGAGTCCCGGCAATATAGATGAAAAGTATTGAGAAAAACGGCATGGCCCAGCCCATTACCAGGCCCTTTGGGCCTTGTATGGATATTAAGGGGAACCCCGCACCCAAATTAAAAAAAGAAAAGGCGTGGGGCCCCCAGGCCCTATATACTCTGAACAGCAGTATACAGGAAGTCCCCGGGTTACAAACAAGATAGGGACTGTAGGTTTCTTCTTAAGTTGAATCTGTTTGTAATTTGGAACAGGTAAATTTTTTAAGTATAGCTCCAGCCAAAAAATCAATTTTTAAGCTTTTTGGATAACATATGGAAGGGTTATCATCCCTGTAACATTTGTTTTGCTGTCTGCGCCCCTGTTCAGAAGATTTCACCTCACTTTCTGTCCCAATGACAATTGGATTTTGAAAACTTGGGGTTTTTAGGGAAACAAGGATTGGTGAAAAAGCATCAGTGGAGACACCTTTTTCCCATATTAACTCTTACAGGAGAGAATTTCCCTTTCTAGGGGAAGATTTCCTCTCACTTCCTGTTGAGGGTATATATATGAAAAAGGGGGCGCTCAAATACTCTTAAACTTAATTAATAAGTGATAACTTATCTAATAAATTATTGTGTGAATAATTCTTAAATATAAACACCAACACAATCCTGTGATGCCTATATACAAAAAGGTGAATTGAAAGTCACCATTGTGAGGGGGTTGGCTCGGCAGCGGGTGTGTGTGACCCCCGAGATGGGCTCCCCACACAAAAACAGGCCCAGCAAACGGAGGTTGTGGTTTTCAAAATCAAAAAGGTGCGGTTTATTTTCTATTTACAGTGACAAAACACAGCAAAGAAAAAAGAAACATAAACAAAATAAATCCTGGTCAACTTGACCTCTGACTAAACATACAGGTTTCCTAACTAACAACTGGGATCAGCCTAGTGCTGTCCTAGTCCCTAAGTCCCTGGTTTTAAATGTCCAAGCAAATAGCCACACAGGCTTTGTCTCACCGCACAGGGGTTCACTCTCCCTAGACAGTCCACACAGGTCTGGGTCCAGGCATGAGCTAACATCTAATGAAGCTGGGAGTTCTTATAGAGGCCTAAATGAGCTGACAAGCTTCAGCTGGTCTCATCAACTCCCTGTCTGCACGACGCCCCACTTTCTCCCTAGAGGTATGAGTCATCCATGAGCCCACTATCCTCAGCTGGGCTTATACAACTCTCCACCTAGTTGTATAAGTCGGCGTAAAGCCTGAATCTGGGCGAAATATATCTACCCCCCTGGATGCAACCAGGTGACTTTACCTTCCTGCTGTCACATACCCCCCCTCTTGTTTTAACCTCGGGGTTGGAACACCAGCAATCAGGCATTCATGTACTCGAGACAAAGCATCCACATTCCCCATTTGAACGCCAGGGCGATGCTTTACTGTGAAGTTGAATTCCTGGAGGGCCAGGAACCACCTATTCACTCTTCTATTTGTTTCCTTGTTTTGAGCCATCCACTTTAACGGAGCGTGATCCGTAACCATGTCAAAGTGCCTACCTAGCAGGTAGTACCGAAGGGAATCTAGAGCCCACTTCACCGCTAAACACTCCTTTTCAACGGTGGCGTAATTTACCTCATGGGACTTCAACTTCCTGCTGAGGTAAATGACTGGGTGCTCTTCCCCGTTCCAGACCTGGGACAATACTGCTCCTAACCCCACATCTGACGCATCACTTTGTACGACAAAGTCTTTAGAGAAGTCGGGTGAGTACAACACTGGCTGGCTACATAAGGCTTGTTTCAAGAATTGGAATGCTGCCTCAGCCTCGGGGGTCCATTTAATCATGACCGACCCTTTCCCCTTCGTCAGGTTGGTTAGGGGCACAGCCTTAGAAGCAAAGTGGGGAATGAATCGCCGATAATACCCAGCGATTCCCAGAAAGGCTCGTACCTGCTTCTTGCTGTTGGGACGTGGCCAACTCTGGATGGCCTCGACTTTGTTGAGTTGGGGTTTTATTACTCCCCTCCCAATGGTGTACCCAAGATATTTGGCCTCCTCCTGCCCAATGGTACACTTCTTGGGGTTAGCCGTAAACCCCGCTTCCCGAACAGAGTCCAGGACTGCTTGCATTTTTGGCAGATGTGAGGCCCAATCTGTGCTATGGACAATTACGTCATCCAGGTAAGCCGCAGCATACTTCCGATGGGGCCTCAGCATCTGGTCCATTTTCCGCTGGAATGTGGCCGGCGCATTCTGTAACCCGAACGGCATTCTTTTATATTGGAACGCCCCGTCTGGGGTTACAAATGCGGTTTTCTCTTTGGCCGACTTGGCCAGGGGGATTTGCCAATACCCTTTTGTGAGGTCAAGAGTCGTCATGTATCGGGCTGTTCCCAGCCGGTCGATCAACTCATCTATACGTGGCATGGGGTAGGTGTCAAATTTTGTAACTTTGTTCAACTGACGAAAATCGTTACAAAATCGCCAGCTCCCATCCGGTTTAGGCACCAACACGATGGGACTAGACCAATCACTTTGGGACTCCTCTATCACCCCTAAGTTCAGCATTTTCTGTACTTCCTCCCGTATTGCCTCCCGTCGGGCCTCTGGGATCCGATAGGGTTTTAACTTCACCCTTTCACCGGGCGGGGTAATGATGTCATGCTCTACCCCAGATGTTTGTCCCGGCAGCTCAGAGAATACCTCCTTGTTGCGAATCACAAACTCCTTAACCTCCTGTTGTTGGGGTTGTGACAAGGTGGCTGCTATTCCAACCTCAGGAATCACGCAACCAGTTTGAGCTGGTGACCAAGTGTCTGCGACTAGGGACTCTCTATCCCTCCAGGCTTTCAACAGATTAACGTGATAGATCTGTTCGGGCTTTCGCCTTCCTGGTTGTCTGACCTTGTAATTCACTTCGCTCACTTTTTCCATTATCTCGTAGGGGCCTTGCCATTTGGCAAGGAATTTACTTTCAACCGTAGGGACAAGTACCAGTATCCTATCCCCCGGGGAAAAGGTACGGGTCTTGGCTCCACGGTTGTACACTCTCTGCTGTGCTAACTGCGCTTGGGCCAAATGTTCCTTCACGATGGGCATTACCTGTGCAATTCGGTCTTGCATCAGGGCGACATGCTCAATCACACTCCTGTGGGGAGAACTCTCACTTTCCCAAGTTTCCTTGGCAATATCCAACAGCCCTCTTGGGTGTCTCCCATACAGTAACTCAAAGGGGGAGAATCCCGTAGAGGATTGGGGCACCTCCCTAATAGCAAACATCAGATAAGGAAGTAGACAGTCCCAATCCTTTCCATCTCTATCCACCACTTTCTTCAACATTTGTTTTAGGGTTTTGTTGAATCTTTCAACCAGCCCATCGGTTTGGGGGTGATACACAGATGTACGTAATTGCGTCACTTTGAACAATTTACACAGCTCCTTCATAACCCGGGACATAAAGGGTGTACCTTGGTCCGTAAGCAGTTCTTTACAAATACCCACCCGGCTAAACACAAGAGATAGCTCTTTGGCTATGGTTTTGGCCGAGGTATTTCGGAGAGGGATCGCTTCTGGATAACGGGTGGCATAGTCCATTATAACTAATATGTACTGGTGCCCCCTAGCGGACTTGATTATAGGACCTACCAAATCCATGGCGATCCTCTCAAACGGGACCTCAATGATGGGTAGAGGGACCAGCGGGCTACGGAAATGTGGCATCGGGGCCGACCTCTGACACACAGGGCAGGAGGAACAATAATTTTCTATGTCCTTCATCACCCCCGGCCAATAGAATCTCTGTAATACCCTCTCTCGGGTTTTCTCTGTCCCCAGATGACCTCCAAGAATGTGCCCATGGGCCAACTCCAACACCAACTTCCTGTAAGGTTTGGGCATCACAAGCTGCTCAACGGTTTCTTCTGCCCTTTTTGCCACCCGATACAGTAGGTCCTTCTCTACGCTGAAGTATGGGTAAGTGCAGGTATTATCTGGGTTCACTAACTCGCCATCTATTTTCACTACGTTTTCCCGTGCCTTTATTAGGGCGGGGTCTTTCAACTGTTCTGTGGCAAAGTTTTCCCTGTGAACCTCAAGATCAGAAAACTCCACAGACGGTAGGTTTTCGTCTGAGGAGGTGGGCTCCTCTCCAGTTTCTTGAGTCTCCCCTGCCAATACTGATAAGGGAAATTCCGGAGAGTCCTCACCACTCTCAGGGGAGTTCTGGCTATCACATTCCTGGTACATAGGGGCACCAGTGGGGGGCTCAGGATCATCCCACAGTTCCCAGAACTTCGGAAAATCCCTTCCCACAATGGCGTCATGCGGTAACTGAGATACTAAGCCCACTGGATGAGAGAGGGTACCTTTGGGGGTCTCGAAACACACTGTAGTCACTGGATACTCTCGGGTGTCCCCATGCACACAAATAACAGCTACCTTGCTATTCCCAGAGACCTCTGTTTTAACTAACTCAGCCTTTATCAGGGTCACAAGGCTACCTGAATCCAGCAATACCACAACATTTCTACCATTAACACACATTTTGCATAAATGTTTCTCAGTTCCTCGAATGGCAGTGCATGCGACTGTCGCACACAGCGACTGACGTCTGCCCGTCAGAAAGTCACACTGCATGGGTTCCTCCACAACCGGGCAATTGGCTGCAATATGTCCCGCTTGCCGGCAGCGGTAGCAAACGATCCTTCTTGCGGCCTCTTGAGCCGCTGATTTCCCAGGCTGTTCTCGCCAAACTTGGGGTAGAGCTCCCACCCTCTCACTCTCTCCACCCTCACCCCTTGGAATCCTCTTATCCGCCCCTGGGGATGGTCTGGTCTTAGGGTGGAAAGTCCGAGTGTCTCTGGAAGAGGCCGTCAGGTTCTCTGTAGCCAAGTATTTCTCCACACGATCCACAAGACCATCGGCCGTCTCTGGGTCTCCATGGCTTACCCACTTTTGGATGGCAGTAGGAAGAGCTCTCAAAAACCGATCAATTACAACACGTTCCACAATCTTTGGTGCGGACAAAGTCTCTGGCTGTAGCCACTTTCTGCTCAGGTGAATGAGATCATACATTTGAGACCTGGGGGGGTTTTCCAAGCTGGAAAGTCCAGTTATGCACACGCTGAGCCCGGACAGCCTGGGTGACACCCAGCCTTGCCAATATTTCAGCTTTTAGCATCACATAGTCTTTTGCTTGGTTAGGCTCTAGGTCATAGTAAGCTTTCTGCGATTCACCAGTTAACAGAGGAGCCACCAGTCCAGCCCACTGCTCCTCAGGCCACTTTTCTCTTTCAGCGGTCCTTTCAAATGTGGTCAAAAATACCTCTGGATCATCCTCTCCAGTCATTTTTGTCAATAAACGACTCACCCCAAAGGACGCGGTATTAGTGGGATGGCTTTCCTCACTGGTCTGCGGACGTTGCTGCATTACTGCTTCCATCTGTTGTTGTAGTCTCTGCTCTTGCTTCTGCAACAGGTCTATGAAGCGGGCCTCAGATTGCTGCTGGGCTTGTTGCTGAGCCTCCAGACTCTGTTGCAAAGTTGCGTTTGTCTGCTGCTGGGCTGTAAGGCTCTGTTGATGAGCTTGCTGCTGGGCTGCGAAGTTCTTTTGCAAACCTGCATTTGTCTGCTGTTGATTGGCATTTGCTAGAGCCAGCTGCTTCAGTATCTCCTCCATGCTGGCTTAAAAAAAAACTGCCCGCATTCTCCACCAACTGTGAGGGGGTTGGCTCGGCAGCGGGTGTGTGTGACCCCCGAGATGGGCTCCCCACACAAAAACAGGCCCAGCAAACGGAGGTTGTGGTTTTCAAAATCAAAAAGGTGCGGTTTATTTTCTATTTACAGTGACAAAACACAGCAAAGAAAAAAGAAACATAAACAAAATAAATCCTGGTCAACTTGACCTCTGACTAAACATACAGGTTTCCTAACTAACAACTGGGATCAGCCTAGTGCTGTCCTAGTCCCTAAGTCCCTGGTTTTAAATGTCCAAGCAAATAGCCACACAGGCTTTGTCTCACCGCACAGGGGTTCACTCTCCCTAGACAGTCCACACAGGTCTGGGTCCAGGCATGAGCTAACATCTAATGAAGCTGGGAGTTCTTATAGAGGCCTAAATGAGCTGACAAGCTTCAGCTGGTCTCATCAACTCCCTGTCTGCACGACGCCCCACACTCTCCCTAGAGGTATGAGTCATCCATGAGCCCACTATCCTCAGCTGGGCTTATACAACTCTCCACCTAGTTGTATAAGTCGGCGTAAAGCCTGAATCTGGGCGAAATATATCTACCCCCCTGGATGCAACCAGGTGACTTTACCTTCCTGCTGTCACACCATATATAAATCGATTAGTCCCAATAGTAATAATAACGTTCTGTCAAGCCCACAACAATCAAAGAAATCTATAACACTCAATTATAGAAAAGTCTCATAGATTAAGTTAATGAAAAATCAAATGTGTAACAAATCCAAAAAGTGAAAAATTATTTCAACAAATAATGTTCATAATATATTGAAGTTAATTTCTTCAGAATAGTGCAAAGAGTTAATCCTTCACCAAATCTTCATGTGAAGCTAGAACAAATCTTCAACAAATAATGTTCATGTTATATTGTGATTGTTTTCTTCAAAGTAGTGCAAAAGAGTTAATCCTTCACCAAATCTTCATATGAAGCTAACACCCGAAGTGCACAAATAATAGATTGCGCTTACCAAAGGATGTGGACCTCTTTAGTTAAAAAGAAGGTCTTTAACAGCTTGAGCAGGATTGTGCCTGCACACATATGGACAATGCTGGTAGAGAAATGTTGGAAACTCCTCCCTCGGTTAATTAGGCGGAACATGTGAAATACAAGCAAAAGGACTCCATAGTGTAACCCGTATTTATTTATAAAAAGGCAATAAAAATAATGTAAAAAACGTATGTGGCCTAGGTGGCCTCTTACATTAAAAAGTGCCCATCCCGGCACTGGGGCTGCAGGCAGACAATAGGGAGCTCACAGCTCATGGACTCCTAGAAACGGCGTGCACCGAAGCCACCGTTCGCTGCAGTCAGGGACCCAGGATGGAGCGCTGCGTGTGTATACCACGTGACCAGGCTGCGCCGACCGACGTACGTTTCGTGTTGATTACGTCTTCAGGGTGGCGTGTGCCTGGTCACTGGGTCACGTGTATTTATTATGAATGGAGATGGAGCATAATTGGTGGGCAGGACAAACGGCTAATCACTCAATGCAGCTGCAGTGCCGGAAAGAGCCCTGATAAACACCATACACATTCCTCAATTTTACAAACTTAAAATAAATAATATATATAAAAGTTGGTCTTTCTAATTGCCGCTATTTTCATATATAATAGGAAATAGTTTTATATTATTTGCAACGAATAATCTATGACAATATATAATACTAATGACATGTCAAATATTCTTTGGCCACTAGATGGAGCCCTCTAGATAGAAAACCATACCCATATGATTGCATATGGATTTAGATCACAATGTGGCCAATCTGACATTACATTTAAACATTGGGGAATTATTTTTTATTTTTTTATTATGTCGGTCCGTTCTCAACTATTTAATTGACAGTACATACCGTCCCCAATATTAAAACTCTCACTTCCTGTTGTCTCCCTCCGTTTGTAAGTAGGAGTCGTTTGTAAGTCGGATGTTTGAAAGTAGGGGACTGCCTGTATGTACTATACGGCCTGCCCTATATACTCTGCAGAAAATTGGGCCTTAGGTGTTGGTGGTACCAGAACACTGTAAGCCCTCACAGTTACTCTTGGTGGTTGCTGGAACAGGCCCTGCTGTGAAATATTATATCAAGAATTGTAATTACATGCCACTGTTAAATGGGGGCAGAAAAATTGGGCCTTAGGCAGTGGTGGTGGCACAACACTGTAAAGCCTCACAGTTACTCTTGGTGGGGGCAAGAACGGGCCCTGCTGTGAAATATTGGATCAAAAATTTTAATTACACGCCCCTGTTAAACAGGGGCAAAAAAATTGTGTCTTAAGCAGTGGTGGTGGTGCCACAACACTGTAACCCCTCACATATTCGCTTGTTGAGCGCAGAAACAAGCCCTGCTGTGAAATATTAGAGCAAATATTGTAATTACATGCCCCTGTTAAACAGGGGCAGAAAAATTGGGCCTTAGGCACTGGTGCCACAACACTGCAACCCCTCACAGATACTGTACTTGGAGCACAGCAATGAGCCCTGTTGCAAATTATTGCATCAAAAATTGTAATTACACGCCCCTGTTAAACAGGGGCAGAAAAATTGGGCCTTAGGCGGTGGTGGTGGTGGCACAACACTGTAAAGCCTCACAGATACTCTTGTTGAGCGCAGGAACGGGCCCTTCTGTGAAATATTAGATCAAAAATTTTAATTACGGGCCCCTTTTAAACAGGGGCAGAAAAATTGGGCCTTAGGCGGTGGTGGTGGTGGCACAACACTGTAAAGCCTCACAGATACTCTTGTTGAGCGCAGGAACGGGCCCTGCTGTGAAATATTAGAGCAAATATTGTAATTACATGCCCCTTTTAAACAGGGGCAGAAAAATTGGGCCTTAGGCGGTGGTGGTGGTGGCACAACACTGTAAAGCCTCACAGATACTCTTGTTGAGCGCAGGAACGGGCCCTGCTGTGAAATATTAGAGCAAATATTGTAATTACATGCCCCTTTTAAACAGGGGCAGAAAAATTGGGCCTTAGGCGGTGGTGGTGGTGGCACAACACTGTAAAGCCTCACAGATACTCTTGTTGAGCGCAGGAACGGGCCCTGCTGTGAAATATTAGAGCAAATATTGTAATTACATGCCCCTTTTAAACAGGGGCAGAAAAATTGGGCCTTAGGCGGTGGTGGTGGTGGCACAACACTGTAAAGCCTCACAGATACTCTTGTTGAGCGCAGGAACGGGCCCTGCTGTGAAATATTAGATCAAAAATTTTAATTACGGGCCCCTTTTAAACAGGGGCAGAAAAATTGGGCCTTAGGCGGTGGTGGTGGTGGCACAACACTGTAAAGCCTCACAGATACTCTTGTTGAGCGCAGGAACGGGCCCTGCTGTGAAATATTAGAGCAAATATTGTAATTACATGCCCCTTTTAAACAGGGGCAGAAAAATTGGGCCTTAGGCGGTGGTGGTGGCACAACACTGTAAAGCCTCACAGATACTGTTGTTGAGCGCAGGAACGGGCCCTGCTGTGAAATATTATATCAAGAATTGTAATTACATGCCACTGTTAAAACGGGGGCAGAAAATTTGGGCCTTAGGCAGTGGTGGTGGCACAACACTGTAAAGCTTTGAAAAGAGAAAAAGGTTGATGGGACTTTAAATGAGGCGCGTCTGTACATTTAATAAATTGGATAAATAATGTGTTTTCAATAGAAAAATTTGATGTTGATATGAAGTTATGTGGTGGCCCCACAAATAAGTGTAGCGCCGACCACCATTATTGGACCAATGCATGTAAACCGTATGATTATAATAATTAGAGATTAATGGTGGTGATAGCAATAATGCATCACCACTAATAATGTTAATACTCATGATAATTGTAACAATAATAATGATACGCTTTAATTAAAAACACATTAATTCGTAGTCAAATGATAAAAGACATTATTAGGTACAGAAATTATACATTGATAATCAAAAGAGGGCATATGTAAAAATCACATAGACATGATCAACAATGCAAATATACATAATCACATAGTACATCCAATATACACCTCGATATGCAACATAATGGTAAAAATATTGCATTAAAAATCCATGGTTATGACGAGCTTGTCAGGGCACCCTTGTTGGAGACTCTATGCGTTTCGTAGCCTAAAGCTACTCATCAGGAGTATGATGCCAAGATTTAACTATGATTAAAAAAGAGGGGGACCGTTAGCATATAATATCCTAGAGAGGGGCACAACTATGGAAAGGGGACCGAATTTATTAATCAAAACACTTACGATTAAGCCCATGGACTGGGCCCACACCCAAGGTGGAAAGATCAGGGATCCGGACCATTTGTCTCACCCGGGGCTGAGACGGGGTGACCCCACCCCCATTCCCCCGTGTAAACTCGGGGAAATTTCGGATGTTAAACCGGGAAAAAGCAAGAGATCTGGGACCGCCACACTACAGCAACCCCCGCATGTGTACAATTATGTGTAAGGTCTGGTGATTAGCCTAAAAAATGAAAAAGAAAAAGAAAAAATTGATTGAAGAAATTATGACAATGTGAAGGTGATGGGGAGGGGGTATAAAAAATTTAAAATATATAAAAATATATAAAAAAGTGGTAAATTAAAAATGTGTGTGCGTGTGTGGAGAATGTAAAAGTGTGTGAAAATGGTGGTGGCACAACACTGTAAAGCCTCACAGTTACTCTTGGTGGGAGCAGGAACGGGCCCTGCTGTGAAATATTAGAGTAACAATTGTAATTACATGCCCCTGTTAAACAGGGGCAGAAAAATTGGGCCTTCGGCAGTGGTGGTGGTGCCACAACACTGCAACCCCTCACAGATACTCTAGTTGAGCACAGGAACGAGCCCTGCTGTGAAATATTACAGCAAAAATTGTAATTACACGCCCCTGTCAAACAGGGGCAGAAAAATTGGGCCTTAGGCAGTGGTGGTGGTGCCACAACACTGCAACCCCTCACAGATACTCTAATTGAGCACAGGAACAAGCCCTGTTGTGAAATATTACAGCAAAAATTGTAATTACACGCCCCTGTTAAACAGGGGCAGAAAAATTGGGCCTTAGGCAGTAGTGGTGGTGCCCTGAAACAAAATTTTTCTTAGAAGCTATCAACATGAACATTGAGGAGGAATAGGATAGTCTGTCATGGATATGCAGTAATGTTTGTCTGTCAGCTCACCTCTCCTCCATGTGTTCACCTTAGAGGCCAGCCACTCTCACCTGGCTGCTTAAGTAATCTCTCCTCCAAGCATGGCTCCACCCCAGGCCCTATCAGAGAACTCTATATTAACCTGTGCACTGCAAGCCAGCCCTGCTGATCAACTTGGTATGTTAGCTTTCATGTGCGACTTGCTGTGTCTTCTACGTCTGATTCACGTTACCGATCTTGGCTTGTTCTTCTCGACTATCCCTGCCTGCCTGTGACCCTGACCTTGGCGTGTCCTATGTTTATCCTGGTCTGCTAGTCACCCCGACCTTTGGCTTAACCCCTTACTATCCTCCTGTAACCTACTGTGAGCGTGAGCTGGGAGACTCTGGGGGCCGCGACCTGGAGCTAGCTGCAGCCCAGTCCATCCTCACCACTAGAGGCTCTGGTGAACACCTGCTAGCTCTTAGACTCCATGCCTTGGGGAATCTTATGCTCTAGCTCCCTGTGGGATCTGTGTTGGTTCTCCAGTGGACCTGCCTTCCTTAACCACCCAGAATTCCATCCGCAGCAGTCAGCCGTAGGGTCCACTACCGTAGCGGTGCACTCCTGACCTCAACGGTGTGCATCTGTCATATGGCTTCAGGTGACCTGACATAGTCACTCAGCATAATAGGATAGTCACTCACCATAGGCATCTTCAAGGGATCCCACATCCATAGAAAAATCAATTGGTTACCTCAGCATCAGGTGCTTGGTAGCTGGTGATCCAAGACTGATTCATTTTTATGAATGTGAGTGGATCAACAGAGTCTGTGGACAGGCGCACTCTGTGATCGGTTACAAAGCCTCCAGCAGCACTGAATGTGCCTTCAGAAAGAACGCTGGATGCAGGACAGGCCAGTAGCTCAATTACATATTGTGCAAACTCTGGCCAGTGGTCCATCCTCAAGACCCAGTAACCCAGTGGATGTTCTGTTGGAAAGGTCTCCAAGTCTGATCTTGCCCCTAGATATTCCTGCACCATTTAATTCAGACGCTGGCGATGGTTGCTGGAACCGATCAGACCTTGGGGCTGCGGACTGAAGAATTGTCTAAAGGCATCGGTCAGACGGCCACCTTCTCCAGCGCTCTTTCTGGGACTGAACAAAGCCTCAGCAACATGTTGTCCAGCACCAGGAAATTGTAACCTCCCAGGCTCTGGAAACGCATTGCACAAACCTTTCTGCAAGGCCTCCCGAAGATGTTTCATCCTCTGCTCCCTCTGCGAAGGCTGGATAAGTTCTACAACCTTACCCTTGTAACGTGGATCAACAAGGGTTGCCAGCCAGTAATGATCCCTCTCCTTGATACCACGAATCCGAGGGTCCTTTCGCAGGCTTTGCAGGATCAGGGAGACCATGCAGCGTAAGTTTGCTGAGGCATTCGATCCGGAGTCCTCTGGGTCACTAAGGATCACATGATCCGCAGCCACCTCCTCCCAGCCACGTACAACTCCATGGGTTTCTGGGGACTGAAAATGATCCCTTGAAGACTGCTGCTGATGCTGAGTGTTATCCTCCACCTCCATGCTGACACAATCCTCCTCCTCTTCCTATGTGATCGGCGGGCCCGCAGGAATACTATATGGATAAAGGGGGCCTTGATAGGTAAGGAAGTCCTTGTTTTCCTCCCGCTGTTCTGCCTCAAGTGGCCTGTCCATTATTCCGCGGAGCGTGTGCTCCAACAGGAAGACAAGAGGGACAGTATCACTGATGCATGCACTGTCACTGCTCACCATCCTTGTGGCCTCCTCAAATGGTGACAGGACAGAGTATGCATCCTTGATCAGTAGCCACTGGCATGGGGAAAAAAAGCCAAGCTCCCCTGACCCTGTCTTGGTGCCATACTCACACAGGTACTCATTGATGGCCCTCTGCTGCATGTGCAGCCGCTGCAGCATTGCCAACGTTGAATTCCACCTGGTGGGCATGTCACAAATGAGGTGGTTCTTGGGAAAGTTGCATTCCTTTTGAAGGTCAGCCAGCCAAGAACTGGCATTATATGACCAGCGGAAATGACCACAGACTTTCCTGGCCTGCCTCAGGAGATCCTGTAAGCCCGGGTATTTGCTCAAGAACCGCTGCACCACCAATTTCATGCCTGCTGGACCATGAGTCAGTGGTAATATGCACCTTACCTTTGACCGCCCTGTCCAACAAGGCCAAGACATTGCCTTCCACATGCAGGTAGAGAGCCGGAATGGCCTTCCGTAAAAAGAAATGGCGTTTGGGAACCTGCCACTGAGGTACCGCACATTCCACAAATTCACGAAAGGGGGCAGAGTCTACCAGCTGAAAAGGCAGCAGTTGCAGTGCTAGCAATTTGGCCAACCTAGCATTCAGACGCTGAGCATGTGGATGGCTGGGACCGAATTTCTTTTGACGGTTTAGCAACTGGGGTAGGGAAATTTGCCTACTACAATCGGATGTTGGTGTACCGCTAGCAGATTGCCCGCAAGTACTTGGGACACCTAATTCTACACTTTCATTCCTCTCAGTGTAGGTTTCTGAGAGGACTGGAGATACAGTGATGCCGCGTACACACGATCGTGATTCACGGCGGTGAAAACACAGCCGTGAATCACGACAGGAAAAATGAGGGAACGGCTTGTTCCCCCACACACGGGCATTTTTCCTGTCATTTTTTCTCTTGGCGAGAAAAACGACCATGTGTAGGCTCCGCGGCAGTGTTTCCCTATGGGAAAACTGCCACGGAAAAAAATGACAGGAATCACGACGAGAAAAATTAGAGCATGTTCTAATTTTTCTCGTCGTGATTAATGCCGTTTTTCCCATCGGGAAAAATGACAAAAAGCCCACAGACGATCGTTTTTCTCGTCCAAAGGAAAAAATTAAATTTTTCCCGACTGGAAAAATGATCGTGTATACGCGGCATGAGGTTGGAGATCCCAGCTTATGAGGAGCAAGGAGAGGTCAGCCTTGTTCTTTGATGTTGGTATTTTAAGTGCCGTTGCCAACGGACTGCATGGGAGGTCAACATATGTCTGGTCAAGCATGTGATGCCCAAGCGGCTGCTGTTTTGGCCACGCTTGATAAGCTTCAGACATATGTTGCAAACAGCAATGGTGCGATCTGCTGCACACGTCTCAAAAAAGGCCCACACCAAAGAACTTTTCAAAATATGCGGGGAGTCTGCAGCCCCCTGCACATGCTTAGCTCTGCGGTGTGATGCAATAGGGTGTCTGCCCTTAAGCTGCCCCCTGGAGGGCATCCTGCCTCGTTGGAGATGTTAAAAGAGGTGAATAATCCGCGCTAACCTATCTAAACCAATGGGATAAACCATATAAAATGTAAAAAAATGAAAAAAACTTTGCAGTTGAATGTGACAGGTGCTGCAAACTTATAAACAGCCGGAATAACAGCTGTAAACGTGTATGCTAAAATATATATAAATCAGTGCGCAACCTATTAAGTAAGCCTACACAGTGCTTATAATCGTACAATTAAAAAATGAAAGTAAACATGTGAATAAATAGACACTTAAACAAATGTCCTATAGTGCCACCTGATTAGCAAGTGAAAAAAGGTGGAAAAAAGGGAAAAAACAAAAATCAAAAACCACAACAATGAATATTGTCCCCTGAAACTAATATACTCCGGGGTACACAGTTCAAGTATGTTTAAAGTTCGTATAAATGGGATGTTGACATCAAACGATTTCCATCAAACAAAACAAACAAAACCCGATCCTGTGGTGCAGATAAGGCGAGACTGTTTCAACTTGCTGGAATAACTGATAAAGGCAATGGAGGCTTACCAGCTCAGGTGGATCCCGATTACAAAGATCATATGGGGCTCATGCATGAATAGAAACATCCACTGACATGCCGCAGGTCTTTTACCTCCAGTCGTCCGATATCCCGATCCTCCAGGGGCCCTCAGAGCAAGGAGATCTTGCAAGGGATTCCCTCGTTCATGCAGCAAGAAAGGATGTTGAAATAAAAATAAAAAAATAAAAAAACCTCATGGTGCAATACTTTTGTTTAAAAGAAGAAATACCCTTTATTGATTTCGGGCAAAATAAAATCGCATTCACATGAAGTTAAAACAAGGAAGGCGGCAAATTCAAAAAACTGATCGTACTCAGCTGCTGTGTTGCAGTCAGCTGTAGCGTAGTGATGGCCCGATCAACAGCTCCACCCTTTTTTTTTTATTTTTATTTTTTTATTTCAACATCCTTTCTTGCTGCATGAACGAGGGAATCCCTTGCAAGATCTCCTTGCTCTGAGGGCCCCTGGAGGATCGGGATATCGGACGACTGGAGGTAAAAGACCTGCGGCATGTCGGTGGATGTTTCTATTCATGCATGAGCCCCATATGATCTCTGTAATCGGGATCCACCTGAGCTGGTAAGCCTCCATTGCCTTTATCAGTTATTCCAGCAAGTTGAAACAGTCTCGCCTTATCTGCACCACAGGATCGGGTTTTGTTTGTTTTGTTTGATGGAAATTGTTTGATGTCAACATCCCATTTATACGAACTTTAAACATACTTGAACTGTGTACCCCGGAGTATATTAGTTTCAGGGGACAATATTCATTGTTGTGGTTTTTGATTTTTGTTTTTTCCCTTTTTTCCACCTTTTTTCACTTGCTAATCAGGTGGCACTATAGGACATTTGTTTAAGTGTCTATTTATTCACTCGTTGGAGATGTGCCTCCTCCTCCTCCTCCTCTCTTCTATCAGGCACCCAAGTAGAGTCAGTGACCTCATCATCCCCTCCCTCCTCATCACTGGAGCAAACTTGGCAGTATGCTTCAGCTGGGGGAACATGACTGCCAGTTTCTTGTCCTTCTTGGGCACCCCCTCTCTCTAGGCTCACGTTACTCCCTTCCTCAACCTGGGTACCATCATCGGAGCCTTCAAAATGCTGTGCATCCTCCTGCAGCATGTACCTGACACTATGGTCGAACAGTTCGGGGGACTCCTCCATGCATGATGGTGGGGCTAAGGAAGGAGTGACTGTTGACATGGAGCCGATGGAATAGGCCGCATTGGCAGGCAAACTACTCTGAGCCTGGGTGACAGAGGATGAGGAGGATGAGGACGGCTTGGTTATCCATTCCACCAACTCTTCTGCATGTTGTGGCTCAATAACATGGCCAGCTGCAGAAAAAAGGACAAGCGTGCTCCACGGCCACGTGCTGAGGATGCTCCAGTGTAGCCAAGCCTATATCTGACTGCAGGCCATTCCTGGTGTACTTATTCAAATATACTTCAGGCAGGCAGGCGATTCAGTGACGAACATAAAGCTTACATATGACCCATAGTGGTAGATTTGCCAGTTATGATAACATTGTTTAGTGACATTCATAGGAGACGAGCACCTGGAAGTGTGATTGGAGAGGGGGACCTGGGCAATGTAAAAGGATGAAGGCACCTGGGCAATGTGGAAGGTGGAGGGCACCTGGGCAATGTGGAAGGAGGAGGTTACCTAGGCAGTGTGGAAGGAGAAGGGCATCTGGGCAATGTGAAAAGCCCCATACACACTATCAGTTTTCTTGCAGGTTTTTCTCTTCAGGTTTACCAAAACCATCTAATATGAGGTCAAACCTTAAGAGTTTCAATTCGTATGCAATCAGGCAGGCCCTTGCACTACATGGTTTTGGTAAACCTGAAGAGAAAAACCTGCAAGAAAACTGATAGTGTGTATGGGGCTAAAGGAGGAGGGCAGCTGGACAGTGTGGAAGGAGGAGAGCATCTGGGCAGTGTGGAAGGTGGAGGTCACCCTGCAGTGTGGAAGGAGGAGGGCACCTGGGCAGTGTGAAAGGAGGGGAGAGTGTGACAATAGAAGCACCCCTGTGCTTACACTATACTTTCTCAGGTGCTGTGTACATGTATATTGTTTTCTGCAGTGTTGGGGTTTCGGGAATCCGACAGTGGCAGAGATTATACTCTACTCACAGGTTACCGGGTGGGAGCGGTGTCCTCCTTCATCCCCCATATTCCGGAGTGTACTCTCCTGGAGTTCAGGAATTTTGCCCTTGCAAATCGGGGTAGTCTACTCAGCTGGAGAGCAGGGGAGCTGTTGATGTTTTTCTCTCCGCTCACAGCGCAACAAAGACAGAGACTTTGGGGTAGAAATAGTTTAGGGCCACAGCCAGATTCAAGGAAGAAGAGGAAGATTTGCTTCAAAGAAAGAAAAGGTTTTTTTTGGGACAAGTGTCTTGACGATGGCACTTCCACTAGGTGGCGGTGTTGCTTAAGTTTGAACTACATTTAAAAAAACTGTTTTACTTTCTAGAAGGAAAGGATTTTTCCCTCGGGGAGAGTTTTTTTTCTTCTAATGTACATAGAAGGTTAGGATGTGTAATTTGTTGATTTTATGTGTGTTTATTTCTCCCTCTGCAGGTGGACACCAAGCAACCACTGAGGATGGGTGGGTTTAGCTATTGCAGGAGGGGAGGAAAATGTGATGGATAAAAATATGTTTTGCTTTAAAATATGTGACATTTGAGAATGGGATGTACACATTTGTTTTCTGCTATTCTTCCTTCATCTCTTCATTTTAACTCCCTTTCCCCATGTTCAGGTTCCGGCACAAACAAACAATTTTTTTCAAAAATTTCATTTTTGTACATAGTTTCTGGAATAGGTCTATGTTGACTCAGGCTTGAGAGGCATAGGTTTGCTCCAGACACTGGGGACAGTGTCTATTTTAGTGGGGGGAGTGTGTAGCGGGGTCCTCAATTTAGGGGTAGTGTTTGAGTGGTAGTTATGCTCAAACACCTAAATTGTCAGGACATTATCAACCATTTTGTCTGCAGGAAGAGAATCGGTGTACCGTTCCCTGTGGCCTGCGGTTGGCGCTGCCATAGTGGGCCAGGGTTGAACCGCTGATATAGTGCTGTGCCTTGTGTGTCCCCTCTCGGCAACCATGCAGTGGGCGTGGTCGGCCTGCTGTGTATGCTGGGAGAGGATATAAAAGGGGCAGACGCTGCCTGTTTTGGGGGTTCGTTGTCGGGAGTCCTACTCCCAGGGAGTGTGTGTTCCTGTCCGCCCTGGGCACCTTTGGCCCAGGGGCGGTGGTCCATGAATCAGTCCCAGGCACCTTTAGCCTTGGGGCTGCAACTAAAGGCCTTGGGCCCAGCACCTTTGGCTGGGGTTCATCAAGGATCGAGGAATCTCAGAGTGCCGCCTTGCGAGGGGACCCGCATCTTAGACGAGGAGGCCGGGGAAAGACCGTTCCGAGGGACTGGTGAGAAGTCACAGTGAAGGAAGGGGCCCGGTAACTCTCTGGAGGGATGTCTTCTCCTTACAAAGAGGCCAAGCTTTGAAAACCAAGTTCACCAGGTCTGTGCCAGAGACCAAGTTCACCAGGTCTGTGGCAAAGAGTTTGTGTAGTGACTGTGCGTTTAATTAGAGTACCATTCTGGCTGCTAGTCCCTATCTAGGGAGACTATCCAAATGAGCTAAGTCTGCTTGAGAAGCCAAGCAGTGAAGTGTATTACGTTTGTGCCTGGACCTCTCCCACACCTTATGCTGTCCTGTTCTCTCTCCAACCTTTCCTATCAGAGACTGTGCGTTAACAGAAATAAACTCTACGTTGGAGTTACGGCTGGTGTGGACCTTGAAGTTATTGGGGGAAATAGAGACTTGTCTTTATTGAGCATAGAGATAAGAGCCATTCTCTGGAGAACCTGGCTGTGGAGACCTGTTTCATAACACCGCTCAACCTCTTTACACAGGAGGGTACGAGCATATAGCTGGGTGTGCCCTCTCTTCCTGCGAGGAGCCAAAGACAAGGTAGATAGATATATACAGATAGATATATACAGATAGATATATATGTAGCGACCTCACCCCTCTCACCCCTTCTTCTTCTCGGCTTGTTGTCTTGTCTAGGGGAACCTGGGAGGAGGGATGAGATACACCACGGCCCATGTCCTCTTTTGGATAGAGGTGAAGGCCAGAACGTATTTTACCATTGGGTCGTGTGTATAACCCAGAGCCAAGTCTTTTCTGTAAATGACCCCCTCTGCTCCCAGTAACTGGAGTTCCACACCACTGAAAAGGTCCAACTCGTATTTATTCTCCAACAGCAATAAATCGTCACTTAGCACAGACAGGTTGTGACCAAAGAACAGTTCAGTATAGGTGGGGAGTAGGTCGAGGCACAATCCTAATGCCGCGTACACACGATCATTTTTCCCGTCGGGAAAAATTACATTTTTTTTTTTCGCCGAGAAAAACGATCGTCTGTGGGCTTTATGCCGTTTTTCTCGTTGAGAAAAACGGCAGGAAAAACGACGAGAAAAATTAGAACATGTTCTAAATTTTCTCATCGTTTTTTCCATCATTTTTTTCCGCGGCAGTTTTCCCATAGGGAGACACTGCTGCGGAGCCCACAGACGGTCGTTTTTCTCGTCAAAGAAAAAAATGACGGGAAAAACGGTCGTGTGTGGGGGAACATGCCGTTCCCTCGTTTTTCTTTTTTTTTCATGCCGTGATTCACGGCGGTGTTTTCACCGCCGTGAATCACGATCGTGTGTACGCGGCATTAGATAGAACCAACCATTGTGGTGTCACCAACGGTTATGGCGCACAGTTGCTGCCACCGACTGTGTAGAACAGAGAGTGAATTACCTTCGCTAAACGCAGCCCCTGTCAGAGGGAAGACATCCGAGAGTTACCAGAGGCCCCGCCGTCACCAGCAATGCTGCACCGGACTGTTCGGAGGGGTTACGCTCCATGGCCTCCTCATCTCAGACTCGGGCACCCAAGGCTTTAGGGCCCCCTCGGATTCCTCCACCCTTGCGGGACCCAGTCGAAGGTACCGGCCCCAGGCCTTCTCAATAGTACCTCACCCCAGGCTAAAGGTGCCTGGGATGGACTCCATCTCCCGCTCCGGCCAGGTCAAGGGCACGTGGGCCCGGAACTCCGGAACGCCGGCACCCAGGCTGAAGGTGCCTGGGCGCGACTCTGACCTCTGATTCTGAACCCTGTGTTCAGGGCGTCCGCCCCCTTTATCTCCTCTCCCTTTGCGTCACAGCAGGTTCCCCGCGCCGCTGTACAAGCGCCGGAAAAGGACAAAAAGGGATGCAGTCTTGCGGTGAGGGTTCAACTCCGGCCCAGGGCAACAACGCCACCTGCAGGCCGCAGGGAACCTCACACCACCAGAGTCCTCCAAGAACCATAAAAGGGTCCCAGATTCCCCAACAATCAGTGCATTGGGTCATACTACCACCCTTGCACTCCCCCTAAATTTTAACCCCTGCTACATATACATACAGATAGATATATACAAATAGATAGATATATACAGATAGATAGATATATATACATACAGATAGATATATACAGACAGATAGATATATACAGATAGATAGATACAGATAGATAGATAGATAGATAGATAGATAGATAGATAGATAGATACAGATAGATAGATATGTAGCGGGTATTTGAATTTAGGGGAAGCATCTGGGTGGTAGTGTAACCCAGATGCACTGATTGCTAGGGAATCTGAGACCCATTTATGGTTCTTGGAGGACTCTGGTGATTTGAGGTTCCCTGCGGCCTACAGGTGGCATTGTTGCCCTGGGCCGGAGTTGAACTCACATCGCAAGACTGTGCCTTTTTGTCCTCCCCTGGAGCTGGTACAGTGGGGCGGGGAACCCGCTGTGGCACGAAGGGAGAGGAGATAAAAGGGTTCAGAGTTGAAGTCGGAGGCCGCGGCCGCACCCAGGCACCTTCAGCTTGGGTGCTGGCGTTCCGGTGCTCCGGGCCCAGGTGCCTTTGACCTGGCCGGAGCGGAGATGGAGTCCATCTCAGGCACCTTTAGCCTGGGGTGAGGTACTATGGCGGATGCCTGGGGCTCAGTACCTTCAACTGAGTTCCGCGAGGGTGGAGGAATCCGAGGGGACCCTAACTCCTTGGGTGCCCGTGTCTGAGTTTGTGAGGTTTGGTGTGCAAAACTTCTCTGAAGAGTCCGGCGCAGCATCGCTGGTGACAGAGAGGCCTCCGGTATCTCCCTTGGACGGATATCCTTCCCCTGACAGGGGCCTTGCTGGCGAAGATAATTCACGTTCTATTTCACATAGTCAGTGGCAGTGACTATTCGCCACTGGTGATACCACTGTGGTTGGCAAGAGAAGGGAAAGGATTGTGCCTCGACCTATTCCCATTAAGACTAAGTTGTTGCAAAAAAATCCAACTTAACTGTGCTGTATATTTATTCGCTAAGAAGAATAAAACTGTGTTGGACCTATTTACTGTGTGGAACTCTGGTTACTAGGAGCAAAGGAGTCAGGGACGAAGTACAGGACTTGACTCTAGGACACCTACACAAAGCCCAATCTTTCTGGCCTTCACCTCTTCACTATGGAGGACATGGGCCGTGGTGTATCTCATTCCTCCCCCCAGCACTAACACCCCTAGACAAAGAAAGACAAGCCGAGAATAAGAAGGGGTGAGAGGGGTGAGGGTGCTACAGATAGATAGATAGATAGATAGATAGATAGATAGATAGATAGATATAAATAGATAATTAGATAGATACATAGATAGATAGATAGATAGATAGATACAGTGCCTTGCGAAAGTATTCGGCCCCCTTGAACTTTTCATCCTTTTGCCACATTTCAGGCTTCAAACATAAAGATATAACATTTTAATTTTTTGTGAAGAATCACCAACAAGTGGGACACAATTGTGAAGTGGAACGAAATCTATTGGATATTTTAAACTTTTTTAGCAAATAAAAAAACTGAAAAGTGGTGCGAGCAAAATTATTCGGCCCCTTTATTTTCAGTGCAGCAAACTCACTCCAGAAGTTCAGCGAGGATCTCTTAATGATCCAATGTTGTCCTAAATGACTGATGGTGATAAATAGAATCCACCTGTGTGTAATCAAGTCTCTGTATAAATGCACCTGCTCTGTGATAGTCTCAGGGTTCTGTTGAAAGCGCAGAGAGCATCATGAAGACCAAGGAACACACCAGGCAGGTCCGTAATACTGTTGTGGAGAAGTTTAAAGCCGGATTTGGATACAAAAAGATTTCCCAAGCTTTAAACATCCCAAGGAGCACTGTGCAAGCGATCATTTTGAAATGGAAGGCGTATCAGACCACTGCAAATCTACCAAGACCTGGCTGTCCCTCTAAACTTTCAGCTCAGACAAGGAGAAGACTGATCAGAGATGCAGCCAAGAGGCCCATGATCACTCTGGATGAACTGCAGAGAACTACAGCTGAGGTGGGAGAGTCTGTCCACAGGACAACAATCAGTCGTACACTGCACAAATCTGGCCTTTATGGAAGAGTGGCAAGAAGAAAGCCATTTCTCAAAGATATCCATAAAAAGTCTCGTCTAAAGTTTGCCACAAGCCACCTGGGAGACACACCAAACATGTGGAAGAAGGTGCTCTGGTCCGATGAAACCAAAATCCAACTTTTTGGCCACAATGCAAAACAATATGTTTGGCTTAAAAGCAACACAGCTCATCACCCTCAACACACCATCCCCACTGTCAAACATGGTGGTGGCAGCATCATGGTTTGGGCCTGCTTTTCTTCAGCAGGGACAGGGAAGATGGTTAAAATTGAGGGGAAGATGGATGCAGCCAAATACAGGACCATTCTGGATGAAAACCTGTTGGAGTCTGCAAAAGACCTGAGACTGGGACGGAGATTTATCTTCCAACAAGACAATGATCCCAAACATACAGCAAAATCTACAAAGGAATGGTTCACAAATAAACGTATCCAGGTGTTAGAATGGCCAAGTCAAAGTCCAGACCTGAATCTAATCGAGAATCTGTGGAAAGAGCTGAAAACTGCTGTTCACAAACGCTCTCCATCCAACCTCACTGAGCTTGAGCTGTTTTGCAAGGAAGAATGGGCAAGAATTTCAGTCTCTCGATGTGTAAAACTGATAGAGACATACCCCAAGCGACTTGCAGCTGTAATCGCAGCAAAAGGTGGCTCTACAAAGTATTAACGCAAGGGGGCCGAATAATTTTGCACACCCCACTTTTCATTTTTTTCTTAGTTAAAAAAGTTTCAAAAATCCAATAGATTTCGTTCCACTTCACAATTGTGTCCCACTTGTTGGTGATTCTTCACAAAAAATTAAAATGTTATATCTTTATGTTTGAAGCCTGAAATGTGGCAAAAGGATGAAAAGTTCAAGGGGGCCGAATACTTTCGCAAGGCACTGTAGATAGATAGATAGATAGATAGATAGATAGATACAGAGAGATAGATCTGGTTAAGGTGGGGATAATAGGATTTTTATAACAGCTTACCTGTAAAATCCTTTTCTTGGAGTACATCACGGGACACAGAGCGGCATAGTCATTACTAATGGGTTATATAGATACCGTCAGGTGCTGGCACTGGCAACTTCCAAAACCGGAAGTACCCTCCCCTATATAAGCCCCTCCCATCCGGGAGCACCTCAGTTTTGTAGCAAAGCAATAAGTGTCCCCAAAGAGGGGCGGGAGCTCTGTGTCCCGTGATGTACTCCAAGAAAAGGATTTTACAGGTAAGCTGTTATAAAAATCCTATTTTCTTTCTCGTACATCACGGGACACAGAGCGACATAGTCATTACTAATGGGATGTCCTAAAGCAATGCCAAATGAGGGGGGGGGATACACCATATATAAGCTGAGCGCTATCAGACATGAGGATCTTTTGCGGCCTGCAACACACTGCGCCCAAAGGCGACATCCTCCTGACTTCTAACGTCCACCTGGTAGAACCTAGTAAACGTGTGAACTGAAGACCATGTTGCGGCCTTACAGATTTGAGCCAGGGAGGCCTGGTGATGCACTGCCCATTAAGTTCCAACTGCTCTCGTGGAGTGCGCTCTAACTTTGAACGGAGGCGGTCTCCTTCTCAAGCCATAGGCTTGTATTATGACCTGTCGAATCCACTTGGCTAAAGTAGATTTTGACGCTGCCTGACCCTTTCTGGGGCCTTCCGGCAGAATAAACAAAGTATCCGTTCTGCGAATCTGAGCAGTGGCTTTTAGATAAGCTTTAACTGGTCTTACTACATCCAAAGAATGCAATAACTTTTCCTCTACCGAAGTAGGTTTGGGGAAAAAAGAAGGAAGAACCACATCTTGGTTCAAATGAAACCTCGATACCACCTTAGGAAGAAAGGCTGGATGAGGACGTAACACTACCTTGTCCTTATGGATAACCAGATATGGCTCTTTACAGGACATAGCTGCTAATTCCGACACTCTTTTAGCCGAACAAATGGCTACTAGAAAAATCAATTTCCTGGTGAGAAGCACCAAGGAAATATGCTGTAATGGTTCAAATGGTTGTTTCTGTAAAACCGACAGAACCAAGTTTAGATCCCATGGACATATGGGAATATTAACCGGAGGACTAATACGCATCACTCCTTGTATAAAGGCTTTGACTAGTGAATGCGAAGCCAAGGGCCTTTGAAAAAATATTGACAAGGCCGAAATCTGACCCTTGATAGTACTCAAGGCAAGCTTCCTATCTACAGCCCATTGTAGGAAGTCCAGAATCCTACCTATTACGTATTTACGTGGATGCCATTTCTTGGCCTCACACCAGGCGATGTACGCCTTCCAGATTCTATAGTAGATCTGCCTGGATACCGGCTTCCTGGCATTGATCATGGTAGATACCACAGCATTAGAGAGCCCTCTCTTTTTTAGAATGTGGGCTTCAATAGCCAGGCCGTCAAACCTAGGGCTGGTAAGGAAGGGTGGTATATCGGTCCTTGCGAAAGCAGGTCCGGACGATGTGGGAGGGTCCAAGGACTCCCCACAGACATTTTTACAATCTCCGCGTACCATGCTCTTCGGGGCCACGCTGGAGCCACCAGAATCACTGGTTTCTTTTCTACCCTGATTCTGCGGAGTAATCGAGGTAACAATTGTGGCGGTGGGAATGCATATATCAGCTTGAACTGATCCCAAGGGAACACTAGGGCATCCGAGCCGCAAGCTAGGGGATCCCTTGTCCAAGAGACAAACCTGTCCACTTTTGTGTTGAATCTGGATGCTAGCAGATCTACATCCGGTGTTCCCCACCGCTGACATATTGTCCGGAAAACCTCGGGATGAAGGGACCATTCCCCTGGGCATAATTGTTGGCGACTTAGAAAGTCCGCCTTCCAATTCTCCACTCCTGGAATGAATACCGCAGATATGGCTGGGACATATCTTTCTGCCCATCTCAGGATGTAATTTACTTCCCTTTGGGCTGCACGACTCCTGGTGCCCCCCTGATGATTGATATATGCCACTGCTGTGGCATTGTCTGATTGAATTCTGACAGGGGACCCTTGGAGTTTGGATGTCCATGCTACTAGGGCATACCGGGCTGCTCGTATCTCTAAGAGATTGATGGGCAGGGCCTTTTCCGCATCTGACCATCTGCCCTGGAGAGACCATTGCTCCAGTACTGCTCCCCAGCCTATAAGGCTGGCATCTGTAGTGACCACCTTCCAGGAAATCGGACTGAAGGATTTCCCTCTTTCCAGATTCTGGGGAACCAACCACCAGCGGAGGCTCTTGCGAACGGAAGGGGACAAGGACATTGGTAAGTCCAGAGCCTGAACTTTTTTGTTCCAGGCTGACAGTATGGCCCTTTGCAACTTCCTTGAATGGAATTGACCGTAGGGTACTGCTTCGAATGATGCCACCATTTTTCCCAGCAGCCTCATGCACAGGCGTATGGATGGCTGTCTTTTTGAACCCACTAAGTGGATCAAATCTCTCAAAGACGACCCCTTTTCTTGAGGCAAGAAAATTTTTCTCTGGTCTGAATCCAGCCTTAGCCCCAAGTATTCCAGACTTTTGACTGGTTTTAGGGCTGACTTGTCTCGGTTGATAATCCAACCGTGATATTCCAGATACTTGATTGTCTCGTGAACAACCACTTCTAGTTTTTCCACTGAGTGGTCTATCAGCAACAAGTCGTCTAGATATGCCATTATCGTTACACCTCGTGTCCTTAGATTGGCCAATAATGGGGCCAGAATTTTTGTGAACACTCTTGGTGCTGTGGCCAGACCGAAGGGTAAGGCTCTGAACTGAAAATGGCACCCTTCTACCGCAAAGCGTAGAAATTTTTGGTGGGCTGGAAAGATGGGAATGTGCAAATAAGCATCTTTGATGTCGATCGAGGCTAACCATTCCTCCCCTTGTAGGGCAGTGGCTACCGATCGGATCGACTCCATCCGGAAAGTCCTGATATGTAGGAATTTGTTTAGCCCTTTTAGATTTAATATGGGCCTCACGTCCCCGTTTGGCTTCGGGACTGTAAAGAGGTTTGAGTAAAACCCGAACCCCCATTCTTCCAGGGGAACCTCTATAATTACTGCTTGGAGCAATAATTGTTCTAGTGCCAACAGGAGGGATCCTCTCTTCTGGGGATCCCTTGGCACGTTTGACCTTATAAAGCGGGAAGGAGGGGAGTTTTTTAACTCCAATTTGTATCCCAGATTTACTGCGGAGAGCACCCATCTGTCTCGGATCGTGTCCCGCCAGGTCTCTGTGAACAACTGAAGTCTTCCCCCCACCCGATTGGGTGGGGGCAACCCTTCATGCATTTGACTTTGGGGGAGGTTTTGTACCTCTCCTGCTCCAGGGCTTCTTGTTACCCTGCAATTGTCCCTGATTTTTACCTCCGGGATTTGACCGAGGAGGCCGTCGGAACTGTTTCACAGCCGATGTCCTAGGGACTGGAGAAGCAGGCCTCTTAAAAGAGGGACCTCTAACTCTACTTTTAACCGGCAAAAGTGTACTTTTACCGCTGGAAATTCTCTGGATATATTTGTCCAGGTCTTCCCCGAATAAGCGTTCACCATGAAATGGGAAGCTGACCAGCAATTTTTTACAGGGAGCTTCAGCAGACCAGTTTTTGAGCCATAGAAGCCTGCGCATATGTACTACAGACAGCGTAAGGCGGGAGGCCTGATGGATTGAATCCTTTATAGCGTCCACCGCAAAGCATAAGGCTCTAGGTAGATCAGCTAGGGCAAGAGCCTGCTGATCTGGCAAGTCCCTTAAGACCTGTTTCAACTGATCCTTCACTGCTTGGCAGACCCCAATAGCTGCCACTGCTGGTTGTGTCACCAATCCTGCTGTAGAAAAAGCAGATTTTAATAAGGACTCCAATTTTTTATCTATTGGGTCCTTGAACATTTGGACATTATCCACCGGACATGTCAGTGATTTATTCACACAAGAGATGGCTGCGTCCACTGTAGGGACCCTCCATTTTCTGATGAACTTATCCTCCATGGGATAGACCACCGGAAATCTCTTGGGGGGAGTAAATATTTTGTCAGGATGCTCCCAATCCTGGTAAATGAGCCCTTCCAGTAAAGGATGGATCGGAAAGGAACAAACAGTCTGGGGAGCTTTTAGCGACCCCAACGAGGAGACAGAAGTGGATGATGGCTCCGCAAGTGGCATTTTAAATGCTGATCGGACCATATTAGTCAGGGACTGAACCCATAACCTTTCAGCATGTGATGCTGAGAACGGCTCTTCCACTGTTGATTCCTCTACAACCGAATCGACCTCATCCTGATCCCCTTCAGGTAGGTCGATCCCTGTATGGGACTGTTGCTCTGTTAACAGGCACTCTGAGGGAGGAGACGGAGATCGGGCGCTTTTCTCCTGTGACAGGGAAGCCGCGATCAATGCTGACAATCTCTCTTCCAGCCCTCCCAGAGCTGAGGAAAAAACCTCCTCTGTTACATACACAGGAGCAGGTGAACTGAGGACAGCCACAGTACCAGGTACTCCTGAGGGTGCTCTACGGTCACTAACCTCTGATTCTTCAGGGGAGACTGGTGCAGCCGAAGCATGCCCACGATCCTCAGAGCCCGATGGAGACCCCCTATTCCTCCTGGAATTTCTAGTCCCGGAGTTTTTAGACGGCATATTCCTAAGCCACAAAGCTGAGGTATTCCAGCCGAAATACACCAGTTACTGACAATAGTCTAGCATAAATGCTGCTATAAGAGACAGTTGGTGTCTACTAATGTGCCTTTCTAGGGGATGCCTGTATCAACCGCTTGCTGTATGCCTTTCTTTAAATGTTGCCAGCTCTGTCTCTATACTTCATAGCCAGCTCACCACACAAAATTGTGGTTTTTAACATGCTGGGACGCCCGCACATGCGCAGAAGCGCTGCGGCGCGCACAGAGCGTCATCCCCCAGGCTCCGCCCCCTTTCCCGGCTCACCTCTATATATAGAGGCGCGTGCACGCGCACGCGCGCGGCCACGTGCGCCTTCGGCGCTAATTTCGAAAAATGGAAACCAGGGACAAGAGCCAGGGCCCCTTTGCCGCAGGCCGGGGGATGGACGAGCATTGCAACATGGCAGAGGAAGCAGTTTCCCATAAGAGAACTCACCATCTGCCTGGACTTGCTCTGATGAGAAGAAACTAGTCCACATGACAAGAAACGTTCCACAGCGGCCTCTAGTGGACAAACACAGGTACCGCAGTCTAATACATATATAAAAATTTTTTTTTTTTTTTTTTTTTTCTTGACCACCATTAAAAATTATTACATTTTTTAGTAGTTACAGGCATGCACAGAATTTTGCGGGAATACCATTAGGTAACAGACAGAAAGACAAATTAGGCTTGGGGGTCCCCCAATAGAGCCAAGTTCCTGGGGGCCCCCACTTACCTGTTCCCCGCCGCAGGACTTTGTTTGGTCCACAAAAGCCCAAACTTCACCTATCACGGCAGGCATTGTAATCAAACCTTCAGGGACCGGGTTCCCAAGGATTCCACTCCCCTGGACCTGTATAGCACCCTGCACAGAAAACATCTTGGTCGTGGGTAGGGATGAGCTTCGTGTTCGAGTCGAACATACGTTCGACTCGAACATCGGCTGTTCGATCGTTCGACGAAGATCGAACGATTTGGGCCGTTCGCGCCAAATTCGAGTGACGCGAACGGCCCACAATGCACTACGCCATCGCAGTGTCATCCAGGCGCTGTGATTGGCCAAGCATGCACTGTGACCCCGCATGCTTGGCCAATCACAGCGCCGGCAGCGAGGAGAGCAATGATTGGCCACAGGCAGGATGCCTGTGGCCAATTATTGCTGAGGGTGTTTAGTACACGCCCCACACTATAAAAGGCCGCCAGCACGGCGGCCTAGTGTAGTGTGTTCCGGAGCAGGGATAGAGCAGCATAGGCAGGGACAGTGACTGTTATTTCTTTCTTGCTTAACCTGGATTCCTTTAGTTTAGGGAAAGAGAAGGATAGGTAGGGAGAGTGTCAGTGTGTTTTGTGCTTGTGCTATAGTGTGCTTAAAAAAAACATTTATTCTAGGGACAGAAAACTGTAGGTAGGGACAGTGTCAGTTTCTTTCACTCTGCAAGTCCTTGTTTCCAGGGACCTGGAAGGACAGTGAGTGAATTGTCCTTGTGCTATATTGTGCTTAAAAAAACATTTATTCTAGGGACAGAAAACTGTAGGTAGGGAGAGTGTCAGTTTCTTTCACTCTGCAAGTCCTTGTTTCCAGGGACCTGGAAGGACAGTGACTGAATTGTCCTTGTGCTATATTGTGATTAAAAAAAACATTTATTCTAGGGACAGAAAACTGTAGGTAGGGAGAGTGTCAGTTTCTTTCACTCTGCAAGTCCTTGTTTCCAGGGACCTGGAAGGACAGTGACTGAATTGTCCTTGTGCTATATTGTGATTAAAAAAAACATTTATTCTAGGGACAGAAAACTGTAGGTAGGGAGAGTGTCAGTTTATTTCACTCTGCAAGTCCTTGTTTCCAGGGACCTGGAAGGACAGTGACTGAATTGTCCTTGTGCTATATTGTGATTAAAAAAAACATTTATTCTAGGGACAGAAAACTGTAGGTAGGGAGAGTGTCAGTTTATTTCACTCTGCAAGTCCTTGTTTCCAGGGACCTGGAAGGACAGTGACTGAATTGTCCTTGTGCTATATTGTGATTAAAAAAAACATTTATTCTAGGGACAGAAAACTGTAGGTAGGGAGAGTGTCAGTTTATTTCACTCTGCAAGTCCTTGTTTCCAGGGACCTGGAAGGACAGTGACTGAATTGTCCTTGTGCTATATTGTGATTAAAAAAAACATTTATTCTAGGGACAGAAAACTGTAGGTAGGGAGAGTGTCAGTTTATTTCACTCTGCAAGTCCTTGTTTCCAGGGACCTGTAAGGACAGTGAGTGAATTGTCCTTGTGCTATATTGTGATTAAAAAAAACATTTATTCTAGGGACAGAAAACTGTAGGTAGGGAGAGTGTCAGTTTCTTTCACTCTGCAAGTCCTTGTTTCCAGGGACCTGGAAGGACAGTGACTGAATTGTCCTTGTGCTATATTGTGATTAAAAAAAACATTTATTCTAGGGACAGAAAACTGTAGGTAGGGAGAGTGTCAGTTTATTTCACTCTGCAAGTCCTTGTTTCCAGGGACCTGGAAGGACAGTGACTGAATTGTCCTTGTGCTATATTGTGATTAAAAAAAACATTTATTCTAGGGACAGAAAACTGTAGGTAGGGAGAGTGTCAGTTTATTTCACTCTGCAAGTCCTTGTTTCCAGGGACCTGGAAGGACAGTGACTGAATTGTCCTTGTGCTATATTGTGATTAAAAAAAACATTTATTCTAGGGACAGAAAACTGTAGGTAGGGAGAGTGTCAGTTTATTTCACTCTGCAAGTCCTTGTTTCCAGGGACCTGTAAGGACAGTGAGTGAATTGTCCTTGTGCTATATTGTGATTAAAAAAAACATTTATTCTAGGGACAGAAAACTGTAGGTAGGGAGAGTGTCAGTTTATTTCACTCTGCAAGTCCTTGTTTCCAGGGACCTGGAAGGACAGTGACTGAATTGTCCTTGTGCTATATTGTGATTAAAAAAAACATTTATTCTAGGGACAGAAAACTGTAGGTAGGGAGAGTGTCAGTTTATTTCACTCTGCAAGTCCTTGTTTCCAGGGACCTGGAAGGACAGTGACTGAATTGTCCTTGTGCTATATTGTGATTAAAAAAAACATTTATTCTAGGGACAGAAAACTGTAGGTAGGGAGAGTGTCAGTTTATTTCACTCTGCAAGTCCTTGTTTCCAGGGACCTGGAAGGACAGTGACTGAATTGTCCTTGTGCTATATTGTGATTAAAAAAAACATTTATTCTAGGGACAGAAAACTGTAGGTAGGGAGAGTGTCAGTTTATTTCACTCTGCAAGTCCTTGTTTCCAGGGACCTGTAAGGACAGTGAGTGAATTGTCCTTGTGCTATATTGTGATTAAAAAAAACATTTATTCTAGGGACAGAAAACTGTAGGTAGGGAGAGTGTCAGTTTATTTCACTCTGCAAGTCCTTGTTTCCAGGGACCTGGAAGGACAGTGACTGAATTGTCCTTGTGCTATATTGTGATTAAAAAAAACATTTATTCTAGGGACAGAAAACTGTAGGTAGGGAGAGTGTCAGTTTATTTCACTCTGCAAGTCCTTGTTTCCAGGGACCTGGAAGGACAGTGACTGAATTGTCCTTGTGCTATATTGTGATTAAAAAAAACATTTATTCTAGGGACAGAAAACTGTAGGTAGGGAGAGTGTCAGTTTATTTCACTCTGCAAGTCCTTGTTTCCAGGGACCTGGAAGGACAGTGACTGAATTGTCCTTGTGCTATATTGTGATTAAAAAAAACATTTATTCTAGGGACAGAAAACTGTAGGTAGGGAGAGTGTCAGTTTATTTCACTCTGCAAGTCCTTGTTTCCAGGGACCTGTAAGGACAGTGAGTGAATTGTCCTTGTGCTATATTGTGATTAAAAAAAACATTTATTCTAGGGACAGAAAACTGTAGGTAGGGAGAGTGTCAGTTTATTTCACTCTGCAAGTCCTTGTTTCCAGGGACCTGGAAGGACAGTGACTGAATTGTCCTTGTGCTATATTGTGATTAAAAAAAACATTTATTCTAGGGACAGAAAACTGTAGGTAGGGAGAGTGTCAGTTTATTTCACTCTGCAAGTCCTTGTTTCCAGGGACCTGTAAGGACAGTGAGTGAATTGTCCTTGTGCTATATTGTGATTAAAAAAAACATTTATTCTAGGGACAGAAAACTGTAGGTAGGGAGAGTGTCAGTTTATTTCACTCTGCAAGTCCTTGTTTCCAGGGACCTGGAAGGACAGTGACTGAATTGTCCTTGTGCTATATTGTGATTAAAAAAAACATTTATTCTAGGGACAGAAAACTGTAGGTAGGGAGAGTGTCAGTTTATTTCACTCTGCAAGTCCTTGTTTCCAGGGACCTGGAAGGACAGTGACTGAATTGTCCTTGTGCTATATTGTGATTAAAAAAAACATTTATTCTAGGGACAGAAAACTGTAGGTAGGGAGAGTGTCAGTTTATTTCACTCTGCAAGTCCTTGTTTCCAGGGACCTGGAAGGACAGTGACTGAATTGTCCTTGTGCTATATTGTGATTAAAAAAAACATTTATTCTAGGGACAGAAAACTGTAGGTAGGGAGAGTGTCAGTTTATTTCACTCTGCAAGTCCTTGTTTCCAGGGACCTGGAAGGACAGTGACTGAATTGTCCTTGTGCTATATTGTGATTAAAAAAAACATTTATTCTAGGGACAGAAAACTGTAGGTAGGGAGAGTGTCAGTTTATTTCACTCTGCAAGTCCTTGTTTCCAGGGACCTGGAAGGACAGTGACTGAATTGTCCTTGTGCTATATTGTGATTAAAAAAAACATTTTTTCTAGGGACAGAAAACTGTAGGTAGGGAGAGTGTTTTTTTTCTTTCACTCTGCAAGTACTTGTTTCCAGGGACCTGTAAGGACAGTGAGTGAATTGTCCTTGTGCTATATTGTGATTAAAAAAAACATTTTTTCTAGGGACAGAAAACTGTAGGTAGGGAGAGTGTCAGTTTCTTTCACTGTGAAAGTCCTTGTTTCAAGGGACAGAGAAGGACACCTGAAGGTAGCCCTTATTGCTTTTTTCCCATCTCCCTGCAGGCCATCTATTAGAATGTCTGGAAGGCAAACAAGGAGAGGCAGACAGTCAGGAGGCAATAAAAGAGGGCAAGCAGGCTCTGTGTCTGGGGGCAACAGTGCTGGTCGTGGACGCGGTGCATTGTCATCAGCACATGGCCATGGGACACGCTTGTCCTTCTTTTCGGCAGCTGGACATGTTGAGCCACATCATGCCGAAGACTTGGTAGAGTGGATGACCAAGCCATCCTCCTCCTCCTCATCCTCTCTCACCCAGGCTCAGGGTACTGGAAAAGCAGCTGCCAAAGCGTCGTCTTCCCTGGTATCAATGTCAGACAAATCATCAGTCACTCCTTCCCTAGACCCACCATGTCCTCCTCCTGAGGAGTCCCCCGAACTGTTTCAGCACAGTGTTGGGTACATGCTCCAGGAGGATGCCCAGCGTTTCGAAGGGTCTGATGATGAAACCCAGCTAGAGGAAGGCAGTAGCGTGAGAGCAGACAGAGGGGATGCTCAAGAAGGACACCAATCTGGCAGTCATGTTCCAGCAGCTGCAGCATACTGCCAGATTGGCTCCAGTGATGAGGAGGGAGGGGATGATGAGGTCACTGACTCCACGTGGGTGCCTAATAGGAGAGAGGAGGAGGAGGAGGATGAGGAGGAGGCACATCTCCAACGAGGCAGGATGCCCTTTGGTGGCCAGCGTAAGGGCAGTACACCGACGGAATCACACCGCAGAGCTCCGCCTGTGCAGGGCGCTGCCTCTGCCCGTCATTCAAAAAGTTCTTTGGTGTGGGCCTTTTTTGAGGCTAGTGCATCAGATCGCACAGCTGCTGTTTGCAACATATGTCTCAAGCGTATATCGCGTGGCCAAAACATCAGCCGCTTGGGTACCACATGCCTGACCAGACATATGTTGACCTGCCATGCAGCTCGTTGGCAAGCCTACCTCAAAGACCCACACCAAAGAACAAAGCGGACCTCTCCTTGCACCGCATCAGCTGGGATCTCCAACCCCACTATAACTTCAGTCCTCTCTGAAACATGCACTGAGAGGAATGAAGGTGTAGAATTAGGTGTGTCACAGCCAAGTACTTGCGCCCACTCTGCTAGCAGTACACCGACGTCCGATTCTAGCAGGCAAATTTCCCTGCCCCAGCTGCTGGACCGTCGAAAGAAGTTCACTCCCAGCCATCCACATGCCCAGCGGTTGAATGCTAGCTTGGCTAAATTGCTAGCGCTTCAACTGCTGCCTTTTCAGTTGGTAGACTCGGCCCCCTTCCGTGAGTTTGTGCAATGTGCAGTTCCTCAGTGGCAGGTTCCCAAACGCCACTTTTTCTCACGGAAGGCTATTCCGGCTCTCTACCGGCATGTGGAAGGCAATGTCTTGGCCTCGCTGGACAGGGCGGTCAGCGGTAAGGTGCATATTACCGCTGACTCATGGTCCAGCAGGCATGGACAGGGACGTTACCTTTCTTTCACGGCCCATTGGGTCACTCTTTTGGCAGCTGGGAAGGATTCAGGACAAGGTGCAGTAGTGTTGGAGGTTGTCCCACCGCCACGCCTCCAAAATGCTACTACTGGTTGTGACACACCTCTCTCCTCCACCCCCTCCTCTTCTTCTTCCTCCATGGCCTCTTCCTGTGGTTTGTCCTATGAACCAGCGGTGCTCCGTAGCCGTTCACGGGGCTACGCAAGTACGCAGGCAAAAAGATGCCATGCCGTGCTTGCGCTGGTGTGTTTGGGGGACAGAAGCCACACTGGGGCAGAGGTCCTGTCTGCTCTGCAGGGCCAGGCCGAGAGGTGGTTGACGCCACGCCAGCTTAAGCCAGGAATGGTGGTTTGCGACAATGGCACCAACCTCCTCTCCGCCCTCCGACAGGGACAACTGACCCATGTGCCCTGTGTGGCTCACGTCCTTAACCTGGTGGTGCAGCGCTTCTTGGGCAGGTACCCGGGCTTACAGGATGTCCTGAGGCAGGCCAGGAAAGTCTGTGTGCATTTCCGCAGATCTTATAATGCCAGTGCTCGCCTGGCTGAGCTGCAAAAGGAGTTGAACCTGCCCAAGAACCGCCTTATATGTGACATGCCCACCAGGTGGAACTCAACGTTGGCCATGCTGCAGCGGCTGCACACGCAGCAGAGGGCCATCAATGAGTACCTGTGCGACTACGGCACCAGGACAGGGTCAGGGGAGCATGGTTTTTTTTCTCCACGCCAGTGGGGCATGATCAGGGATGCATGCACTGTCCTGGCACCATTTGAGGAGGCCACGAGGATGGTGAGCAGTGACAGTGCATGCATCAGTGACACTGTACCTCTTGTCCACCTGTTGGAGCACACGCTGCGTGGAATAATGGACAGGGCACTTGAGGCAGAACAGAGGCAGGAAGAGGAGGACTTCCTTGCCTCTCAAGGCCCCCTTTACCCAGACAGTGTTCCTTCTGTCCCACCCATCGCACAGGAAGAGGAGGAGGAGGAGGAGGAGGAGGAGGAGGAGGAGGATTGTGTCAGCATGGAGGTGGAGGCTGGCACTCAGCATCATCAGCAGCAGTCTTTTAGGGATGATTTACAGTCCCAAGAAACCAGTGGACTTGTACGTGGCTGGGAGGAGGTGGCTGCGGATCATGTCGTCCTTAGTGACCCAGAGGACTCCGGAGCGAATGCCTCAGCAAACCTACGCTGCATGGCCTCCCTGATCCTGCAAAGTCTGCGGAAGGATCCTCGTATTCTTTGGATCAAGGAGAGGGACCATTACTGGCTGGCCACTCTCCTTGATCCACGGTACAAGGGTAAGGTTGCGGACCTTATGTTACCGTCGCAGAGGGAGCAGAGGATGAGACAACTCCGGGAGGCCTTGCAGAAAGGTCTGTGCAACGCGTTCCCAGAGACTGGGAGGTTGCAAACTCCTGGTCCTGGACAACGAGTTGCTGAGGCTTCGGCCAGTCAAAGAAGGAGCGGTGGGGAAGGTGGCCGTCTGACCGATGCGTTCAGACAATTCTTTAGTCCGCAGCCCCAAAGTATGATCGGTTCCAGCAACCATCGCCAGCGTCTGATAAACATGGTGCAGGAATATCTAGGGGCAAGGTCAGACTTGGACACCTTCCCCACCGAAAATCCTCTGGCTTACTGGGTCTTGAGGATGGATCACTGGCCAGAGCTTGCACAGTATGCAATTGAGCTACTGGCCTGTCCTGCATCCAGCGTTCTTTCGGAACGCACATTCAGTGCTGCTGGAGGATTTGTCACGGATCACAGGGTGCGCCTGTCCACCGACTCGGTTGATCGACTGACTTTCATCAAGATGAACCAGTCTTGGATCACCACCAGCTACCACACACCTGATGCTGATATAACAGACTAATTGATTTTAACATGTCACATCCCTTCAAGACTGATGCTGATGCTGAGTGCCTGTGCTGTTATGTTGACTGGCTATCCTCCTCCTCCGAGTCCTCAATGATACGATTGATGATGATAGCTTGTAAGATCATTTTTGTTTATGGGTGCCGCCACCAGTGCCTAACGCCCAATTTTTCAGCCCCTGTTTAACAGGGGCGTGTAATTACAATTTTTGAAGCAATACTTTGCAACAGGGCTCATTGCTGTGCTCCAAGTACAGTATCTGTGAGGAGTTGCAGTGTTGTGCCACCAGTGCCTAAGGCCCAATTTTTCAGCCCCTGTTTAACAGGGGCGTGTCATTACAATTTTTGAAGCAATACTTTGCAACAGGGCTCATTGCTGTGCTCCAAGTACAGTATCTGTGAGGGGTTGCAGTGTTGTGCCACCAGTGCCTAAGGCCCAATTTTTCAGCCCCTGTTCAACAGGGGCATGTAATTACAATTCTTGATCTAATAATTCACAGCAGGGCCCATTGCTGCACCCACCAAGAGTAACTGTCAGGGCTTACAGTGTTGTGGCACCAGCACCACCATCAAAGGCCCAATTTTTACTACCACTGTTCAACAATTATATGTAATTAAAATTCCTGATATAATAGTTGACAGCAGGGCGTTCCAGCACCAACCAAGAGTAACTGTGAGTGCTTACAGTGTTGTGCCAACACCAACAACTAAGGGGCCTATTTCTGCAGAGTATATACGGCAGGTCCCTACTTTCAAACATCCAACTTACAAACGACTCCTACTTGCAAACGCAAGAAGACAACAGGAAGTGAGAGGAAATCTACCACTAGGAAGGAAAATTCTCTCCTGTAAGAATAAATATGGGAGAAAGGTGTCTCCTCTGTACTGATGCTTTATCAGCAATCCTTGTTTCAAGAAAAACACCACATTTCAAAAACAGTTGTCATTGGGACGGAAAGTGAGGTGAAATGTTCTGAACAGGGGCACAGACAGCAAAACAAATGTTACAGGGGTGATAACCCTTACCTATGTTTTCCAAAAAGTTTAAAAATAGATTTTTGGTCTGGAGCTACACTTCAACAATGTACCTGTTCAAAATTACAAACAGACTCTACATAAGAACAAACCTACAGTCCCTGTCTTGTATGCACCGCCTGTATAGGGCTGTTCAGAGTATATAGGGCCTTTTTTATTTTATGTGCGGGGTTCCCCTTAATATCCATACAAGACCCTAAGGGGCTGGTAATGGGCTGGGGTAGGGGGGGGTCATGGGGTAGCTATGCCATTTTTCTTAAAGAATTTCATCCATATTACCGGGACCAGACATTACATTAAAGCCGCAAGCAGTTTTAAATGGCTTTTTTTTCCTTTAGAAGTGTCATTTTGTGCAGGGACAGTTCTAAACACGGGAAACACGTGGCACTTCACAGGCATACTTTAGACACCCCCCAGGTACGATATTTAAAGGAATATTTGACTTTTTTTTTTCACTTTATGCATCATTAAAATGACTGCTCCCGAAAAACGACCGTTTTTAAAACTTCTTTTTGCATTGATACATGTCCCCTGGTGCAGAACCCGGGTTCCCAAACCCTTTTTAGGACAATAACATGCATAATAGTTGTTATAATTAGCACTTTAGAATTCGAACGTTCGCATCCATTGTATTTAATAGGGTTCTAATGTTCGTTCGAACTTTCGGTCCGTTCGCGGGTTCTGGTGCGAACCGAACCCGGGGGTGTTCGGCTCATCACTAGTCGTGGGTATGACCAGAGCTCTGGATCCCAGGGTCCAGCTCTCCTAAGAGAAGCATTACAGGCAAAACCTTGCTCTTCTCTGCAAGGCCCGGGTACCGACCGTTTAGCTATGAAGCTTTTTTGGTCGGATCCGGAATAGCTTACTGAGGCCCAAAAGAACCTGTACGCAAGCTCAGTGAAAAACACATGTTTCTTCTTGGCCAACACCTTAGACACTGGCAAAAAACTGAGGTGCTCCCGGATGGGAGGGGCTTATATAGGGGAGGGTACTTCCGGTTTTGGAAGTTGCCAGTGCCAGCACCTGACGGTATCTATATAACCCATTAGTAATGACTATGTCGCTCTGTGTCCCGTGATGTACGAGAAAGAAATACTGTCTGTAAACCATGGCGGTAGCAGAACACAGTGCTGGGACCCCTTGTGTGGTATACAGTCAGGAGATGATGTGTAATGAGCACATTGTCGGGTGAATGACTGAAGGATGATTCCCGGGGCACAGAAAAAGCAGGTCACCCTCCCCCTCCCTCCTTCCACACAGTCCGATCACAGATCACAGTACAAGGTGCTACTGTATAGTGGACACTGGACAGACACTGACAGGGTAACACACTCACTGCTCAGAACACAGTACCTTGCTCAATGCTTCCTTCATTCAGATCAGGGAGCCGATTTCCATGCTGGCACAGAAAGTGAAACCAGAAGTGATGTCGCTGCCCGGGGAAAGCAAAGGGGAATTTATTAAAAAACACATGACAAAATTAAAATAATAAAAAGCAGATATGTAAAAATCCAGTAATCGTTACAAAGGTGATCACAAATGAAAAAATTTAGGGTGCAGTATAGGCAGCAAGCGTACGCTGCATTTTTACATGTCTGCTTTTTATTATTTTAATTTTGTCATGTGTTTTTTAATAAATTCCCCTTTTGGCCATTTTTGATCTATGCCATGTGGAGGCCTCTTTCTTTTTAATTTTATGTCCACTGCACACCCTGAACCCCTGGAGGGGCATCACCGCTTGTGGTGAATACCATCCAGCCATTTGGAGCTTGAGAGTGCGGACGCCTAGTCACCACGCTGAGTTCGGAAGTGTCTCATTGAACGCATGTGAGGACCGGATCGGACACCACCAGAGATGATCACCTGAGGGATCTTGGCATCACCACTCTTACCTTCGCTTGTTTGACCCACCCTTCAATGGTGCATGGGTCCACGCCACATGGTAAGAGTATTTATTTTTATCTTTTGCATTTGGATCCTATGTCCTGAGGTTATCACACGGTATCAAGACACACCCACCTTCACCTGTTTCTTCTCAGCGGTCCCTTCTCGCAATATAATTTGAAGACAGCCTGATTCTCTTTTTAGACGGACTTATAATTTTGAGACTGGCCACAGTTACTCCATCTTATTTCACCTTTGACCACTGCTGATTTATACACATTGTGTTGGGGTTGGACTGACCTGTCACTTTTTGTCATTTACAACACTCAGTGATTTATTCACGGTTACTATTCAGTCTTAATTGTGTTTATTTTTTACATGTATATATGTTTTCACATGCCCATATACTTTCACGTCGTTATATTTTTGCACATGTTTATATATATTTACCCTATTATATATAATTACTCACTGTATCCTGATCACCAGGTACTTTCTTCTTTTCATTAGCGCTGCATATTCCACTTCCATTCTTACACGCATTTCTATTTGTTTTTTGTGCTAGCAGCTATTTTCACTTCACCCAGCAGTGCGGTATTTCTCTTCTATTTACATATCGACTCGAACATTGCCTGTTCGCCCGTTCGCCGAACAGAGAACAATTTGGGGTGTTCGCGGCAAATTCGAAAAGCCGCGGAACACCCTGTAAAAAGTCTATGGGAGAAATCTAAGGTGCTTATATGCAAGTTATTGTCATAAAAAGTGATGGGGAACATGAGAAGGGGAGGGGTCTATTCATTTATTACACTGCGGAGGAAGTTCCCCATCAGGTCCGCTCAGCCAATTTTTCTTTAAATTTAACGCAGGGTTCCCCTTAATATCCATACCAGACCTGAAGGGCCTGGTAATTGAATTTGGGGGGACCCACACGCATTTTTTTTTTATCAATGACTTTTCTCTGTGCTTTTAAATGACTTTTTTTCCTTCAGAAATTACACTTTGTGCAGGGACAGTTCTAAGCACGGGAAACAAGCGCTGCTTTACAGGCATGCTAAACAACCCCCCCCCCCCCTCCGGTACGAAATTTAAAGGAATATTTCACTTTTAGTGTTTCACTTTAAGCATTATTAAAATTACTGCTCCCGAAAAAACTGCCATTTTTAAAACTTTTTTTTGCATTGATACATGTCCCCTGGGGCAGGACCTGGGTCCCCAAACCCTTTTTAGGACAATTGCATATTAGCCTTGATAACTAGCACTTTTGATTTTGAACGTTCGAGTCCATTGTATTTAATAGGGTTCTAAAGTTCGCGCAAACTTTAGGTCTGTTCGCAGGTTCTGGTGCAAACCGAACGGGGGGTGTTTGGCTCATCCCGAATTATTTGGTCTGTGTGAAAGTTATAGAGCTATGGTACCTATGACTCAACATTGATCACACCTGATGTACTGACAATCTCATTTCTTGAGGCCCTAAAATGCCAGAACAGTACAAATACCCCCTTTTTGGAAAGTAGACAGACCAAGGTATTTAGTAAGAGTTATAGCAAGTTTTTTTTAAATTGTGATTTTTTTTCCCCACAATTTTTTGGAAAATTTAAAATTTGATAAAATGTTTTTTTTTTTGCAAAAATGTTTAGCATATAGTTATTTCTCACACACAGCATAAGCATACTTGCAGCTACACCCAAAAAAAAACACATTCTGCTACTCCTGAGTATGGTGATACCACATGAGTGAGACTTTTTCACAGCCTAGCCACATAGAGAGGCCCAACATCCAAGGAGAGGAGTAGCTTCAGGCATTATCCACTTTGAGACCAGGCCTTCTTCTGACACTTTTTGTTTACAAGTAAAAAACAGTATTTTTGCAAGAAAATTACTTAGAACCCCCAAACATTATATATTTTTAGCAGAGGACCTGGGGAATAAAATGGCGGGATTTGAAAATGTTTATTCACACGGTATTTGAAAAAAATACACTTTAATGAATTTTAATGGACACAAATACAATATAATACCCAATTTTTTGGTAATATATAAAATATGGTGTTGCGCCAGGTAAATGGATACTAAACATGTCACGCTTTAAAATTGTGCACGCTTGTGAAATGCCACCAACTTTGGTATTTAAAAATCTCCATAGGTGACACTTTATAAGCCTTTACAGGTTACCGGTTTAGAGTTACAGAGAAGGTCTGGTGCTAGAATTATTGCTCTCACTCTTACATTTGAGGAAATACCTCATATGTGTGGTGAGACTGTGTGCATTCACCTTTGCACGGGACACTTTAAATGTTTTATTTATTTATTGGTGGGACACTGGTATACTGACAGATTTTTTTTGCACTTGTACACTGTGACAGATGTTGATCGTCCACCGGCAGACACCGACAGATGTTGACGATCCACTAGGGACACTGACAGATGTTAATGTTGCAATGGCATACTGTTGCAGATGGTTTTGTGCACTTGTACAATGTGACAGATGTTGATGTGACACTGGTACACTGTGACAGATGTCTAAATGTTTTTTGATTGCATCCATTATTGTTTATTGTATTATTGCTGTGGGTACTGAGCCTATGAATTGTTTTATCATGTTTCAATATTGGCTACAATTGTCAATGGATAATTTAATAAAGATAGTTTTTTCTCTTGTGTTCATGGACGGACACAGCAGCATATTCTTGACAGTAGGGTATTAGCCTTCTAACAGGAGAGGACTAGGCAGAAACTTGTTAAAGTGTTAAAACAGCATTAAACAGTACAGTACCGCCCAGGGGGTGGTCCCTCTAGGTACAACCCCTCTCCCTGCATCCAGCAGCTCAGTTTTTTTCTGCCTAGCATAGGAGAAGGACCTGGCTCCCTGCGGGCCCTTTGGTCCTGAAGTTTTTTTCTATTTTCATTTTTTTTTTTTCAATTTTTTTCTGCTTTGATCCTGTGATCTTCTATCAACTGCCAACTGGGCGAAAGGCTGGATGTCCTAAATCCTTGTAGTCACTCCAGTTTCAGCCATCGAGCTTGTGCAGGCCTTTAGCTACGCGCTGGGTCGGCCACGACATTCCCCATTTGCTCCAGGGGTGGCCGGTGAGCTACGCGCTCCGGGGTACAAATATGACCGGGCTAATTACTGTCCGTGTCACAGTGTGCCGGGCCGACAGCTACCCCCGTACTGCTCGGGTGGTGGATCTGTCAGGGATGCTTCCAGCAATCCACGCAGGACTGGTAAGTAGCAATTCCCCCTGCCTCGGCGGGTTGAAATGGCTGGGCATCCCAGGGAGGTCGACTGGGGGTCTTTTTCCACCCTTCATTTCTTCTCTCCCTCCCTTCCCTTCTCCCTATGCTCTCTGAGCTAGGCCTGTTGCGTTAGCCGGGCCTCTAGCGGTGCTCTTAGGTAACTGGATGGTGCGAACAGCCTAAGCCACTCCACAGGAAGACGGTGACACGTGCGGCTGTGTAGAGAGAGCTCCTCTGACGGGACAGTGCAGATGGCAGCGGTGCAGGGCCTGCTTGGGTGGTGAGTCCTCTGGGGGGGGCCCTCGGCATCTGGAGCAGCTAGGAGGGTGGGCTGTGTGCCTTTTTTCTTACGTCCCTATAGGTGTTAGGCGCGTGGGTCAGCATGGCGTCGGAGGCTGATGCTTCCTCCCCAGACATACCCGTGTTAGCAACTGGTGCCCCTGCACCTGCTGTTTCTGTGGACGCTATGTCTGCAGTCCTGGAGGCATTTGTTGCCAGGGTGGAAGCGGTGTGCGGGCGAAAGGGGGGTAAAAAACGCCCCCTCCCCCACCATCTTCTGGGGATGTCTCTGACTCGGATTCGGGCCCAGCTACTGCTCCCGGCCTGGGATCTGATGTATCAGAGGATGCGGACCACGACCGTTCAGACAGTGAGGATGACTCTGGGTCGGGGGTCAGCGCATGATAGGGCACTTGTTTGAGCACTTATCACCACGGTGCAGGATACTCTTAAGTTGGAGGATAAGACAGATACATCTGCAGAGATGTCGGTCCCTTTCGGGTTCCACAAGTCTACCCGCACTGGAAAGGTGTTTCCTTGTGTACCTTATCTAGAAAAACTTCTATACAAGGAATGGGAACGTCCGCAAAGGGTCTTTTCGGTCCCTAAGTGTATAGCGGTTCGTTATCCCTTTGAGGAGAATTTCCTGAAAAAATTGACTTCTTCTCCGATAGTGGACCCCCCTGTGTCCAGGTTGAACAAAGTGACCACGCTTCTGGTGGAGGGGGATCCTGCTTTCACGGACCCTGTGGACAGGAGACCTGAGGCAGTGGCCCGCACCCTGTTCACGGTGGTGGGGTCAGCAGTGCGCCCGGCTGTGGCCGGGGCCTTGGTGTCCCAGACTCTTACTGAGTGGGCAAAAATGCTGCACCATGAGTTAAAGGAGCAACAGGCTTCCCCGGCCTGTGTGGCACTGGCCAACCAGTTGGTACAGATCCTTAAGTTTGTGTGCGAGTCGGCGTTGGACACGATTCCATTGCTGTCCAGGGCCTCGGTCTCGGCGGTGGTACTGGGCCGCCTGATTTGGCTGAAATGTTGGTCCGCGGACCAGGCTTCTAAGAAGGCCATGCTTGATTTACCTTTTAAGGGTGAGAGGCTTTTCGGAGCCTCGCTGGATGACATCATCAAGGATGCCACGGGAGGTAAGAGTACTCTGCTCCCGCAATCCAGGAAGGGTAAGGAGCCACGGCGTAGACATGGGCCCTCCTTTTCCACTCATAAGCGTTTTTGTCATCCGCCCGGAGCTGCAGGTAAGAGCTCCCAGACTGATAAGGCACCTGCTGGAGGACAAAAGCGTCCCTGATTTTTGCAAGCCCAACAAGCCTGCGAACAAACATGTGACTGCATGAAGGTCTGCCCCCGACCGACAATTGGGTGGGGGGTCGTCTTTGCACGTTCGTGGCTCGGTGGTCTTCACAGCTCTCCGACCGGTGGGTTTGCAAAGTAGTTTCCTCAGGGTACAAGATAGAGTTTCTCTCTTGCCCTCCAAACAGATTTTTTCCCTCGAACCTTCAGCTTCCTCTGACTCGTCGGGTGGCCCTTTTTGGGGCAGTGCAGGATCTGCTAGCGCACGGGGTGATCGTACCTGTGGCATTGCACGAAAGGTTTCAGCGTTTTTATTCAAATCTGTTTGTAGTCCCAAAGAAGGAGGGGGTCCGACCGATCCTGGATCTCAAGGCTCTGAACTGCTTTGTGAAAGTTCAGAGGTTCAAGATGGAATCGGTGTGCTCGGGAGTCGTGGCACTCCATCCGGGGGATTTTCTGACGTCCTTGGACATCAAGGACGCATACTTGCATGTCCCCATATTTGTTGGACATCAGAAGTTTCTGCGTTTTGCGGCCGGGGACGACCACTACCAATTTGCGTCTCTTCCTTTTGGCCTGCGTCGGCACCAATGGTTTTCACCAAGGTGCTCGCCCTGATTCTGGCCTTGCTGAGACAGCGAGGTATCGCTATAGTGGGTTACCTGGACGACCTTCTTCTGAGAGCTACTTCAAGCTCAGAATTAGAGGTGGATGTGGCTATTGCCTCTCAGGCCCTTCAAGGCTTTGGCTGGGTTCTGAACCTCCAGAAGTCGGTGTTGTTAACGACTCAGCACCTGGAGTACCTGGGCTTAGTTCTGGACTCCTTGGAGGCGAGAGTTTTTCTCCCCGTGGACAAATTACAGACTCTTCAGGCAGCGGTGGAGCTGCTGGCATCCCGCAGGTGGTCGTCGCTGCTTTTTTGCATGCGAGTCCTGGGCCTCATGGTAGCCTCCTTCGAGGCAGTACCGTATGCTCAATTCCACACTTGTGCCTTACAAGTCTCTGTTGTCCCTGGATTGTCAGATCCTGGTGGGCCATCTAGTCAGGACTTCCCTGGTGTGGTGGCTGAGATCTCCGACCCTTCGGTCCGGAAAGTCGTTTCTTCCCGTTCACTGGACAGTGATCACGACGGACGCCAGCCTCACTGGTTGGGGGGGAGTTTAGGGTGTCCAGTCAGCACAGGGTCACTGGATGCAGGAAGAGTCCCGCCTACCGATCAATGTGTTGGAACTTCGGGCGATCAGGCATTGCCTCTCCACGTGGTCTCAGAGACTTCAGGGGCGTCCAGTCAGGATCCAGTCGGACAACGCCAAGGCGGTAGTGTATGTAAACCATTAAAGGGGGGACAAAGAGCACAGCTGCAGCCTCGGAGGTTGCTCACATTCTGCGATGGGCAGAACGGAGCGTGCCTGCACTATCGGCCGTTTACATTCCGAGCGTAGAAAACTGGCAAGCGGACTACCTAAGTCGCCAGATGCTGGACCAAGGAGAATGGTCGCTACAACCGGAGGTGTTTCAACTCGTTTGCAACAGATGGGGCATGCCAGACGTGGATCTCCTGGCTTCTCAACTCAATTGGAAGGTGTTGAGGTTTGTGTCCAGGTCCAAGGACCCCTGGGCAGACGCGATAGACGCGTTGGTAGCTCCGTGGGGACAGTATCGGCTGATTTGTGCCTATCCCCCACTAAAGCTTCTCCCTCGTCTACTTCGCAGAGTGGAGACCGAGGGGATCTCATGATCCTGATTGCTCCGGATTGGCCTTGGCGTCCCTGGTACGCCGACCTAGTGCATCTGGTGGCAAATGTTCCTTGGTGACTACCGATGCAAGAAGACCTTTTGTCGCAAGGTCCCATACTTCATCCTGCTTTACAGTCACTGGCTTTAACGGCATGGCTATTGAAAGCCAGGTGTTGAGGGACTGAGGCCTGTCAGACTTGGTTATTTCTACCATGCTGAGGGCACGGAAGTCTTCCTCCCGGGAGATTTATCATCATACGTGGAAGGCTTACATCACTATGTGTGAGGAGCTGAAGTGGCGTCCACGCGCATACTCGGTTTCCAGGATCCTGCTGTTCTTACAGCGTGGTGTGGACCAAAAGCTTGCCTTAAGTATGATTAAGGGACAGATTTCAGCCTTGGCTGTCTACTTTCAGCGGCCCTTGGCGGCTCACTCACTGGTGAGTACGTTTGTACAAGGGGTTCGGCATGTGGCCCCTCCGGTTCGGCCACCGTTACCTCCGTCGGACCTGAATCTGGTCCTCTCAGTACTTCAGAAATCGCCGTTTGAAAACATTAGGGAGATTCCCTTATTGACGCTCTCTCAGAAAGTAGCCTTTTTGGTGGCTATTACGTCGGTCAGACGGGTTTCTGAGCTGGCGGCCTTGTCTTGCAAGGCCCCTTATCTGATCCTCCACAAGGATAAGGCGGTGCTGCGCCCACAGCCCTCTTTTCTCCCTAAGGTCGTTTCGGCTCTTCATCTCAATGAGGACATTGTACTCCCATCCTTGTGTCCTCGACCGTCGCATCCGAAGGAGGCTGCGCTGCATTCCTTGGACGTTGTCCGAGCTCTGCGGGTGTACCTGTCTGCTACCGCTCCGTTCCAGAGGTCGGACTCACTGTTTGTTTTGGTGGCTGGTTCTAAAAAGGGCCTGGCGGTCTCGTTTGCCACCATCTCGAGGTGGATCAGACAGATCGTGATTCAGGCTTATGCCCTACAAGGGCGGACGCCTCCCTTTCCTGTCACGGTGCATTCAACCAGGGCGATTGGTGCCTCTTGGGCCTTTCGACATCAAGCGTCTGTCTCCCAGGTGTGTAAGGCAGCGACCTGGTCGTCCTTTCACACCTTCACAAAATTTTACAAGGTTGATGTGAGTGCATCTTATGATGCTTGCTTCGGCCGCAAGGTTTTGCAGGCGGCTGTTTCAGGTTGCAACTCCTCCGTTGAGGAGCTCTGGTTAAGTTTGGGGTGAAGTTTGTTTGTTTGTTTGCTGTTCCCACCCCTCATTTTTTGACACTGCTTGGTGACGTCCCTACTGTCATGAATATGCTGCTGTGTCCGTCCATGAACACAAGAGAAAATAGGATTTTTGTACTCACCGTAAAATCCTTTTCACTGTAGTTCATGGACGGACACATCACCCACCCCTTCTTTTTATATTTGTACTGCTTTTTGACAAACTGAGCTGCTGGATGCAGGGAGAGGGGTTGTACCTAGAGGGACAGCCCCCTGGGCGGCACTGTACTGTTTAATGCTGTTTTAACACTTTAACATGTTTCTGCCTAGTCCTCTCCTGTTAGAAGGCTAATACCCTACTGTCAAGAATATGCTGCTATGTCCATCCATGAACTACAGAGAATAGGATTTTACGGTGAGTACAAAAATCCTATTTTTATGTACATTTACCTTTCATTCGCGTTTATACTATGGTTATGCTCACTACATCAACTGTTGGCTACATGCCTCATTTAAAGTCCCAGAATTTTCTCCCCTCTATGCTTATGAACAGTTATGGCGGCACATGTCTATGTGGGCCTCATTCAAAGTCCTTTTCCTATGTGCACAATATATTGCTGTTATCCAGCGTAAGAAAGGCGTGCTAAAAACCCGTAGTGACAGGGTACAGTCATACGATAAGGTGTCAAATGCCTTATTCACATCAAGTGATAAAAGCATTGTTTCTAGAGAGAGGCGATGAGCTATATGCTGTAGTTGTATGATGCGTCGAATAGCATCCCCTGCCTGCCTTTTCGGGACAAAACCAACTTGGTCTTTTTTAATTAAGCAAATGAGGAAGGAATTTAAGCGGTTTGCAAGAATCTTAGTAAGAATTTTCATGTCACTGTTAATGAGAGAGATGGGCCTAAAGTTGGCCCAGGAGCAGGGCTTTTTTTCTCAGTGAAAAGGTGCAGGTACTATCCCCTTTTAAATCACACATTTGTCTCCTCCCCCTACCCACCTCTGAGCACTGTTCCTTGGTTCCACCCCCTACCTACTGCCCAATACTGCTGAAGGTGCCGGAACTGCGTTCCCCAGCGTTCCCGCTGAAAAAAAGCCCTGCCCAGGAGGAATGGTCTCGATCAGGTATGGGAAGCATCATGATATTGGCAGTGAATAAATTTGATGTGAATGCAGAACCGTTTTTAACGGAGCTGAAAATTTCCCACCATTTAAAGCAAAAATATCCTCATGCACCACAAATAAATCCCCCCTGCACTAGCATGTCTGCCCAGCAAAAAACTCCCCTCCCCCACAAAAATCTGCCCCAGCACAAAGCAAATTCCCTACTACCAAGCACTGAAATCCATATTGCTCGGAGTCGGCACAAAGATACCTGACAGCGTGGGGGGGGGGGGTATTGCACACAATCCGGTGGTTGCAGCCCCCAGGATTGTGTATGAAACAGACTTCTGCCTGTCAGTTGAGAGCATTCGTGTGGCGGCACTGCTGCCTGATTGCTCTCACACACTCCCCAGTACCGGCGCCACCCCCTGCCTCTGCAGCTGTCATGCTTACCAGGCTCTGCTTGCTCATCGGTGGGCCCAGGAGCTCCATGGCAGATGCTAGCGGCTGGAGGGGAAGGAGAACAGCGGACACACCTCCGCTCTCCTCCCCTTCTTGTTGTGACTCGGAAAGCGACATCTCTGACGACACGTCCGGGTCAAGCTCTCCGTGTCCCCTGCTTTCTCAATTAAATAATGTTTTGCAATGCGATCACAGGCGAGACATGCAGGGTCTTTTAGACCCTGCATATCTCAAAAAAGAGAACCTGTCACCAAAAAAATATCACATAGGGGACCTTTTGTCCCCTATATGATGAAAAATAAATAAAGTTACACCTGAGCACATAAAATACCCCCCAAAAAAATTTGGGCCCCATCCACCCCCACATATACACACGCACGAACGTAAACTCATGCGTTGGGGCGCCTACATGTAAAAATGTTGATTGTGATACACATAATACATATCAGCGCTAGGGATGAGCTTCGAGTTCGAGTCAAACTCATGTTCGACTCGAACATTGCCTGTTCGCCGAACAGCGAACGATTTGGGGTGTTCGCGGCAAATTTGAAAAGTCTATGGGAGAAATCTAAAGTGCTAATTATAAAGGCTTATATGCAAGTTATTGTCCTAAAAAGTGTTTGGGGACCTGGGTCCTGCCCCAGGGGACATGTATCAATGCAAAAAAAAGTTTTAAAAACAGCCGTTTTTTCTGGAGCAGTGATTTTAATAATGCTTAAAGTGAAACAATAAAAGTGAAATATTCCTTTAAATTTCATACCTGGGGGGTGTGTATAATATGCATGTAAAGTCGCGCTTGTTTCCCGTGCTTAGAACTGTCCCTGCACAAAATGTCATTTCTGAAGGAAAAAAAGTAATTTAAAACTCACTCGCGGCTATTTATGAATTGTCGGCTCCCGGCAATACATAGAAAAGTCATTGATAAAAAAAAAAAAAAAGCGTGGGGGTCCCCCCAAATTCAATTACCAGGCCCTTCAGGTCTGGCATGGATTTTCAGGGGAACTCCACCACAAATTAAAAAAAAAAATGGCGTGGAGTCCCCCCAAAAATCCATACCAGACCCTTATCCGAGCACGCAACCTGGCAGGCCGCAGGAAAAAGAGGGGGGGACGAGAGAGCGCCCCCCCTCCTGAACCGTACCAGGCCACATGCCCTCAACATGGGGAGGATGTCCGCATGTTGATGATGACAAGGGCCTCATCCCCACAACCCTTGCCTGGTGATTGTGGGGATCTGCGGGCGGGGGGCTTATCGGAATCTGGAAGACCCCTTTAACAAAGGGGACCCCCAGATCCCGCCCCCCCTCCTATTTGAATTGGTAAGGGGTACATTGTACCCCTACCATTTCACGGAGAAAGTGTAAAAAAATGTAAAAAAAAAACACAAACACCTTGGAATTATTAAAAAAAAACAAAAAACATTCCAACGATGAAATCCAGTGTCCCGCGGCGATCCGATGTCCAGCGCTGTCCGTCATTGGCTGAGCCTGAGCGGACCTGATGGGGAACTTCCTCCGCAGTCTATTAAATGTATAGACCCGCCCCTTCTAAAGTTCCCCATCAGGTCCGCTCAGCCAATGACTAGGTGTAAGGCTAAGCGGACCAGATGCGGAACGTGAGAAGGGGCGGGTCTATTCATGTATTACACAGTGAAGGAAGTTCCCATCAGGTCCGCCCCCTCGTATGTCAGACCCCGCCTTCGTCATTGGCCTGAGTGGACCTGATGGGGAACTTCCTTCACTGTGTAAATCATGAATAGACCCGCCTCTTCTCATGTTCCGCATCTGGTCCGCTTAGCCTTACACCTAGTCATTGGCTGAGCGGACCTGATGGGGAACTTTAGAAGGGGCGAGTCTATACATTTAATAGACTGCGGACGAAGTTCCCCATCAGGTCCGCTCAGGCTCAGCGAATGACCGACACATAGGTGTGCGCAACCTGTTGCATTAGGGTGTGCACCTAAAAGCTCAAAAAGACGGTACCGATCTCTCACTGTGTTCATTCATAAGCGAAGCGGCCGGTAAATTACATTACCCCTTCCCCCACTCATCCTGAAATATCATCTATGTGTGCCCACTGCAGTAGCCAATGGGAGACGAGGGAAGCCAGCCATGCTGTGGGAGGGGGCACCGGGCAGCAGGGGAAATCTGCACTGCAGGGAGTGATTAGGGTGTGCCTGGGCAGACCTGGCACACCCTGTGCGCACGCCTATGGACGGACAGCGCTGGACATCGGATCGCCGCGGGACACTGGATTTAATCGCTGGAATGTTTTTTTTTTAAATAAAGGACTTTTCCAAGGTGTTTGTGTGTTTTTTTTTACATTTTTTTACACTTTCTTCGTGAAATGGTAGGGGTACCCCTTACCAATTCACATAGGGGGGGCCGGGATCTGGGGGTCCCCTTTGTTAAAGGGGTCTTCCAGATTCCGATAAGCCCCCTGCCCGCAGACCCCCACAACCACCGGGCAAGGGTTGTGAGGATGAGGCCCTTGTCCTCATCAACACGGGGACATCCTCCCCATGTTGAGGGCATGTGGCCTGGTACGGTTCAGGAGGGGGGGCGCGCTCTCTCGTCCCCCCCCCCTCTTTTCCTGCGGCCTGCCAGGTTGCGTGCTTGGATAAGGGTCTGGTATGGATTTTTGGGGGGACTCCACGCCATTTTTTTTTAAATTTGGGGTGGAGTTCCCCTTAAAATCCATGCCAGATCTGAAGGGCCTGGTATGGATATTTGGGGGGAACCGCACGCATTTTTTTTTTTTAATTTGCGGCGGGGTTCCCCTTAATATCTATACCAGACCTGAAGGGCCTGGTAATTGAATTTGGGGGTACCCCCACGCTTTTTTTTTTTTTTTTTTTATCAATGACTTTTCTATGTATTGCCGGGAGCCGACAATTCATTAATAGCCGCGAGTGAGTTTTAAATGACTTTTTTTCCTTCAGAAATCACATTTTGTGCAGGGACAGTTCTAAACACGGGAAACAAGCGCCACTTCACAGGCATATTATACACACCCCCCAGGTACGAAATTTAAAGGAAAATTTCACTTTTATTTTTTCATTTTAAGCATTATTAAAATCACTGCTCCTGTAAAAACGTCAATTTTTAAAACTTTTTTTTGGATTGATACATGTCCCCTGGGGCAGGACCCGGGTCCCAAAACACTTTTTAGGACAATAACTTGCATATTAGCCTTTATAATTAGCACTTTAGATTTCGAACGTTCGAGTCCATTGTATTTAATAGGGTTCTAAAGTTCACGCGAACATTCTGTCTGTTCGCAGGTTCTGGTGCGAACCGAACAGGGGGGTGTTCGGCTCATCCCTGATCAGCGCGCAAAATGTTGATTGTGATACACATAATACATAGCGCGCACGCTGGAATGAGAGCAATAATTCTAACACAAGACCTCTTCTTCCGTAACACTAAACTGATACCTATTGGGGGCTTTTGAAGCGTCGCCTATAGAAAATATACGGTACTGAAGTTTGACGCCATTTCACGGGCGCACAAAGTTTGGCATGCTGGGTATCTATTTACGTCTTTTATATTTTACCAAAAATTTGACCTTTGCGGTAATATCATGTGACATAAAAATTTGGGACTACCACTATTTTATTCTCTAGGGTATCTGCTTTCAGAAAATATATAATATTTGTGGGTTTTGCGTAATCTTCAGGCATAAAATAATTTTTTATACATGTGTGTAAAAAACACAAAAACGGTTCTGGCAGCGAAAGGGTTAAACACCCCCCTGCCAAGCACTCACCTCATAGCAGCAAAGTTTGGGGTGTTACTGACTGAGGACACCCAGAAGCCCATGTGCTCCTGTCTCCATATGCAGGAGATACTTTTCAAATGATTCTACTGCTAAGATATGTCAGCTCCTAGAACCCTTCACACTGCAACATAGTGAACCACAATGAATGTTAGGCAATCTATTCAAAATGAATAAGCTGCAATGTACCTCAATGCATGAAAAAAATAGTCCAGGTTGCAGCTCCTCAATGCAAACCAAGTGCTCTGATGCGTTGCAACACCTGCAGTACACATGTGTTGTGGAGGTACTCATGGCTGTCTCCAGCAGCCCTGTGGAGTACTGCTGTCCCATACAAATTCATTTGGCCATGGCACAGATGCACAGTTTAAAGGGGTACCAGATAAATGTTTTCGTTGTGAAGACTGTGCAACATTGGACAGGGCTGCACAGAAAAACCCTGTTGGATCAGGGCTGAGGGGACTGCATTCAAGGGGGTTTGGGTGAAAGTGTATGTCAAGCCAAAAACTCTTGTTCTAGATTTGGATAGAATGAGAAAGGATTAAAATTCTTACCAGGTTTTTACTGCTATCTGGAACTCCATAGGAGGATTCACACAGGAAATGAGAGAGAACCGTTAGCAGAGACATACACAGTAATAACAATTTGACAGGGGTTCTAGCTTTATCTTACTCTACTAAAGAAAAACTATTTTATTGCTGTCTGTGTTGCTGTTGGAGACGTCCCCAATTTCCTATTTGGTAAAATGTTGTCTGCAGGACTGGAAGTGAGAGTAAAGCTCTTTATCATAGCCTTAGATAACAGTAAATATCTGACATAGGTTTTAACCTTTCCTTTCTGTACTCCATTTAAAACTAAGAAAAATACGACACCGCCGATATGCCTATTTGGGTCCACTTGGTAATGTCGTGGAAATATAGGTTTCATACAGAGCATACAGCCTACATTTCCTGTGCTAAATAAGCACAGTTCGTCTCATTGCAATAATGCTATCTTTAGGCTAAAATTCACTCACCATTCATTCCCTTTGTCATTCATTCCAAAGAAGGCAGCATCACCAGACAGGTCTTATCAATAAGGCATCTCAGCAAACTCCAAAAGATCTCACAAACAGGAAGTGAGGGCTGCAGCAGCCAATCACCTCCTCCATGGAAGGGGACATCACAGGATGTCCCCTCCACACAGAAAGTGAGGACACAGCAAATGCCCATACAAGGACATCTCTTCCAACAGGGTTATTTAAATACATGGATACAATAATAATACAATACATGCATAAAACAAACGAACCAATCACAGACATGTATACATATAAATAGACTATCAGTGGCATGCACTGATTCCAATGACGGGAACTATACGACAATTATGCCTCAATGGACCACAATTGTCGTATAGCTATGCTACTGTTCCTGTGGACACAGATCTGTCCGCTCGGAGTCATTTAATGCCAACGTCAAGAAGTGGCCAGTCCCCTGATGAGGCATAAAACAACATCTCTAAATGGAGCAAACATCGCTGTTTCCATAGGAAGATTTTCCCTCCACCGATCTTCCAACGTCTGTATGTGCAAATACGCTCAGATGAGCGCATTACAGCAAAACTGACATTGGAGGACATCTGACAACATACATTAATACATTTTTCCACAACAGTCCTCCATTTTTTTGTCTCATGCACCCCATGTCCATCGATGAAACTTTATCTCTTTCTTACACCTGGAAATGAATCAGTCCTTACAGTCCATAAAAAGGAAAACACGGCTTGACATGTAGACTCTGTTCCTCAGGGGCATGACTTATAAAGAAGGACACGAAATGGTGAGCTGCAGTAATCGCCGATCCGTCTGTGATCCTCTGTGTCTTGTATGTGGGTCCGGCTTCGGGGCGTCTCATCAAGGAAACTCTGGTCACGCGTCCAATCAGGCAACAGGAGCACCTCGTCACGACATAGAAAGAATAGAAATAAAAACTACATGAGTATATATATTCCCACTTCCTTTAACCACGATCCGCTGAAAAATAAAAATTAGATCCCCAAAGATTCCCAGACCCTTAAAAGGACTCCCAACCTTCACTTAGCTACAGCTCTGGCTTCAACAGTTACATGAAGAACCCTATCCTTAATGGATGAGAATTGTTCAATCGTATCCTAAGCTCGAGCCCCCCCCACCTTGTACATCCAGGACACCATGCCCAGACCTGGTCGGAGTTGGTGAACAATTCCCTTCTAGCTGTCCCTGCCATTCTTAATTTCTCGCGCCATCAGATCCTTGCGATCGGCCACGAGATAAGATGCTGGGACAGCTTCACCATCACGCATGAACCTCTTGCATTGGGGGAATTACCTTTTAAGCTGCAGATCCGCATAAATATCAAACTAAAGTTCAAACACACTTGTGGGCTGCCTAGATACCCAAACCGACAAGAGGCAAAGCCATTAAAACTGACCAATTTTACCCTCTAAAAATGCATCGTTAGATTCCATTGACAAGTGTCTGTTCGAAGTCTTCACCAGTTTGTCAAAACTCCTCATACCCATAATAACATCATAAATGGCATGTACCGCTGTCATCACTGGGGACTAAAACTCGGTGGAGACTCAGAACAGACCCAGCAATCGGTCCTGTTCGCTTTCTGAGCTAGTCAGGAAATACACTTTAAATAATGACTTGGGATGCTTTTCATCGTTACCCTTGCTAAAATGTACTAAACAACAAAAATATAAATAAACAAAGATACTACTCAGTTCTATGGTGTGGTTGAGTTGCTTCTTGCAGTGGCTGGCGTGGTCTCATCCCTCAAGCTTCTTTACAATGACCCAGTCACCTGGTTGGAAAGAATGTAAACGGGTTATTGTGTCAGGGTCCAGGAGGGACTCGTGAACCCTGTGGTGGACATTTTGAAGTTCATGTCACAACGATCGCACCCACCCCATCAGCCGAGAATATAAGTGACAGCTAATGAGGAAAGTACGACTCTGGTTTTGATTGACCTCCAAACAACCCTCATATGACAATAACCCAGACATCGGGACTGTGGTCACTGCATAACCTGTGCGTGGCTTACGATACCTGGAACCATTGACAAAAGGTTCTTAGCATCTGGGATGGGAACCTACTTCACCAGACTGCTACTTGCGGTTTCAAATTCTATCAAAGAAAGACAGTCTTGGCACAAACTTGGTTAGAATTACAGAGGTTAACATTATTTGTTTGAAAAAAAAAACTGTCATTCTTACATTTATCACTTCTCCCCCCATTTTTTTCTTCATTACAGACTGAAGGAAGAAATGTGTGGTGCAGGAAATAAAAAGAAAGAATGACATAGCCCATGATACTTTTACCACCTTAGACTCATATTTATCCATATGTACAGCTGTCTACATACACCTGTTCTCTATGCACAAACTCCTTGGACCTGAAAAATACTTATAAACAAAATCATTACTCTATCCTTCATATTTAACCTGCAAAGAATGGTAAACAATAATGACATTCCTGTACATTGGTAAATTGTCAATGACATTCTTTAAAACCGATTCGAACAAAACCCTCTGTAACCCTTACTTTTCCCGTTCCTACAAAAATACAACAGCCGCGACACATCGGAGGATCGCCGCGGTAAGTTCGAACATATTCACGTTACTACATACAAACATTCCGATACAAATGTGGAGGAGATACTTCATAGTTTCCAAAACCAAAAATAAAAAAATAAAAAACAGCCAGAATTCTCCCTTCACTCTTTCAGCAATAGAAAAAAATACAATGGGACAAACATGAGAGCAGCTCGAGAACCTTGCATGGACCAGCCATACAAAGTTCAAACAAACGGGCATGAGAATTTAACCACGTTCCTCCTCTGAGAATCACAAAAACGTGTACTACACCTCCATCAACACACTCATCATTACAGATTTCTGAAGCCGCAGCTGAACTACATCCACTCCAGGGGGATACCCAAAATAGTATCCTTGGACCACCTATGTTAATCTTTTTGGGGTTCAAAGGCCTTTGCCCCAAAACTAGGCTTCGTGCACCGTGTGACCGTCTGACTGTGGGAAGCCTCCATTCCTTCCCTTGCACAGACCTCCTTGTGTCCATGGCGATTTGAAGCGGCTTATCGTCTTAAACCTGCGTCCAGGTTAAACCATTGCACCCATTTCGGAGAGCACCGCCCGGTGTCTTCTTATACGGTGGATTGAAAAACTACAACCACTATATCTGGTCCAGTCCCCCAACTAGAAACCCTAACCGAGGCGTCAACTCTATGGCTTGTTGTCCCAACACTTTTGGAACTGCAACAACCACAGATCAACCCCCAAATTAGGCCTCTACCCCTCACAGTGTATGCATACACAAGCATTTTCCGCTATACACCCATACACTGTGTCGCCAGACTAAACCACACAAAACAATTACGCACGTTTACCACCTGCAGAACTATGTGGCTTCTCTCTGTATCTAGATGAAAAAACAATGGTGATGCCCCCCTGTTTGCTCTCTACCCAAAACTGTATTACAGTACAAAACTTCACAAAACTGGAACAAAATATAAAACATCCTTTTTCAAACGCCAAAATGCTTTCCATTTTCCTTCCAAGCACAAATCTCATGGCTCACCTCTAAAACCCCAAGCTCCTCCCACCAACTTCCTGTTGATACATAAAATTCTGAAAAGAACCTCATGTTACATGCTCAGCTCTCAAAAAACCATACTGGTTTATTTACATATCATTTGTACGGGAAGAGGGAGGGGGAGGGGGAGCCTAGCCCCAATCGCCTTGTCTATCAAGACTCCAAAAAATCCATGGCTAAACATCATATATATTTCAACAATTTAAAGACCTTGGCAAGGGAAAGGATGGAATAAACCCCCCTTTGCAAATGGGAGGGAATCGCCCCCGACCCACACATCCCCTGGAAGGCAAACCACAAGTTGAGACTCAAATACAAAACTCCTGCAAAAAGATGGCTCTAGGAGTTTCGACCAAACCCCCACTCCTCCTTTACAGGCTATACAATATAAGCTTCAAAAAATGAATTGCCTTCTGGGAAACTCCCAAATATTTAAACATAAAAACAACACACACATTGTGTACAAAAACTCTGTTAGTCTTACAATCTATCAAATTCAGTGTAAAGTAGGGATTTCACTTAAAACGAAATCCAATACAAAAACCGCCGCTCATATACTGCAAAGTCAGCTAACCATGCAATAGCTTACATTCACTTAAATGAAAACAGAAAAATCCCCATCCTAACGCCATCTGCATGGAGTTTGCATGTTCTCCCTGTGTCTGCGTTGGCTTCCTCCCACATTCCAAAGACATGCTGGTAGGTCAACCAGATTCCCTCTGTAAATGGGCCCCAGCATGTGTCTGCAAGCGCGTTGGGACCCCTCGGGGTAAGACCGCGCTATATCAAGATACCACTCTACTCACCTCAAGAGGTGATGCTTACAAAAACAGTTTAAACCAGCGAATTCAACATTAAACAAAAAGAGCCTCTCAGTATGTCACCCTGGTGTCTCACTACTCTCCCCAGCAGTGCACAGGTCAAACTGCAAACGCATAGAACTGAACAAAACTGCGCCAATCAACAAATGTTAATATAGCATCCAGGGGCTGTGTTTGCTAACCTGAAACTTCCTATCTCAAACTGTAAACGTCTCTCAAGATGGCCGACAAGGCAGGACAACAAAATGGTGGATGACCACCGCACACCTCATGGACAACAACAAAAATGGCGCCATTAACGCATGCAGTTTTTCCCGCCAAAACCAGCATCTCCTCACTAGAAAACCAAAAAATGTTTTCTTCACAAGGACTGACTACACCATTGAAACTTTTCTAAATGATCATCAAAATCCACTGAAAAATTTGTGTCTTGAGTCAGCTATACTCCACAAGGCTCATGCCATCTCCACAAAGCCTCACACCTGAGACACCACATGACCACTAAAACATTTTAAAAACCCTTTGGCCACTAAACAGCACATTCAATAAATGTAAGTTATATGCACAACATTATTCAACACTTTTCTCTACCTAAAGTTCACACACACTGTGGTATCAGCCTCCGTAAAACAGCCATTGAGAATTATAACTCCTCAATGCTAGCATCCCAAAAACAGCCTGCAACCAAACAGCTACTATTGTCTGGCTTCCAACAATGCCTTGCAGTAGGCTGCTTTCAGCTTAAAACCAGACAGACCCTTTACTTAAAATATTTTTACACTCATGGGGGCATGTGTCTTTGTCCCATACAAAGTAAAAAATCACAATCTATCCATTTCTATTTTTCATAGAAATCACAAACGCTACACACATACAGTATATTGTTGCTTGTAACATCAGATCATCTCTCAGGGCAAACTCCTGCATGCTATTTACAGAGAGTCACCAAATTTCACCATTGTAACTGATGACCATGCTGCCTGCCCATACCCCACTAAAGCACATGGCACACAGCGACCAGACTTTAACAATGCACAAAACAATCTAATCACATACAGTCTATATTTCTCATTTAGTTACACTCTTACAGCAAGCAGCTTCCCCACACAAACATCCAGGCACATACGATCGGATTCACAGACATACGATCTCTCTCCCAACAAAATCACACACACGCACGATCGGATTCACAGACATACACACATACGATCGGATTCACAGACATACACACACAAGCCCACATGATCGGATTCACAGACATACACACACACATCTCTCAGACAAACACACACACACATCCACACACATCTCTCATACTGCAAACTTACAGCATTATTTCAAAAAGACAAAAAATGTGTTCTTTTACAGAGCAGAGCCCCTACGCATCGGATCATGCATCCATACTTCCCCCATCTCGACTCAATGCCCAAAGGGGCTCCATCTAGTCCCACCAGAGTCGCCATTTTCTGTCGTGGAAATATAGGTTCCATACAGAGCATACAGCCTACATTTCCTGTGCTTAATAAGCACAGTTCGTCTCATTGCAATAATGCTATCTTTAGGCTAAAATTCACTCACCATTCATTCCCTTTGTCATTCATTCCAAAGAAGGCGTGAAATATATATAAGTGGAAAAACCACGCTAGACCAAAAATAATAATAAAAGCTGCTAATACTCAAACAAACAAAGCAAACAACAAAATGGATTCAAAATAGTACAGCGCTTAAAAATCTATTTTAAAATAATGGCTACTGGACGTAGCTCAAATAAGTGATAAACTGAAACACAGTGAATGTGAAAATCAATACATAGAGTTCATGAACAGTCCATTCCAATTAGTGATCTCTGATATGAATTATCCTCCATGGGAATTGAGGAACATACCCCTATAAGTGAATGTGGAATGAATACAAAAATGATACGTGAAAAATAGTCCAAAACAACATGTGTGTGTTGGGAGGGATGTCTATTCCTAGAACACACCGCTCAGCATGGAAAGATCTAAGGACCCAAATGTTGATGGTGGAAACACAAAAGAAGAGAAGAGAGCACAGTTGATAAAGTCGGGTACTCTTACCGGAAACGGTGGACCCACCTGTCGTATGACAGTGGGTCAATCGAGCTTAATGGTCGCCGTGACCGGACAATGGAACTGAGAATCCTGGATGCCTGGGACCGATTCCAGCAGGGTGATGAATGATCAGCTCACACGATGGTGATCCCTCTAATCGTTTGCAGGCTCCAAAATGTTCCAAAATTAGACGCAGGGGTGGGAGAAAAAAGAAAACTCCAGATGGTGCAGGTCAATATAACCAATCAAGGTTTATTGAATAAATTTTGTCTTTACAGACATAGAAACAAATAAAAGTGATCACAAAATGGTAAAAATATAAAAGTAATGTGGGGTACAGCGATAGCAGGCCCTACGCGTTTCGACTCCCAAAGTCATCAACAGGGGCTTTGGGAGTCGAAACGCGTAGGGCCTGCTATCGCTGTACCCCACATTGCTTTTATATTTTTACCATTTTGTGATCACTTTTATTTGTTTCTATGTCTGTAAAGACAAAATGTATTCAATAAACCTTGATTGGTTATATTGACCTGCACCATCTGGAGTTTTCTTTTTTCTCCCACCCCTGCGTCTAATTTTGGAACATTTTGGAGCCTGCAAACGATTAGAGGAATCACCATCGTGTGAGCTGATCATTCATCACCCTGCTGGAATCGGTCCCAGGCATCCAGGATTCTCAGTTCCATTGTCCGGTCACGGCGACCATTAAGCTCGATTGACCCACTGTCATACGACAGGTGGGTCCACCGTTTCCGGTAAGAGTACCCGACTTTATCAACTGTGCTCTCTTCTCTTCTTTTGTGTTTCCACCATCAACATTTGGGTCCTTAGATCTTTCCATGCTGAGCGGTGTGTTCTAGGAATAGACATCCCTCCCAACACACACATGTTGTTTTGGACTATTTTTCACGTATCATTTTTGTATTCATTCCACATTCACTTATAGGGGTATGTTCCTCAATTCCCATGGAGGATAATTCATATCAGAGATCACCCATTGGAATGGACTGTTCACGAACTCTATGTATTGATTTTCACATTCACTGTGTTTCAGTTTATCACTTATTTGAGCTACGTCCAGTAGCCATTATTTTAAAATAGATTTTTAAGCGCTGTACTATTTTGAATCCATTCCAAAGAAGGCAGCATCACCAGACAGGTCTTATCATCAAGGCATCTCAGAAAACTCCAAAAGATCTCACAAACAGGAAGTGATGGCTGCAGCAGCCAATCACCTCCTCCATGGGAGGGGACATCACAGGATGTCCCCTCCACACAGGAAGTGAGGACACAGCAAATGCCCATACAAGGACATCCCTTCCAACAGGGTTATTTAAATACATGGATACTAGGGATGAGCTTCGAGTTCGAGTCAAACTCATGTTTGACTCGAACATTGCCTGTTCGCCCGTTCGCCGAACGGCGAACAAATTTGGGTGTTCGCGGCAAATTCGAAAAGTCTATGGGAGAAATCTAAAGTGCTAATCATAAAGGCTTATATGCAAGTTATTGTCATAAAAAGTGTTTGGGGACCCGGGTCCTGCCCCAGGGGACATGTATCAGTGCAAAAAAAAGTTTTAAAAACGGCAGTTTTTTCGGGAGCAGTGATTTTAATAATGCTTAACCACTTAACGACCGCTCACTGTATATATACGTCGGCACAATGGCACCGACAGGCACAATCACGTAGAGTGTATGTGATTGCCTTTGTACAGTTGGGGGGTCCAATCGATCATTTTTCTGATCGCTGTCTTAGCGTCGGTGATGCAGATCGGTAGCCAGTAATTTTTTTTAGGTTCGCCGCAGGTTTTTATAGCGTCAGGTACCCCCATAAATTATCTAATAAAGGTTTAACCCCCTTGATCGCCCCCCAGGTAACCCTTTCACCCCCTATCACCACTGTCGCTAAGCGATCATTTTTCTGATCGCTGTCTTAGCGTCGGTGATGCAGATCGGTAGCCAGTAATTTTTTTTAGGTTCGCCGCAGGTTTTTATAGCATCAGGTACCCCATATATTATCTAATAAAGGTTTTAACCCCCTAATTGCCCCTAGTTAACCCTTTCACCAGTGATCATCATATAAGTGTTACGGGTGACGCTGGTTAGTTAGTTTGCTTTTTATAGTGTCAGGGCACCCGCCGTATATAACCCAATAAAGGTTTAACCCCCTGATCGCCCGGCGGGTGATATCAATTAGGTTTTAGCGTCAGAGAGGGTCTGCGTCACACCCCAGGCAGCGTCAGGTTAGTGCCAGTAACGTTAACACCCACGCGTGAAGCATACACCTCCCTTAGTGGTATAGTATCTGAACAGATCAATATCTGATCTGATCAGATCTATACTAGCGTCCCCAGCAGTTTAGGGTTCCCAAAAACGCAGTGTTAGCGGGATCAGCCCAGATACCTGCTAGCACCTGCGTTTTGCCCCTCCGTCCAGCCCAGGCCACCCAAGTGTAGTATCGATCGATCACTGTCACTTACAAAACACAACACACAAAACTACAGCGTTCGCAGAGACAGGCCTGATCCCTGCGACTCCAGTGCTGTAGGAGGTGATTTCACCACCACAGTTAAAAAAAAAAGCAAATATGCCGAAGCATTGGGGCAGCAGGGGCGGAGGAGTGATTTTGCTCCTAATGCCACGTACATACGGTCGAAATTCCGACGGAGGCTTGCCCGTGGAAAAGTCCGACCATGTGTGTGCGGCATAACTTTTTTGCGGGAGGATGCCCCCATGCTTCGGCATATATAAATGGTGCATGTATGCCCATCATTAGAAGTGGGTGGATGAAGGGCGGTATTCTAATGGTGGGCATACCCACCGATCAATCTCTTTTTTCATTCAGCCAACTGGCTGCATGAAAAAAAAGATTACAATACATGTCCAACAAGGACCAGCAACGTACTGGTATGTTGCTGGACTTTGAATGGTTATACCAGATTGATGCCTGCGGGTTTAGGTATCATCTTGGTATCATTCTTTTCAGCCAGCGGCCGGCTTTCATGTAAAAGCAATCCTAGTGGCTAATTAGCCTCTGGACTGCTTTTACAAGCAGTGGGAGGGAATGTCCCCCCCTGATATAAAAAGCGCCATTGGGAAATTGGGAAAGCATTTTATCACACCGATCTTGGTGTGGTCAGATGCTTTGAGGGCAGAGGAAAGATCTGGGGTCTAGATCCCAGTTTTTTTCAAAAAAAGAGTACCTGTCACTACCTATTGCTATCATAGGGGATATTTACATTCCCTGAGATAACAATAAAAATGATAAAAAAAAAAATATGGAAGGAACAATTTAAAAATAAAATAAAATAAAAAAGCAAAATTAATAAGAAAAAAAAAAAAAAGAAAAAAAAAAAAAAGCACCCCTGTCCTGCCCTGCTCTTGCCCAATGGCGAACGCAAGCGTCGGTCTGGCGTCATATGTAAACAGCAATTGCACCATGCATGTGAGGTATCACCGTGAAGGTCAGATCGAGGGCAGTAATTTTAGCAGTAGACCTCCTCTGTAAATCTAACGGGGTAACCTGTAAAGGCTTTTAAAGGCTTTTAAAAATGTATGTAGTTTGTCGCCAATGCGCGTTTGTGCGAAATTTTAAAGCATGTCGTGTTTGGTATCTATGTACTCGGCCTAAGATCATCTTTTTTATTTCATCAAACATTTGGGCAATATAGTGTGTTTTAGTGCATTAAAATAAAAAAAAAGTGTATTTTTTCCCCCAAAAATGCGTTTGAAAAATCGCTGCGCAAATACTGTTTAGAAAAAAAAAATGCAACACCCACCATTTTATTCTGTAGGGCCTTTGCTTTAAAAATATATATAATGTTTGGGGGTTCAACATAATTTTCTTGCAAAAGAAAATATGTTTTCATGTAAACAAAAAGTGTCAAAAAGGGCTTTGTCTTCAAGTGGTTAGAAGAGTGGATGTAAGCTTCCTAATTTTGTGTATAAAATGCCAGAACAGTTCAAAACCCCCCCAAATGACCCCATTTTGGAAAGTAGACACCCCAACCTATATACTGAGAGGCATGTCGAGTCCATGGAATATTTTATATGCTGACACAAGTTGCGGAAAAAATAATTTTTTTTATTTTTTTTGCACAAAGTTGTCACTAAATGATATATTGCTCAAACATGCCATGGGCATATGTGGAATTACACCCCAAAATACATTCTGTTGCTTCTCCTGAGTACGGGGATACCACATGTGTGAGACTTTTTGGGAGCCTAACCGCGTACGGGACCCCAAAAACCAATCACCGCCTTCAGGCTTTCTAAGGGTGTAAATTTTTGATTTCACTTCTCACTGCCTATCACAGTTTCGGAGGCCATGGAATGCCCAGATGGCACAAAACCCCCCCAAATGACCCCATTTTGGAAAGTAGACCACCCCAAGCTATTTGCTGAGAGGTATTGTGAGTATTTTGCAGATCTTGCTTTTTGTCACAAAGTTTTGAAAAAAAAAAAAATGTCTTTCTTCATTTTCAAAAACAAATGAGAGCTGTAAAATACTCACCATGCCTCTCAGCAAACAGCTTGGGGTGTCTACTTTCCAAAATGGGGTCATTTGGGGGGGGTTTTGTGCTATTTTGGCATTTTATGGCCTTCAAAACTGTGATAGGTAGTGAGGAGTCAAATCAAAAATTTGTGCCTAGAAATCCTGAAGGCGGTGCTTGGTTTTCGGGGTCCCGTACGCGGCTAGGCTCCTAAAAAGTCCCACACATGTGGTATCCCCGTACTCAGGAGAAGCAGCAAAATGTATTTTGGGGTGCAATTTCACATATAACCATGGCATGTGTGAGCAATATATCATTTAGTGACAACTTTTTGTAATTTTATTTTTTTTGTCATTATTCAATCACTTGGGACAAAAAAAAAATATTCAATGGGCTCAACAGGCCTCTCAGCAATTTCCTTGGGGTGTCTACTTTCTAAAATGGGGTCATTTGGGGGGGTTTGTGCTATTTTGGGATTTTATGGCCTTCAAAACTGTGATAGGTAGTAGACTTGTGCACAACGGAAAAATTCGTTCCGTTTCGGTTCGTTTCTTTCCGGTCCTGTTGATTCGTAATCATTCGTAATTTTGCTATACGGGATTTTTGTGTTCGGACTCATTCGTATTTTTGCAAGCGACATTTTTCGTTGAATTTTTTGTTGCTTTATAATTCGTTGATTCTGGACACAACTCCTACTTTCGTAACTTTTTTTGGGTTCGTTGATTCGTAATTTTCCGTGTCTCTCTCACAACGACGCTGCCTATTATGCCTAATGTGCTTCGAATGGATTTGTACTTTTCTAAATACATAGCGGTTATTTGTAACGATTCGAAATCTCGTATTTTACTTTCGTTTTTTACATGCGGCTATAGGCTCCGCCCCTGTACACCATTTTGAGAGGGTTCAGCATGGTGAGGGAGAAGCAGAGAGCAGAGCAGAGTGTTATTGTGCTTCGAATGGATTTGAAATCTCGTATTTTACTTTAGTTTTTTCATGCGGCTATAGCCTCCGCCCCTGTACACCATTTTGAGAGGGAGTTCAGCATGGTGAGGGAGAAGCAGAGAGCAGAGTGAGTGTTATTGTGCTTCGAATGGATTCGTACATTCGTAACTTTTTTCATAACGAATTATGCCGAAGACCTTCGGGCATTCGCTATTTTGCGGTATAATTTATTTCGGATTCGGTTTTATTCGTAATTGCTCTGTTCGGAAATTCGAATGCTTCCGAATGTCCGAAAGTTGCTAAATTCGGACGAATTTTGATTCGTTACGAAACGAATTGCACAAGCCTAATAGGTAGTGAGGAGTGAAATCAAAAATTTGCGCCCTTAGAAATCCTGAAGGCGGTGCTTGGTTTCCGGGGTCCCGTACGTGGCTAGGCTCCTAAAAAGTCCCACACATGTGGTATCCCTGTACTCAGGAGAAGCAGCAGAATGTATTTTGGGGTGCAATTCCACATATCACCATGGCATGTGTAAGCAATATATCATTTAGTGACAACTTTTTGTAATTTGTAAACGCTATAACTTTTGCGCAAACCAATAAATATACGCTTATTGACATTTTTTTTACTAAAGACATGTGGCTGAATACATTTTGGCCTAAATGTATGACCAAAATTGAGTTTATTCGATTTTTCTTATAACAAAAAGTAGAAAATATAATTATTTTTTCAAAATTTTCGGTCTTTTTCCGTTTATATCCCAAAAAATAAAAATCGCAGAGACAATCAAATACCATTAAAAGAAAGCTCTATTTGTGGGAAGAAAAGGACGCAAATTTCGTTTTGGTACAACATTGCATGTCCGCACAATTTACAGTTAAAGCAGCGCAGTGCAAAATTCTGAAATCACCTTTGGTCCTTTAGCTACCAAATGGTCCGGGGCTTAAAGTGGAGCTCCACCCTAAATAGCAACTTTTGCTATTTGGAACCCTCCCCCCCTCCGGTGTCACAATTGACACCTTTCAGGGGGGAGGGGGGTGAAGATACCTGTCTAAGACAGGTATTTTCACCCACATCCGGGAGTCCTGTCTCCGGGAATCTGCGGGAGTTACGTCACTTCCCGCAGACTTCCCTTGGTGTTCTGGGAGACACTCGGCTCCCAGAACACAGGAGCACCAATCAGAACGGCGCAGCGCGACTCGCGCATGCGCCGTAGGGAACTGGGCATGAAGCCGCAGGGCTTCACTTCCTGGTTCCCTCAGCGAGGATGGCGGAGGGAGCAGCAGAGCGACGAGCGGTCGCTCGTCCTCTGCTGCGGACGTCGCTGGACTCCAGGACAGGTAAGTGTCCAAATATTAAAAGCCAGCAGCTGCTGTAGCTGTAGCTGCTGGATTTTAATTTTTTTTTTTCCGGCGGAGCAACCCCTTTAAGTGGTTAATGTGAAACAATAAAAGTGAAATATTCCTTTAAATTTCGTACCTAGGGGGTGTGTATGATATGCATGTAAAGTGGTGCATGTTTCCCGTGCTTAGAACTGTCCCTGCATAAAATGTCATTTTTGAAGGAAAAAAAGTCATTTAAAACTCACTCGCGGCTATTAATGAATTGTCGGCTCCCGGAAATACATACAAAAGTCATTGATAAAAAAAAAAAGAGTGGGGGTCCCCCAGAATTCAATTACCAGGCCCTTCAGGTCTAGTATAGATATTAAGGGGAACCCCGCCGCAAATTTTAAAAAACAAATGCGTGCGGTTCCCCCAAATATCCATACCAGGCCCTTCAGATCTGGCATGGATTTTAAGGGGAACTCCACCCCAAATAAAAAAAAATGGCGTGGAGTCCCCCCAAAAATCCATACCAGACCCTTATCCGAGCACGCAACCTGGCAGGCCGCAGGAAAAGAGGGGGGGACGAGAGAGCGCCCCCCCCTCCAGAACCGTACCAGGCCACATGCCCTCAACATGGGGAGGATGTCCCCATGTTGATGGGGACAAGGGCCTCATCCCCACAACCCTTGCCCGGTGGTTGTGGGGGTCTGCGGGCGGGGGGCTTATCGGAATCTGGAAGACCCCTTTAACAAAGGGGACCCCCAGATCCCAGCCCCCCTATGTGAATTGGTAAGGGGTACATTGTACCCCTACCATTTCACAAAGAAAGTGTCAAAAAATGTAAAAAAAAACACACACACCTTGGAAAAGTCCTTTATTAAAAAATAAAAAATAAATTTAAAAAAAAACATTCCAGCAGTGAAATCCAGTGTCCCGCGGCGATCCGATGTCCAGCGCTGTCCCTCATTGGCTGAGCCTGAGCGGACCTGATGGGGAACTTCCTCAGCAGTCTATTACATGCATAGACCCGCCCATTCTAAAGTTCCCCATCAGGTCCGCTCAGCCAATGACTCGGTGTAAGGCTGAGGACCTGATGCGGAACATGAGAAGGGGCGGGTCTATACATGTATTACACAGTGAGGGAAGTTCCCCATCAGGTCCGCCCCTCGGTATGTCAGACCGCGCCTACGTCATTGGCCTGAGCGGGGAACTTCCTTCACTGTGTAATTTAAATTTACACAGTGAAGGAAGTTCCCCATCAGGTCCGCTCAGGCCAATGACGTAGGCGGGGTCTGACATACCGAGGGGGCAGACCTGATGGGGAACTTCCCTCACTGTGTAATACATGTATAGACCCGCCCCTTCTCATGTTCCGCATCAGGTCCTCAGCCTTACACTGAGTCATTGGCTGAGCGGACCTGATGGGGAACTTTAGAAGGGGCGGGTCCATACATGTAATAGACTGCGGAGGAAGTTCCCCATCAGGTCCGCTCAGGCTCAGCCAATGAGGGACAGCGCTGGACATCGGATCGCCGCGGGACACTGGATTTCACCACTGGAATATTTTATTAATTTTTTTTTTAATAAAGGACTTTTCCAAGGTGTGTGTGGTTTTTTTACACTTTCTTCATGAAATGGTAGGGGTACAATGTACCCCTTACCAATTCACATAGGGGGGGGGGCCGGGATTTGGGGGTCCCCTTTGTTAAAGGGGTCTTCCAGATTCTGATAAGCCCCCTGCCTGCAGACCCCCACAACCACCGGGCAAGGGTTGTGGGGATGAGGCCCTTGTCCCCATCAACATGGGGACATCCTCCCCATGTTGAGGGCATGTGGCCTGGTACGGTTCAGGAGGGGGGGCGCTCTCTCGTCCCCCCCTCTTTTCCTGCGGCCTGCCAGGTTGGTTGCTTGCTCGGATAAGGGTCTGGTATGGATTTTTGGGGGGACTCCACGACATTTTTTTTAAAATTTGGGGTGGAGTTCCCCTTAAAATTCATGCCAGATCTGAAGGACCTGGTATGGATATTTGGGGGAACCGCACGCATTTTTTTTTTTATTTGCGGCGGGGTTGCCCTTAATATCTATACCAGACCTGAAGGGCCTGGTAATTGAATTCTGGGGGACCCCCACGCTTTTTTTTTTTTTTTATCAATGACTTTTGTATGTTATGCCGGGAGCCGACAATTCATTAATAGCCGCGAGTGAGTTTTAAATTACTTTTTTTCCTTCAAAAATGACATTTTATGCAGGGACAGTTCTAAGCATGGGAAACATGCACCACTTTACATGCATATCATACACACCCCCTAGGTACGAAATTTAAAGGAATATTTCACTTTTATTGTTTCACTTTAAGCATTATTAAAATCATTGCTCCAGAAAAAACGGCTGTTTTTAAAACTTTTTTTTGCATTGATACATGTCCCCTGGGGCAGGACCCGGGTCCGCAAACACTTTTTAGGACAATAACTTGCATATAAGCCTTTATAATTAGCACTTTAGATTTAGAACGTTTGAGTCCATTGTATTTAATAGGGTTCTAAAGTTCACGCGAACATTCTGTCTGTTCGCAGGTTCTGGTGCGAACCGAACAGGGGGGTGTTCGGCTCATCCCTGATGGATACAATAATAATACAATACATGCATAAAACAAACAAACCAATCATAGACATGTATACATTCAAATAGACTATCAGTGGCATGCACTGCTTCCAATGACGGGAACTATACGACAATTATGCCTCAATGGACCACAATTGTCGTATAGCTATGCTACTGTTCCTGTGGACACAGATCTGTCCGCTCTGAGTCATTTAATGCCAACGTCAAGAAGTGGCCAGTCCCCTGACGAGGCATAAAACAACATCTCTAAATGGAGCAAACATCGCTGTTTCCATAGGAAGATTTTCACGCCACCGATCTTCCACCAACATCTGTATGTGCAAATACGCTCAGATGAGCGCATTACAGCAAAACTGACATTGGGGGACATCTGACAACATACATTAATAAATTTTTCCACAACAGTAATAACTAAATGCTCCCCTCTTCCCACCCACAAACTATTACGGACCCACCTTTTTATAGGCCTAAACTACTTCGCTACTGTACTCTCTGCACCAAAGGGATTCAGATAAATACAGTGGCAATCTTCTTTTCCCCCACCAGCCCCTCTCAGGTGTCTTCGAAACATCCACTCTCCTCCAGCTCATGACAACCCTGGGGCTTTTTGCTGGTGGTGTGGGAGGGGAACCAAATATATCTATGCTTTCCTTGCCCTTGACAATGTCAAATCCTTCCAATATCTCCAACAACACTGGCAACTATCGGCCAACAAGGCCTTTCGGTATGTCCAAATAAACCATCATGTTTGCGGTCTTCTCAGATGCCACAAAATTGATGCCACAAAGATACACACTTTAACCACTTGTCAACTGGGCACTAAACCCCCTTCGTGCCCGGACCAATTTTCAGCTTTCAGCGCTCACACACTTTGAATGACAATTACTCAGTCATGTAATACTGTACCCAAATGATTTTTTTGTCCTTTTTTTCATACAAATAGAGCTTTCTTTTGGTGGTATTTGATCACCTCTGGGTTTGTTATTTTTTGCGCTATAAATGAAAAAATACGGAAAAATTTGAAAAAAAAAACGTTTTTTTTTAGTTTATGTGACAAAATTTTGCAAATTATTAATTTTTCTTCATAAATTTTGGCCACAATTTATACTGCTACATATCTTTGGTAAAAATAACCCAAATTAGTGGATATTATTTGGTCTTTGTGAAAGTTATAGAGTCTACAAGCTGTGGTGCGGATCATAAACAATTGAGCACACCTAATGTACTGGTGGCCTATCTCATTTCTTACAACCCGAACAAGCCAGCAAAGTACAAATACCCCCCAAATAACCCCTTTTTTGAAAGTAGACATTCCAAGGTATTTAGTAAGATGCATGGTGAGGTTTTTGATGTTGTAATTTTTTCCCACAATTCATTGCAAAACGAAGATTTTTTTTTATTTTTTTCACAAAATTGTCATTGTAATAGGTTATTTCTCTCACATGGCATGTGTATACCACAAATGACGCCCCAAAATACATTCTGCTTCTCCTCCTGAGTATGGTGATACCACACGTGTGGGACTTTTTCACAGCCTGGCCACATACAGAGGCCCAATATGCAGGGAGCACCATCAGGTATTCTAGGAGCATAAATTACACATCTAACTAGTTGACTACCTATTACAATTTTGAAGGTCCTGGAGCATCAGGACAATAGAAACGCCCACAAAGTGACACCATTTTGGAAAGCTAACACCCCAACGTATAATCTATGAGGCATAATGAAACTTTTGAACAATTCATTTTTTTCCTGAAGTTTTTGGAAAATGCAGGAAAAAAATGAAAACGCAATTTTTTTACGCAAAGTTGTCCATTTATAAGATATTGCTAACACATAGCATGTACATAGCAAAAATGACACCCCAAAATACATTCTGCTACTCCTCCTGAGTATGGCGATACCAAATGTGTGAGATTTTATACAGCCTGCCCACATACAGAGGCCCAATATTGAAATGGCACCTTCAGGCATTCTATCAGCATAAATTACACATCTCATTTCTCAACCACCTATTACACTTTTGAAGGCCCTGGAGCACCAGGACAATGGAAACGCCCACAAAGTGACCCCATTTTGGAAAGCTAACACCCCAACGTATAATCTATGAGGCATAATGAAACTTTTGAACGGTTCATTTTTTTCCTGAAGTTTTTGGAAAATGCGGGAAAAAAATGAAAACGCAATTTTTTTACGCAAAGTTGTCCATTTATAAGATATTACCAACACATAGCATGTACATAGCAAAAATGACACCCCAAAATACATTCTGCTACTCCTCCTGAGTATGGCGATACTAAATGTGTGAGATTTTATACAGCCTGCCCACATACAGAGGCCCAATATTGAAATGGCACCTTCAGGCATTCTAGGAGCATAAATTACACATCTCATTTCTCAACCACCTATTACACTTTTGAAGGCCCTGGAGCACCAGGACAATGGAAACGCCCACAAAGTGACCCCATTTTGGAAAGCTAACACCCCAACGTATAGTCTATGAGGCATAATGAAACTTTTGAACGGTTCATTTTTTTTCTGACGTTTTTGGAAAATGCGGTAAAAAAATGAAAACGCTATTTTTTTACGCAAAGTTCTCGATTTATAAGATATTGCCAACACATAGCATGTACATAGCAAAAATTACACCCCAAAATACATTCTGCTACTCCTCCTGAGTATGGCGATACCAAATGTGTGAGACTTTCATACAACCTGGCCACATACAGAGGCCCAACATGCAAGGTACACCATCAGGTGTTCTAGGGACACATAGCATGAACATACCAAGAATTACACCCCAAAATACATTCTGCTGAGCAAATGGTAAACAAAAGATTACCTGTGGTTTTAGTAGCACAGTTTTCCACAGGAGGATAGCACTGGTCCAGGCAGCAGGTAGGGACTTGGTCAGCAAAAGCGAATGCAATCGTCCAGGCAACAGGCAGGAATACTGTCCATAGTCAGTACAGGCAGCAGGCAGGGATACTGTCCATATACAGTCCAGGGTCAGTGCAGGCAGAGATTGTCAGCAGTGCCAAAATATTGGTCCTGGTAGTAGGCAGGTCCATGTGGTGTGGTCAGTTCATGCGACAGGCAGAGGCATGATGGCATAGGTCCTACAGGCAGTTGGCAGAAGTAGGGCCTCGTTCAGGACTGAATGGGGACAGGGGTAGAGGCTTCTCCCACCCAAATCTCTTTGAAGCCTCCGAGTCTCCAGACCATAATCTGGGAATGAGAAAAACAAAAACAATTGTTTTCTTCATCCAGAAAAACAATTCTAGAGCCCCTCACATATGTGAGACCCCTGTGTTATGAATCCCACTAGCCCACTGGCAGGGTACAAGATCAGTCCAAAAGGGGCAGGCAAAAAGCATGGTCAAACAGTCCAGGGTCAGTTCCAGATCAGGCAGAGGTATGTACAGAATCGGTAGGCAGAAGCGTGGTCAAATAATAGTCCAGGATCAGTTCCAGATCAGGCAGAGGTATAAACAGAATCGTTAGGCAGAAGCGTGGTCGAATAACAGTCCAGGGTCAGTTCCAGATCAGGCAGAGGTATAAACAGAATCGTTAGGCAGAAGCGTGGTCGAATAACAAGCCAGGGTCAGTTACAGAGAAAGCAGAGGCATAAGGGGTGTGAAGATAAATGGCAGGAAGTGAACTAATAATTTATTTTGGTATGGTAATGGCGGAAGCAGTCGCCTAGGCAGAGGCCTGGTTCTGAAGGACATTGGGCACAATAATAAATGGTGTCTTTTCTCTCTCCTCTTTTGGTGCACACCCGGAATTTTTTCTGGCGTTTTTGGCCTGTTGGTCTGAGAGGGTTTTTATCTGGGAAGTGGCGCTCGGAGAGTGGGCTAATGACATCGGATCTAATGTTTACTGGTGGACTGTTCGGGTATAAAAGGGCAGTGGTAATTTCCTCCTGGAAGAAAAGGAAGGATTTGGGTCTTTCAGTGGATTTTTGATATATTACATATGAGTTGTACATGGCCAAATTAAACAAATTTCTTGTGGAAAGGTAGTGTTCGAGCATCTGGTCATTGAAGTCGACACCCCCCATGAACTTATTGTACTCGTAGATGCATTTGGGTTTTTGGATCCGGCCATTCCTCCTGGTGATCTCAACAAATTCATTGTTGTGGATGGAAGAAAGCACGTAGACATCCCTTCTGTCCCTCCACTTCACAGCCAAAATTTCCTCATTACGTAAACTCACCGTCTCCCCTCTTCTCAATTTTTTGGTGACCAGGCTTTGAGGAAAGCCCTTCCGGTTCGTCCGTACGGTGCCGCATGCTGGAGTCTTCATTCTGTGTAGGTTTCGGAACAGGGGCAAACTTGTATAAAAATTGTCCACATACAAGTGGTAGCCTTTCTCAAGAAGTGGGTTTATGAGTTCCCAAACTACTTTCCCACTGGTTCCAATGTAGTCTGGGCAATTAGGGGGGTGCAGTTGGGTGTCCTTCCCTTCGTATACGATGAAGGCATACACATACCCAGTGGCTCGGTCGCACAATTTATACAGCTTCACCCCATAGCGGGCCCTTTTGCTGGGTATAAATTGTTTTATGCCCAGCCTGCCAGAAAATTTGATAAGGGACTCATCCACGCATATATGTTGGTCAGGGGTAAACAACTGGGGGAAGGTTTCAGAAATATAATTTAGTAGCGGCCAAATTTTATAAAGCTTATCAAAATTTGGGTCATTCCGGGGAGGGCACTGGGTATTATCATTGTAGTGTAGGAATCTCATAATCATTAGATATCTGGACCTGGGCATTACTGAGGAAAAGATGGGCATATGGTAGATGGGGTTGGGATGACCAATAGGAACGCATCTGATTTTTTCCATTTAGTCCCATGCAGAATGTGAGGCCCAAAAAAATTCTAAACTCCTCCACTTTAAGGGCTCTCCACATGTAGGGACGGGAATAAGAGGACGTTGGGTTGCTGGTTATAAACTGTTGGGCATATAAGTTGCACTGGGCCACAATTGTTGCTAGCATGTCCTCAGTAAAAATGTAATTAAAAAAATCAATCAGGGAAAAGTTTTCTGTATACACCTGGACTCCTGGCTGGGCAGTGAAAGGGGGAATGTTGGCTTCTCCTGAATTAGGAGGAAGCCACAAGGGGTACTGAAGGGAATAGGGAAGGCTGGCATGGGACCTAACCTTTTGGGACTGAGGTGACACCCCACTGGTACGTGGCCTTGCTTCCCGAGGTACTGCGGTGCTGGTGGATGGCACTGCAGTGGTGGTGGATGGCACTGCGGTGCTGGTGGATGGCACTGCCTCCTCAGCAGAACGCCTTCGTCTGGCGGGCAGGCCCTCCTCCTCTTCTTCTTCCTCCTCCTCCTCCGTCTCCTCCGTCATTGATCCACTGCTTAGGACAGGCTCGTAGTCCACGTCAGACTCATCTGAATTTGCGGAGGTATCCAAATCAGTGAGCTCCCCGTTGCTCCCGTCGGCCGCAAGAATTTCGTACGTCTCCTCGGCTGAAAATACTCTTTTAGCCATTGATAAGATGGCACTGACAGGTTGCACTGATGGCAGATGGCACTGGCAGGTGGCACTGGCAGGTGGCAGATGGGACTGGTGGCAGATGGCACTGGCAGGTGGCACTGATGGCAGATGGCACTGACAGGTGGCACTGATGGCAGATGGCACTGGCAGGTGGCACTGGCAGGTGGCAGATGGGACTGGTGGCAGATGGCACTGGCAGGTGGCACTGATGGCAGATGGCACTGACAGGTGGCACTGATGGCAGGTGGCCCTGGCAGGTGGCACTGGTGGCAGATGGGACTGGTGGCAGATGGGACTGGTGGCAGATGGCACTGGCAGGTGGCACTGGCATATAGCACTGGCAGATAGCACTGGCGGCAGATGTCACTGGCAGGTGGCACTGGCACTGGCAGCAGATGGCACTGGCAGGAGGCAGAAGGCACTGGCAGGTGGCACTGGCGGCAGATGGCACTGGCAGGGACTTTGGGCACTGTTTTTTACTTGTGTGTAATGTGTTTTTCAAACTCACTTTTACAGGTAAGAGCACAGATCTCTCTCTCTCCTCACACGCTGTCTCTGTGTGAGGAGAGAAAGCCGGCAATGAGAGATGATCTCATATGTTTACATTTGAGATCATCTCTCATTGGACAGTGAGATCGAGTGCTGAATGGCCTCTGTGATTGGCCATTCAGCACGGTCTGTGATTGGTTGTGTCCAAGGGACACGGCCAACACAGATTTTCCCCGATGCGCGCTCGCGGGGGCGCTCGGGGGGGAGGAAAGAGGAGGACGTCCATGGACGTCCTGTCAGCACTTTGGCGCCGCAATGCAGACGTCTTTTTAGCATTGCCCGTGCACAAAGTGGTTAAAGGGCTGTTTTCTAATCTCTATTCCTCCCTCCTCGACTCTATCAGCTCTCGCGAATTCCCCTATGTTAAAAAATGGGAGAAGGATCTTGTTTTTCCTCCAGACCAAGTTGCATGGAACAAGATTTGGCTTTCCACCTCCAAATGCTCACAAAGTATATTAGCTCAACAAAATTCCTTATAAAGTACTTTCATGTTGGTACATGACCCCTTACTGTATTAATATGGCCCCACTGCCTTCCCTCTGTGTTTTCAGGGTTGCAGGGAATGATGCACTCTTCTCTATATTTGGTGGTCGTACTCCAAGGTGATCTGATTCTGAACGTGAGTATACTTCATGATCAGGTCTGTTTTGAATATCCCACTCATCTAAAATCTCTGAGAGGCTCTTTTGCAAATACCAATTTCAACCCTCAATAACAGTCAGAGAAAACTGGTGTTCCTGGTGGTCTGGCAGACATTGCCCAGAGCTTGGTGGCAACCGTTTCTCAACTTTGCTGAGGTTCAGCAAAGGCTCATGGGGATCATGGTCCATAAGAAGCTAAGTTCCATACTTGAAGACTCTCATGCTAATGCCCACCTGAATATAGACTGAACCCTGTTCTCATGTCTGATAGTGTCTGAAATTAACCTACCACTGACCCTTAGCATTCCAGCTGCTGGCCTACACAGAACCACTCTCTACCTTCCCTTTCCTCTACCCACTCCCTATTTATTTGCCCATCCCAGGCAAGCACCCCTCTTCTGTCACTTCCTCCATCTTTGGTTTTCCTTGATCTCCTTCTCTGCAGTCTTCACTTTTCTCTGCTCCTCCCCTTCACCCTAGTGATTATTTTATGAACCGTATGGTACTCTTCCCCTCCCCATTTCTGTAGAGACACTCATAGCTGTTGACATGGAACACTTCCCACTAGAATCATCAGTGCCCTCATTTCCTCCACTGGACATGGGGTTTCCGAATTCTTGCAGCTCATATTGTTTAACTTTTGCTCATGATTTATGATACTGTGCTCTGGTACATTTATTTAATGATCTTACCTCTATTGACCCTGTTCTTCTATGTGTTATTTCTATGTTCCTATTTGCATTGTTCTAGAAACATAAAAAATAAATAAAAATCCTTTGTAAAACAAAACTAAGAAAAAAATTGGACTTGACATATAGTTTTATTATACATTTCTCAAGGAAGAGTCTGAGATTTTTACAGATGTTGGATAGAAGTCTACATAGAGGATTTGTGATGCTTGAGGCCTAAGCTGAGCGCCTTCTGTATGATGCCTGTTCTGTATGATGGCCCCATGTGGACCCAACAGATATTGTCTCAGGATGAACACATGTCCAATGTGCATATAGTATTAAAAAGAGACTAAAAGAAAAACTCAAACTCTTTCAGAATCTGTGTGAAAGATATTACTGCCTTGAATCACTTAGTATACTCAGTTTGGGATCAGTAGCTCAATAAAAACTGAATATACACATAAAAGCCTTTTAGCAAGTCACAGTATTTCTGAGCATGTCTATAACAAGGTCCTATTGCTAATGACGCTTGCCGAACCCCTGCAGTTTGCAGTGCTTTTAAAAGCCAGAGGTAAATAGGTTATATAACTGGTGAGCGGGGTTCTGGCTCTGCACCAGTAAGTCCAAGGGTCTCTTTTATTCCATCGAGAGGGAGACACAATAGGGCCCAAGCTGCAGGAAGCTGTTGCTATGGTAATTTGCTGTGCTCTAAAATATGGCCTGCATTTAGTAAGCACAAATCTGAGCACTGAGTGAAAAAGAGGGGAAAATCCTGAATGCTTTATACACGACAGGAGATCATAGAAGAAAAAACAAAAAGAACTAAACATTTAACTCCTTCCTTGGTATGGCAGTCACCCTTTTTGCCTGTAATAATTCTTGGCCTTCATGTATTTATGTAGTGGAATAATAACACATATTTAATAATAGTATTGAGCAGTTAAAAGCAGAACTGTCATTAGGAAGCAAATGGGACACAATTTTCAGTCCTGCTTCTCCTGAGGACCCTAAGTATTCTGACTCCGATTGTTTTGAAGCTTGAACTCACCAATACCGATTCTATTCACAGAAGTGCTTTAATCCAAAACATCAGAATACATCAGATGACAGGTTACAGCAGATGAACAGGTTGTAGTATTGTGCGGTCAAAAGATGATACTTGTCTGTAGTATACTATGCAGAATACATGTGCTACATGTTACATGTGGCCTGTGAGCAGTCTCCATTAGACAGGAAGTAGAAAAACTCAGGAAGAAGGGTGGAACATTATACAGAAAGGAAGTGTGTCATAGATCAGACAAGACATGTAACTTATATGCATTACCATAAAAGGTCACTAGATGGCAGCATGTAAACTAAAACATAAACCTCCATAGAAAATGGTTATGAGAAACAATATATATACTGTATATATAACAAATCTATGCTCATTGGGCGGCACACTCCCCATCTGGCATTGTAAATGTCACTGTCATGGAAACCCTGTCAGGAACAGACGCCCTGGACTTCCTGGTTCCCGCCCCCGCAGGTGACGCCCGAAGGGCTATTTAAACTCCTCACTTGCAGACAGTCCCTGCTGTCTGCTCTACAGCGTTTATCCCAAGTGACCTGATCTGCCTTGTTTACCTGTATCTGACCCGGCTTCTTGTGACCCTCCTGCTATCTGCCTGTACCTGACCATCGGCCTGTTTTCTGACTTCGGTATTGCCTGATCCTTTTGTGCCTCGCTGCCTGCCAGTTTACCCGACCCCGGCTTGTCTGACGATCCTGCCTGACCTTGGCTCTTGTTCACCTGCTGCTGCCTAGTGGTTCCACTTTACCTGCTGTGCCTCCCGGTCCGGGTCATCTGCTGAGTTCCTGGTTCCTGTCTGCTCATCTGCTGGTTCCTGTCTGCTCATCTGCTGGTTCCTGTCTGCTCATCTGCTGGTTCCTGTTCACCTGCTGCTGCCCAGTGGTTCCAGTCTACCTGTTGTGCCTCCCGGTCCGGGTCATCTGCTGAGTTCCTGGTTCCTGTCTACTCACCTGCTGCAGTTCCTGGTTCCTGTCTGCTCATCTGCTGGTTCCTGTCTGCTCATCTGCTGGTTCCTGTTCATCTGCTGCTGCCCAGTGGTTCCAGTCTACCTGCTGTGCCTCCCGGTCCGGGTCATCTTCTGAGTTCCTGGTTCCTGTCTACTCACCTGCTGTAGTTCCTGGTTCCTGTCCACTCACCTGCTGTAGTTCCTGGTTCCTGCCTCCTCACCTGCTGGTTCCTGATCACCTGTGGTAGTTCTTGATCCTGCCAGGCACTCGTACCCCTTCCACCTCCGTGCTTCCTGTTATACCACCAGGGGCCGCCGGTGGGAGCCCTAAGGGAGGCCTCCCTCTGCTAACCGGGTTCGTCACCGTCAGGTACGTGACAGTCACTATATACATCAGAACGGTAGTGATGCAACTGCAAATAACAAGCAGCGTAATTTGCCTTGATGTCTTGAAGACCTGAAAGACATAAAAGAACATGCATATATATATGCAACAATAATAACTTTCTGTTTAAGGCTTCAAGTTATGACAACTAAAGTTCAAGACACTTTCTTCTTGAAATCACAGGTAGGATCCAGCAGCGTAAGCAAAAAGTTCATTTTCCAAAGGGCAAGAGCAGAATGAGTTCCGTGATAGGTCTGATGAAAGTCTTTACAGTCCCTTGTCTTGAAACCTTCACCTCCACCTTGCGTACCTTACCGTCATCACTAGGAACGCTCTTTACAATAAGTCCCATGGGCCATTCGATTCTTTCAGCTTGCTGGTCCTTAAGCAGATCAAGATCTCCAACTTGCATGTTAGGGTTCAGGCGTTGCCATTTCCTGCGTCCTTGCAGAGTAGAAAGATACTCCATCTTCCAACGACTCCAGAAGCAGTTGGCGAGGTGTTGTACTAACTTCCACTGGTCATAGCACAGATTTCCTGCTTTAAAGTTTCCAGGTGGAACAGGAACAGACCCAAGCTTCTGGGTAAGAAGAGAAGCTGGGGTAAGGATAGTTGGGGACTCAGGATCTTTGGACACTGGAACAAGTGGTGTTGAATTGATTATGGCAGATGCTTCTGCCAGGAATGTGGTTAGAACCTCGTGGGTAAGTCTTGTGGAGTTCAAGTCCATAAGCATAGAGTCCAATATTTTACATGTGATGCCTATCATTCTCTCCCATGAGCCACCCATGTGGGAAGAATGAGGAGGATTGAAAATCCATGTACAGCCTTTTTCAGCTAAAAGGTCTTGGATTGGCCTAGAGTTGAGCTGTAACTCTCGACAGGCTCCAACTAAATTAGTTCCACAGTCAGATCTTAGTGTCTTGACTGGTCCTCTGATGGCTAGGAACCGTCTTAGAGTGTTGATGAAACTTGATGCATCCATAGATCCTATTACTTCAATGTGCACTGCACGCACACTCATGCAAGTGAACAGCACTTCCCATCGTTTGCTATTTGCTTGGCCACCTCGAGTTCTGCGGGCTGTTACCATCCATTGCCCAAAGACGTCCAGACCAACATGAGTGAAAGGTGGGTCAGTACTTAACCTGTCAGCTGGCAAATCTGACATTTGTTGTTGCTGATGTTTCCCTCTCAGTTTGCGGCACTGAACAAAGCTGTGCAGTGTAGCTGTGATCTGTCTTTTTGCTCCTTTAATCCAAAGGCCTGCAGCTCTTATGGCACCCTCTGTGAAGTGTCTGTCTACCTTGGTGCTTTACCTCTTCATGGTAGTGTTGAATGAGTAAAGTGGTGATGTGATGGCGAGCAGGTATAATGAGAGGATTCTGTTCTTGCTCACTCAACTCAGCCTTGTTTAAACGTCCACCAACCCTTAGCATACCATCCTTGTCAATGAATGGATTCAGGTTGGCAATTGGACTGTTTTTGTAATGTCCCTCTTGTCGCAGATACATTTAATTTCTGAGCCAAAGACACTCTGTTGTACACTGCGTATTATGACCAGTTCACCTTCAGCAATGTCTTTTGAAGAAAGAAGCTTTTGGCACACGTGCCAGCCTTGACAGTGAGCATCTGTGGGCTTTGTGTGAAAGCAATCTGCAATATGAACTAACCTTGCGATGGTGCGTACAAGCCTTCTCCTCTTGGAGAAACGTTCAAAGTGCTGACAGCCCAAGACGAGTCTTTGTTCAGTTCTGGTGACAAGGGTTTTAACTTTAGGACGAATCTATGGATCCTTGTCAGGTTCTAGAAGACTGAAGACATTGGCTGTGGTTTATTTTGGATGATCCAGCAGGAATTCAGGACCTGTTAACCAAGAAGAATTTGCAAAGACACTTGCAGACATTGGCCTGGTGGCATGATCTGCAGGGTTAATTTCAGATGGAACATAATGCCATTGTTCAGGTTTAGATGATTTCCTGATTCTCTCTACATGGTTGCTGACATAGACGTAGAAACGTTTAGTCTGGTTGTATATGTAGCCCAGAACAACTTTGCTGTCTGTGTAGAATTTGATGTCATCTATCTGAATGTCTAGCTCATGTAGTATGAAATCTTCTATTTCTACAGCTAGCACAGTCCCACAAAGTTCAAGCCTGGGAATCGTGTGTTCAGGCTTAGGTGCTAACTTAGCTTTCCCAAACAGAAACCCTATGTGGGCTTGATCAGAAGAATCTCTTAACTTAAGGTAAGCGACAGCTGCTATGGCCTCAGTAGATGCATCTGAGAAGATGTGAAGCTCTTTCCTTTGACTTGAAGCAAGGGAGGCAGAAGTGTAGCAGTGTGGTATACAGATTCCATCTAAGGCATGTAGAGATTGTTTCCAGGACTCCCACTTTGAAAGCTGGTCCATTGGTAGTGGAGCATCCCAATCTTTAATAGTCTCTGAGAGCTATCTAAGTAGGGATTTACCTTGTATGGTGATGGGAGCTACGAATCCCAATGGATCATATAAACTGTTCACCACTGACAGAACGGCACGTTTGGTAAATGGCTTGTCTGCAGAGCTGACTTGAAAGCCGAAGGTATCTTTTAATAAGTCCCACCGTAGGCCCAGACTTCTCTGTACAAGTGGTATGTCCATTCCCAGATTTAAGTCTTTAAACCCTGTGGCATGATCGCCAGGTTGAAAGGCTTTCATAACAGCAACACTATTTGAGGCAATCTTGTGTAGTCTGAGGTTGGCCTCAGAAAGCATACCTTGTGTCCTTCGGAGCAGGTCTATGGCTTCTTCATCTGTTGGCAAAGATTTAAGTCCATCGTCCACATAGTAGTCTTTCTCAATGAAGTATCGAGCGTCCACGCCATACTCCTTTTCTCCAACAAGGGCAGTCCTTCGTAAACCGTATGTTGCAACAGCGGGTGAGGGACTATTTCCGAAGACGTGTACCTTCATGCGGTATTCAATCATCTCATCATCCATGTTGTTGTCACAGTGCCACAGAAACCTTAGGAACCTATGGTCTTCACGTACAATGAAGCAATGAAACATTTGTCCAATGTCAGCAGTTATGGCAACTGGCTCTCTTCTAAACCTCATAAGTACACCTACAAGGTTGTTGGTTAGGTTCGGACCAGTGAGAAGAACATCGTTCAGGGATACGCCTTGATGCTTGACACTAGACATGGGAGCTGTCGAAAAATTTGTTCCGTTCCGTATTTAAAAAAATTCGTAATTCGTAATCCGTGTACGGAATTCAATTCGAATTCGTACGAAATACGAATTCCGTACGACACGTATAACGAACGATTCGACCGGAACGAACGAATGATTCGACCGGAAATTTACTTCCCCCACCCAATTCCAGCAGCAATCTTTTCTCTCTATAATGTCGAATATTTTCTCTCTATAATGTCGAATTGGAACGAACGAATGATTCGACCGGAAATGTACTTCCCCCACCCAATTCCAGCAGCAATCTTTTCTCTCTATAATGTCGAATCTTTTCTCTCTATGTCGAATCTTTTCTCCCTATGTCGAATCTTTTCTCTCTATAATGTCAAATTTTTTCTCTCTATAATGTAGAATCGGAACGAACAAATGATTCGACCGCAAATGTACTTCCCCCACCCAATTCCAGCAGCAATCTTTTCTCTCTATAATGTCGAATCTTTTCTCTCTATATTGTCGAATCTTTTCTCTCTATGTCGAATCTTTTCTCTCTATGTAGAATAATCTTGGACTAATAGAGTTAAGGTTAGTCACATTCGACCAAAAAATATTTACCTATCGCTTTGTCGAATTTTCATGTCTCATTTGGTAGTTTGGATTCGGATAATTTGGATACGAAATTTCGTACAAATTTTTCGAAATTTCGTATTTCGTACAGAATTCGTATTCGAAAAAAATTGTAAATCGGATTCGTACAAATGTACGAATTTCGAAAAATTTGTACGAATTTTCGATTCGTACGAAACTAATCGCACATGTCTACTTGACACTGGAGTCAAATACTACCCTGATTTGCTTTGGCTTACGTGGATGATACACTCCGAAGAAAGGCAGGTACCAGCAGTCATCGTGTCTTTGCAGTGGTGGAGCTGGTTTGGCATGATCATTTGTCAAAGATCCTTTTCATAAAGGTGATGAAATGGTCCTTCATTTCAGGCCTGTTCTTTAGAGTTCGCTGAAGTGAGTTGAATCTGAATAGAGCCTGTTAACGATTGGTTGTGAGTTTAACCCGTGAAGCACGAAGAGGTAATGGTGCAACCCAGCTGTTAGACTCATCCTGGAAGAATTCTTTGTCCATTATTTTGATGAACTCTCTGTCTTCAACTGACAAGACTATTTTGTTGTCATTGCTTGTAGTACAAAACACTGTGGTACCTACGTTGTCATCACAAAGGTTAGGAGTGACATCAGGTACTTGGATGATGTCAAGAGGCTTCTCTTTTACTTCATAATGGCTAGGGCACTGTTTGAAGTGGGATGTACGTCCATTTCCTAACATGTAAGTTTTGAAGGAGTGGATCTCGGATGACGTACGCATTCCATCCAAGCATACATCGCCCACGATTACCCAGCCTAGATCAAGTTTTTGTGCATAAGGAGCATTATCAGGTACATTGCACTGCTTGCGTACTTTATGTACTCTGAGAATGTCTCTTCCTAGCAAGACCAAGATTTCAGCATTCATGTCCATTGCAGGAATCTCATTAACAAGGTGCCTTAAGTGAGGATGGTGATATGCAGCCTCTGGAGTAGGAATTTATTCCCTTTCGTCTGGTATCTGGTCACACTCAACTAATGTTGGTAGGGGTATGCCCCTCTCCCTTATTGATATGAGAGACCATGAACCCATCGGCCCTTCTGCCGAAGGTCTCTTCACGACCAGAACAGGTTCAGAGAGTACGGTGATGCATGTCCCTCTATACCAAAGAGCTCAAAGAATTTAGGCTTAACCAGGGATCTGTTGCTCTGTTCATCTATTATGGCATACATCCTAATAGCTTCCTCAGGTTGGCCTTTTGGGTATACCTTGACTAGGCATATCTTAGCACAGCATTTGTGATCTAAGCCTTCTCCACAGACTTCTGTGCATGAAGAGGAAACATTAGCTGTGGCTGGAGCATGACCTTGTTGCTCCCCGCCATGATTTGAGACAGGGCTGGAGATAGGAGGCTGCTGTGAATTGTCTGAGGGTGGACCCGGATGCATGACTGTAATATGTCTGTCGCTACTGCATTCTGTGCACTTGATGACAACTTTACAGTCTTTAGCAAAATTTCCATAAAAAGCACAGCACCTGTAGCATATTCCAAGTATCTGAAGAATCTCCCTGCGCTCTTGTAACCTCTTTGCCCTGAGCCTACGACATTTCTTTAGGGGGTGAGGCTTCTTGTGAATAGGGAACTGATGATTAGGGTCTTTATCTCTGTCGCCCGAATCGCTCTGGTGAGCAGGAGAGGATAAGGGTGGTGTGATGTCTGTCCTTTTAACAGATATTGCTCTATTAAAGTCTCTACGTTTAGCTGCTGTGTTATCATACCTTGATGAAGATGATGATGATGAAGCAGACAAGTTGGGTTCACTGAAGCTGAAGCTGGGATTGTTTTCTCATCCAGGCTTGATCACTGATGAACCTGCAAAAATATGCGAATGGAGGAAAAGATACGTTATAGTCTCTTTTGAACCTTGAGCCCTGTTGTGCCCATTTCTCTTGCAGACCGTATGGCAGTTTAGACACCACTGGATTGACACTATGAGCAGTGTCCGGAAAGCTTAGTCCAGGTAGACGTGGGTCTGCCTTTGCCAACTCTAGCTCCATGAGAAGGTCACTCAGATCTTGAAGCTTGTGATAGTCTTTGTTCCCTATTTTTGGGAAGTTTTGCAGTCTCTTGAATAGAGCACTCTCTATGGCTTCAGAGCTACCATAGGCTTGCTCAAGTCTTGCCCATGCAGCAACAAGACCTGCATCTGGGTTGTCAACATGCACTGTTCTCAGTCTTTTAACACGATCTGCATATTCTGGCCCCAGCCACTTTATGAGCAAATCAAGTTTATCCTTGGTAGTAAGGTTGAGATCAGCAATAGCAGCTTTAAAGGTTGATCTCCAGGCCCTGTAGCTCTCTGGACAGTTATCAAACCTTGAGACGGTAGTGTTAATGAGCTCACGGTGTATCATATATCTGGCAAAGTCATTCAAGTCTGATCTCTCACTCTTTGGTGCCCAAGTAACTTGTGGAACCCCTCGGGTGTGAAAGTTCTTTGGTGAAGTAGGGTGAGGTTTACCAGGATAAAATGATGTTGCAAAAGCGTTTAACTGTGGTGTAATCCCTGAGGCTTGTGCTGGCTGTTGCTTGAGCTGCAGCTTGTTATTGGAAGTCACCTTGTTGTCAGCTAGAGGAGACGTGGTTTGCTGCATAGATGCACTTGTGTTGTAGATTTGAAGAGGCTCCGGCATTTGGAGCTGAGAGGTCTCTGTGTTGAGAGTTAGAACAGTGTTGTTAGTAGGACGTACAGGAGATGACTCTGTATCATTGCAAACACTATGCTTTAGTACATATTCACTGGTGCGTTCAACTGAGTCTTGCAGTTCCGCTGGGATGGAACAGTCTGAGTTAGCACTTTCTCCCATCACTTGTTTAAGGACTCTCAGCCTTGCTAGGGCAGCTGCTTCCTCCTTTTCCACTTGCAGAACCTTTATTTTGGAATATGCCTCTGCTTGTTGAGCTGCCATCTCTGCTTCAAGAGTTTTGCTTTGAGCATCCAGCTCTGCTTGGCGAGCTTTGCTTTGAGCATCCAGCTCTGGCTTCCATCTCTGCTTGGTAAGCTACCATCTTTGCTTGACGAGCTGCCCTTTGTGTTTCTATTTCTGCTTACTTTCTGGTAAAGGAGCTTTGCACTTTATTTTCTTCCAAACGTGCATGGGCCTCTATTAGCTTGTCACTTAATGTTGAGCTTCTGGAGCGAGAGGATCTGGAAGTACGTGCAGTGTGCTTGGTTGATGTGAATCTGTGAGATCTGGTCTCCTGCAGTTTAGCAATGCAGAGTTTTGCCTTATGCTGAGAATTTTGCACTAAGAGATCCCTTTGTCGGTTTAGTGCATCAGCCCTGGTCAGTTCTGCTGAAGAGTCCTCTATAATACAATCCTGCAAGAAAGCTGTGTACTTTGCAAACAGCCACTGGTAGCATTCATACGCGTCAGATAAGCGATCTATAGAGTCTCTTAGTTCAGCTGGTTGATCATTAAAGTGTGACAAAACTGACATGCAGTGCGAGGTTATGTCCCATAAGTCTGACAGATTGCTGGAGAGCTCATTTCTAGTGGTTTCATAGTTTTCTCAGAGTTTCTGTGTCGGTTTCATTGTACGTTTGGGTCTTACACTCTGTTCGGCAATATCTGCAGAATCTGCTCCCTGTACATCTGCGGGTTCAGAGGTATGATGAATCTGCATTAGTTCAGCCACAAAAAGGTCCTCAGAGTCTTGTCTAGACATTTTTCAAGTTTTTGCAAAAAATGGTACTGTCTCTTTAAGAAGACGAACAGCAGCTTAGACAGGTTGGGTAACACAGTTCAATGCAGAGAAGCCATTTCTAACATTCACATGAGGTGCAGTAAGCTTGTGCGACCATGTGCTTTCACAAGATGGCGGATGGCGCTGAGCTTGATTGCAGATAAGGCACACACATATACACAGCAGGCTGTAGGAATTCTATACATCTTTTGACTATTCTGACTCCGATTGTTGTGAAGCGACTTAACCCCCTGTGAAACCTCTATGCCTGGCCGCCTGGCCTGTATAAGCAGATATAATCACTGAGGACAATCCTTATCAGATAGCTTGAACTCACCAATACCAATTCTATTCACAGAAGTGCTTTAATCCAAAACATCAGAATACATCAGATGACAGGTTACAGCAGATGAACAGGTTGTAGTATTGTGCGGTCAAAAGATGATACTTGTCTGTAGCTTACTATGCAGAATACATGTGCTACATGTTACATGTGGCCTGTAAGCAGTCTCCATTAGACAGGAAGTAGAAAAACTCAGGAAGAAGGGTGGAGCATTATACAGAAACAAAGTGTGTCATAGATCAGACAAGACATGTAAATTAAATGGATTACCATAAAAGGTCACTAGATGGCAGCATGTAAACTAAAACATAAACGTCCATAGAAAATGGTTATGAGAAAAAATATATATACTGTATATATAACAAATCTATGCCCATTGAGCGGCACACTAAGAGCTTTTTTCTTTAACATGTTCTACATCACTACAAAACTTCAGACATAGACGATGAGCTGTTCTTTCAAAATTGTGACTGTTTTTCAATTAAGAAGAGACCTGGAACAGGGAAACAAACTTTGGGGTTAACATTTTACCATTCTAATACAAATATTAACTGTTTAGTGAAATACACCTTTCAACCAATGTTTCTGATGGTTTTATTTTAAGGAGATCTGTTTGAAACATAACTAGAACAGGGAGGGTTAGGTGTGGGTAAACCATGAGAAACAAAATTCTCTGTTATAATGAAACAAAGATTGAACTCGTTGGCCTAAATGGCAAGCGTCATGCCTGGAGGAAACCAGCCACCACTCATCACCTGGCCAATACCATCCCTACAGTGAAGCATGGTGGTGTCAGCATCATGCTGTGGGGATGTTTTTCAGCAGCAGGAACCGGGAAACTACTCATGACTGAGGGAAAGGTGAATGCAGTAATGTAGACATCCTTGATGAAAACCTGCTTCAGAGCGCTCTGGACCTCAGACTGGGGCGAATGTTCATCTTCAAACAGGACAATGACTCTAAGCACACAGAAAAGATAACAAAACTTGTAGCATCATACTCAAAAAGACTTGAGGCTGTAATTTGTACCAAAGTTGTTACAACAAAGTATTGAACAAAGGCTGTGAATACTTACCCGTATTTATCGGCGTATAACACGCACAGGCGTATAACACACACCCTAACTTTAAGATGGAAGTTTCAGGAAAAAAACTTTCCACAGCCCCCTGCGTATAACACGCAGGCACAGTTTACCCTCTATTTTCAGGGTAAATAAGTGAGTGCTATACGCCAATAAATACAGTATGTACATGTATTTATTTATTTTTTATAAACTTGCAAAGATTTCAAACAAACGTCTTTCATGTTGTTATTATGGGGTATTGTTTGTAGAATTTTAAGACAAATAATGAATTTAATCCATTTTGGAAAAAGGCTGTAACATAACAAAATGTGGAAAAGGTGAGGCGCTGTGAACACTTTCCAGGTGCACTGTAAAACAGCTTATAAACATGTAAAAAAGGCAAATAAATTGATAAAAAATATATAATTCCAGTTATATTCAGCAGGAGTAGACAACCTTTTAAACCTAGTGTGCCCAAAAATATGTTTGGTAGAACATTTAGAATAGCAAGCAGGGCACCAATAAAAATCATGACCCCCATCCTTGTGAGATTAGGACCCAGGAATTCATAGTGCTCTGTGGCAAAAATTGGTTGTGGTTAAATTGGGTGTTTCTTTATAGAGTTTGAGCCTACTCACATATAAGCCACACATACTGTATATGTCACAGTTATTGCACTCACAAAATACTCCGTAATATTGATATTTATGAACTGACAAATAAGTGTCGTGCAGACACACATAAATTTCAGCACAAAGGACATTGTTTTAAAATTTAAACTCTTTCATTATTCCCCTCTAGTAGCCCCTTGGATGGCCTTGTTACCCTGAGTACTGACAGCAATGCTTTTTTCACACAGAGAATATACAGCTGCTGAATGGAGGGAGCTGATCTCTGGGGGAGAAGAGTTTAACAGTTTCTGACTGCTATGCTAGTGGTAATAAGTGATACAATGCAGTGTGCAGTCCAGCTGGGATATAAAAGGGTGTGTGTACTGAAGAGCCAGGAAAAAGTGTGAATAAAATATCACTAGGTCCAGAATTTTTGAAAAGGGAAACCAGCTTCATAGTCAACTCCAGCAGGCGGGCAGGTGGGACAGCAGGCTTTTCATACAGAGCCCCATGTGTCCCCAGCTGTTGTCAGGCCTTTGCCAGAAGGGAGGGTGCATGTGCCAGCAAAAAATAAAAACATGTGTGCGCAACCTCTGATATACATGGGTATTTGCTGAAAAAATTATACATTTTATTTAAGGGCATCTATGCTGAGTCCAGTCATTTTCAAATCATGAAATGACGAGCTTCAGCTTTCAGGATATTTGAGATACAAAGAGGACAGGCAGGAAATAATCCCAAATTATCTATCTCTGTCCCTTCAACCAAATTATCTATCTCTGTCCCTTCAACTGTCCCTACTCTTACTCTCAGCAACTCTAATGCCGCGTACACACGATCGATTTTCTCGACGGTGAAAACACAGTCGAAAAAATCGATGGGAAAAACGAGGAACGGCTTGTTCCCCTACACACGGCCGTTTTTCCCGTCATTTTTTCTCTTGGTCGAGAAAAACGACGGTGTGTAGGCTTCCCGGCAGTGTTTCCCTATGGGAAAACTGCAGCGGAAAAAAATGCCGTGAATCACGATGAGAAAAATTAGAGCATGTTCTAATTTTTCTTGTCGTGATTAATGCCGTTTTTCTCGTTCGGGAAAAATGACCAAAAGCCCACACACGGTCGTTTTTCTCGTCAAAAAGAAAAAAAATTCATTTTTTCCGATGAGAAAAATGGTTGTGTGTATGCGGCATAACAGTTGCCAGAATACCACTTTATCTCTTTGTTACAATAACAAAGCTTCTCTAAGCCACTAAAAAAGGCATAAGAAATAATAATATTTAGTAACAGTAATTTAGTAACAGATAGCACTTAAGGTTAATTAAAAAATATAATTTAAAAGTATAATATAAAATGGCTGTAGGGTTAAAAAAAGGTTTAAAAAAGTAACCAAAAAATTGAATTTGGTAAAATATGTAAATGTGTTTCTGATCCATTCTGTGCTTCCTGTGGACACATGCTTTTGAATATAGTGTTTTATGTTAATGTCAGCATCACCAAATAATTCTTATAAGGCTGCACAAAAGAAATGTCAGGTTGTAGTTCACTAATATGCTTATTGTACTGATGCAAATGCTACATGATTTCCCACTAGGCCCTAATTTCTTTCTCTGCTGTATTCTGGCTTCAAAATGCTTCATAAATCATTCAGGAGAAAGTGTATGAACTGTAATTTTTGCATGCAGGACCAACAAATGACAGTTTATTAGTTCCAAAAAGTAGCACTGCCAATTCTGATGCCTAGTACACACGACCGGGATTTCCGACGGGAAAAGGTCAGTCGGAAATCCCGAGGGGAAAGCTGAGAGCCTGCTCTCTACTTTTCCCCCATACAGACGCTCGGTTTTCCCGTCGGGAAAACTCAGATGAGAACTTTTCCTCGGGAATCTTGACCGTGTTTTATGCTCCATCTGAGTTTTTCCCCACAGGAAAACTGCCAAAAATGGCCGTTTTTTGCTATACACGGCCGGGTTTTCTGACGGATAAAAGTCAGTCGGGAAACCCACCGGGAAAAAAGAGAGCAGGCTCTCTTTTTTTTGTCCGGCGGTTTTGGCAGTTTTCCCGTCGGAAAAACTGCGAAGGAGCATACACACGTCCGGGATTCCTGGCCAAAAGTTCTCCTCGCAGTTTTCCCATCGGGAAACCCGGTCATGTGTACGAGGCTTTACATGTAATTATAATAAAACAGACCCAAGATATATTTATTATGCATGCTAAGTAAATGTGCAAGTTTACCACTTTTATTTATTTATATTCAATTTATAGATGTTTACATCATTTTTTTCTAATTAGGAAGTGGTGCAAAGGAATAGAGTTTTTATTGAATCTCCACAATAAAGATTATTTTATTGCCTAAACATTTAATTTTCCTTTACAGAAGTGTTAGCAGGAGTAACAATTGTGAAAACAGTTTAAAACCTAGAATCTCTTCTAGGTCTGCTAACATAACCCTCGCCCCCACTGAAGCTATGTTTAGGACAGAATACATTACAGTGTACTGCATCATTGAAATATCTCCCATTATCTTGTTGTCAATGCTTTTTTTTTGGTCCCTAACCTAGTTGGAGGACTCATTTTAAAGAATGCATAGTACAGTCAAAAGCACATAAAAAAAAAAATCAAATAGTTTACTATGATTAGGCATGTTAAATTGCACTTTTGAAAGAACTGGCAAACCTAAGCAAACATATTGCATAATAGAAAATTAGCTAATAAAACATTCACAAATGAGTATATAAATGTAAACATGTATAGCGGGTATATACTTCTAAATTCTGGTGAAGACACCAGTGATGGATAGTTCCCTGCGGCCCAGCAGGTGGCGCTGTCACTTTGGGCCGGGGTTGAACCATTGCTGCAGTGCCGTACCCTTTGTGGCCTCTCGCAGCGGTTGTACGGCGGGGCGGGGAACCCGCCGTGCATCCTGGTAGAGGGTATAAAGGGGGCGGACATCTTCGCCACGAGGTAGGAGTCCCAGGCACCTTCAGCCTGAGGGCTGCTGTTTGCGGTCGGGGTCCAGGCGGCCTAGGCCTGGACACCTGGAGTTCGTGATCCATTCCAGACACCTTCAGTCTGGGGTGAGGTACTCAGCCAGAGGCCTGGGGCCCAGTACCTTCTGCTGGGTCCCGCGAGGGAGGGATTGTCCTAGGGGGCCCCGGGAGTGGGGCACCCAAATCCAACGGCGTAAGGGACCGGAGGAGGGACTCATCTGAAGACCTGGTGCAGCAGATTGCCAGTGCCGGATGAACCTCTGGAGACCGCCCGGAGGGATATCTTCCCAAACAGGGGCCAAGTTCAGAGAGGAAGGTGGTTCATGTTCTATGACCGGTGGCAGCGGTCCAGCTATTCAACCCAGGTCAGTGGCAGAGGCCTGCTATTAGGCCTGTGGCAGGGGCCTCAGCGGTTCATCCGGTCGGTGGCAGCGACCAAACTCACGGTCAGTGGCAGAGACCGCGCGCCCGGCCTATTCGCTAGCAAAGGAATAGGAGAGTTCAATTGTGCCTGGGCCTACTCGTATCCACACCCCTGTTTGTTCATTACTGAAAGTTCAACTGATTGTGTTCACCCTGCAAGAAAAGAAATAAAGGAGTGTTGGACTTTCGATTGGTGTGGGGCTCTATGTTATTGGCAGACACATCTCCACAGAACAACTAAGGCTTCGTATGCAGTGAATAGACCCGGAGGTAATTCAAGTAACTCTGCTCAACCCTCATACACATACGAGGGGAGAGCTTGGCGTAGTGTTCCTGCACTCTCCTCTCTCAGGTACCCCTAGACACAAGCCATTCACAACAGGCGAGAGGGGGAGTGAGGCTCCTCTACACGTGGGGGCTCTGGTCCGCGATGTGTTCGTGCTACAATGGAGCTGGAGTTGTTGGAATTTGAAAGTGTCTGCCCGAAAGAGTTCAGAGTAGGGCGGCCATATTGGCCACTGCGCCACGAGGCACACCCTCCCTGCTCAGTTCGTGGGCGTAAGCCAGGGAAGGAGAAAGCCCGCGAACTGGAGTGCAAGAGGGGAGGAGTCCAATCGTGTGAAGGACTACACATTGGGACTTTGGCGCCAACAATGCAGTGCACAATGGATCAGCAGAGAGTCGCCATGTTCACCAATGCATTGTGGATTCCCATTAATCCTACTACCACGAGTCTGACTACTGCTGCTCTGATAACGGATACGTACTCATGCATGGACGTTGAGGCCCTGGGTTTGATTTGTCCCGGCTGTTCGGGACTGGTGTTTCAGCTGAAGCCGTTCGGGCGCTGCGAGGCCTGCGGAGAGTTCATATTTGAGGTGGAACCACCCATTGAGAAACCCAGAACCATCCACCTCAACCGCGCAACAGGCCACACCAATCAAGAAGGAGGAATCGCTGCTTTTACAGCCATCCCTGTGCGGACTGCAGCGACCGCAGGGGAGGTCGCAATCACAGGGGTACAGGAGAAATCCGAGGATGCTGACTCGGTCACCACTGTTTCCCAGCATCCACCGCCAAAGAGGAAGACCGGTTTGGTTGCCCCGTCCAGCGGTCACGGTGGATCACCCTGCTCGCCTACGCCTGCCCCGGATGGATCCGGTCGGAAGAGTCCCTTCTCTACTTTGGGCCAAGGTAAGCCGGGCAAAGGGACTTGGTGTTGGGTGGAGGTGTCGGGGAGTCATGGCCCTGTGTGCCAGCGGGGGGTAGCAATTCAGCCTCTACTACAGGCTACCTGCCCGTAGAGGAGTGTGACACCTCCGACCTAGAGTCGCTCTCCGATCCAGGAGACGATGTCATCATAGATGAACTTTTCGCTAAGAAGGGCTGGGACAAGATGCCTCTCTCCTCGTCCCGCAAAGTCAGGGATCCACCCATGTCTACAGGGGATAGTACACCCCGGGTGGAGACACCAGCGCCTGAGGAGGGATCACGTCCCCAGTCTGCCCTTCTACCTCCGGTGCCTCCTGCATCTGGCGCAGGGGAAAAGAGACTGTTGCTGCGGGCGCCTATGCCCAGAATGGAGGTGATCAAGGCACCTCGTCACCCGGATGCCATCGTCCAACCGGGTGAGGGGGACCGGGCCACTATGCCTCCGCTGGCGAGATTACAGCGCCTCTTTGGCCAAAAGGTTGCTAACGAGTACGGGTGGGAGTACCCGTACTTACCCAAGGAGCTTCTATATGAAGTGGAAGTCTGCCGGGAACGCTGGTACAACGATTTTGTGTGGACGCACCTTCAGGTCCCACATGCCCGCAGGTACCTCGCGTGTTCCCCTAAAGCCTCTCAACGGTTCAAGGACTGCAAGTCAGAATGGATGCTGGGTCGGCATATCCACGCAGACAAGGTGTTAATTTGACGCAAAGAAGGGGAGGATGTCGAATACCATGTAGAGACAATGGACCAGCACTTGAGACCCCTTGTCTTGCCGCACCCAAAGTTCTATTTGTAGGAGAAAAAAAAAGGACTCCGTTCTTGCTTTGCCTTGTTGCTGCTGAACTTTCCGGAGTTGTTTCCCGGGAAAACCCAGTGATTGTACCCGTGTCCATGGGTGTTTGTGCTCTCCGGAGGAATTGAAGGACTGTTGCAGTTGTTTGTTCTTCATTCTTCCATCCCACAAAGTGTTAATGGACTTTGGGGTAGTTAGAGCCGCAAAGAAAAAAAAAAGAGAAGATCTTCAACCAGTGCAGTTACCGCGGTGCTGTCACCAGGTGGCAGTGTTGCGCACCGATATTCACTGTTCACTCACACACTTATAGAAGGAAAGGGTTTCTCTGCGGAGAGGTTCTTTCGTTCTCACACAAACATATGTGTCAGGGATATGTGTGTTTAACGTTTCTTTTCCCCCCTCTGCAGGAGAACATCTCATCAAGACCACTGAGAATGGGGTGGGTCTTAGTCAGGATGGGTGGGAAGGAATGTTGATGTGAACATGTGTTTCAAAAATGTTGATATGTGTTGATGTTTCACTTCCCTCCCCTTTCATGTCAGGTTCAGGCACAACTGTTTGGTTAGTTTTCAAAACTTTTATATTTTTTTTAAATTTGTTAGTCGGTTTCTGGATCAGGCTATGATGGCCCCTTTGGGCATGGGTTGCTCCAGACACTGGAGACCAGTGTTCAATGACCGGGGGGAGAGTGTAGCGGGTATATACTTTTAAATTCTGGTGAAGACACCAGTGATGGATAGTTCCCTGCGGCCCAGCAGGTGGTGCTGTCACTTTGGGCCGGGGTTGAACCATCGCTGCAGTGCCGTACCCTTTGTGGCCTCTCGCAGCGGTTGTACGGCGGGGAACCCGCCGTGCATCCTGGGAAAGGGTATAAAGGGGGCGGACATCTTCGCCATGAGGTAGGAGTCCCAGGCACCTTCAGCCTGAGGGCTGCTGTTTGCGGTCCGGGTCCAGGCGGCCTAGGCCTGGACACCTGGAGTTCGTGTTCCATCCCAGACACCTTCAGTCTGGGGTGAGGTACTCAGCCGGAGACCTGGGGCCCAGTACCTTCCGCTGGGTCCCACGAGGGAGGGATTATCCTAGGGGGCCCCGGGAGTGGGGCACTCCTCCGAAGACCTGGTGCAGCAGATTGCCAGTGCCGGATGAACCTCTGGAGACCACCCGGAGGGATATCTTCCCAAACAGGGGCCAAGTTCAGAGAGGAAGGTGGTTCATGTTCTATGACCGGTGGCAGCGGTCCAGCTATTCAACCCAGGTCATTGGCAGAGGCCTCAACGGTTCATCCGGTCGGTGGCAGCGACCAAACTCACGGTCAGTGGCAGAGACCGTGCGCCCAGCCTATTCGCTAGCAAAGGAATAGGAGAGTTCAGTTGTGCCTGGGCCTACTCGTATCCACACCCCTGTTTGTTCATTACTAAAAATTCAACTGATTGTGTTCACCCTGCAACAAAACTCTGCTCAACCCTCATACACTTACAAGGGGAGAGCTTGGTGTAGTGTTCCTGCACTCTCCTCTCTCAGGTACCCCTAGACACAAGCCATTCCCAACAGGCGAGAGGGGGAGTGAGGCTCCGCTACACATGTCTATGGTAAAAATTAGATTTTTGACATTTAAAGAGGAACTGTAGGCAGAAGGAAAAATATCATATATGGTACAGTCTGTAACCAGCAGTAACACAGCAGTTTTTGTTTTCCTGAGTCTCCTCATAGTAATGTTTTATTACCAATTAATGCTGACAGTTTATCTGGTATTCTTCCATTTCCTTTAAGAAGTCAAGCTTTTCCGTAAAAGTAGCGGTTACAAGGGTTGTGAAAAATAATAAAACACCACTGGGGGTAATTCCCATGGTCTGGTTTATTTAATTTTATTTAAAAATAAAATAAAACTAGTGCTGTAACTGCCTAAAAAGTTGGCTGGAGATGGATGTGTTTGTCTCCTACTTACAGTATATTTAAAGTTACATATCCATCAAAGAACACCCTGTTCACAGGTTGACAATGCTGCTGTGTGATTTTGCTGGAGAACAAACAAGAAGAGAAAAAAATGTGGATCTGTTGGAAGGATCAACAAGTAATAAAGCTGTGTTATGGAGGAAAAACAACTGGTGTGTTAATCCTAGTGACCGACTGCTTCCTAGCCACTTAAGCCCCGGACCATTTGGTAGTAGACATGTGCATTCATTTTCATCCGAATGCATTTTCGTCCGAATTTCAGGTATTTTCGTTATCGTTTTAACAAACGAAAACGAAAATGCAGAATCCGAAAACCGAAAGATCCGACATAAAAAAATGCTTAATTTTCGTTTTCGTTGCAACAACAGTTCGATATAGATAGGAGATTCGACATGAGGCTGACAATAACAATCTGTGTCCATCGAACCTGTGGTCGAATGTGCCTAACCTTAACTCTATTAGTCCAAGATTATTCTACATAGAGAGAAAAGATTCGACATTATAGAGAGAAAAGATTCGACATAGAGAGAAAAGATTTGACATTATAGAGAGAAAAGATTCGACATAGAGAGAAAAGATCACTGCTGGAATTGGGTGGGGGAAGTAAACTAAAAAAATGATGATGATGAATGTTATTGGCTGATTGTAACCAAAGAGGAGGAGCAGTAAAATAGCTAGAACTAACTCGGCAAATTCGAAAAATCTATGGGAGAAATCTAAAGTGCTAATTATAAAGGCTTATATGCAAGTTATTGTCCTAAAAAGTGTTTGGGGACCCGGGTCCTGTCCCAGGGGACATGTATCAATGCAAAAATAAGTTTTAAAAACGGCAGTTTTTTCGGGAGCAGTGATTTTAATAATGCTTAAAATTAAAAAATAAAAGTGAAATATTCCTTTAAATTTCGTACCTGGGGGGGTGTGTATGATATGCATGTGAAGTGGCGCATGTTTCCCGTGCTTAGAACTGTCCCTGCAAAAGTGTCATTTTTGAAAGAAAAAAAGTCATTTAAAACTCATTCGCGGCTATTAATGAATTGTCGGCTCCCGGCAATACATACAAAAGTCATTGATAAAAAAAAAAAAAAAAAAAAAAGCGTGGGGGTTCCCCAGAATTCAATTCATGTCTGGAATGAATATTAAGGGGAACCCCGCCGCAAATTTAAAAAAAAATTGACGTGGGGTTCCCCCAAATATCCATTCCAGGCCTTTCAGATCTGGCATGGATTTTAAGGGGAACTCCACCCCAAATAAAAAAAAAATGGCGTGGAGTCCCCCTAAAAATCCATACCAGACCCCTTATCCGAGCACGCAACCTGGCCGGCCGCAGGGGAAAAGGGGGGGACGAGAGAGCAGCCCCCCTCCCTCCTGAACCGTACCAGGCCACATGCCCTCAACATGGGGAGGATGTCCCCATGTTGATGGGGACAAGGGCCTCATCCCCACAACCCTTGCCCGGTGGTTGTGGGGGTCTGCGGGCGGGGGGCTTATCGGAATCTGGAAGACCCCTTTAACAAAGGGGACCCCCAGATCCCGCCCCCCCCATGTGAATTGGTAAGGGGTACATTGTACCCCTACCATTTCATGAAGAAAGCGTAAAAAAAAAAATGTTTAAAAAAACACACCAAAAAAAACAAACATTCCAGCGGTGAAATCCAGTGTCCCGCGGCGATCCCGATGTCCAGCGCTGTCCTTCATTGGTTGTGCCTGAGCGGACCTGATGGGGAACTCCCTCTCAGTGTTTTAAATGTATAGACCCGCCCCTTCTAAAGTTCCCCATCAGGTCCGCTCAGCGAATTTAAATTTACACAGTGAAGGAAGTTCCCCGCTCAAGCCAATGACGTAGGCGGGTCCGACATACCGAGTAGGCGGACCTGATGGGGAACTGCTCTCACTTTGGTAATACATGTATAGACCCGCCCCTTCTCATGTTCCGCATCTGGTCCGCTGAGCGGACCTGATGGGGAACTTTAGAAGGGGCGGGTCTATACATTTAAAACACTGAGAGGGAGTTCCCCATCAGGTCCGCTCAGGCACAACCAATGAAGGACAGCGCTGGACATCGGGATCGCCGCGGGACACTGGATTTCACTGCTGGAATGTTTTTTTTTTTTTAAATAAAGGACTTTTTCAAGGTGTTTGTGTGTTTTTTTAAACATTTTTTTACGCTTTCTTCGTGAAATGGTAGGGGTACAATGTACCCCTTACCAATTCACATAGGGGGGGGCCGGGATCTGGGGGTCCCCTTTGTTAAAGGGGTCTTCCAGATTCCGATAAGCCCCCCGCCCGCAGACCCCCACAACCACCGGGCAAGGGTTGTGGGGATGAGGCCCTTGTCTCCATCAACATGGGGACATCCTCCCCATGTTGAGGGCATGTGGCCTGGTACGGTTCAGGAGGGAGGGGGGCCGCTCTCTCGTCCCCCCCTTTTCCCCTGCGGCCGGCCAGGTTGCGTGCTCGGATAAGGGGTCTAGTATGGATTTTTAGGGGGACTCCACGCCATTTTTTTTTAAACTTGGGGTGGAGTTCCCCTTAAAATCCATGCCAGATCTGAAGGGCCTGGAATGGATATTTGGGGGAACCCCACGTCAATTTTTTTTTTAATTTGCGGCGGGGTTCCCCTTAATATCCATTCCAGACCTGAAGGGCCTGGTAATTGAATTCTGGGGAACCCCCACGCTTTTTTTTATTTTTTTATCAATGACTTTTGTATGTATTGCCGGGAGCCGACAATTCATTAATAGCCGCGAGTCAGTTTTAAATGACTTTTTTTCTTTCAAAAATGACATTTTTTGCAGGGACAGTTCTAAGCACGGGAAACATGCGCCACTTTCCATGCATATCATACACACCCCCCAGGTACGAAATTTAAAGGAATATTTCACTTTTATTTTTTCATTTTAAGCATTATTAAAATCACTGCTCCCGAAAAAACTGCCGTTTTTAAAACTTTTTTTTGCATTGATACATGTCCCCTGGGGCAGGACCCAGGTCCCCAAACACTTTTTAGGACAATAACTTGCATATTAGCCTTTATAATTAACACTTTAGATTTCGAACGTTCGAGTCCATTGTATTTAATAGGGTTCTAAAGTTCACACTAACATTTTGTCTGTTCGCAGGTTCTGGTGCGAACCGAACAGGGGGGTGTTCTGCTCATCCCTGTTGACTAGTAATAGTAATTAAAAAATATAATTATTACTAGTCATACAATAGAATTCATCTATAGCTTGTAGGCAGAACATTCGACCGGAAATTTATGATTGCAGATAGATAGATAGAGCTTTCTTTTAATGGTATTTGATTGCCTCTGCGATTAAATTTTTTTGCGATATAAAAGGAAAAAGACCGAAAATTTTGAAAAAAAATGATATTTTCTACTTTTTGTTATAAGAAAAATCGAATAAACTAAATTTTAGTCATACATTTAGGCCAAAATGTATTCAGCCACATGTCTTTAGTAAAAAAAATGTCAATAAGTGTATATTTATTGGTTTGCGCAAAAGTTATAGCGTTTACAAACTAGGGTAAATTTTCTGGAATTTACACAGCTTTAAATTTATGACTGCCTATCTCATTTCTTGAGGTGCTAAAATGGCAGGGCAGTACAAAACCTCCCCAAATGACCCCATTTTGGAAAGTAGACACCCCAAGAAAATTGCTGAGAAGCATGTTGAGCCCATTGAATATTTTTTTTTTTTGTCCCAAGTGATTGAATAATGACAAAAAAAAAATTACAAAAAGTTGTCACTAAATGATATATTGCTCACACATGCCATGGTTATATGTGGAATTGCACCCCAAAATACATTCTGCTGCTTCTCCTGAGTACGGGGATACCACATGTGTGGGACTTTTTAGGAGCCTAGCCACGTACGGGACCCCGGAAACCAAGCACCGCCTTCAGGATTTCTAAGGGCGCAAATTTTTGATTTCACTCCTCACTACCTATCACAGTTTTGAAGGCCATAAAATGCCAAAATAGCACAACCCCCCCCCCCCCCAAATGACCCCATTTTAGAAAGTAGACACCCCAAGGAAATTGCTGAGAGGCCTGTTGAGCCCATTGAATATTTTTTTTTTTTTGTCCCAAGTGATTGAATAATGACAAAAAAAATAAAAAATTACAAAAAGTTGTCACTAAATGATATATTGCTCACACATGCCATGGTTATATGTGGAATTGCACCCCAAAATACATTTTGCTGCTTCTCCTGCGTACGGGGATACCACATGTGTGGGACTTTTTAGGAGCCTAGCCGCGTACGGGACCCCGAAAACCAATCACCGCCTTCAGGATTTCTAGGCACAAATTTTTGATTTGACTCCTCACTACCTATCACAGTTTTGAAGGCCATAAAATGCCAAAATAGCACAAAACCCCCCCCAAATGACCCCATTTTGGAAAGTAGACACCCCAAGCTGTTTGCTGAGAGGCATGGTGAGTATTTTACAGCTCTCATTTGTTTTTGAAAATTAAGAAAGTAATTTTTTTTTTTCTTTTTTTTTTTCAATTTTCAAAACTTTGTGACAAAAAGCGAGATCTGCAAAATACTCACAATACCTCTCAGCAAATAGCTTGGGGTGTCTACTTTCCAAAATGGGGTCATTTGGGGGGGTTTTGTGCCATCTGGGCATTCCATGGCCTCCGAAACTGTGATAGGCAGTGAGAAGTGAAATCAAAAATTTACACCCTTAGAAAGCCTGAAGGCGGTGATTGGTTTTTGGGGTCCCGTACGCGGCTAGGCTCCCAAAAAGTCTCACACATGTGGTATCCCCATACTCAGGAGAAGCAACAGAATGTATTTTGGGGTGTAATTCCACATATGCCCATGGCATGTTTGAGCAATATATCATTTAGTGACAACTTTGTGCAAAAAAAAATAAAAAAAATTGTATTTTTTCCGCAACTTGTGTCAACATATAAAATATTCCATGGACTCGACATGCCTCTCAGTATATAGCTTGGGGTGTCTACTTTCCAAAATGGGGTCATTTGGGGGGATTTTGAACTGTTCTGGCATTTTATACACAACATTAGGAAGCTTACATCCACTCTTCTAACCACTTGAAGACAAAGCCCTTTTTGACACTTTTTGTTTACATGAAAACATATTTTTTTTGCAGGAAAATTATGTTGAACCCCCAAACATTATATATATTTTTAAAGCAAAGGCCCTACAGAATAAAATGGTGGGTGTTGCATTTTTTTTTCTACACAGTATTTGCGCAGCGATTTTTCAAACGCATTTTTTGGGGAAAAAATACACTTTTTTTAATTGTAATGCACTAAAACACACTATATTGCCCAAATGTTTGATGAAATAAAAAAGATGATCTTAGGCCGAGTACATAGATACCAAACACGACATGCTTTAAAATTTCGCACAAACGCGCATTGGCGACAAACTACATACATTTTTAAAAGCCTTTAAAAGCCTTTACAGGTTACCCCGTTAGATTTACAGAGGAGGTCTACTGTTAAAATTACTGCACTCGATCTGACCTTCGCGGTGATACCTCACATGCATGGTGCAATTGCTGTTTACATATGACGCCAGACCGACGCTTGCATTCACCATTGGGCAAGAGCAGGGCAGGACAGGGGTGCTTTTTTTTTTTTTTTTTATTAATTTTGATTTTTTATTTTATTTTAAAATTGTTCCTTCCATATTTTTTTTTTTATCATTTTTATTGTTATCTCAGGGAATGTAAATATCCCCTATGATAGTAATAGGTAGTGACAGGTACTCTTTTTTTGAAAAAACTGGGGTCTAGACCCTAGATCTTTCCTCTGCCCTCAAAGGATCTGACCACACCAAGATCGGTGTGATAAAATGCTTTCCCAATTTCCCAATGGCGCTTTTTATATCCGGTGGGGGGGGGACATTCCCTCCCACTGCTTGTAAAAGCAGTCCAGAGGCTAATTAGCCACTAGGATTGCTTTTACATGAAAGCCGGCCGCTGGCTGAAAAGAATGATACCAAGATGATACCTAAACCCGCAGGCATCAATCTGGTATAACCATTCAAAGTCCAGCAACATACCAGTACGTTGCTGGTCCTTGTTGGACATGTATTGTAATCTTTTTTTTTTCATGCAGCCAGGTGGCTGAACGAAAAAAGAGATTGATCGGTGGGTATGCCCACCATTAGAATACCGCCCTTCATCCACCCACTTCTAATGATGGGCATACATGCACCATTTATATATGCCGAAGCATGGGGGCATCCTCCCGCAAAAAAGTTATGCCGCACACACATGGTCGGACTTTTCCACGGGCAAGCCTCCGTCGGAATTTCGACCGTATGTACGCGGCATTAGGAGCAAAATCGCTCCTCTGCCCCTGCTGCCCCAATGCTTCGGCATATTTGCTTTTTTTTTTTTAACTGTGGTGGTGAAATCACCTCCTACAGCACTGGAGTCGCAGGGATCAGGCCTGTCTCTGCGAACGCTGCAGTTATGTGTGTTGTGTTTTGCAAGTGACAGTGATCGATCGATGCTGCACTTGGGTGGCCTGGGCTGGACGGAGGGGCAAAACGCAGGTGCTAGCAGGTATCTGGGCTGATCCCGCTAACACTGCGTTTTTGGGAACCCTAAACTGCTGGGGACGCTAGTATGGATCTGATCAGATCAGATATTGATCTGTTCAGATACTATACCACTAAGGGAGGTGTATGCTTCACGCGTGGGTGTTAGCATTACTGGCACTAACCTGACGCTGCCTGGGGTGTGACGCAGACCCTCTCTGACGCTAAAACCTAATTGATATCACCCGCCGGTCGATTAGGGGGTTAAACCTTTATTGGGTTATATACGGCGGGTGCCCTGACACTATAAAAAGCAAACTAACTAACCAGCGTCACCCGTAACACTTATATGATGATAACTGGTGAAAGAGTTAACTAGGGGCAATTAGGGGGTTAAAACCTTTATTAGATAATATATGGGGGTACCTGATGCTATAAAAACCTGCGGCGAACCTAAAAAAAATTACTGGCTACCGATCTGCATCACCGACGCTAAGACAGCGATCAGAAAAATGATCGCTTTGCGACAGTGGTGATAGGGGGTGAAAGGGTTACCTGGGGGGCAATCAAGGGGGTTAAACCTTTATTAGATAATTTATGGGGGTACCCGACGCTATAAAAACCTGCGGCGAACCTAAAAAAAAATACTGGCTACCGATCTGCATCACCGACGCTAAGACATCGATCAGAAAAATGATCGCTTAGCGACAGTGGTGCTAGGGGGTGAAAGGGTTACCTGGGGGGCGATCAAGGGGGTTAAACCTTTATTAGATAATTTATGGGGGTACCCGACACTATAAAAACCTGCGGCGAACCTAAAAAAAATGACTGGGTACCGATCTGCATCACCGACGCTAAGACAGCGATCAGAAAAATGATCGCTTAGCGACGGTGGTGCTAGGGGGTGAAAGGGTTACCTGGGGGGCGATTAAGGGGGTTAAACCTTTATTAGATAATTTATGGGGGTACCCGACGCTATAAAAACCTGCGGCGAACCTAAAAAAAAAATACTGGCTACCGATCTGCATCACCGACGCTAAGACATTGATCAGAAAAATGATCGCTTAGCGACAGTGGTGATAGGGGGTGAAAGGGTTACCTGGGGGGCGATCAAGGGGGTTAAACCTTTATTAGATAATTTATGGGGGTACCCGACGCTATAAAAACCTGCGGCGAACCTAAAAAAATTACTGGGTACCGATCTGCATCACCGACGCCAAGACAGCGATCAGAAAAATGATCGCTTAGCGACGGCGGTGCTAGGGGGTGAAAGGGTTATCTGGGGGGTGATCAAGGGGTTAAACCTTTATTAGGGGGGGTTAGGGGGCTACACTGGACCTAAAACTAAATGTAGTGACACTTTTACAGTCACAAATGTCACTGATTGCAGTGATCAGTAAATAAATGGTCACTGCAATCAGTGACACTGTGACTGGAGGCTGGGGGGTGATCTGGGGGGGGCCTGGGGGGGGCAATTTATGTGCCTATGTGTGCTGGTATTAGTGTAGTGTTAGTGCACTGACCTGTGTGTCTTCTCTTGTACGGCGCTCGGTATATGTGAGCGCCGCACAGGAGATGACATCACTTCCTCCTGCTTTCTCTGTCTGTGTAAACATTACACAGACAGAGGGGGCATTTCTATTCGCCGGGAGCGATCGCGGGGGGGGTGGCCGGAATCGAACGGCCGCCCCCCCATCTCGGAACGCTCCCAGACGAATTCCGACCGCTCACTGTACAGAAGGGGGGTCCGATTGGACCCCCCAACTGTACAAAGGCAATCACGTATGCTCTACGTGATTGTGCCTGTCGGTGCCATTGTGCCGACGTATATATACAGTGAGCGGTCGTTAAGTGGCTAGAGTATACAGTATATCGTTGTTTATTTTTTCCATGGTTCCACTTTAAGTTATTCATGGTATCTTTTCTACCTTTCTTGGATTTAGAGGTCTGTAGGGTTGCAAGTTGGCTTTATTGCTCTATGAGATCATCTTTGTACTGGGAAATGCTACCCCATACTAGGCACTATGCTAGCAAATGTACAGTATATGCCTGTTCTTTGCACAAAATTTCAAGTTTAAAATGAGCACAAAGCACAAACATACAGTATAAGCTGATGAATATGTGATGTTAAAGGTTCTCTTTAGGAATGGTAAAACATATACACATCCAAGTGCATGTGTATGGCCCAGGGAAGCTGCTTATAGGGCTGAAAAAATAAGTAACAGATGAGTGTGCTATTGCAGCTCCTTTTGGGTTGCCAATGGCAGATGAGTGTTTGTCAGACAGCAGCAGCCTACTAGTAGGGAATATCATAGATTTGTCCAGTAGAACTTTCAACAGTTGTCTGAGGGGTGGTTGTCACTTTGGTGGTCTCCATTATTGTGTCCTCATGCCAGATTTCCCACTAGTTCTTTTGTTAATGCTGCAGGTTTCTTTGGATCTGTTTGGTGCCACTGAACATGTGACTTGCCTTACTGTACACCTTGGAGTTCTTCCGATAATGTTCCTTTGCCCCCACACATGCACCCATGCTCTAATTAAAGTTTAAAACACATAATGCATTGCAAACATGCTTTATATTTGGGGCATTGTCTTATAAAATGGCATCTGAATTAATGCCAGTTGCTTGTTATAGTGTTTTCTGCTACTGAGCACAATTTAGTGTTCTCAGATCATCTTTGTCTCTACCCCTGTATTTTCCACCACACATGCCCTGAGCTCACTGTGACCTTTAACTCCAACTCTGATCTAGGCTTTGGCTTGGATGCACTGTTTCTAGATGTAGAGGTATTGAAACCTGCTATCCCCATTATGATCCTTTAGTACCAACTACACCCCAGTCTTTAGACCCTTCATTTCGACGTCATCTATTACTCACTGTTTTCTCCCCTTGTAATTTTCTTGCTTGCTCTATCTTGACCTCTCATTGAACAACCCCTAATCTCTTTCCCCTTCCATAAGAGCCTAGAGCAACTGTGCCTAGTCTCCATGAACTCTCCCATAAGTGACTTACGTAGGTGGATGCAGCATGGGGCTAAGCCAGGTGTTGATCCAGGGTTGTCATGATATTGCCACAGGCTTGATTGACTCTATGACGTCAGCTGACATTATGCCGTGTTCACACAAACGGAAATTCCGAAAAGAAAAGTTTGATGTGAGCTTTTGGTCGGAAATTCCGACCGTGTGTATGCTTTTTCTGTCGGAATCTCCGACAGCAAATGTTTGAGAGCTGGTTCTCTATTTTTCCGACAAGAAAAGTTCTTGTGGGAAATTCTGATCGTCTGTATGTAATTCCAACGTGTAAAAAAAAACACGCATGCTCTGAATTGTTTTGACGCATGCTCGGATTTATTGAACTTAATTTTTCCTGGCTCGTTGTAGTGTTGTACGTCACAGCGTTCTTGCCGGTCGGAATTTTGTGTGACAGTGTGTATGCAACAGAAGTTTGAGCCAACATTCCGTCTGAAAAAAATCCACAATTTTCTTGTCGGAATTTCAGATCGTGTGTACGCGGCATTAGGCTTCAGCCTGCTCTCTGCTGAAAACGCGTCACAGGAGTGCAGAATGAACTGCACTCCTGTGATCCATAGGGGAATACAACCAAACAAGCTTTGGCTGTTCTTTTCCTTTAAATAATCACTCATTTCAACTCACATTTGGGTTTTTATAGAAATTCTGTACCACTGATAGAAATCTATATAAAAATGTTTTATAAGCTGATGAAAACTGCAGTTATGTGGGGCAATATTTTCGTATGCATTAAAGGCTTTCAACAGAGTAATCCCACCAAAGGGCATTGTAGGTTGTCTCAGCTTCTGCCTAACCCAAAATGTACCTGTTCCCTGAAAGGAGAAAAATTATATTAAGCTTACATGAAGAAATACATATAAAATAAATACAATTGAATAAAAGTTCAGAGTGTTACCAGGGGCTTAACAGCCAATTACACGATACATAGATCTGGTTATAGCTTTACAATAGAGCTCAATTCAGTGTGTCAGAAAAGCAATCTTAACCCACTAAGGAAGTGTCAGCTCAGTGATTCAATGTCAGAGCCTCTGGCAAGAGCTTCAAGAGCTTCAAGTACTTCCATTTACCTTCTCCACCATGCAGAGGAAGGGGCCGGTTTGTGAAATAGTTACTAAAAATATGCCTCTATATCTACCCTACTGATAAAATAATAATTTATCAGTTATTTGAAATTAATTACAGACAATCTATAAAAATAATAGTTACAACCTATACCAAGTTAACCATGTAGGTATATTAAAGGAGCCAGGGAACATATTATTTTATTGACAACAGCAGGTTATTTTAGCAGAAGTGACTATCTCACCCCTGGAATTGGTCATGTCCATGTAATATTAATAATGCTAAAAATATTTCTAAAAGGAAAGGGAGAAACAAGGAAATAAGTTAGTGTTCCTTTCTATTTTTGTTGTCCACTGAAGGTCTTGGCAAGTAGGATTCTTATTTTTTTTCTACAAATTGTCTAGCTTATTTCACAGACACTGTTAATGTTACAAACCTTTAAACAAGATCATAAATACAGTATCTCACAAAAGTGAGTATACCCCTCACATTTTTGTAAAGATTTTATTCTATCTTTTCTAGTGACAACACTGAAAATGACACTTTTCTAGAATGTAAAGTAGGGAGTGTACAGCTTGTATAACAGTGTAAATTTGCTGTCCCCCTCAAAATAACTCAACACCGAGCCATGAGCCATGTCTAAACCGCTGGCAAAAAAAATGAGTACACCCTAAGTGAAAATTTCAAAATTGGGCCCAATTAGCCATTTTCCCTCCCAGTTTCATGTGACTCGTTAGTGTTACAAGAATACAATGGGAAATTTGGGACTTTAAATGAGGCTGTAGACATTGTGGAGGTGGATTGAATAAAAGTACATATTTATTGATCATAGAAAATTGTATAAAACATGTCAATAGCAGAAACCACATAAAAGAAAAAACATTGTAGTAAATAGAATTTCATATATATCCACACACACATATTATGTGCGCATGCAATACAGGCATCTAGGGTACATCAGTGTATAGTAGCCAAGCGCCACATAGTGGTCTGAATTGATTGATAAATACATTTCGATGAGTTCATATATGTACATATAGCATATAAGCAGCACTTGCATATAAAAGCATTGTGACAGAAGCCACTGTCACTGTGTGTTTTGGAAGGGACTGTGGGCTGGCCTCCTGCCCACAGACTATGGCCCAGAAGAGACTGAGAGACTTGGGGATAAGCTGGTATTGAGATAATGTAATGTAATGCTACATCCCTTCTCCCCCATCCCCCCCTCTTGTTGCTGTGTTAATGGTGTTGGGTCTGGGCTGGAGACATCTCTCCGCAGGGGATGTGTAAGGAGGGGCTGCCTGCTTACCATAATTCCTTTATGTTTAACTGTAGTTTCTGTTTCAATGTACAAGTGTTCAGTTCCCATTGGTTCTTTCTTTTCCCCTACACCCCCCTCTATGACAAGGCTAAGGGGAGTGTCCCTAACTGTGTGTAAAAGTGTATGTTTTGTATTTAATAAACAGTTGATGCTCTGCATGTTTAACCCTCAACACCTGTGTGACTTGTCTCGTGATTGAGGGGTTAAGGGCTGGTTATGGCGAATCTGCAGGCTGCAGGTGCGTTTGGAGGACAGGAGACACAGGTCTGGCGGATGTGCCCACCTGGGGTATCCGAGATCCGTCACAAGCATTAAAAAAACAATAAGACCATGATTAGTTGGAAAGTGATATTTAAAATTGATGGTTTGGTCAGGGTATATATCTACCTCCCAAATGCCCAGAGTTGGTGGTTTGATAAGGGCATGTATCTGCATCCCAAAATTACTGACGCGTTTCGTGTGAATCACACTCATCAGGGGCGGATGCTCAGAGATATCTACAAGGTATAATGGGATAAGGTTAGTATAGTTGTAATTAAACTTATCAGGGAAGGGACAGCTAAGCCCACCCTGAATACTTACAGATAATCACTGTGATGTGGTATGGTGAGTATGGTGAGTCCCGGGAGCTGAGGTAATAATGAAGCCACGTGCTAGCAGGGTGCATACAGAGGTGCAGGACACAATGTCTACAGCCTCATTCAAAGTCCCAAATTTCCCATTGTATTCTTTGAACCAGGGATGGAGGCACACCCCACATGTGCCTCATCTAAAGTCCCAAATCTCCCCCTTCTTCTCGTTAGTGTTACAAGGTCTCAGGTGTGAATAGGGAGCAGGTGTGTTAAATTTGGTGTTATCGCTCTCACTCTCTCATACTGGTCACTGGGAGTTCAACATGCACCTCATGGCAAAGAACTCTCTGAGGATCTGAAAAAAGAATTGTTGCTCTACATCAGTGGCGGTGCATCCATAAGGGGCGCACGGGCGCCGCCCCTTCTCTCCTGTCACCCCTTTATCACCATAGATAGATTCATGCAATGCATGAACCTATCTATGGTCGCCGCTGCAACCCCCTATTCAGGTGCCCGGCCCCTTTTCGGGCGCCGGGAGCCTAAATTACAGCGGCAGGGTATTTTTTGGAAGCACCTGATTAGAGCCATAGGCTCTAATAGGCGTCCAAAAGGTGAACAGTGAGCTCCATTCTGGGCTCTCGCAGTTCACTCATTGTTGTGTTAGGAAAGCAAATGTTCATTTGCTTTCCTAACACTGAACCGCCTCTCAGCCAATCAGGTGCTCGGGTCTGTTGCCTGTCACCTGATTAGCTGAAAGGACAGGCGCTGTGATTGGACGCCTATCAGGCATCCAATCATAGCAGAGGACGGGAAGAGAGGACCAGAGAAGACATTGAGGAGCGTGGAGGACACCGCCATGACCCGCTGCCCCACACTGGCAGCATTTGATGGGCACAGTAGCAGCAATTGATGGGCACACTGGCAGCAATTGATGGGCACAGTAACGCCAATTGATGGGCACACTGGCAGCAATTGATGGGCACACTGGCAGCAATTGATGGGCACAATAGCGGCAATTGATGAGCAGACTGGCAGCAATTGATGGGCACAGTAGCAGCAATTGATGGGCACACTGGCAACAATTGATGGGCACAGGGGTGGCAATTGATTGGCACACTGGCAGCAATTGATGGGCACAATGGCAGAAATTGATGGGCACAGTAGCAGCAATTGATGGGCACACTGACAACAATTGATGGGCACGGGGGCGGCAATTGATTGGCACACTGGCAGCAATTGATGGGCACAATGGCAGAAATTGATGGGTACAGTAGCTGTGTTTGATGGCACAGTGGTGGCAATTTATGGGTACAGTGGCTGCATTTGATGGCACAGTGGCGGCAATTGATGGCACAGTGGCTGTGTTTGATGTTCACAGTGGCTGTGTTTGATGTTCACAGTGGCTGTGTTTGATGTTCACAGTGGCTGTGTTTGATGGCACAGTGGCTGCGTTTGATGGCCACAGTGGCTGCATTTGATGGCACAGTGGCTGCGTTTGTTTGCCACAGTGGCTGCATTTGATGGGCACAGTGGCTGCGTTTGATGGTCACAGTGGCTGGGCTTGATGGGCACAGTGGCTGCGTTTGATGGCACAGTGGTGGCAATTGATTGGTACAGTAGCTGCGTTTGATGGGCACAGTGGCTGCATTTGATGTTTTTTTTTTCAGTTTGTTTGCGCCCCCCCAAACATTTTGAGCACCAGCCGCCACTGCTCTACATAAAGATGGCCTAGGCTATAAGAAGATTGCCAAGACCCTAAACTGAGCTGCAGCATGGTGGCCAAGACCATACAGCGGTTTAACAGGACAGGTTCCACTCAGAACAGGACTCGCCATGGTTTACCAAATAAGTTGAGTGCACATGCTCAGCGTTATATCCAGAGGTTGTCTTTGGGAAATAGATGTATGAGTGCTGCCAGCATTGCTGCAGAGGTTGAAGGGGTGGGGGGTCAGCCTGTCAGTGCTCAGACCATACGTAAAACACTGCATCAAATTGGTCTGCATGGCTGTCGTCTCAGAATGAAGCCTCTTCTAAAGATGATGCACAAGAAAACCCACAAACAGTTTGCTGAATACTAGCAGACTAAGGACATGGATTACTGGAACCATGTCCTGTGGTCTGATGAGACCAAGATAAACTCATTTGGTTCAGATGGTGTCAAGTGTTTGTGACGGCAACCAGGTGAGGAGTACAAAGACAAGTATGTCTTACCTACAGTCAAGCATGGTGGTGGGAGTGTCATGGTCTGGGGTTTCATGAGTACTGCCAGCACTGGGGAGCTTCAGTTCATTGAGGGAACCATGCATGCCAACATGTACTGCAACATACTGAAGCAGAGCATGATCCCCTCCTTTGGAGACTGGGCCGCAGGGCAGTATTCCAACATAACAACCCCAAACCCACCTCCAAGTCGACCACTGCCTTGCTAAAGAAGCTGAGGGTAAAGGCGATGGACTGGCCAAGTATGTCTCCAGACCTAAACCCGATTGAGCTTCTGTGGGGCATCCTTAAACGAAAGGTGGAAGAGCGCAAGGTCTCTAACATCCACCAGCTCTGTGATGTCGTCATGGAGGCGTGGAAGAGGTCTCCAGTGGCAACCTGTGAAGCTCTGGTCAACTCCATGTTCAAGAGGGTTAATGCAGTGCTGAAAAATAATGGTGGCCACACAAAATTTTGACACTTTGGTCCCAATTTGGACATTTTCACTCAGGGGTGTACTCACTTTTGTTGCCAGCAGTTTAGACATTAATGGCTATATGTTGAGTTATTTTGAGGGGACAGCAAATATACACTGTTATACAAGCTGTGCGCCCACTACTTTACATTGTAGCAAAGTGTAATTTCTTCAGTGTTGTCACATGAAAAGATATAATAAAATATTTTCAAAAATGAGAGGGGTGTACTCACTTTTGTGAGATACTGTATCTATTATATGTGACACATAAAACTATATACTGTGCAACTAAACAAAAATACTGTTTAAATGGAAAATATTTTATGTGATATGAGTATTTTCCTCCATATAACACAGCTATCACTTCAAATGAATGCCAATTACAAGTCAGCTAGTTTTCCTTGGTTTTAATAATTCACATACAAAATATTATCATTGCTTGTTACAGTGGAACCTTGGAATATGAGCATAATTCGTTCCAGTAGAATGCTTGTAATCCAAAGCACTCACATATCAAAGCGAGTTTCCCCATAGAAGTCAATGGAAGATAATTAGTTCCGCTTTGACTTCTATGACATGCAATACCGCATGTGGCCATAGTTGGGGGGCGCTGGAGAGCCTCTGAAATACTCGGGGACAGCTTGGCTGATCTCATAAACCCTCGGAAAGGCTAGGAAACACTCACGAACAGAGTATTTCCGAGTGTTTCCGAGTATTTTCGAGTTATTCCGAGTATTTCTGAACGGCTCCGAACCATTCCGAGTGTCACCGGCGCCCCTGCACCTCTGGCCAAATGCGGTACTGCACACCCCATTAGCTTGAATTCTGCTCGTTTTGAGAGACAACACTCGCAAACCGAGTCAGGATTAAAAAAAAAAAGTTGCTCGTCTTTCAAAACGCTCGTTAACCGCGTTAGTCATAAACCAAGGTTCCACTGTATATTGATTTATCAATTAGGCCCAGCATGTGTATGTGTAGGTGCCAATATAATTTGCATCCTAATAACTAAATGATAAAGATGATAGTACTTTTTCTTCTGGTACTTTTACTACACTAATTATAATAATAATAGCAACAATTATAATCATAATATATTCACGTAAAGATAAACTAATGTAAAAACATTAAATGATAAAAACAATATCAATGTCTAGATGATAATAATAATCCTATTATTAGTATTAAATAATAATGAAAATATTGTTGTTATTTTTTTGTATTATTACCACCCAGTTATTGTTTAAAGTATATGTAAACCCTAGCTGAATAACATTTATAGTATTGTGAATCAAACAATGAACTTAATTTTTTTTCATAAAATAAGTTCTTCACCTTTTCCTATTTTCACACCTCAGTGTTTCTGGCCACCTGCATCCTCTTGTATCCACTTGCCACCTACGTGTACTTTTTCAGTGTCCTTAGAACATATTGGCTGCATGTGACATGATGACAACGCATAAGCAGAAATGGGAGACAGTTGTCACCTTATGACAAGAAAAAGTGCCTGAAAAAAGACCTTCATGGAAGGATCACCAGGTATTTTTATAATAAAAACGAAAGATTTAAAGATTTTGAGGACACCATACTAAATATTTACCATTACAAATGCTTATATTAAAATATATATATATATATATATATATTTCAATTACAATTTTTTTTTTTTATAATTTTAAATAATCATATGTGAAATAAAAGCATTGTAAAGGTAGATACAAGTATTTAGTGCCTCTAGTCTAAGGGATATCTCTAATTTAAAATAAATAAGAATGTCAAAGTGACTATAATATTCATTTTGCCATCAGTAAAATTAATAGTATTATTATCATCATAATGATCATCATCTGATATTATTCTTAACCAAACACTTTTTTGCTTCTTTTTTATTTTTTCTAGTTTTATTTTATTAATTTATTTTCTGGTTTAATTTTATCATTACATTATTACTGTTATTGTTATTATTAATAATAATAATAATAATAATTCTACCTGCTTTGTATGGGGGTAAGTAAATGAAGAAAGTAAAGAGTTGCATTTGTACCAAGTGCAGGGGATGGAGCTAACAATTCAGCTTCCTAAACAGGTAGTAGAAACCTTGGGAATGCTCCTGACTAAATGTCATAAATATGTTTTGTTTGAGTACTGCAGAATGAATTGTTTGCATTCTTACCATTTGTAGCAGCAAATGATCAGGTCTCAAAAAGCCTCAGCATTCTATATTTTCACGTGAAATGTGTTTTACTTTTCGGGGTCACTGTATAATAGGACAGGAAGCTGTGCTTCCCACACACATTACTGCAATCAGATTACTGTTCTGAGCTCTCCCTGCTTGCACACTATTTAGTACTATTTTCAGCCTTACATACTGTGGGCACATTTTTCTCCTTGCCGTATATATGTGCTATACATTGCAGATTATTTGTGGCATACTCAAGAAAGCAATAGGAAAAAACTGCTAAAAGAATGACAAAGTTAAAAGATTTGTAAACCCAGTCCTAGCTTGGTATATATAAAACTGGAATTAGTAGCGTGATTAATTATAAAATATATTACATTTTTAGTTTTTTTTTTTGTGAGTAATCCCATGAAAGGCCAATGTAGACCGCAATGCAGATTGCACTATTGGATCCCCTTTAGATGAGACTGCTAAATCAAAAACAATTATTGCAAATTAAAGCAAATGTAAACTCTAACTGAATGACATTTAGCTTGCTAAATCTCTGTGTATGATTGACAATTATAAGTTCCCTTTTTACTAAAAATACTTATTTTCACTGTTTATATCCTTATTTGCAGCTAAGTGTTGCTACTCTCCTGAAGCTATTTGCAGTTTTAATGCATTTCAGCAATGGTTGCATAGCATTTCTTAGGACAGGCTTTACGATGGTGACAAAACTCAGGCTTCCTGAAGATGCAACATTGATTGCGAAACGCGTAGAGGCTGCTGGGAAACTACAACATCACTTCTTGCTGGCACCCGAGTGAGAACAAGGCTTGGACCGCAAGCGAACACAGGGGAGTGCACGCTGACATATCATCCCCATATACACTGCTGGAAGGGCTTTGTGCCGGCCTTCTGCCACTGGAATTTGTGAGTGTAATATTTTATTCCTTATTTTAACAATAAATAGCAAATATACTGCGCAATGATGGCTAATTGTTTTTAGTTTTGAGTTTTGAGTTCCTGACATAAGCTAACACGGATGGTTAGGAAGCCAATACTGATATACTGACTGGAAAGAGTTTCAGATTGAGTGGAGTGGTTATCCCGTAGATGAACCAAAGGCGCATATGTAGCTTACTTCTGGTGAGTGACCAATTTAGAAGGTGGTGGTGTCTTCACAAGTTGGTGGAAAAATAGCTGTGTTTAGTCACGGATGAGGGATTGGGCACAAGGGAAACAGCTGAACAGCACTGAAGAAAATCACTGGGACTGTATATTTTTTCTCCTTTGCATATATACACTATATTTTGTTGATTTTGTTGATTTTAATTTGCTTGTTTTATTTTGATTTTTGGCACCATATAATAAGTTTGTTTGTTATTTCACTCTTGAAAGAAAAGGGTTGTATGGTCTATGTGAGAATTTTTTTTTTTTTTTAAGTAAACTCTTTTCTCTTTTAAATATTTTATTGAGAATAATACAGTACAATTAATCATACAAGATTTCGTAAAAGTATAAGAGAAATACAAGGATGAAAAACAAAGCTTCTCAATACCTATACAGAAAATATAGATTTTCGTTTAATTAAACCACTCAAACGTAATTAAAGAGATATATCCCTGAGTAAGATAAATATATAAAACAAGCTAGAAAGTTAAACTATTTTAAGCACCTAGCGTCACTTTAGTAATATTCACTGTTGAAATAGAAGTGGCAGAGAATACAGTAATGTATAGTTAGCGCAGTTATCACCCCTTTTAGGTAACATCATAATCATACCCTCATTCATGGTATGTGGAAGAAATTCCTGCTGCTTCATTAAGACACTCATAACAGGGAGTTAGCATCTGACCATATATCTTATATGAACGACAGATATTCAGGGCAGCTAAAAAATTAATACATTTTAAATACACATAGAATTGCTAGCTGACACTCAAGGATAATCCAGAACGCCTCAACAGATAATAAAACAAGATATAGTGCAGCGCAATAAATGAATAGTCCATATAAAATTATCCAGTGATGAGAACTCCTGTATGTGAGCAAACAAAGAAAGCCTCCTTAGGTGCAATAATGGACAAGATGGTAAATCGGTGATTGTAGCCCATCCAAAACAGATATTCAAGCCTCTCACCTCACAGACTGCTATCACTAAGGAAATTGAGAGGGCCAGAGTCACTGATAGGAGTACCATTGTAGCTGATAAAATTCAAAATGACACTGCCACTAATCAATTTAGGATAATAATGGATTACAGTATACAATACAAAAAGTTTGAAAAGATTGTAGTTAGACATTGACCTATTTTATTTATTTATGATCGTATTTTAGGTTTAGTCTACTATCGGTGTGCGGCTCACTAAATGTTTTGTCTGTTGCTTTCAGAAGGCTGGGTGAGCCTCACAGGTAAGCCAGCACCTGACAGCATTGCTTGTCACCAGATGTGTTTTTTTCAGCACTTGGAGCGATGCTCTTTTTTTTCTTTGGCTACAGCATCAATATATAATGAATCTTGTGATTTAGCCACCATGACCAGTAAATGACTCATACTTCCCCTTTCCTTTAAAAAACTTCAGTTGTGAAAAAGCATTTATTCGTCTTGGTTAAAACTACTGTATATATTTATAGAATTGTTACACATTAGACCATGTGCCCTGCATTATGTACATGTTCATATCCCCCCATTCTTTGAGTGATAGTGTATATTTCTTAATAATAGTTGTGCTAAGAAAAGCCTTTAACATATTCCAGATCATAAATTTAGAGGCCTCCATGAGCATTTACTTCCAAGAAAGCAGATGAGTCTTTCAATCCACTCCATGTCCACTCCAATTCACTCCATGTCTTAGCCTGGGAACAGCAATTACCAATATGGATTTACATGCAATAAAGTTTGTTTGGGAGGTCCTTGCAATACTGATCTTGACTGTTAGTGGAGAATAGTCAGATAGACCTTGCTCTGTCTCTCCATTCTAAGCACTGAAGTGTGATCTCCATAACTGATCAAGTTGTGGTGAGATAGCTACACCTTACAATCTCAGTAGCATTGGCAGATAGTGATTTGATTCAAATGACATCTTGTAGATCGTATAAATCTTTAATTGAAAATTTTTGCAGATCTTCACAGATGAACATCAGACAGGTCAAAAAAATCATAGTATGTCTAGCTCCAGCAATTCCATGTGCTCAAAACAGGATTTAAAAGGTACACTGAAACGAGGGCGGGACTAACTATATAGAGCATCTTCTAGCTACGGAATGAGGAAGGGACAACATTTTTCAAAAGGCAATCAAACAACAATGCATGTGTAACAGGATACACCCCATTAAAATATATGATTTCAAACATGAAATAACTGAGAATCAAGTCCAAATATTGCAAGAGTTGAATACTTCTGGAACAGCTGAAAAAGAAGAAAGGGGGAGAACATGAAAGAACAATGCAAACATTAACATACTCTGACTTGTAAAGTCATTACTGATGTCTTTAACCACTTGAGGGCCAAAAGATTTTTCCCCCTTCATGACCAGGCCATGTTTTGATATTTGGTACTGCGCTACTTTAACTGGTATTTGTGCAACGATGTACCCCAAAAAAAATTATATAATTTTTTCACACGAATAGAACTTATTTTTACAGTCAATAAACAAACATATAACCAACAAACCAAACCAAAAAAAAGGAAGGGGGGAGGGTGGTTTAGTGACCCTTCTCTTCATGGGGAATGAAACTGTGTACTCCTGTTCATGGTACTAAAATGAACCCATGGTTCCCATTTAGCATGGAACTCTTCCAGTCTATTACTATTGGTAAAAACCCATTACTCATCTTCCATAATTTTGTTGACCTGTTTCACCCAATATTCTATGGTCATAGGGCAGTAGAAACATGACCATAAAATTACCACATTTTGGAAAGCAAACACCCCCAAGGTATTTTCTAAGAGACACGGGGAGTCTTTTGAGGACTTTTTTGCCATAAGTTTTTGGAAAATAAATGTAATGAAAATGTTATTTAATTTTTTTTACACAAAGTTGTCAGTTTAATGAGATATTTCTCACATACAGCATGGGAATACCTAGAATTACAACCCAAAGCACATTCTGCTACTCCCTCTGAGTATGGCAATACCACATGTGTGTGACTGTTTTACTGTCTGGACTGATAATGTATCAGACATTGTATCTTGTGTGTCACACAAATCAACCAATAGTACCAAAGCCAATGTACTGTAATGACCGCCTCTATACGAGTGGTCAGGGAATATAGCTTAATGTATTTTCACCTATAGCAGTCCCAGTTACTATAACCCAAGGAAGCTAAGCCTAACGGTACGGTGTTGCTCCCAGTAATGCCATTTTCACTGGCCAGGATATAAAGAAGGCTAAAAAGTTGAAGAAGAAAAGAGTTTATTTGGTTTTTAAGAGTGCAAATGTCTACAAGGGATGGTTGGGACTGGTGTCTCGCAGAAACATAGTCAGCTGAACGTGCAGATGGGTCAGTTCAGGCGCAGGCAGAGACATGGTTAGCATACAGGCAAATGATCAGTCCAGGCAACAGGCAGAAATGTGGTCAATAAACAGGCATATCAGGAACACTGATTCAAGCTACACTGGTCTGGTGACACTGTGGCTGGTGTGGTGGTGATCATAGAACTGTGACTGGCTGCACTATTAGGGCTCGTTCACATGTGAGGTTGTGGGATGTTAAAACCCCTCAACCACTACCCGCTTTAGTTGCAGATGCAATCAGCGCAATTAGCATACGCTACTAATAAAATTCAATTAAAAATGTGATGCACAGCCAAACACTGCAATGTGATTCCACAACACCAAAGTAATATATTCAAATAAGTTCAGTGTGGTGCAACACCTTAATCAATAATAAGTAAATAGTCCAAAGTCTTATACAATTGTGTATTACATGTATATCCACGACGTCCAGAAAAAAATATTTTAAAATAGTGATCCTAGATGAATTGCATCCTGTGATTGCGCTTCTTCAGTAGGCCTACGCATCTAAGAGGGAGGAGTCGAGCCTGTAATGTCACGCCAGAGTCATGCCATGTGTGGTGGGTGAGGTGGTTAGAGATATTACTCTGATTAAGCACTTTCGATTTGTCAAATTTATAACTGTAATTTATTGCGGGGTTTTAAATAAAGAATTATACGGATTGTGACAGACTCACCGGGGACGGAGGCTTTTGGAGGGGACTGAATGCTAGCCTCTTGCCTACCGACTATGGGCCCTGGCATTTGAGGGAGCTACAAGCATTTAGGAAGATATTCTGTTATGTAATGCAAAAGGACATTATTAAGGAGGCCATGATGGTCTCTGCCAGCTTGGGACTCAGTGGACAGATGTATGTGAAAGGAATGCTGATTAATGAGATCTGGAAAGCGTGGGTCTTTCACCCAATAGGTTATTGTGCTCATTAACACACCTTTGTCTCCTGGCAAACTATTGGGGGCTGTGTTTATACTTATGTGTATTGTAAGTTGTGAGTTAGGAGACGGCAAGGCTGCCCTGAAAGGTCATATCTCTGAGTCACTAAGTCTGGGTAAATGATTAGTAAACTAGCTCATGTTAATTAGGTTTCTGGTTACAGTTTGTATTGTCATCCTGCTGTATATATTTGTGTGTCATCTCAAATAAATCAGTTCATGTTCAGCAACCAAACAAGTATTGCCTTGTTTGTTGTCAGCAGCGGTTGGAATATCTGATATCTATATTCAGACTGGGAGGAAGTGGTATATGACAAAAGCACTCAAACTGAATGTGGGATGTTTCGTCACACGGAGTACATTATGTTTGTGCCTTTCTGCCTTGTTTGCTATGTTAGCTATGTCTGTGGGGAGCTTTGGTAAGCGGAGGGACGAGCAGGCCCTTCACCAGGAGATGGATGTGCACTTTACCTGAGGAGTGAAGACACGGGGTGTGTTGCTTAATACATTTTTATCACTATTTTAAAATAAGTCGGTGGATATACGTGTAATACACAATTGTATGGGACTTTGGACTATTTACTTATAATTGATTGAGGTGTTGTACCATACTGAATTTATTTAAATATATTACTTTGGGTGTAAACACCTGCCATGGATATGATGCTTAGATTCATAGCTATAGCAAGAATCATACCCCCCTGTACGCCCGGCCCGCCCATCATGACCCAATTAAATGAATAGAGTTGCTTGTGTTGGTTCCGAAGGGCTAAAACAGGCGGTGGGGAGGCGATACAATCCCTCCTCACTGCCTGTCAAATGCTCTTTGAAGAGTGATCTGAACATGGGTTGCTCTACAGATAGAACTGCACATGTAAACAAGTCCTTATAGTGACACAATAACTGTTGTGGTGGTGATCAAGGACACTTGGGTACTATTACTGCTAAGGTGGTGGTGATCAGGGACACTGTAACTGGTGTGGTGGTGAATTGGTGTGGTGGTGACAAGGGACACTGTAACTCATGTTGTTGTGATTGGGGACAGTTTAACTGGTGTGGTGATGATCAGGGACACTGTAACTGGGGTGGCGGTGATTAGGGACAATATGAGTAGTGCGGCGGTGAACAGGGACACTGTAACTGATGTGGTGTTGATCAGGGATACTGTATCTGGTGTGATGGTAATTAGGGATACTGTAACTAGTGTTGCCGTGAAAAGGGACACTGCAATTGGTGTGGTGGTGATTAGGGACACTGTGAGTGGGTGGCTGTGATTAGGGACACTGACTGGTGACAGTATGTAAAAAAAATAAAAATAACATTTTTATAATTTTTTTATACTGTCACCAGAGTAGTGCAATGTCCCCATAGTGACACTGTGCTATGCTGGGATGGTGATCTGAATTATCTTTTACACTGAGATTGCTTGTTACAACAGTGATGATCACTGTAACAGCAACCACTTTAACTGTCATGAACGGCTTTCATTCATGACGGCTTGCTAACAGGGATGAGCCGAACACCCCCCTGTTCGGTTCGCACCAGAACCTGCGAACAGACAAAATGTTTGTGTAAACTTTAGAACCCTATTAAATACAATGGACTTGAACGTTCGAAATCTAAAGTGTTAATTATAAAGGCTAATATGCAAGTTATTGTCCTAAAAAGTGTTTGGGGACCCGGGTCCTGCCCCAGGGGACATGTATCAATGCAAAAAGAAGTTTTAAAAACGGCCGTTTTTTCGGGAGCAGTGATTTTAATAATGTTTAAAATGAAACAATAAAAGTGAAATATTCCTTTAAATTTCGTACCTGGGGGGTGTGTATGATATGCATGTAAAGTGGCGCTTGTTTCCCGTGCTTAGAACTGTCCCTGCAAAAAATGTAATTTTTGAAAGAAAAAAATGCATTTAAAACTGACTCGCGGCTATTAATGAATTGTCGGCTCCCGGCAATACATACAAAAGTCATTGATAAAAAAAAAAAAAAGCGTGGGGGTTCCCCAGAATTCAATTACCAGGCCCTTCAGGTCTGGAATGGATATTAAGGGGAACCCCGCCGCAAATTTAAAAAAAAATTGACGTGGGGTTCCCCCAAATATCCATTCCAGGCCCTTCAGATCTGGCATGGATTTTAAGGGGAACTCCACCCCAAATTTAAAAAAAAAATGGCGTGGAGTCCCCCTAAAAATCCATACCAGACCCCTTATCCGAGCACGCAACCTGGCCGGCCGCAGGGGAAAAGGGGGGACGAGAGAGCGGCCCCCCTCCCTCCTGAACCGTACCAAGCCACATGCCCTCAACATGGGGAGGATGTCCCCATGTTGATGGGGACAAGGGCCTCATCCCCACAACCCTTGCCCGGTGGTTGTGGGGGTCTGCGGGCGGGGGCTTATCGGAATCTGGAAGACCCCTTTAACAAAGGGGACCCCCAGATCCCGCCCCCCCCCTATGTGAATTGGTAAGGGGTACATTGTACCCCTACCATTTCACGAAGAAAGCGTAAAAAAATGTTAAAAAAACACACAAACACCTTAAAAAAGTCCTTTATTAAAAAAAAAAAAAAAAAACATTCCAGCGGTGAAATCCAGTGTCCCGCGGCGATCCCGATGTCCAGCGCTGTCCTTCATTGGTTGTGTCTGAGCGGACCTGATGGGGAACTCCCTCTCAGTATTTTAAATGTATAGACCCGCCCCTTCTAAAGTTCCCCATCAGGTCCGCTCAGCGGACCAGATGCGGAACATGAGAAGGGGCGGGTCTATACATGTATTACCAAAGTGAGAGCAGTTCCCCATCAGGTCCGCCCCCTCGGTATGTCGGACCCGCCTACGTCATTGGCTTGAGCGGGGAACTTCCTTCACTATGTAAATTTAAATTACACAGTGAAGGAAGTTCCCCGCTCAAGCCAATGACGTAGGCGGGTCCGACATACCGAGGGGGCGGACCTGATGGGGAACTGCTCTCACTTTGGTAATACATGTATAGACCCGCCCCTTCTCATGTTCCGCATCTGGTCCGCTGAGCGGACCTGATGGGGAACTTTAGAAGGGGCGGGTCTATACATTTAAAATACTGAGAGGGAGTTCCCCATCAGGTCCGCTCAGGCACAACCAATGAAGGACAGCGCTGGACATCGGGATCGCCGCGGGACACTGGATTTCACCGCTGGAATGTTTTTTTTTTTTTTTTTTTTTAAATAAAGGACTTTTTCAAGGTGTTTTTGTGTTTTTTAAAACATTTTTTTACGCTTTCTTCGTGAAATGGTAGGGGTACAATGTACCCCTTACCAATTCACATAGGGGGGGGCCGGGATCTGGGGGTCCCCTTTGTTAAAGGGGTCTTCCAGATTCCGATAAGCCCCCCGCCCGCAGACCCCCACAACCATCGGGCAAGGGTTGTGGGGATGAGGCCCTTGTCCCCATCAACATGGGGACATCCTCCCCATGTTGAGGGCATGTGGCTTGGTACGGTTCAGGAGGGAGGGGGGGCCGCTCTCTCGTCCCCCCCTTTTCCCCTGCGGCCGGCCAGGTTGCGTGCTCGGATAAGGGGTCTGGTATGGATTTTTAGGGGGACTCCACGCCATTTTTTTTTAAATTTGGGGTGGAGTTCCCCTTAAAATCCATGCCAGATCTGAAGGGCCTGGAATGGATATTTGGGGGAACCCCACGTCAATTTTTTTTTTAATTTGCGGCAGGGTTCCCCTTAATATCCATTCCAGACCTGAAGGGCCTGGTAATGGAATTCTGGGGAACCCCCACGCTTTTTTTTTTTTTTTTTATCAATGACTTTTGTATGTATTGCCGGGAGCCGACAATTCATTAATAGCCGCGAGTCAGTTTTAAATGCATTTTTTTCTTTCAAAAATGACATTTTTTGCAGGGACAGTTCTAAGCACGGGAAACATGCGCCACTTTACATGCATATCATACACACCCCCCAGGTATGAAATTTAAAGGAATATTTCACTTTTATTTTTTCATTTTAAGCATTATTAAAATCACTGCTCCGGAAAAAACGGCCGTTTTTAAAACTTCTTTTTGCATTGATACATGTCCCCTGGGGCAGGACCCCGGTCCCCAAACACTTTTTAGGACAATAACTTGCATATAAGCCTTTATAATTAGCACTTTAGATTTCTCCCATAGATTTTTCGAATTTGCCGCGAACACCCCAATTTGTTTGCTGTTCGGCGAACGGGCGAACAGGCAATGTTCGAGTCGAACATGAGTTCGACTCGAACTCGAAGCTCATCCCTACTTGCTAACTATTGTGATTGCTGTGGTTAGCTATAACTATCTCATGGTATAGGGCAGTTTTGAATGTCCCTGTACTTTGAGATCACTGTGACAGATTACAGAGATCACAATAGTAAACAAGCTGTCAAGAGGCTTTAAACTATATTTTCTCCAACCACCATCTGGACACATATCCCAAAGGATTGGCTGGAGCTGCATAAATATTCAGGTTGCTCATTTGACTCTCCCACCCACTACATTCTGGAAGACTCCAGAAGACAGGAGGAAGCAATCAAACTTGCAGTCTGCAGAGCCCAGAGCGGCCTAAAACAATCACATGCTGCTATGCTGATTACAGGAGAGCCACAAGACTAAATTTGCTTAACCAAACCTAGCAGTCTATCTGAGAGGGTCTACACATGTTATCATGTGATTGCTGTGATTAGTCACAACGATCACATGATAACTGGGCCAATCACAGTGGCCTGGTACCAAGCACTGTGATTCGGTGTGTCACAGGATTGTGCTTCTCCATGCCCCAGGGGTGAGCACAAGGCACCTGGCTGTATTATTACAATAGGCTGGATGGGAGGTGGTTAAGGCAGTCAAAATGAATATTATTTTTTCCTAGCCTCAACATGTGTCTTGTAGGAAAGGTACATGAACTCACAAATGAAGATGGAGTAAATTACATCATACAAACTAAATACAGAAAATTATCTTTAGAAAAACAATGGCCACAACGTGGCAGCATAACCAAAAATAATCAACTAGAGAACAGCATAGGCTAAATACACAAATGCAACTATATTGCCCATATAACTGCTGGAGGCAGCACAGCTGGGAAACTGCAGTGGTCACATCTTTGTATTTTTTCAGAATTCTTCAACATGTATCAGACAGCTAGAGACATGGGGAGCCCACTATTAACGTTTATTTTTCACACGCCTATTTTTTTACTGAAACTCATTTCGACTTAAAGCAGTAATAAATCCAAAACTGAAAATGTAATATATTGCAGCTTACCAATTCTTTGATGTGGTGGCTGCATTCAGTTTTTTTGGCCTTTATTTCACCTGGTGATCCAGACAGTAATGCCTTTTGGAGGAAGTAGTAAAGCAAACACCTTTGGATAGCAGCATTGTCATTCTAGGAAGAGGCAGGGCCGTCTTTAACGCAGGGCAAAAGGGGCAGCTGCCCTGGGCCCTGTCATTGCTGTGGGGCCCAAAGTAGCTGACGCTTAAGCCCTGCGTTGCCCACGGTTTTCCCGGAGTAGCAGGTGCAGCCGATCTCCCCCCCCCTGTTGTCCCAAGCGGCAGCCACGATAAAACAGGAGATTGGGACAGCTGCGGGCTTCATGTGCTTGATCCCGCTCGTCCCGCTTCTCTATCTGTCGGAAGCTGCGGACCGGAGTGACAGGGAATGACAGAGCGGTGCTCTGTGTTCCTCCCGCCTCAACCCCGCCTGACAGACCTGTGTAGCACACAGCCGAGTGAAGTTTTGTGGCTGTGTGCTGGGTCTTATAGGCGGAGACGGCTGCATCGCCGTGTCAGGTAAGAAAAAACAACATAGAGAGAAGGGAAAGAGGATTTACATGGGCATTGGGGGGGTACAGAGGTGAACATGGGGGTACAGAGGTGAACATGGGGGGGTACAGAGGTGAACATGGGGGTACAGAGGTGAACATAGGGGGTACAGAGGTGAACATGGGGGGGTACAGAGGTGAACATGGTGGGGGGTACAGAGGTGAACATGGGGGGGTACAGAGGTGAACATGGGGGCATACAGAGGTAAATGTGGATGGGGTACAGTGGTGAGCATAGGGGGATACAGAGGTGAATGTGGATGGGGTACAGAGGTGAACATGGGGGGATACAGAGATGAATGTGGATGGGGTACAGAGGTGAATGTGGATGGGGTACAGAGGTGAACATGGGGGGATACAGAGGTGAACATGGGGGTACAGAAGTGAACATGGGGGGTACAGAGGTGAACATGGGGGGATACAGAAGTAAACATGGGGGGATACAGAGGTGAACATGGGGGGGGGTACAGAGGTGAATATGGGGGGTACAGAGGTGAATATGGGGGGGTACGGAGGTGAATGTGGATGGGGTACAGAGGTGAATGTGGATGGGGGTACAGAGGTGAACATAGGGGGATACAGAGGTGAACATGGGGGGATACAGAGGTAAATGTGGATGGGGTACAGAGGTGAATGTGGATGGGGTACAGAGGTGAATGTGGATGGGGTGCAGAGGCGAACATGGGGGGATACAGAGGTGAATGTGGTTGGGGGTACAGAGGTGAACATGGGGGGATACAGAGGTGAATGTGGATGGGGGTACAGAGGTGAACATGGGGGGGATACAGAGGTGAATGTGGATGGGGTACAGAGGTGAACATGGGGGATACAGAGGTGAATATGGGGGGATACAGAGGTGAATGTGGATGGGGGTACAGAGGTGAACACTGGGGATACAGAGGTGAATGTGGATGGGGTACAGAGGTGAATGTGGATGGGGGTACAGAGGTGAACATGGGGGGGATACAGAGGCGAATGTGGATGGGGGTACAGAGGTGGACAGAAGGATACAGAGGTGAACGTGGATGGGGTACAGAGGTGAACGGGGATGGGGGTACAGAGGTGAACATAAATGGGGGTACAAAAGGTGGACATGGGGGGTACAGAGGTGGATGAAAGGATACAGAAGTGAACGTGGATGGGGGAGTACAGACGTGGACGTGGAATACAAAAGGTGAACTGTGGATGGAGGGGGGTACAGAGGTGAACTGTGGATGGAGGGGTGTGCAGAGGTGAACTGTGGATGGAGGAGGGTACAGACGTGAACTGTGGATAGAGGGGGGTGCAGAGGTGACCAATAGATGGTTACTTTAGGGGGAGAATATGCAAGTACTGCCCCTCGTGCTGATTTTTTTCTGTGCCCTGCGTGATACATACACCTCACAGTACACACTCCCAATCCCTGTGTGTCAGCCTGAACTCCTCTATCTCCCCCTTCCCCCCCACCATCATCCTGGACTCCCCTATCCCCTCATCATCCTGGACTTTCCTATCTCTCCCCCCCATCATCCTGGACTCCGCTACCCCCCCACCCATCATCATTATTATTATACAAGATTTATATAGCGCCGACAGTTTGTACAGCGCTTTACAACATAAGGGCAGGCAGTACAGTTACAATACAATTTATAACTTAAGTTTACGTGTGTTTGTTTTTTTGAATGTTGGGCTGGAGAGAAAATTTGCATGGGGGGGCGGGGGGGGGGGGGGCCCAAGAAAATGTTTGCCCAGGGTCAGCAGTTACAGCAAACGCCTGTTTTCATTTGGAATAAATGTTTTACGTTAAAGCTGGCTGTTGCACGCACCCCTGACAGTGTTAAATGGTTTGAATCAACCCTCTAACTGCTACTTTGTTTGGACAGCTTCGTCTGTTAAAGGAAGTTGAAAAATAACAGACTTGCTGGATGGATCACCAGGTGAAAAAAAAAGGAAAGAGGCATAAAAACAAAACGTATGTAGCCACCGTCCTAAGCCGCAAATTAATACATTTTATATTTTGGGTTTAAAACTGCTTTAATTAATGCTTAATTATATATTTTATTCCTATCATTTCTGGTCAGGGTGTAATTTGATGTGTCTTGGCTCAAACATATTACACACTTGCTTTGTGACAGTTTAACTGAGAATGTGTGTATGTATGTGTGTTTTTTTTTTTTTCTTTTTACAGCCTACTGTATAATACTGTTTTTAGAACAAATAGAGTTTCCCTATGGGTGAATAATATAGTTTATATTGTTTTATTTTAAATGCAAATGATAGTATCGTTGACATTCAAAAAAACAAAAACAAAAAAAAAAGCAATGCTTTCCCACAATCTTTCCTGTAGCCATTCAGCCCTAATGAGTATGAGAGTACGGCCCGAGGAAATGACTCCAAAAATGATCTAGCTCTCTTGAGTACAAGCATACGATACATAATCTGTATGTAAATTTTGATCCATTTATTATGCCTGAAAACAAAGTTCCCTTTTGTTCTCATTTTAATTTACATTTAGACTATTTTAGATATTTTTATATTTACCTTAACATTTTTAGTTTTAGTTTTGTCTATTCTTTTCACAGAAATTAAGAGATTTTTCCAATTCATGAACTTTAATGGCATCCTAGTCTGCTCTTTTCTGCTCTTTACCGCCTTTACCCTTTGGTCAATTTCTGCTATTGTTGGTTGATTTTAACATTATTTGTTTTGTCCATTGGACAAAAGTCAGATGGTTTTCTGTACACACAGTCGGACTTTGCTCCATCGGACTTTTGTTCGCCAAAAGTTTGTCCGTTTGCAGACCGAACTTTTGTCCGATAAAAACCAAAAAAGTTTGTTCCGATGGAGCGTACACATAGTCGGATTTTTTGTCAAACTTGCTCAAAATGAAGTTTATTGGCAAAAAGTCTGACCGTGTGTACGGGGCTTAAGTCCGTAGAGTTCAATATTAAGTTGGTGAACCCTACAGCTATAACAGCTTTAACTCTTCTGGGAAGGCTGTCCACAAGGTTTAGTGTGTGTAGAGTGTGTCTATGGGAATGTTTGACCATTCGCAGTGTACAGGATGCCAAGAGCGGGTCCTGGACGGATGCTATGTGTCACCAATATTCGACTTGTGGTCCCTTTAAGGGTGATAGATTTGTGTACTCAGGGGTCTCACCCATATACGGTGAGGAATTCCGGGATAGCAGTACAGAAGAGAGAACTATATTGAACCTTACGGACTAAGACTGGGATGCCATAAAATTCATGTGCGTGTAAAGGTAGGTGTCCCAATACTTTTGGTAATATTGTGTATATAAACAAAGAATGGTCTTTCGCGCTACTAAAGTGTAGGTGAAATGTGAATAAAGTGTTGTGTGCAAAAAGCTGCAAAAACTGAATGTGTTCACCTTACACAATGATAAATATAAAAAAAGGGGAGGTGTTTTCGTGCTAAAAGCCAGCATATGAACTACATAAAGTGAGGAAATAAATATTACAATATATATAAAAAAACAATCAAATATACCAATGATCAAAATGGCACGACTATGTAAAATACAGTGCTGTGTCTTCTAAAGTAAAATACAAAACCATCCAGTTAGGCTGTGCAAAGTGACAATAAAAAATCTCTCTCTCCTCTCTCCTCTCTCCGAGATATACTCTATATATCTATATCTATCTCTCAAGTATAAGCCTGAAAGTCCAGGAAAAATGTGCCAAAAAAGCTGTCCCTCTAGGGGCTGCAATATCATTGTAAGCAGAGGAGATCAGTAACAACACATAGTGGGTGATTTACTATAAACAGTGCGCTGCGCCGGTTCATACCTTAATAGTTGTGCCGGATAAATCCTTAATTGAGTGCAGGAACCGGCGGCGCACCTGCTATAGTAAATACAAATTTGAGCGGCGCTCTATTGAAAATGAATGGTTCCCTATGGGAGCCCATTGATTTGAATAGAGGTCGCCCGGGAAGTCGGATGAAGACGATCCGACTCGCGGGGCGACTCGTGTGTCGGTTGACAGAGGGACAGCGCAGCTTCGCGAGGCAACTTGGACACGACTTGAGCGTGGCAGCCGCTCAAGTCGTGTCCTGGAGGCGACTACCTGCCCGAGAATGTCTCCAGCGCGATGCCATCGCGCTGGTTCTAGGCGACAGGGTACTGCAAGCCTCGCACTCGCTGTCCCCTGTGTTTGGTATGAATCATGAAGGGAAACTCCACGCCAAATTTTAATTAAAAAACCGGCATGGGTTCCCCTCCAGGAGCATACCAGGCCCTTAGGTCTGGTATGGATTTTAAAGGAAACCCCCCTACGCCGAAAAACGGCGTGGGGGTCCCCCCAAAATCCATACCAGACCCTTATCCGAGCACGCAGCCTGGCAGGTCAGGAAAGGGGGGCGAGCGCGCCCCCCCTCCTGAACCGTACCAGGCCGCATGCCCTCAACATGGGGGGGGTGCTTTGGGGCAGGGGGTGCCCCCGCCACCCCAAAGCACCCTGCCCCCATGTTGATGGGGACAAGGACCTCTTCCCGACAAGTTTGGCCGTTGATTGGTGTCATGTGACACAGAGCCCAACACCCCCCTCAGTTAGAAACACAACTAAGGGAACACTTAACCCCTACAGCGCCACTTAGTGGTTAACCCCTTCACTGCCAGTGTCATTTTCACAGTAACCAGTGCATTTTTATAGCACTGATCGCTGTGAAAATGACAATGGTCCCAAAAATGTGTCACAAGTGTCCGATGTGTCCACCATAATGTCGCAGTCATGAAAAAAATCACTGATCGCCGCCATTACTAGTATAAAAAAAATAATTCATAAAAATGCCATAAAACTATCCCCTATTTTGTAAACGCTATAACTTTTGCGCAAACCAATCAGTAAACGCCAATTGCGATTTTTTTTTTTTTTACCAAAAATATGTAGAAGAATACGTATCGTTTTTTTATATTTTTTGGGGATATTTATTATAGCAAAAAGTAAAAAATATTGCATTTTTTTTTCAAAATTGTCTCTCTATTTTTGTTTATAGCGCAAAAAAATAAAAACTGCAGAGGTGATCAAATACCACCAAAAGAAAGCTCTATTTGTGGGAAAAAAAAGGACGTCAATTTTGTTTGGGAGCCACGTCGCACGACCGCGCAATTGTCAGTTAAAACGACGCAGTGCCGAATTGCAAAAAGGGGCCTGGTCTTTAACCAGTCAAAATGGTCCGGGGCTTAAGTGGTTAATTGCAAAAGTTGTTTTTAAATCTTAATAAATCTGCATCAAGAATACCTGGTGATCCTACCATGAAGGTCTTTAACCAGCCAAAATGGTCTGGGGCTTAAGTGGTTAAAGCCTACACTTTCACCTTTGAATTCTTAATTCAGCACAGATACTGTATATGTAGGAAGTGTGGTATAACATTTCTAAGACCTCATTTACACTTGTGAATGGAGTCATCAGCAGATTCTTGCGGCAGGAATCACAGGTGTGTGTTTGAACAGCTGTGACCAATAACGCTGTAGGAAGCAATGACTGACTGACAGGAGCCATGGCTGTCCACCACTGTTAACATGTATCCTCACATCCAGTGATTACCTGCAGTTAGGAACAGATGGATGCAATCTGTCTGTGTCCAGGGCTTGTCATCTGTCCCTAGCTGTAGCTAACGGTTGGAATCTGCAGATTCTTCCAGCAGGAATTTGCTAACAGTCCTATTCACAAGTAGGAATTATGCCTTATGTGATGTTTGTGCTGAAGCACTGTGTGACCCTTCACCTTTTTCTCCTGATGCATGCTGGGGGAGGGGCTGTACCAGGAAGTAGTGAGAGTGGTGTGTGGAACTGTGAAGCAGCAGCAGCATGATGCATAGATCTGGTAATGACAGAATCCTGTTGTATTAAGACTCCTCCATGTAACAAGTCATCATGTTCTGAGTGAGTAATAAACCCTTCCATGTTTAAGAAGTTCATCTGGCCTGTGTGTAACTTGCTGAGCAGATACTTTAGCATTGCTAGCAAAACTCTGAGAGACCCCGTGTCTAAGGGACATAACAGTGGCGACGAGGATTGTGGATTTTAGCACACATGGCCTTCATAGGGTTTATTCAACCATTTGATCCTGCTGCTGAATCATGGAGCTCCTGGGTGGAGAGGCTGGAGCAGTATATGGAAGCAAATAGTGTGGCTGCAGAAAAGAAAGTTGCAGTTTTCCTCACAATATTGGGTCAAGCTGCATATGGCACTCTCAGAGACCTCATTTCTCCAGACAAGCCGGCCTCTAAGCCCCTGCCTGAGTTAATTCAGAAGCTACATGAGCACTACAACCCAAAGCCATTAGAGATTGCAGAGCGGTTTAAATTCTACAGTAGAAGGCAGCATGCCGGGGAGGACATAAAGACTTATATCATTGCTTTACGTAAACTAGCTGCCACTTGTCAGTTTGGAGACTACCTGCAGACGGCCCTCCGTGACATGTTTGTTATGGGACTCTGCGACCCAGCCATACAGAAACGTTTACTCACAGAACCCGACTTGACTCTGACGAAAGCCACTGACCTTGCTACGGTCATGGAGTTGGCTACACGGGACGCCACCCTACTGAAGGCACCACCTGAAACTCCTGCAAGCCAGGGAGAGGAAATATTCCACTCTGCTATCACCCGACACCCAAGACGGCCATCTCCAAATCTGCCTAAACCTCGCCACCCTAATTCTTCTGTCTCTAGAACACCAACTTGCTACCGTTGTGGTAACACTACTCACAGTCCACCTGCTTGCAAGTTCAAGGATGTCATTTGTTTTCTTTGTGGAAAGACTGGCCATATTGGGCGTGTTTGCCGCAGCTCATGCTCCCCGAACACTACCACAAAAGTTAGACGTAAACAGACATTTCATATGGATACTGACAATCACGGCTCCAGCTCTGATGAGGAAACCTGTGTCCAGCATGTTGGACTGTTTCGGGTAGCTGGGAGTACTCCTGCGATAAAAGTGGATGTCACACTCAATGGCTGTCCTGTCTCCATGGATGTTGATACAGGGGCGGCTGTGTCTGTCATTTCATGGACTGATTTAAAGGCATTGGGTCTGTCCCTACCGCTCCAACCTACAAATCTCACACTACAAACCTACAGCAAGGAACTACTACAGCCCTTGGGTTATGTGAAACCCCTTGTTACATTAGGCAACCGCAGTCAGACTCTACGCCTTTATGTTGTCAATAAAGGAGGTCCACCGCTGTACGGTAGGGACTGGATCAAAGCCCTGGGCATGCCTCCTCTTGCCATTGCCCAATGTACATTGCTTTCTGAGGTAGACCATTGGGTGGAATCCCTGAAGTCACGCTTTAAGGGGTTTTTTGAGGACTCTTTGGGCACAGTAAAAGGAAAAATGGCCCACCTCCTCTTGAAGCCGGGTGCTACACCTCGTTTTTGTAAGGCAAGATCAGTACCTTTTGCCTTGAGAAAGAAAGTGGAAACAGAGCTGGACCACCTATTGGCTGAAAAGATCATAACTAAAGTTGATAGAAGTGAATGGGCATCACCAATTGTGCCTGTCAAGAAAAAGAATGGAGACATTCGAATTTGTGGAGATTTCAGGGTCGCCCTGAACAACCAACTTCTTGTGGATCAATACCCATTACCTCTACTTGAAGATCTATTTAGCTCATTGGCTGGGGGGCAAAAGTTTACAAATATAGACTTAAAACAAGCTTACCTGCAACTGCAAGTACACCCAGATTCACGCCATCTGTTGACCATTAACACTCATAAAGGATTATTCCAATATAACCGCATGGTTTTTGGCATAGCCCCAGCTCCAGCCATCTGGCAGCGAATCATGGATGAGGTCCTGGCAGGCATACCTTTCACTCAATGTCTACTAGATGACATGCTCATCACTGGTCCCACTGATGAAGAACACAGAAAGAATGTTGAAGCTGTGCTAGAGAGACTCCAAAGGTATGGTTTATGTGTCAATCTTTCAAAATGCGAATTTCTAAAGTCTCGACTGGAATTTTGTGCCCACACTGTGGACCAGCATGGGTTACACACTACTGAAGAAAAGGTTAAAGCCCTTACCCATGCCCCTACTCCCCAGAATGTCACACAGCTCAGGTCCTACCTTGGCCTCCTAAATTACTACCACCGTATCTTGCCGAACCTAGCACACCAGCTTTACCCATTACATCGCTTACAGGATGCAAGAGCTAAATGGATATGGACAGCCAAATGTGAAGAAGCTTTTCGGCTTTCTAAAGAACTCATTCTGTCTTCTCGAGTTCTGGTCCACTATGATTTAAAGAAACACGTCACCTTGGCTTGTGACGCCTCGCCTTATGGACTGGGTGCTGTGCTTTCCCATGTCATGCCAGATGGCACAGAGCGCCCCATTTCTTTTGCCTCCAGGTCTTTAACCTCAGCAGAGCAAAACTACTCCCAGATAGACAAGGAAGCTTTGGCCATTGTATGGGCCACAAAATAATTTCATACGTACATCTATGGTCGGGAGTTCACACTTATCACTGACCACAAACCTCTGTTGTCAATACTGAACCCTCAGAAAGGAATTTCTACAACAACCGCATCTCGCTTACAAAGGTACGCTTTATTCTTGGGAGCTTATACTTATTCTATCAGATACCGCTCCCATGATGCCCATGGCAATGCAGATGCGTTTTCCAGATTGCCAATTGGAGACCACTCACCAAGAGACGTACGCATAGTGGAAATACACAGGCCGAAATCCTGCATGTCCACCTCCTTAATTGCCAGACATACAGTCACAGATCCTTTCCTGTCTCAGATATTCTCATATGTTCAGGTTGGATGGCCAGAGAAAGTCCCAGGTGAATTTCGTCCGTACTTTGCCAGAAAATGTGAGCTTGTGACTAATGCTGGTTGCCTACAGTGGGGCAACAGAGGGATCATACCTCAGTATTTGCAACCAACCATGCTAAGGATACTGCATGAGGGCCATCCTGGCGTGGTGCGCATGAAGCAGCGAGCCCGGAGCTATGTTTGGTGGCCACAAATGGACACAGCAATTGAAGATTATGTGGCTCAATGTCCTGGGTGCTGTCAAGCTCAGCGACCCCAAAAGAAAGGAACCCTGCTACCTTGGCCATGGCCGACAGAACCATGGTCAAGACTCCATCTTGATTTTGCTGGCCCAATCCAGGGTAAAATGTATTTGATCGTGGTAGATGCACATTCAAAATGGCCAGAGGTTTTTCAAATGCCTTCTGTTACCTCAGCTGCTACCATTCTAGTCTTAAGGAAGCTCTTTGCTCAATATGGCTTGCCAACTGCCATAGTCTCGGACAATGGGACTCAATTTACATCGCATGAGTTTCAATCCTTCCTCAGTGGCTTGGGCATCCAACACTACAGAACAGCTCCTTATCATCCAGCCTCAAATGGGCTGGCAGAACGGTTTGTGCAGATGTTTAAGAAGCACTTACTGTCCACCCTGGACCAGGTCGGACTCTCAGAGGAGAAGCTTCTGGAGTTCTTGACCATGTACCGAAACACAAAACACGCTACTACTGGGCTGTCCCCAGCTTTTCTTATGTTTGGCAGGCATCTCCGCACCAAACTGGATTTAGTTCGTCCACAGGAACAGTCACCAACACCTCCTCCGCCAGGCCGTCCTGGATTCCGTGCTGGTGATCTTGTATGGTTTCGGAATTACAGAGTTTTGCCTCATTGGCTTCCTGGCATTATTGATGGACCTCTTGGACAATGAATGTACCTTGTTCGCCTGGAGAATGGCGTGTGTGTTCGAAGACACCTTTCGCAATTGAGAAAGCGCATTTGCCTGCCAGTTGAAACAAACCCGACCTCTCTTTCTACCCAACCACCAGAGTCTACTCAGGGCTCTACTGGTGACATATGGCATGGTGTCTGGCATGATCCCACATGTTTACTACCAACCCCTGAAGCGGTTGGTGACCATATTCCTGAGGAGCCTGGACATGTGCCTGCAGTTGCAGAGACTGATTTGTCTGTTGGACACCAACTGACATCTCCAGAACCCTTGACAGCCTCTACCCCTCCTAGTGCTGTGCCACTTCGTAAGTCTGCCCGTCAAAGACATCAAACTCCTCGTTGGCAAAGCACTGAAATCTTACGGGACACTTTGGAGGTCAGGAAACAGAGACAAAGGTCTCATAACGTGATTCAGGAGCCACAGAACTGAGTTGGAGATACTACTTGCTGAACTGATCCTGCTTGCCTTGTTATTTTATGTGTTGAGTATTTTGTTCTCTTGTTATGTTTATATATATATATATATATATTTTTCTCCTATTGTTTTTTTTTTATGGGAAAAAGAGGAGATGTGATGTTTGTGCTGAAGCACTGTGTGACCCTTCACCTTTTTCTCCTGATGCATGCTGGGGGAGGGGCTGTACCAGGAAGTAGTGAGAGTGGTGTGTGGAACTGGGAAGCAGCAGCAGCATGATGCTCAGATCTGGTAATGACAGAATCCTGTTGTATTAAGACTCCTCCATGTAACAAGTCATCATGTTCTGAGTGAGTAATAAACCCTTCCATGTTTAAGAAGTTCATCTGGCCTGTGTGTAACTTGCTGAGCAGATACTTTAGCATTGCTAGCAAAACTCTGAGAGACCCCGTGTCTAAGGGACATAACACCTTACATGTCTCATATTTGTTGGCCAAAAATAGGAACATCACATTTTACAGGTTGGCAGAAAGAACACTTAATATTGTTTGCCTTTATGAAGAAAAATACAAGGTAGTTGAAATATCATGACTATAAACAAGACTATTGCCGCGTACACACGATCGATTTTTTCGACGGTGAAAACACCGTCGAGAAAATCGACGTTAAAAACGAGGAACAGCTTGTTCCCCCCACACACGGCCATTTTAAATGTCATTTTTTTGGGGTTGAAAAAAACGACCGTGTGGGACCTATGGGAAACACTGCCGCGGAAAACATGTCGAAAAAAACGACGAGAAAAATTAGAACATGTTCTAATTTTTCTCGTCGTTTTTAATGCCGTTTTTCTCATCGAAAAAAACTGCAGAAAGCCCACAGACGATCGTTTTTCTCGTCGAAAGGAAAAAAATTTGTTTTTCTCGACGAGAAAAACGGCCGTGTGTACGCGGCATATGAATCCACAAACATCTTTGGTTGGAGATTACAGAACAGAAAAGTGACCTAGGGATCACATACAGCTTTTGTTGTCCAGCCACAATTTGTAAGAGTAATCAAGGGTAGATGAATGGAGTGTTCTTGGCAAAATTCCTACCTTTGCCATTTGCAAAAATATGCCAACATTTTTAATGTCGATTATTGTGCTGCTTAGACAAAATATTTGATTGGAAAATGCTGTCTTCTTTATTTAGAGGATGCTTGCGTTTGTATTAAGCACAGCTTTATTTCGGGTAGCTTAATTTAATTTTGTGTTTTTTTTTTTTTGTGTATGTGTAGCGGTCTCACCCGCTCTCTCCCTTCTTCTTCTCGGCTGGTTAACTCGTCTAGGGGGACCAGGGAGAGGGGTGAGGTGCTGCCACCAGCTCGCAGCTCTTATGTGTGTAGAGGTTTGAGCTAAGATCTTTACCTTCGGGTCTGTGTCCCTGTCCAGAGATTCCACTTCAAAAATGACAGGTAGATAGGTGAATGTAGAACACTTTGCTCCCAGAAAAGTAAGCCCACACCAGGTGACAGTACAACATCTATATTTATTTCCGCAGAGATAAATATGCCTCTTTGCAAGCAGACAGGTTGATACAAACATGAACTTGGTGGGGAGAGGGTTCAGGCACAATCCTTTCGGATCAGATAAGCTGTTAGGGGTTCACAACAACTTTTGGCGCACGGTCGCTGCCACCGACCGTGAGGTTGGTCCCTGCCACAGACCGGGTGAACGATGAGGTCTCTGCCACAGACCTTAGGATAGGCATCTGCCACCGACCTGATGTAGCTGGGTCTCTGCAAAGACCATAGAACATGAACTACCTTCTAATGCCGACCCCTGTTAGGGAGATGATCCATCCCGGACGGTCCCCAGAGGCCTGCACTGTCACCAGCCAATGCTGCGCTGGATCTTCAGGCCAGGTCACCTCCCTGGTTCTCCTCGCCCGAGACTCGGGTCCCCTCACTCGGTGGGCCCCCTAGGTATCTTCTCCCATACGGGACCCAGTCGAAGGTACTGGGCCCCAGGCCTCGGCTAGTACCTCACCCCAGGCTTAAGGTGCCTGGGATGGAACTCGAACTCCCTTGCGCCCAGGCCGAGGGCACCTGGGCGCGGACGAACAGAACAGCAGCCCCCAGGCTGAAGGTGCCTGGGGCTCGGACTTTGTGGGAAAAATGTCCGCCCCCTTTATATCCTTTCCCAGCAGGCACAGCGGGTTCCCCGTCTCGCCGTACTACTGCCGCGAGAGGACACAAAGGGCACGGCCCTACAATGATGGTTCAACCCCCAGCCCAAGGCGACAGCGCCACCCAGGGGTCTTAGGGAACTGAACACCATTATATCCTCCACGAATCAAATTGGCCATAGATCCCTAACAATTAGTGTATCTGGGCCATGCTACCACCCAGATACTCCCCCTAAATGTTAACCCCCGCTACATATAATTGAACATTGTTTGTGTAATTTTATTAATTGTTTTTGTAATTTTACTTTTTCCACTGTCTTTTTTTTTTCTGTGAAAAAAATGTCTGTAAATTTTGAGGCTAATCAGGGGCACAAGAACAGGCCAAGGATACTTGAGAGCAATATCTCTGTAACCCTCAGGGGCCTTTTTTTTTTTCATTTAAGATAGTGGGGACATAATATATTTTTTTTTTATAGCTGCCTGTATGCTTGCTGGGAAGATTCCTTGCAGAGGCTCTATTTATCATGTGTTCATTGACAGAAAGTGAAGGGTAATTCCAGACAAAAACCCAACTTATTTTGCAGTTGACCAAAATTGAGGATTTTTTTTTCTAAACTCTCCTGATTTTTGCCAATAGTTTCAGGTGAATTAAAATTCTCAACTTTCATTGAATCATCCCTGGTCATGAACAATGTTTTATCCATGTGCTGAGATGCAGTAACTGCAAAGCTCTGTCCCCTTTTAGCTTATGTTTGTGCTCTTGTTACCTCAATGCAATTTGCAGAATATTGCACTACCACAATATATATATAAATACAGAAACTTAAGATTATACATCTGCCCTACTGTATGTGATTGTTTTCCATGCATTAAAGCAGTGTTTCTCAAGTCCAGTCCTCAAGGCACCCCAACAGGTCATGTTTTTAGGATTTCCCTCAGATGAAACGGCTGTGGTAATTACTAAGGCAGTGAAACTGATCAAATCACCTGGGCAAAATAATGGAGAGCCTGAAAACATGACCTGTTGGGGCGTCTTGAGGACTGGAGTTGAGAAACACTGCATTAAAGGATAAGTTCACCTTTTGTAACATGTTACACCCATATTCAGGGTGTAACATGTAACAAATAACAAATGCAGCAGCCCCAACCCCACATTTTGACAGCAAGTGGGGGAATCTTCTCCCCCCCCTTGCTGTCAAAATGAAAAAAAAAAAAACGCGGCTCCGCCTGCCCAGATGCAATATTCTGTGAATGTGAAAAGCTACAAGTACCTACAGCCTTTGCAGCTGTGGGCTTGTAGTTCTCAATGAACTACCAGGATGCTGCTGAGCACTCTAGGTAGTTCATTGAGTCTTCCTGTCAGTGTATAACTGCCTACTCATACGGGGTATGGGAAGACAGTTTACACAGATTGTCTGCTAGAACCCTGCATTGCACCAGCGATCTACTGATAGCGGGTGCAATGCTTTACAGGCTCCTAGTAAAAAAAAAATATGTTAATGCAATTTTTTTTTACATGCAAAAAGATGTGAATTTATTATTATTTTTTTTAAAAGGTGAAATTATCTTTTAAGTGACTGGCATGACCCTAGTGCTCATACTAGTAGCTGAAATGTTTTACATTTCTTTTTGTGTTGGTACACTGTTCTCTAATAAATTTCTACAAGAGGTTTGTGATCATAGGTCAAAGATTTCTGAACATCAACCTCCTTCCGCACGTGCTGTATTAGAAAATTCCACATTTATATACAGAACTCACATCACGGAGAATGAAGAAGGAAGCCCCAAGGAAGATCGCTGTTACTTTTAAAACATCCTGTTATTGCCAAATGTACATGTTACTAACACAGCAACGCAAAGTGCAGCCTTCCTGGGAATCTCATATGCTGGCCCTTTAATTATTTTTTTGCCAGGAGGAATTTAAGCTGACACTGAGTTGTTGTGTTTATAACGAACAAGCTCACTGTTTTCATTAGAGAGATACTATCGCAAGCTATTCCCAAGTGCAATAACCCAGAGCCAGCTGCAGAGCCCGAGGGTGAGAGAACAGCTTAAAGCAGAGAGGCATGAGGTGAGCAGCGGGGACCAGGGTATGAACAGCCCACCTCGTTTGCTAGGAAAGCAACAGTGCATATAAATGTCCAAAATCAAATCATGCAGCCTCCACACATGTTATTATAGCTGACTATTTCATTCTGTTGATTGCTGGACTACAGGACACAGCAAGGACCTTATTTTCAGTGTTTGCAAATGTGTGTACAGATTAAGATTACCAGCTTGTTGGGATGGACAAATATACACATCACTAGTGTTCAATGCTGAGATCTTAGCATAGGACCAGAAACTTTCCCCAAAAGTTAAAACTGTAGTATAACAAGATAGGCAATTGACTGAATGAGCATGGTCACTCTAGGCTGCTCTCTTGATTTGATCTACAAAAAAATTAAATATATAGTGTGTTGGGGGTATAGTTCACAGAAGACAATTAGGAAAGCTGATAACAAAATTTGAGCTTTCGAGCCAGTGCACAGGAAGTTACAAGGACTCAAGGTTTATGACAAGATTAACAGGTACTTTTCTATACTCACAGAAAATATGCTTTGCATGAAAAAAACAAACAAATGCAGCCACCACATCTAAGTATTGGTAAGGCGAAATCTATTACATTTGTTTTTTTTGGGGGTTTAGATATACTGTATTGTAATCAACGCTGTATCCTGGCCTAGGCCAACAAGGCCCAGGCCTAGGGCAGCACTTTGCAGGGGGGCAGCATGGAAAGAGTCCCCGCCGGCTTGTGCTACACTGTTAGTGTAACGCAAGCTGCTTCTAATTTTGACTGTCCTATCAACCTGGACCACAAACCTTCCTCACTGTGCTATATGTTTTCTGCTGCACCATTGGCATGGTTATATCTTCTTAGTCCTCTCCATAAAATTATCAGAAATTTGTGCTTAAAGTAGAACTAAAGGCAACACTTTTATTTTTTTTCTGTTTGGATAGAGTAAGGGAGGGTTATAGCCCCTGTCAGTTAATTTTTTTACCATCCTTGACCCATTGCAGAGATTTTCATTCACTTCCTGCCCCATAGCCAAACAGGAAGTGAGAGGAAATATATGCAAATTAAGGGAATCCATTCCCCCCCCCCCCCAGGCCCTAAGAACTAGTGTCCCCACTCTAAAATTTCCGGGTGGGTCTTAAACAGAAAGGGGTGTGGCCTTGACAGGAAGTGGTGGGTCATATTTAAATTAGGGGGTGCACGAGTTTAGTCAGGCCTAGGGCAGCACAAAACCTAAATACACTACTGATTGTAATTATGTCATTTAGGGGTTAACATATTATTAAGGCCTGTTCCAATGTGCTAAACCATATGTGTCATGGTTCCCTATAATAAAGATAGTGTCTGTTCTCAGCCCCTCAGTACAGTGCATTTCGAAAAATACAAGTCTGTTTTTGTAAATTGGGAGGCTCAATAAAAGTCAATGGTAGAGTAATCAAAATGCATATATCATGTGTTTTATTGTGTTGGCAACAGGTATTAACAAACTGTGGTCAATACTTATCCTCTCCAAATTTTAAAGTCAAAAATGCATTGAAAACATACATTAACGTGCCTCCAAAACACATCAAGGCAAAAAGGAAATGCACTTTGACACACTACAATGCACCTGCCTAATGCTGCGTAAAAAAAAAGAAGAAAAATCAAACCTTGATGCACACACATAGATCTAAATGTGCCCTAGTTAATTAGGATTAAAGTTGAAAATCCTCCTTTTCAGGATGGCTGCTCCTGTACTGCAAATATTATATTCTCCTTTACATCTAGAAGACCAGAAAAAGCAATTTTATTGGTTGCCTGGCTGTCACTTTTTGCCAGAAAAGTATATACATAAATAGTTCTGACTTTACCATTCCTGGTTTACATACTTGTTCTGGGGTCTGTGCTTCTAAGAAAAAGTAAAACCATGAAAAGGTAACCCCTATGTATACTGTCTTATATTTTACCACTAATACCCATAACCTTTTACCCATTATGTAGCCCATTATTGCTACTAAAAACAGTCTGACACCAAAGGTTGGGATAAAACTGGCCATTTACGGCCCCTTTATTAAATAAAATAATTAACAGTATAAACCAAAACAAAGCATAAACTTTTTGGTTGCCGGTCCTTGGAGGCACTACGTATCCAACTCTTTACTTTATATCTGCTTAACAATTTTATGGTCCCTGTCGCTTTGCATCCGACTCGGGGACGAACCACCTTCAGCAGATAACCATAAACTCACAGTTAACCACGTAACTGCCATTCTCCGGGGACCCATACCTCAGATGTGTCCCAACTATAAACTCCCAGTTAACCATGTAACTGGCATTCTCCGGGGACCCATACCTCAGATATGTCCCAACTATAAACTCCCAGTTAACCATGTAACTGGCATTCACCGGGGACCCATACCTCAGATGTGTCCCAAACCTTTAATTCCATCATTTTACTTCCAAATGCCTCCAAAGACCCAACCGCCTTCCTAAAAGAAAATGAAACACAAAAAGAAAACAACAAACATAGAAAAACAAACAAACATTATCAATTTTCCATGCAACCAATCTCAAATAATTAGGGTGGGCGGGCGGGTGGGAGCTTTTCCTATCCTCATGTGCTGACAGGAAGTCTGTACCTCTGACCTCCTCTCTGCACTGCCTCCCCCTCCCACCGCTCTGCCCAATAACCTGTGAGCTCAAGTTAACTTCAGGAAATAATTTAACCCTCACTAGCCCAGCCTACAAGGTCCCATTTCATGTAGCCCTGCACTTATTTGTTCTTTTTTTTGCTACAGGCTTTTCTTAACAACCAAACAACTAGTATTTTCATAAGGAGATTGGCATTGTCAACCCATTTAAATTACTTTACTACTTTAAAGGGGTTGTAAAGGTTCGTTTTTTATTTTCTAAATAGGTTCCTTTAAGCTAGTGCATTGTTGGTTCACTTACCTTTTCCTTAGATTTCCCTTCTAAACCTTTTTTTTTTCTTTGTTTTCTTTGTCTGAATTTCTCACTTCCTGTTCCTCCTCAGTAAGCTGTTCAGTAAGCTGTTCTGGCTGACTAAACACCACTCGGATGATGGTGTGAAGTTTACTGAGGAGAAACAGGAAGTGAGAAATTCAGACAAAGAAAAAAAACATTTAGAAGGTAAATCAAAGGAAAATGTAAGTGAACCAACAATGCACTAGCTTAACCACTTCCTTACTGGGCACATATACCCCCTTCCTGCCCAGGCGAAATTTCAGCTTTCAGCACTGTCACGCTTTGAATGACAATTGCGCGGTCGTGCGACGTGGCTCCCAAACAAAATTGACGTCCTTTTTTTCGCACAAATAGAGCTTTCTTTTGGTGGTATTTGATCACCTCGGCGGTTTTTATTTTTTGCGCTATAAACAAAAATAGAGCGACAATTTTGAAAAAAAAGCAATATTTCTTACACTTTACTATAATAAATATCCCAATTTTTTTTTTTTTATATTTTTTTCCTCAGTTTAGGCCGATACGTATTCTTCTACATATTTTTGGTAAAAAAAAATCGCAATCAGCGTTTATTGATTGGTTTGCGCAAAAGTTATAGCGTTTACAAAATAGGGGGCAGTTTTATGGCATTTTTATAATTATTTTTTTTTTATTAGTAATGGCGGCGATCAGTGATTTTTTTTGTGACTGCGACATTATGGCGGACACATCGGACACTTTTGACACTAATTTGGGACCATTCACATTTATACAGCGAACAGTGCTATAAATATGCACTGATTACTGTATAAATGTGACTGGCAGGGAAGGGGTTAACACTAGGGGGCGAGGAAGGGGTTAAATGTGTTCCCTATTAGTGATTTTTACTGTGGGGGGAGGGGACTGACTGGGGGAGGAGACCGATCTGTGTCCCTATGTACAAGGGACACAGCATCGGTCCCCTCTCCCTGACAGGACATGGATCTCTGTGTTTACACACAGAGATCCATGTCCTTGTCTCTGTAACCGCCGATCGCGGGTGCCTGGCGGACATCGCGGCCGCCAGGCACGCGCATCGGCATTGCAGTGAAGCGCCGGGCACGTGCGCGCGCCGCCGGCGGCGCTCGCGCGCCCCCCAGTGGCCAAATAGAGGAGGCCGTATAATAACGGCCTCCCGGCATTTGACAACCACCTTGCGGCCGTATATACTCGTACGGCGGGCGCGAGGTGGTTAAAGGAACCTATTTAGAAAATAAAAACCTTTACAACCCCTTTAAATTAGGAGAATTAATTTTACATCTTAGGTTATGTGTTTCAGTTAAGGTGAGAATAAAAGTTAAAACAAAACTCGATGTAAAAAAACCTTAATAGCCTAGCTAAAATAAAAATGAACCTAGAGCCAGCACAGTACTCCCAGCATAGATCCATCACCTAATAGTAATGATTTTAAAGCCACTAACTGCAGGTTCCAATGTGGCTCTCTTTTTTTTTATTTTTTAGAATGTACAGTGCCTTGAAAAAGTATTCACATTTTCCACATTTTGTCATGTTACAACCAAAAACGTAAATGTATTTTATTGGAATTTTATGTGAGTGACCAACAAGTGGCACATAATTGTGAAGTAGAAGGGAAAATTATAAATAAATACGTAAAGTGTGGCGTGCATTTATATTCAGCCCCTCCGAGTCAATACTTTGTAGAGCCCCCTTTCGCTGCAATTATAACTGCAAGTCTTTTTGGTGATGTCTTTACCAGCTTTGCACATCTAGAGAGAGGCATTTTTGATTGGATGGAGAGCGTCTGTGAACAGCAATTTTCAAGTCTTGCAACAGATTCTCAATTGGATTTAGGTCTGGACTTTGACTGGGCCATTCTAACACATGAATATGCTTTGATCTAAACCATTCCATTGTAGCTCTGGCTGTATGTTTAGGGTCGTTGTCCTACTGGAAGGTAAACCTCTGCCCCAGTCTCAAGTCGTCTGCAGACTCTTACAGGTTTTATTCTAAGATTGCCCTGTATTTGGCTCCATCTATCTTCCTATCAACTCTGAACAGCTTCCCTGTCCCTGCTGAAGAAAAGCATCCCCACAACATGATGCTGCCACCACCATGTTTCACGTGGGGATGGTGTGTTCAGGGTGATGTGTAGTGTTCGTTTTCCACCACACATAGTGTTTTGCTTTTAGGCTAAAAAGTTAAATTTTGGTCTCACCTGACCAGAGCACCTTCTTCCACATGTTTGCTGTGTCCCCCACGTGGCTTCTCGGAAACTGCAAACTGGACTTCTTATGGCTTTCTTTCAGCAATGGCTTTCTTCTTGCCACTCTTCCATAAAGGCCAGGTGGAGTGCACGACTAATAGTTGTCCTGTGGAGAGTTTCTCCCACCTGAGCTATGGATCTCTGCAGCTCCTCCAGAGTTACCATGGGCCCTTTGGCTGCTTCTCTGATAAATGCTCTCCTTGCCCAGCCTATCAATTTAGGTGGATGGCCATGTGATGGTAGGTTTGCAGTTGTGCCATGCTCTTTCCATTTTTGGATGATGGATTGAACAGTACACCGTGAGATGTTCAAAGCTTGGGATATTTTTTTATAATCTTACCATGCTTTAAACTTCCCCACAACGTTAGCCCTGTCCTGCCTGGTGTGTTCCTTGGCCTTCATGAATCTGTTTGTTCACTAAGGTTCTCTAACAAACCTCTGAAGGCTTCACAGAACATCTGTATTTATACTGAGATTAAATTACATACTGTACAGGTGGACTCTGTTTACTAATTAGGTGACTTCTGAAGGCAATTGGTTACACTAGATTATATTTAGGGGTATGAGAGTACAGGGGGCTAAATACAAATGCATGCCACATTTTTCACTTATTTATTTGCAAAAAAATTATTTGAAAGCCATTTATAATTTTCCTTTCACTTCACAATTATGTGCCATTTTGTGTTGGTCTATCACATAAAATCCCAATAAAATACATTTACGTTTTTGGTTGTAACATGACAAAATATGGAAAATTTCAAGGGGTATGAATAATTTTTGAAGGCACTGTATGTTTGAGGGAAACTAAAAAAAAAGAAGAAACATTTCCATTGATCCTACCAGAAACCTTGTGTGCTCCTTTAGACAATTATGAGGCCTAAGGACCCTAAATTGAGTGCAGAATAGGGTGTCAGAATTAATAGATCCACAACCAAATCGTAAGATTCAACAGTTATGCTTCAGATTCATTACCAGGGGCGGACTGGGCCGTGGGGCAGGGTGGAGATCTCCCCCCGGGCCGCTCTGATTCCTGGGGAAAAGGCCGCACTCAGGGCTGCATGAGACACTATGTACAGCCGCGGCCGCCGCTACAAAGTGCTGATGAGCTTGCAGAGCTGCATCGGAGCAGTGGAAATATGTGTCGACCGGGCGGGAACAACAGTATAGCTAGATGGAGGGGGCGGTAAAATCCATGCTGACACAGTGATCCCGCAACGCTGGCTGCTATTAAACACCCCACCGCACCGAGCAGATTGGAGCTCTATTGCAGGATGCGGGGTGACAAGCCAGAGGATGAGGATAAACAAGCATCGGCGGAGCAGGGGGCGGAGTCTGTGTGAGCAGCTGCGGGAGGAGCGTCCTCTGACTCCTCTCCCCCAGGCACCAAGACTTGTACAGTGTGGAGATCAAGGATAGCTATACCCCTCTAGCTCCGGCGCTCCACAGCCTCTGGCATCCTGTCAGTGACTCAGTGAGAGTGGGGAAAGCCAGCTTGTGCAGGAGTTGGGCTGTGCTCTGTCTCCACTGTTCTCCTAACCCCTCCCTCGCTGTCCTGCTTGTCCAATCCAAATTCCGCCTCCCATTTGTGCCCGCCAAGCCCCGCCCAGACTCCAGCCACATGCATGCCATGCACTGTACTGTGAGAGAAGTTCTGTGGGCAGCTGGGTGGCAGTTTTCAAACAATAGCTGCCACAGCCCTGGGGGAGACCAGCCTGAATGGGAAAGCATAATTGGAGAGTGAGACCCCCAAAATAACCCCCCTCTCTGTTCCCACCCCTTTTTGCTATGTACCTTCTTTACCCTCCCTCCTTTCTTCCTACTCACCTTCCTCTCTCTCTCCCCCCTAGGCTAGGGCCTAGTCTGTCTGTATACCATCCTAGCCTGCCTGTATACCATCCTAGCCTGCCTTTATACCTTCCTAGCCTGCCTTTATACCTTCCTAGCCTGCCTGTATACCGTCCTAGCCTGCCTGTATACCGTCCTAGCCTGCCTGTATACCTGCAGAACACAGCTGGTGTGAGGAAGCGAGCCGGTGCCGTCACTATTTGTTTTCAGGCCAGGTCTAGAGGTGCAGGTGCGGGCCTGCGGACCATGGCAGAAGAAATAGTGGAGAGGCACCGCAAACATCTCCCCCGCCACCTTTATTGTATACATGGGCATGACAAAGAGGGTGGTGTCAGGGGCGGAGCCAAGGGGGCGACAAAATTAGGTTTCGCCTAGGGTGTCAAAAATCCTTGCACCAGCCCTGAGTATAGAAAACACTGGCACCGCACGTCTCTGCTGTCAGCATACAGTGTCACCTCCCGTGTACACTGTACAACTGGGGAGTGAGCAGCCGAGCAAGACAAAGCATTTGTTGTGGAGCCGGTTATGGTGGGCTTGGCTTGTGGGGCGGAGCCAGAGCGGGACATGGGTTAGGGAGCGGAGCATGTTTCCTGGTGGGAAACAGCGGGCACACCGCACAGCACAAGTACCCGCTCATCATCAGTGCTGCAAGGACGGAATAAGAGGCTCAGGAACAGTAAGCACCACTTTGGCAGCTCATGGGCTACAATGATGGACACTGATAGACTGCACAGATGGACACTGATGAGGTGACACTAATAGACTGCACAGGTGGACACTGATGAGGTGACACTGATCGGCGGCACTGGTGGACACTTATCGGCTGCACTCATGGGCTCTGACAGGCAGCACTGGTGGACACTGATAGGCTGTACTGGTGGGCATGATGAGATGGCACTGATGCACACTGGTGGGCACTGATGGGCTGCACTGGTGATTTACCGATGGGCTGCACTGGTGAGCACTGATGGGCTGCACTAGTGAGCACTGATGAGGTGGCCCTGATAGACACTGTGATAGGCAGCACTGGTGACACTGGTAAGCTGCACTGATGAGGCCATACTGATGAGGTTGCATCGGTGGGCACTGATAGGCTGCACTGATGAGGCTGCACTAATGGGCATTGATAAAGCTGCACTGATTGGCACTAATGAGGCTGCACTAATTGGTGGCATTGATGAGGCTGTAATGAAGAGGTGGCATTGATGGGCACTGATAGGCGGCACTTTTGGTGTTTTGTTTTTTTTTGGGGGGGGGCAGCATTTAATTATTGAAACCAGGCAGCACAATGTCTTGGGCCAGCCCTGCATCCACTACTGTGGGTGGGTGGTTGGGTGAGCAAGCAGAGCCTGAACATTGCTGCACTGCTTTGTCTGATCTTACTGAAGTGGTCCATTTTTTTTGGGGGGGGGGGGGGTGGGGGGTTAATTAATCACAATGCTATTTGGAATATGCAGCATGGAGGGGGGTTATTAATGTATTGCCATTGGTAACTGATGCATTAGTGACTAGTGGCAGTTAATTAACCCCTTTGTGCTGCATTAGTGGCAGTGGTGTCAGTGTTAATTAACCCCTTCATGCTGCAGCACAAAGGGGCTAATTAATTGCCACTGGTCACTAATGCATCAGTTATCAATGGCAATACATTAAGAAACCCCCTCCATGCTGCATATTCCAATTAGCATTGTAGATTAAAGTGGTTGTAAATGTTCGTTGTTGTTTTTTTTTAATATCTAAAAAAAAAAATGTTATACTTACCTGCTCTGTGTAATGGTTTTGCACAGAGCAGCACAGATCATCGTCTTCTGGGGTCCCCCACCGACGTTCCAGGCCCCTTCTCTTCATCCTGTCACCTGTCACCTTGAAATGATCACATAGGGGACGAAAAGTTCCCTATGTGATTAAAAAAAATAACCCACCCACGACTACGCATGAAAACGTCAATTGCGGACTGAGAGCAACACAAGACCTCCTTCGTAACATTAAACCGATACCTATAAGGGGGCTTTTGATGCATCGCCTATAGAAAATATAGGGTATCGAAGTTTGTCGCCATTTCACACAAAATTAAGGTTTGACATGTTGGATGTATTTACTTGGTGCAACTTCGTCTTTTATATATTACCAAAAATTTGGGTCGTTTTATTGTGTTTGTTTGCCCTAAAATTCACTTTAGTGTGTTTTTTTATTTTTTACCGAAATTTTGCGTTTCCTAGACCTTTGCAGTAATACTGTGTGACACAAAAAATTACACTATCGCTATTTTATTCTCTAGGCTGTCTGCTTTCAGAAAATATATAATGTTTGGGGGTTTTGTGTAATCTTCAGGCCTAAAATAATTTTTTAAACGTGTGCAAAAAACCCGAAAATGGCTCTGGCAATGAAAAGTTAAATTTACATGGATGACGAAAGCGGGAGTTGGAAGGACACAGGGAAGAGGGAGAGTGGGGCCAAGACACTCCACCATGATCCTCTGGGTTATACTTGTTCCTGGGCCAAAAGTTGCCAGTCAGCCCCTGCCAGGGTCTCTGGAGGGCCACATTGTCCTCCCCCCCCCATTTGTGATCATGGAAAACCTTGCACTGTTTTCCCCGATTCATCACTGTGCCACCACTGGCTCTATGGGCCACTTGACTGAACTTGCCCCCAAGGCCTAAGGCTGCCAGCCCTCCCCTGTTCATAACACACTAGCATTTAAGCAAGATTGCCGATAATCATGGTAACAATGGCCATTGAATTATCTAGCAGCAACATAAGCATTACTTAGCCAGAACACTCATAACCAGAGACCTTTTATTGAGACCTATCCTATATCACATTACAAAATTGTCATCATAACATGTTCTGCCAGGAAACAAGTAAGGTCATAAAAAAACTCATTAGCAAGATACATTTTAAGCTAATATCCATTGTAAATACCATAGAAGAACAGTTTACAAAAATCAACATTCTGAGTCTGGTTTTCTGTTTGTTTGTTTTTTATAACCTGAGATCAAATTACCAGGGCAAACATTTGTTTAAGGGTATAATAGACCCTCCTACCTGCACCTTGTGTTTTTCACCTGCATAAGACTTACATTGATCATGTAATTTAATGGTGTCATTTGTTGGCCTGTACATATAATCTTTAGTAGAGTGAATATTCACATTCCTTTTTCAGCAATTTCTGTTTGTATAGAAACATGAGGCATGTGGAAAGGTAATGCACAAGTTAATGTATGATCTCTGTCTGTAGGCTGAGAACTTACACTTCCTGTGAAGAACCTACATGTCTCACAAACACTGACAATCCGTGGGTCTCTCACTCAGGGCTTGTGCATGTGAGAGCAAATTAGATCAGCCAGTCACAAACCGAGAGCTTAACATAGATGTTTCTTTGTATTACATTACTAGCACTCCCACATTTGTGATGCGACACAGAATGGATGGCAATGCATACACTGGACACTGTGACCTAGAACAGGAAGTTGACTTGTCCCTTTGGTGATTGGACAAGACTAGCTGAGCAAACCATGGACATAAGGGGGTTAATCAGCCATGGCACTGCAACCAAAAGGTAAGGCAAACAAAATACACAGGGAATATAACTACACTAATACCTAGTTAAAACAAGAAAAACATACAATTCCTTTAAACATTTTAATTGCGACTACGTTTTTGTCCATGTGTACACATAAGATAATTACAATAAATTAGGTACCAAACAATACCATATTACAAGGTGCAGAGAGCTGATGGAACACATTACCCCTTCTGAAAAAGCCACATATAATGCCCTGTACACACAATCGGTTTTTCCGACGGGATAAACTCTGACTGAATTTTCCGTCTGAATTCCGTTCAAGCTGTCTTGCATACACACTGTCATGCCAAATTCCGGCCGTCCAAAACACGGTGACGTACAACACATACGACGGCACTATAAAGGGGAAGTTCAAATCCAATGGTGCCACCCTTTGGGCTGCTTTTGCTGATTTCGTGTTACCGCGTGTTAGTAAAAGTTTGAGAGACGATTTGCGCTTTTCAGTGTTCATGCTTTTGAGATTGTTTTCTGCTGTTCAGTTGGTGCTTGTGGGATCGTATCTGTTTTTCAGTGCGTTCTTTTCCGCTCGTTTCTGTTTTTCAGGTTGTTCTTCATAGGACTTTCTGTTCCTCAGTGCGTTCTGTTTAGTTCGTTCTGACCAGCCGATCGTTTTCTAGCCATGTTGCAGGTACGTTCTCGTCGTGCTGTGTATGGGCTTGGTGTTGGTGTTAATGCTTTAACCCAAGCTCAGTCCATGAACAGGGTGAGGAGGAGTTCATGGTCGAAGAATTGGTTGCTCCAGCGGGACCAATTCTGTCATATGCCTCTGCTGCGGGAGATCCAGGAGAATAATACTGATGACTTCAGGAATTATCTCCAGATGACGGACCCTGTTTTTCACTGTCTGTTGGCTTTGCTGTCCCCCTATATCACGAGGCAGGACACTGTGATGCGACAAGCCATCACTGCCGAGCAGAGGCTAGTCTCCACGTTGAGATACCTGGCGACTGGGAGAAGTCTGCAGGACCTTAAGTTCACGACAGGCATCTCCCCCCAGGCTCTGGGGATCATTATACCAGAGACCTGTTCTGCCATAATTCGTATCCTGCAGAAGGACTATATTAAGGTAAGTTTTCTCCTTTAACATCACATTCTATGTATTTAATGTTTGCTAATGTATTGTATTTCTTTCATCATTCCCTAATTACCATGATTGTAATATGCAGGGCCGCTGATAGAAATCATGGGGCCCTGTACGGCCTACTTAACGGGGCCCCCTTCAGCCCCACCCCTGGCCCTGCCCATATACAGAGAGGCTACGTCAGGGGTGTCAAACTCAATTTTATAGAGGGCCACATCAGCATTATGATTGCCCTCAAAAGGGCCGGTTGTATCTGTAAGATTAGATGTCCAGCGCATCCCCTCCCCTTACATTAGATGTTAAGAGCCACCCCACCATCAGAAGTTGAGTCTCCCACTCTCCCTTACATCACAGTGCTCCCCCCTTTCCTTAAGCTGCTGCTGGGAAGAAGCTGGATGCTTTGCTTAAAAGCAGAAAGAAAGGGTCTTGAGGAGGACCAGAGGAGGGCGAGGACCACATGAAATTTGCCTGGAGGGCCGGATTCAGCCCGCGGGCCTTGTTTGACACCTGTGGGCTAGGGTATACAGACAGGCTAGGGTATACTCATAAAGTCTAATTTGTGAGCGTGGCTAATTTAAAAATATGCACCACACAGAGCTGAAAAACAGACATGGTTTAAATTACGCTTAATTATTGGGCATGGCTTAAAAGGGTGTGGTTAATTAGAGTCTAGATTAGGGGTCTCCAAACTTTCTAAACAAAGGGCCAGTTTACGGTCCTTCAGACTTTAGGGGGGCCAGACTAGGGCCATTGGGAGTAGAAAATGTCCAGTGGGATTAATAATACCATATCTTTGGTGTCAGTGGGAGGACTAGTGCCCCATAGTTGGTGTCAATGGAAAGAATTGATGGTGTCCGTTGGAGGAATAGTGCCTCAATGGTGTCAGCAACAAGAATTGTGCCCAATTGGAGTTGGATGGAATAGTGCCCCAAGGGCCGCATTAAGGCAAACAAAGGGCCACATCTGAGTTTGGAGACCCCTGGTCTAGATGATACTGTGCTGTGTTCAAAACTGCACTGTCCAATTTCTCAGTCAAACAGTGCTACATGAAAAAGGAGATGCTATTTATGTCAGCTAAGCCCACTTTAAAAAAAAAACAACAACTTTTTTCAAAATTTTTAATGAGTAGTAATATAAGGGATGGTTCACACCATGCCTGCATCTGAATTGTGAAAGAATGTGCTGTGGATTCCTGTACAATTAAACCTGCATACAAAACGCACTGCTTTTGCGATTTGCAGCAGGTGTCAATAAAAAGTTAATGATACCTCAAATGCAGGTTGTAGTGCGTTTGCCCTGCACCTGCCAGCCCTGGACCACCGTGTGATCTGGTTGCAGTGCACACACTACTTTTGGTGCATTGCAATTTTAGCCCATTCAAAAAGAATGAGCTTTAAATTGCACTGCACAGACCCGCATGTGAATTGCACAGGAACGCACAGTGTGTTCCTGTGTAATTCAGCTCCAGGCATGGTGTGAACCAGACTGATCTAAAAATTTTGATAGAAGTTATAAAAAGTGGGGTTTGCTGACATTGATGACATTTCCTTTTTCATGTAGCACTTCTGTGAGAAATTGGGCAGTGCAGTTTAAAACCCAATTTCTCACAGGACAGCTGTGCTACATGAAAAAGCAGATATTAGACTTTACAATTACGTTAGACTTTACATTGCAGTTAATGTGACCGGGCTAACCTGCAAGTCCCCCGAGAATCCTGGTCCACTGCCACCATAACGCAGCTCATGTGTGCACACCAGAAGAAGCCAGGAACGATTATCCTCGAAGCTGGCCACACCCCCTCCCGCCCACTCAAACTACAGGAGCTCACAGTCAGGCTCCGACTCTGAGATGTTTAGCCCAAGTGAGTGCTCATTGAGAGCAGCTGAACAGCTGCTGAGAGAGGAGGGGGGAGGAGCGGAGGAGTTGGAGAAGGACTTTTTTTTTTTAGCACTCTGTTCAGATTGTTCGGGCGCCCTGGTGGCCAGGCCCGGTACTGGCTTATCAGCGGCCCTGGTAATATGCTGTGAATGTCCCCTTTGTCCTCATGCATGCTGTAAGCTTTTAATGGTTATTTTTTTGGCCTACATGCATATTTCCCTTCACTAACCTCTCCAGCATGCTATCCTGGGCCCATACAAACCTAGCCTAGTCACTTACCAATGTATTTTGTCAGCTCCATTGTAGTGCTTCCCCCCCTAAAATGTGTACAAATGTTTTTGTTCTCATTAAATTCAGGCAGAGTGGCAGAGGCTTTTTTATGGGGTCCTAAACTCATCTAGAACCCCCCCCTAAAATGTGTACAAATTTTTTTGTTCTCATCAAATTCAGGCAGAGTGGCAGAGGCTTTTTTTGGAGGGCCCAAACTCATCTAGAACCCCCCCCCTAAAATACTCCTTAAAATAAATGTTATACTGATGTTGGCCAAGAATGTTTTTGTAGAATCTGTTTGCAATGTTATGTGCAAAAGTAGAATTTTTTTTTCTTGTTTGATTCTTCAACACCACAGGAATGGCAGACTGTGGCTTCCCAATTTGCCGAGCGGTGGGACTTCACCAACTGCGGAGGGGCAATAGACGGGAAGCACGTCCGCATTCGGGGTCGTACTATTATAATTATAAAGGTTTTAATAGTATTGTGTTGATGGCGGTGGTGTCGGCACAGTATAAATTACTGTAAGTGGACGTGGGAAAGAATGGCCGGATGTCCGATGGTGGAGTGTTCGCACGGACAGAGTTTCCCCAACATCTCCAGACTGGTGGCCTGGCAATGCCACCTGATGAAGATAATGTTGAGGGCCTTCCGTTCGTTTTTATCGGTGATGAAGCTTTCGGGCTGGGACCACACCTGATGAGGCCATTCCCCCTGAGGACCCTCACCCCGGAGAGGAGGGTTTTTAACTACAGGCTGGCCAGAGCCCGAAGGGTTGTTGAGAATCCCTTTGGGATAATGGCCAGCCGGTTCCGCCTGTTCCTTACATCAATACATATGGCGAACTACAAACTCAATCATGTCATCTTCAGCTGCTGCATCCTGCACAACTTTTTGCATAAAAATTCCTCAAATTATCTGGCCACAGTTGGGCCTGAGGCTGGACTTTCGGGGAATCCCCTGATGGGCCTGGATACTGTCCGTACTGGCTTGCCCCCCCAAAGCGCCTGTGAAGTGCGGGAGAAATATGTGGAGTATTTTATGGGTAGGAGGGCCATTGCTATGCCAGACAATGTCTGATTTTTTTGTGAATAAACAAAAAATATTATCTGTTAAAATATTGAATTTTCTTTATTGCTTGTGTTTCTTTTAGCTGTCTCCTATGTTCTCCTAGTGCACTAGTAGTGCCAAGTGGATTTTCCTTTAGTAAATAACCCCCATTGTCACTGTAAACCCAAAATGTACTTTAAAAACTGGTATTGAGCATTGAAAGAAGAAGCCACACATTGTTGATTAGAAAACACTTTTTACTCTGTGCACAGTCACATGTGCGTTATAAAATTTCAGGGTAAATGCAAACATATTTTTTAATCCAAGTTTTTCCCCAAAAATGTGTGTGTTTTGCATAAACAGGCATGTTTCAAACCATAAAACATATTCAACTTTGGAACTTGCAAAGTTCAACCTTGAAAAACTGAAGGCAATATCAGACATTATAGTATGTTAAAAATGTGTTGATCTTGCCTTCATCAGATGGGGTGATGTCACCCCTGAACAAGCCAAATTTTGAAGATGCACACAAATTGTGATGCAAAATGGGGATTTACCTCCTGATCCCATGCCTAATGGTAACATGTGCTATCTCCCATCATGGGGGATCAATGGACGTGTTTTGGGGGTGCAATCCCTTCCTCCCACCTACTTGAGTTGCGAGGAAGGGGTTTGCACCCACAAAACACGTACATTGATTTCCCCTGATGGGAGATATCACATGTTGACACACTGTGTGTATCTTCAAAATTTGACTTGGGGAAAAATACAATAAAATTTCGGAAATTGGTCCACAAAAACTTTAAATGGTGGCATTTTGAATCTATTTAGATTCTCCCCAACACATCAATCATGTTCTTAATTTGTTGGTCAAAAAAATATAGTTTCTTCCTTATGATGTCTATTTCCCGACTCAAAATCATGAGGTCCTGGATTAGGATTTGTGCACTTGCACTGGAGAAATGAGGAGATTCTTCTACAACCACCACATCACCTAAAAAAAAAAAAAATACACACCATGTATTATAAATATGCAGGCCTACATATAATACCTGAATCTGTGGTGACAGACACTGACCTGTTGTGGTGACAATTTCGCCCACTTCCTCCACCTCTCCTTCCTCCACCTTTCCTTCCTCCACATCCTGAGGTTGGGGTTCTCTCTGTTCTTTCTGAGGTGTGGGGTTCCTGGTGTCCTCTGAGTCTTTGCTCCCCTATGATAATGAAACAAAAGGTATACTTAGCACACAGATATTGGAGGCCAGAAATAGGAATATGAAACATTGCTTGGAAGTGGGGTACAATTGTCTGATTTTGCAGAGTTCCAAGATGAAGACATGATTTTTCCATTACCAAAGATGGAATACTTACCTTCTTTGGACAATTTTCACACATGGAGACACCCCAAAAGTATCCACTGAAGCACCTGTGTGGGACACTCTAAAAAGGTTGTTCTGGTGTCCCACACTAGTGCTCCTGAGTCCAGATGTGTAAACAGCTCCTGAGTGTCCTCTCCTTTTCACTGAATCTATAGTTTGCATTTCATTCTAGTTACAAACACATCTAGACAAATATGTTATAAACTTAATTTAAATACAAATAGGCATGACCACATGTTTTTTACCTGTATCTGCCCAAAACGTCGTATTTTGTGGGAAAACGATGTTTACTATGACCGATTACTTTGGCCACTAACCTGAAAGTTGCCATTTTAAATTGTACAACCAGTCAATAAAAGCACATGGAGCAACATGCAAGTAATAATAAAAAAATAAAAATAACACAGGACAAATACTTACTTTTTTGAAGCATTTTCTTGATCCTTCTGTACTGGTCGTGCTCCCTCAGTTTCAGGTCTGACCAGCGTTTCCTCAGCTGCTCCTTGGGTCGTTGTACCCCAAAATTCCTGTGCAGACTTCTCACAACTTTAGACATGATCTTGGCCTTTCTGACATTTGGGTTGGTGTACGGCCCATGCTTCCCATCATAATCACTCCTCCTCAAGATGTCCACCATCTCTGTAAACTACATATTTGAGGCCTTATATCTCCTCCTGGATCGTGATGTTTCCGGCTTCGGGCTTTCCTCGTCATTGGTGGAATTATCATGCACCTGCTGTGTCTCCGCCATGTTGTCTCCCACTGCGCACCAAAAGAGAAGGGGCGGGGAATATAATCGAAAGAACGTCAGGGGCGGGCGGAGAGTCACGCATTCGCAGTGTATATAAAGCTAACACGCATGTGTCATAACTACGTTCTGTGTGCAGAGGAAGGAGGGCCGGAAGCGCCGAACGTCCTAAACAAAGGTAAAATTGAAACTTGGGGCATCAGTGGCCTATACTGCTTCATGATTGAGGCCTATATTGGGATAAGATTAGGACAGTTTAGGCTGACCTAGTGTTTTTGTCTTGTGTTTTATCTTGCAGCAAATATGCAGCACTTTAAAGACCCTCAAATCCTGTCAGCTTTAATTGACAAATACAGGGAGATGAGAAATTTTTGGGAGCTAAAGCATGATTTGTATCATAACCGCGACGTAAGGAGGGCAACGATGGACAAATTGGTTGAATTCCTGCAGACAATGATCCCCGAGGCAGATTTTGACATGGTGAATAATAAAATAAATAACTTGAGGAATTTGTATAGGAAGGAGTACTGTCATGGTTATGCAGTAATGTTTGTCTCTCAGCTTACCCCTTCTCCATGTGTTCACCTTAGAGGCCAGCCACTCTCACCTGGCTGCTTAAATAATCTCTCCTCCAAGCATGGCTCCACCCCAGGCCCTATCAGGGAACACTATATTAACCTGTGCTCTGCAAGCCAGCTGTGCTGATCAACGTTGTTTGTTAAGCTATTGTGTGTTTGGGTTCCTGCTTGCCGTGTTCTACGTTTGTCTCTGTTTTACCGATTTTGGCTTGTTCTCGACTATCCCTGTCTGCTTGTGACCTTGACCATTGGCTTGTCCTTTGTTTATCCTTGTCTGCTAGTTGCCCCAACGTTTGGCTTATCCCCTCACTATCTCTTGTATCCTGAGCTGCTGCTTCCCCTCTATCCTCTATAGCCTACTGTGAGCGTGAACTGGGTGACTCTGGGGGCCGCGACCTGGATCCAGTTGCAGCCCAGTCCATCCTCACCACTAGAGGCTCTGGTGAACACCTGCTGGATCTTAGACTCTGCGCCCTGGGGAATCTTAGGCTCTAGCTCCCTGTGGGATCCCTGTTAGTGCTCCAGTTGACCTGCCTTCCTTAATCACCCAGTGTTCCATCCGCAGCAGTCAGCCATAGGGTTCACTACCTTAGTGGTGCACTCCTGACCCCAACGGTGTGCACCTGTCACCTGGCTTCAGGTGACCTGACAAGTACATTAAAATCCTCAAATCATGGAAATCAGGAGTAGCAGCAGCAAAAGTGTATGTGCCCAAGCTGTGGTACTACAAAAGACTGCGTTTTCTGGACGACCAACTTGAAGCCAGGGAATCACTTTCCAGCCTTTCCTCCACCCCAGCAGAGGGTGACGAGGAGCAACCTGGCCTGGAAGACCCGGATATGAACATCTGGAGCCAGGTATAGTATTTTTATACATGTTTATTGTCCTTTAATTATTGTTGGGAACTAGATGTTAGTATTGACAAATTAATGATTAATCAAAAAGTGATTTACCTCTCAAAAGACAGTAGTGGCCAAAAATGATTGGGACAAGAATGAAAAATGCTGGGGTCATAATGAGAGTCTTTTCTATTTATTAACATTCAATTTGCAACAGTCATGAGCTGAAAATTGTGTGTGATTGATGAACGAAAAACTAAAACCATGTCCCTTTTTCATACACATGATGACATCAGCCAGGATGAGGCTCTGGAATGTGGCAGTCAGGAGGAGGCAGGGGTGAGTGGCAGGCAGGAGGTGGCCAGGCCCAGTGGCAGGCAGGAGGTGTGGCCGGGCCCAGTGTCAGGCAGGAGGTGGCCAGGCCCAGTGGCAGCACCCAATCACAGGTGCCTGCCCTCCGCCTTAGATCCAAAAGGCCCAGGAAGGTGACTCAGACGGAGGAGGAATCCCTGAGACTCATTAGGGAGGCAAGTGAGATCATCAGAGCCCCCCCCCCACGCTGAAGAGGCCTATGGCTGCTATGTGGCCACTAGACTGGCAAAAGTGGAGGAGGGCCAATGCATGCTCTGTGAGGGGATTATTTCTCTGACCCTTCAGAAGGCGGTGAGGGGCCAGCTGTATGAGACCACCCATCTATGTGATCTCGCCCATCCTTCTCCTCCTCCTCGTCCTCCTGCCACAAGTCCACCACCAGAGCCACAGCCTGCAAGGAGGCATGCAGGGAGGCGTGGAGGGAACGCTGCAGGGAGGCGTGGAGGGAACGCTGCAGGGAGGCATGGAGGGAACGCTGCAGGGAGGCATGGAGGGAACACTGCAGGGAGGCGTGGAGGGAACACTGCAGGGAAGACCAGAAAGTGATGACCTGGCTTCAGTCTGGTCTGACAGAAGCTGCAGTCTGTTGTAGTACCACAGACTGGGGACATATATGTCTTCTGCTGCCGCTCCTGATTTCTGGGATTTGGGGACCAGATTATGCTCCCAATTATATGGACTCCTCAAGTTAGATATTTTATTTTCCACACACTTGATGTCTGCCTTGGGTTCCAAAGGCTGTGCAAATTCCACCAATTTCTCCATCGTTGCCTTTCCTCTTTATTTTGTTACCCAGAATAAAAGGATGTTTGATTTACTTTAAATACTTCAAACATTAATGATCAACCATTGAGTGATGATCAATTATTCGACACTTAAGGGATATCACATATTAACACATAATATATCAACCAGTGGCATAGATTAAGAAATATGTGATGAAATAAGGAAATAATAACTTAATAACTGTGAATAAGAATAAAGGAATAGTCCATATGTGGTGAGTATTAATGAAAGTCCATAAAGCCAGAGAAAATTAAGCTCCACAAGTTGAATTGAATCAAAACAGGTGTCCACCAAAGATTCCGTGCACCACCATGGTACAGATTGCAGGCTTAAAGCAAGCTTTGAACAAGCATGCGGCTATAACCCAGCCCGGGTCCTGTACCAGGAAGCAGCAATCGATTGGATTCGAACCCGGCTATCCTATAGGCAGATATTCTGGCTGGAAGCCCAGGTACACTTGCCCCGCGGTATCATAAAGTCCAAGAAGGTACTGTCTGCTGCCAACAGTAACACTCACAAGTTCAGTCATCAGAGTATTACAGCCACCCAAGTGTTCCGTTCCCTCCGATCGGTCAGTCTCGTTCTATACCCAACTGTTGCTCAGTTGACCTCACCAAGTTGCGTCATTTACTGAAAAAGTGATCTGGTGTGCTCCTGATAATTGATCATCACTCAATGGTTGATCATTAATGTTTGAGATCATTTCACTTTTGTTTTTAAGGGGAGCGCAGCTTTTATTTTTTCTATTTGCATTGTTGGTGTATCTCACTTTTTAGTTGCTGCTTTTTAGGTTTATAACATATAGCGCGGCGTCCTATTTTTTCTACTTTAAATACTTGCCTATGTGTTTTTCTTAAATAAGGACAGTTTGTTTGTGAGTAGGCAGGTACATTTCAAAAATACAATGTGTAATTAACAAGGGACACCAACACCAACCTCCTTGAGGAAAAAAATACAAGATAATAATGTTGTTGTGGTAACTTGACCATAAAATAAAAATGGAGATCACAAGAAAATATTAAAACCCAAAAAAATAAAATGGGAGATCTTGATTCAAATCACCAAAAAAATATATATATATATTTTGGAGATCTGGCTTTAAAATCAAATACGAATATTCATAAGATCACAAGAAGCAATAAAGAAACCAGTTGGTCAGAACTCTGTGTGAATATTAGCAGCAAAAAAAAGTCATTATTCTAGCATTAGAAAGAAGAAAAGAATGCGTTACATTAAACGATGCAATAATTTGCAGCATGACGAATGTGCTATCTCCATTACAAACGCTAGTTTTACCAGTCCGAGCCCTTCCGTCTCGTAATTTATTCTGAGCATGCGTGTTTTTTTCTCCATCGGAGTTCCACACAGACGAACGGAATTTCCGATAGGATTTTTTTCCATCGGAAAAAAATAGAACATGTTCTCTTTCTAAACTCTGATGGAAAAAAGTCCGATGGGGCACACACGCGGTCGGAATATCTGATGAAAAAATTCCGTCTGACTTTCTCCATCGGAAATTCCGATTGTGTGTACAAGGCATTAGATGTGCAGTGTATTTAGTCTTTATCAAACTATTACTTTGTGCTGTGCAATAACTGGCCATCAGACTGTAAATAAAAATATGGATGCATGTAGAAATCTGGCCTGGACTCAGTGACACTCTGTAATATTCTCCTTCTCTTCTTCCCCAGCAGCTACACAAAAAGTTATGTAGAGAGATGAAAGTGGTATTAACTACTTGACCACTGGGCACTTAAACCCCCTTCCTAACCAGACCAATTTTCAGCTTTCGGTGCTCTCACATTTTAAATGACAATTACTCAGTCATACAACACTGTACCCATATGAAATTTTTGTCCTTTTTTTCACACAAATAGAGCATTCTTTTGGTGGTATTTAATCACTGTTGGATCTTTTATTTTTTGCGCTATAAAAGAAAAAAGACTGAAAATTCTGAAAAAAACTTTTTTTTCTTTGTTTCTGTTATAAAATGTAGCAAATTAGTAAATTTTCTTCCTAAATTTTGGCCAAAATTTATACTGCTACATATCTTTGGTAAAAATAAGTACAAATTGGTGTATATTATTTAGTCTCTGTGAAAGTTATAGAGTCCACAAGCTATGGTGCCAATATCTGAAAAATGATCACACCTGAAGTACTGAGGGCCTATCTCATTTATTGAGACCCTAACATGCCAGAAAAGTACAAATACCCCCCAAATGACCCCTTTTTGGAAATAAGATATTCCAATGTATTTAGAAAGAGGCATGGTGAGTTTTTTCAAGTTGTCATTTTTTCCCACAATTCTTTGCAAAATATATATATTTTTTTTTCACAAAATTGTCATATTAGCAGGTTATTTCTCACACACAGCATATGCATACCACAAATTACACCCCAAAACACATTCTGCTATTATTCCCGAGTAGTGATGAGCCGAACACCCCCGGGTTCGGTTTGCACCAGAACCAGCGAACGGACCGAAAGTTCGCACGAACGTTAGAACCCTATTAAATACAATGGATGCGAACGTTCGAAATCTAAAGTGCTAATTATAACGACTATTATGCATGTTATTGTTCTAAAAAGGGTTTGGGAACCCGGTTTCTGCACCAGGGGACATGTATAAATGCAAAAAGAAGTTTTAAAAACGGCCGTTTTTCGGGAGCAGTCATTTTAATGATGCATAAAGCGAAAAAAAAAAGTCAAATATTCCTTTAAATATCGTACCTGGGGGGTGTCTAAAGTATGCCTATGAAGTGCCACGTGTTTCCCGTGTTTAGAACTGTCCCTGCACAAAATTACATTTCTAAAGGAAAAAAAGCCATTTAAAACTGCTTGCGGCTTTAATGTAATGTCTGGTCCCGGTAATATGGATGAAAATCTTTAAGAAAAATGGCATAGCTACCCCATCACCCCCCCCCCCCCCACCCCAGCCCATTACCAGCCCCTTTGGGTCTTGTATGGATATTAAGGGGAACCCCGCACACAAAATAAAAAAGGCCCTATATACTCTGAACAGCCGTATACAGGCGGCACATACAAGACAGGGACTGTAGGTTTGTTCTTATGTAGAATCTGTTTGTAATTTTGAACAGGTACATTGTTTAAGTGTAGCTCCAGCACAAAAATCTATTTTTAAGCTTTTTGGAAAACATAGGGAAGGGTTATCACCCCTGTAACATTTGTTTTGCTGTCTGTGCAGTGTGCACCTGTTCAGAACAGTTCACCTCACTTTCCGTCCTAATGACAAATGTTTTTTGAAAATTTGGGGTTTTTATTGAAACAAGAATTGGTGATAAAGCATCAGTGGAGAGGAGACACTTTTTTTCCCATATTAACTCTTACAGGAGAGAATTTGCCTTCCTAGGGGTAGATTTCCTCTCACTTCCTGTTGTATCCTTCCGTTTGCAAGGAGGAGTCGTTTGTAAGTTGGATGTTTGAAAGTAGGGGCCTGCCGTATATACTCTGCTGAAATTTGCCCCTTACATGTTGGTGTTGCCACAACACTGTGAGCCCTCAGTTACTCCTGGTGGGCGCATGAATGGGCCCTGCTGTGAATTATTAGATCAAGAATTGTAATTGCATGCCCCTGTTGAACAGGGGCAGAAAAATTGGGCCTTAGGCACTGGTGCCACAACACTGCAACCCCTCACAGATACTGTACTTGGAGCACAGCAATGAGCCCTGTTGCAAAGTATTGCATCAAAAATTGTAATTACACGCCCCTGTTAAACAGGGGCTGAAAAATTGGGCCTTAGGCACTGGTGCTGGTGCCACGACACTGCAACCTCTCCCAGATACTCTAGTTGGAGTGCAGGAATGAGCCCTGCTGCAAAGCATTGCATACATTTTTTTAAATATATGCCCCTGTTAAACAGGGGCTGAAAAATGTGGGCCTTAGCCACTGGTGCTGGTGCCACGACACTGCAACCTCTCCCAGATACTCTAGTTGGAGTGCAGGAATGAGCCCTGCTGCAAAGCATTGCATAAAAAATTGTAATTACATGCCCCTGTTAAACAGGGGCTGGAAAATTGGGCCTTAGCCACTGGTGGCGGCACACAGATACAAAAATGTTCTTCCAAGCTATCATCATCAATCGGATCATTGAGGAGGAGGAGGATAGTCAGTCAACATAACAGGACAGTCTCTCAGCATCAGCATCAATCTTGAAGGGATGTGACATTTGAAAATAAATTAGTCTGTTATATCAGCTTCAGGTGTTTGGTAGCTGGTGGTGATCCAAGACTGGTTCATCTTTATGAAGGTCAGTCGATCAACCGAGTCGGTGGACAGGCGCACCCTGTGATCCGTGACAAATCCTCCAGCAGCACTGAATGTGCGTTCTAAAAGAGCGCTGGATGCAGGACAGGCCAGTAGCTCAATTGCATACTGTGCAAGCTCTGGCCAGTGATCCATCCTCAAGACCCAGTAAGCCAGAGGATTTTCGGTGGGGAATGTGTCCAAGTCTGACCTTGCCCCTAGGTATTCCTGCACCATGTAAATCAGACGCTGGCGATGGTTGCTGGAACCGATCATACCTTGGGGCTGCGGACTAAAGAATTGTCTGAACGCATCGGTCAGACGGCCACCTTCCCCACCGCTCCTTCTTTGACTGACCGAAGCCTCAGCAACTCGTTGTCCAGGACCAGGAGTTTGTAACCTCCCAGTCTCTGGGAACGCGTTGCACAGACCTTTCTGCAAGGCCTCCCGGAGTTGTCTCATCCTCTGCTCCCTCTGCGACGGTAAGATAAGGTCTGCAACCTTACCCTTGTACCGTGGATCAAGGAGAGTGGCCAGCCAGTAATGGTCCCTCTCCTTGATCCGAAGAATACGAGGATCCTTCCGCAGATTTTGCAGGATCAGGGAGGCTATGCAGCGTAGGTTAGCTGAGGCATTCGGTCCGGAGTCCTCTGGGTCACTAAGGACGACATGATCCGCAGCCACCTCCACCCAGCCACGTACAAGTCCACGGGTTTCTTGGGACTGCAAATCATCCCTAAAAGACTGCTGCTGATGATGCTGAGTGCCAGCCTCCACCTCCATGCTGACAGAATCCTCCTCCTCCTCCTCCTCTTCCTGTGCGATGGGTGGGACAGAAGGAACACTGTCTGGGTAAAGGGGGCCTTGAGAGGCAAGGAAGTCCTCCTCTTCCTGCCTCTGTTTTGCCTCAAGTGCCCTGTCCATTATTCCACGCAGCGTATGTTCTAACAGGTGGACAAGAGGTACAGTGTCACTGATGCATGCACTGTCACTGCTCACCATCCTCGTGGCCTCCTCAAATGGTGCCAGGTCCCACTGGCGTGGTGAAAAAAAACCAAGCTCCCCTGACCCTGTCCTGGTGCCGTAGTCGCACAGGTACTCATTGATGGCCCTCTGCTGCATGTGCAGCCGCTGCAGCATGGCCAACGTTGAGTTCCACCTGGTGGGCATGTCACATATAAGGCGGGTCTTGGGCAGGTTCAACTCCTTTTGCAGCTCAGCCAGGCGAGCACTGGCATTATAAGATCTGCGGAAATGCACACAGACTTTCCTGGCCTGCCTCAGGACATCCTGTAAGCCCGGGTACCTGCCCAAGAACCGCTGCACCACCAGGTTAAGGACGTGAGCCACACAGGGCACATGGGTCAGTTGTCCCTGTCGGAGGGCGGAGAGGAGGTTGGTGCCATTGTCGCAAACCACCATTCCTGGCTTAAGCTGGCGTGGCGTCAACCACCTCCCGGCCTGCCCCTGCAGAGCAGACAGAACCTCTGCCCCAGTGTGGCTCCTGTCCCCCAAACACACCAGCGCAAGCACGGCATGGCATCTTTTTGCCTGCGTACTTGCGTAGCCCCTTGAACGCCTACGGAGCACCGCTGGTTCAGAGGACAAAGCACAGGAAGAGGCCATGGAGGAAGAAGAAGAGGAGGGGGTGGAGGAGAGAGGTTTGTCACAACCAGTAGTAGCATTTTGGAGGCGTGGCGGCGGAACAACCTCCAACACTACTGCACCTTGTCCTGCATCCTTCCCAGCTGCCAACTGAGTGACCCAATGGGCCGTGAAAGAAAGGTAACGTCCCTGTCCATGCCTGCTGGACCATGAGTCAGCGGTAATATGCACCTTACCGCTGACCGCCCTGTCCAGCGAGGCCAAGACATTGCCTTCCACATGCCGGTAGAGAGCCGGAATCGCCTTCCGTGAGAAAAAGTGGCGTTTGGGAACCTGCCAGTGGGGAACCGCACATTGCACAAACTCACGGAAGGGGGCCGAGTCTACCAAATGAAAAGGCAGCAGTTGAAGAGCTAGCAATTTAGCCAAGCTAGCATTCAACCGCTGGGCATGTGGATGGCTGGGAGTGAACTTCTTTCGACGGTCCAGCAGCTGGGGCAGGGAAATTTGCCTGATAGAATCAGACGTCGGTGTACTGCTAGCAGAGTGCCCGCAAGTACTTGGCTCTGACACACCTAATTCTACACCTACATTCCTCTCAGTGCAGGTTTCAGAGAGGACTGAAGGTATAGTGGGGTTGGAGATCCCAGCTGATGCGGTGCAAGGAGAGGTCCGCTTTGTTCTTTGGTGTGGGTCTTTAAGGTAGGCTTGCCAACGAGCTGCATGGCAGGTCAACATATGTCTGGTCAAGCATGTGGTGCCCAAGCGGGTGATGTTTTGGCCACGCGATATACGCTTGAGACATATGTTGCAAACAGCAGCTGTGCGATCTGATGCACTCGACTCAAAAAAGGCCCACACCAAAGAACTTTTTGAATAACGGGCAGAGGCAGCGCCCTGCACAGGCGGAGCTCTGCGGTGTGATTCCGTCGGTGTGCTGCCCTTACGCTGGCCCCCCGAGGGCATCCTACCTCGTTGGAGATGTGCCTCCTCATCCTCCTCCTCCTCTCTCCTATTAGGCACCCACGTGGAGTCAGTGACCTCATCATCCCCTCCCTCCTCATCACTGGAGCCAATCTGGCAGTATGCTGCAGCTGCTGGAACATGACTGCCAGATTGGTGTCCTTCTTGAGCATCCCCTCTCTCTGCTCTCACGCTACTGCCTTCCTCTAGCTGGGTATCATCATCAGACCCTTCGAAACGCTGGGCATCCTCCTGGAGCATGTACCCAACACTGTGCTCAAACAGTTCGGTGGACTCCTCAGGAGGACATGGTGGGTTTAGGGAAGGAGTGACTGATGATGACATTGATACCAGGGAAGAGGACGCTCTGGCAGCTGCTTTGCCAGTACCCTGAGCCTGGGTGAGAGAGGATGAGGAGGATGAGGAGGGCTTGGTCATCCACTCTACCAAGTCTTCGGCATGATGCGGCTCAACACGTCCAGCTGCCGAAAAGAAGGACAAGCGCGTCCCATGGCCATGTGCTGATGGCGATGCACCGCGTCCACGACCAGCACTGTTGTCTTTAGACACAGAGCCTGCTTGCCCTCTTTTATTGGCTCCTGACTGTCTGCCTCTCCTTGTTTGCCTTCCAGACATTCTAATGGCCTGCAGGGAGATGGGAAAACCAGCAATAAGGCCTAGCTTCAGGAGTATATTTTGCAGGAAGCACACTACGCCCGCTGTAAGTGCTGCAAATGCCTGTTGGTGTAACACACCAGGAAAACACAGTAATACGGGCTAGCTTCAGGTGTATAATGTGCAGGAGGCACACTCCGCCCGCTGTAAGTGCTGAAAATGCCTGTTAGTGTAACACACCAGGAAAACACAGCAATACGGGCTAGCTTCAGAAGTATATTTTGCAGGAATCACACTACGCCTGCTGTAAGTGCTGCAAATGCCTGTTGGTGTAACACACTAGGAAAACACAGCAATAAGGCCTAGCTTCAGGAGTATATTTTGCAGGAATCACACTACGCCTGCTGTAAGTGCTGCAAATGCCTGTTGGTGTAACACACCAGGAAAACACAGCAATACGGGCTAGCTTCAGGTGTATAATGTGCAGGAGGCACACTCCGCCCGCTGTAAGTGCTGCAAATGCCTGTTAGTGTAACACACCAGGAAAACACAGCAATAAGGGCTAGCTTCAGGTGTATACTGTGCAGGAGGCTTGGCAACAATGACACTGACACTGTCCCCTGCCTATCCTTCTCTCTCCCTGCACACAAGGTTTAGCAAAGAATATGACACTGACACTCTCCCTGCCTATCCTTCTCTCTCCCTGCACACAAGAATAGCACAAAGAATATCAACACTGTCCCTGCCTATCCTTCTCTTTCCCTGCGCCGGAACACACTACACAAGGCCGCCGCGCTGGCGGCCTTTTATAGTGTGAGGCGTGTGCTAAACCCCCTGAGCTATAATTGGCCACAGGCAAACTGCCTGTGGCCAATTATGGCTCTCCTAGCTGCCGGCGCTGTGATTGGCCAAGCATACGGGGTCACAGTGCATGCTTGGCCAATCACAGCGCCGGGATTGCACTGCGATGGCGCAGTGTATTGTGGGCCGTTCGCGTCACTCGAATTTGGCGCGAACGGCCCAAATCGTTCGATGTTCGCCGAACGATCGAACAGCCGATGTTCGAGTCGAACGTATGTCGTTGCAACTTTTTATCTGGCACAGTATTTGCGCAGAAATTTTTCGAACGCGTTTTTAAAAAAAAACAAAAAACAGTTTTGTGCTTTAAAAAAAACAAAACCGTAAAGTTAGCCCAATGTTTTTGCATAATGTGAAAGATGAAGTTACGCCGAGTAAATATATACCTAACATGTCACCCTTCAAAATTGCACACGCTCGTGGAATGGCGCCAATCGCTACTTAATAATCCACATATGCAACGCTTTACATTTTTTACTGGTTACATGTTTTGAGTTATAGAGGAGGTCTAGGGCCAAAATGATTGGTCTCGCTCTAACGTTCGCAGCGATACCTCACATGTGTGGTTTGAACACCGTTTTCACATGTGGGCGGGACTTACGTATGCGTTGGCTTCCGCATGCGAGCACACGGGGACATTGGCGTTTAAAAAAATATATATATTTTTTTTCATTTTACTTTATTTATTTTAGTTTGACACTTTTTTCCTCAAAAATACATTTTTTTATCACTTTTATTCCTATTACAAGGAATGTAAACATCCCTTGTAAATGGAATATGGAATGACAGGTCCTCTTTACAGTGAGATATGGGGTCATTAAGACCCCACATCTCACCTCTAGGCTGCAAAGCCGGAATAAAAAAAAAAAAAAAAAACGATCCTGGCTTCGATCGTAGCGGTGAGTCGGTAGAAGCACCGGAGGGTGGCGGGAGGGGGGGATGTCCCCTCTCGCCTCCTGTAAGAACGATCAAGCAGCAGAACAGCCGCTATGATCATTCTTATGGTGTGAGAAATCACCGGCTAAAAAAGCTGATATCTGAATGATGCCTGTAGCTGCAGGCAGGGATGGACTGGGACAAAAATTTGGCCCTGGACTTCATCCAGACCGGCCCACTTTATTTTTCCAAACACACACAAAAACAGTATATAAATTATACGCAATTGCGCAAAAAAAAAACATTCATCAGTGACCGTGACCAGTAGTGGCAATAGATTAATACATAATTGGCAGTACATGAATTCATTCATCAGTAACCATGACCAGCAGTGGAAGTACATGAATTCATTCATCAGTAACTATGACCAGCAGTGGCAGTACATTCATTCATCAGTGACCGTGACAAGTAGTGGCAGTACATTAATTCATTCATCAGTGACCATGACCAGCAGTGGCAGTACATTCATTCATCAGTGACCGTGACCAGTAGTGGGAGTACATTAATTCATTCATCAGTGACCATGACCAGTAAATTCATTCATCAGTGACCGTGACCAGTAAATTCATTCATCAGTGACCAGTAAATTCATTCATCAGTGACTGTGACCTGTAAATTTATTTATCATCAGTGACCGTGACCAGTAAATTCATTTGTCAGTGACCAATAAAATCATTCATCAGTGACCGTGACCTGTAAATTCATTCATCATCCATGACCGTGGCGTGACCTGTAAATTCATTCATCATCAGTGACCGTGAACTGTAAATTCATTCATCAGTGACCGTGAACTGTAAATTCATTCATCAGTGACCGTGGCGTGACCTGTAAATTCATTCATCATCAGTGACCGACTCAGTGAACTGTAATTTCATTCATCATCAGTGACTGTGACCTGTGCAGGACATTATTACATCAGTTACTATGATGGTCCAGTGGCAGTACATTTACCCCCCTCTTCCCCACCATGCTTCATATTAAAAAATCAGACAGACAGTCACAGACAGTTCATAATCAGACTGCAGTCAGATGGCTGCATTCCGTATGGCAACCATCAGCCAAATTTAGCTTAGTGGTGGTTTCTTACTTACTTGTGAAACACAGTCACACACTGACTGTTCTGCTACTGTCTGAAGGAACTTTACTTGTATGAAGTACAACTTGGTTCCTCCTCGGCGGTGCTGGCAGTGGCTCCTCTTGCTTGCAGCAGGCCGCTCTCTTTGGGTCCTCCCACCATGCTAATCCCCTCCCGCCTTCGCTCCGGCTGTGAGTGACGTCACGCCGCTCAGGACGGGGCTGTACACTTAGGAGGACTGGAGGAGGGAAGTGTCGTGACCGTGATTGGCTGGCGCCGCCGGCCGCCGGGTGCAGGAGCGTAAATGTGACACACACACAGATCAGAGACGAGTGTCGTGGCCGCGATTGAAGGCTATTGGCTGGCGCCGCCGGCCGCCGGGTGCAGGAGCGTAAATGTGACACAGACACACAGATCAGAGACGAGTTACGTGAGTGACACAGTGACAGCTGGCCCAGCCCACTGACCAATCGGCCCACCGGGAAACTCCCGGTAGTCCCGACGGCCAGTCCATCCCTGGCTGCAGGCATCATTCAGATATCCCCACACAAAGTCAAGGACGTCATATGACGGCCGGCGGGGGGAAGTGGTTAAAATGATTTTTTTTTAACACAAAGTTGTCCATTTATACAATATTTCTAACACATAGCATGTACAGTACATACCAGAAATGACACCTCAAAATAGATTCTCCTACTCCTCCTGTGTACTGCGATACCACATGTGTGAGACTTCCACAGCCTGGCCACATACAGAGGCTGAGTACAGCCGAGTATGGCAGAGTATGGCTGAGCATGGGCGGGTATGGCTGAGTATGGCTGAGCATGGCTGGGTACTGCTGGGTATTGCCGAGTATGGCTGGGTATGGCTGGGTATCACTGAGTATGGCTGGGTATCGCCGAGTATGGCAGGGTATAGCAGGGTATGGCAGAGTATGGCAGGGTATTACAGAGTATGGCAGGGATGGCTGAGCATGGATGGATGGATCTCTCCCCCTCTCCTACTGTACCGATCGGTACAGAGAGGGGAGAGAGGAACCGGCGTCATTACATGATGCCAGTTTGTTTACAAGCGATCGCTTCGTCATTTGACGGAGCGATCACGTGGCAAACGGCCGCTATCAGCGGCCATTTACCATGATCCGTGATGCGCTGGGTCCTCTGGACCCGGCGGTCACGGACACTCGTGTGTGCGCCCCCCAGGGGGCACGCAGGAGCGTGATTCTGGGAGGACATCGATGTACGCCCTCCCAGAGTTATCGAGCCGCCCTGTAGCCATCATTTGGCTATAGGGCGGTCGGCAAGTGGTTAAACCCATAACCAAAAATTTTATAAATTTCAGCTTACCAATGAGGTGGCTGCATTAGTATTTATTTATTTTTTTGTCTTTTTCCCTCTGTTTTCACCCCGAGATCTGCCAATAACACACTTGCTGTATTAGAGTGTCCCTACTCTGGATGAAGGAGCAGAGAGGCAACTTTGGACAGCAGCATTGTCAGTGCCAAACAAATTGAAGCCAACCTTCAGCTAATACTTTACATGCAGTTACAGCTAACCGTTTTCCTTTTTTAATAAAGGCTTTACATAAATAATAAAAAGCTGTTTATTGTAAGCACCCATGTCAGTGTTAAATGGTTTGTCTCATCTCTGTAACTGCTACATTTGCAGGAGAAACAACAGATTTACTGGCCAGATTACGAGATAAAAATAGAAGACAAAAAAGTCTAAAAAAGAAAATGAATGCAGCCTTCACATCTAAGAAATGGTAAGCTGCAATATAACAAATGTTTGCTTTTGGGTTTAATATTGCTTAAAGGGAAGGAGGGGGTGAAGCTGGGCAAGCACACAGAGTAATTAGCCACTCCTAAGAGAGGGCTATGATATTCAAATTCACTAGTCAATATTTCAAAATTACAGGGAATAAACCATATTTATCTAAAGGGAAAACACTGCAAGTATGCATTTAACATACTTGGCCTTCTGCATTTTTACCTGCAATATTTTAGGTTGGTGACATGGTCCCTTTAACTATGAAAACTGGTACTACATTTTTTGAAAGATCTCTAAAAATCCTATTTTGTGGTGTATGTACAGTCATCTCTGAACATCATTCCTTAAGTTTAAAACAACATGGGTCTATTTACTCTGAGTGTTTTCCAGCCTTGGGCTATGCCAAGAAGGATGTATAATCTAGAAGGCAGAATACTCTAAGGAAATATTTATGTTTAAGAAAGGAAACTAATGAGATACGTGCTAAAAACATTATTTTCATCCAATTACACAGAATCCCTAACTAGCTCATGAGGACATTTGTAAGTATATAGACGGTGCCGTTAATGCTGATGTGATAGCTCTGCAGCAGCAATCAAATTCCCCACTTATTGATCAATGGCTGCGCCTCTGCTGATGACTGCAAATTAATCTTAAAGTTGTCTTTGTATGGATTTTATACTTACTATTGTCTCCTGTCCAACTGGCTGCACATTATGAGGCCTGTTAGAGAGAAACACAGGGATTCTAGGAATTGCTGAAAACTACACTAATGTTAAATACTAGGAAATTTAAAGTGAAACTCTAACTTTGTTTTAAAGAAAATCTTTTAGGGTTTATAATCTATGCTGTAATGAATGTTTGCAAAATTACAGGATCTCACTTCTTTCTGGTCTGGAGATATTACAATCACTCTTTTCCTATGTTCTTCCTTTTTTCATAATGTAATGTGGTGGGTTTGTAAATCAGAGTAGCAAAGCAGCTGCATGTCTGTTTCCTGACTGATGACTTACCTGCTCAGCATAGGAAGGTGGAGGAGAATTCTCAGTTGAGATTCCTAGCTTCGGGGTGCTTATTCACATTTATGCATTGTGCATTTTACTGTTCGTAATTGTGACACACAGCACTCCACATACCCTGGTGTGTTGCAGTGCCTTTTATTTTGGAACAGCAGTGGGCAACACACCTGCATTGCACTACGTTAAATAAAAGGAGTCATGTCCATTTTGACAGTATCAGTGTTCTTTGCCAACCTCTTCATTATCGCACTGGAACAGTACTGACATGTGAATGGGCCCTTACAGATTTCATGCAGTAAGAAGAGATTTTTGATGCTGCTATTTTGCTGCAGAAAACATTTCTCTCCTTTTTTTGCTATTATCCTTCAAACGTTTCTTGCTTTCGTTCTTTTTGTAGCATTGCAATAAAAATACAATTACATTTTTTATTTATTTTTTATGATTAACCTTACCATGGTAGGGGACAGATGAAGCATCAGACCGCTGCTGCATCCACCTAGGTAAGTATGATTTTTGGAAAAAAACTTAACCTCATACTTATTTTTTAATACTTTTTATTTTGCTGTTGCTATTGTCAATTTTTGTAATACATTTTTCTGTAAATTTAAATAATATAAAATGTAAATTTCTTGCACTATTTTTATGTCTTTTCAATAAACAATATTTTAAATTCTTTAAGCTTTATCTCTAAATGCTCTAAAGCAGAACTTTAAGAATTCTTGCCTCTTGAATGTTGTCAGCCCGGCCCAGTTTTACTCTGCTTGACTACAGAGCTCCCCTTCCTTATAACTTTAACAGAAAAGGGTTTTACGCAGTCCATAAGGGAGGAGCTGGGCACAAAGGACAGCACTTACAGTCAGTGCCATGTGTCCTTGTGCTACTGGCTCCTGCTAAAGTTGAAACCTCCCTCCCCTTTGCCTGCCACCATAATCTTCCGGAGTGGTGGGGGTTAATAGAGCCGAGGGACCTGTCATATGCATTCATCAAGTGTGTCAACTATGCCTGTGTGTCAACTTCCGTCCCCTCTAGCAGTAGAGGGCACGGAAGGAAGAAGATTCAACTAAAGCAGCAGCCAGCTGCACAAGGGACACATAGCATTAGACATGTGCAATTCGTTTTGTAACAAATCAAAATTCGGCCGAATCTTGCATCCAAATGTCCGAAGAAAAGAATAACAAATCTCAACTAATACGTGAGAAAAAAACGAATGAATCTTACAGTCCAATCGGCTGATTAATTTTGTGCTGGAGGTTGGATTACTGGCAAAGTGCATTCCTGAGAACTGAATGAGAAGGGTGTTGTATTGTATTTGAGCAGAGGAGAAGAGATATTGTCATTGTGTGTTAATGGATTCAATAAACAAACGAAAATATATATATATGTAGCGGGGTATTCCCCTTTAATAGAGAGAGACAGGACTTTCCGGGTGAGAGGTGAGTCGGGAGGGAGTAGAGAAGAGACTTTACTGGAAGTGAAAGCAGAGGAGAGAGACTACGTTACCCAGAACCCCTTTCAGCAATGTTTCCACCCCAGAGACTCATGGGAGGGGTTATAAAAGGAGGAGGCAAGGCTGGGCTCGGCCTCTTTGGGACACGAGACTTCAAGGGAGAGATCTTCCTGTGCGGATCCACCGTGGTGCAAGGCCTGAAGCCTGGGCCTTGCGCTGTTACCCAAAGAGCCTTCCACCCCATCTCGAGCCTGGGTGGCATCTGACTCGGTTTTCTTCAACCGCTGCTGAGCCGGAGACCAGACTGCTGCAGAGCTGTGTGAGGAGACACAGCAGGTGGAAGTTCCCGGACTGGGATCGCGTCCAGAGGGGTGAGCGAGCACTTGCTCAATCCACAAATACTTTATATCATTGTTAGGCCTACAGACTGCCGTGGCCCACTAGTTCCTATTTGAGTTCTTTTCCCCATTTGAGATCCAAAGCAGAACTGAGTTGAACGGATCTTTAGTGGAGTGTACTGTGTTAGCATTTTTAACCCCTCCCCCCCCTTGGATTACAAATGTGTTCCTGAAATGTGCACTACCGTGTAAAGACTTGCATGCGAAGAATTTTACCCCTACTAGAGACTGAGTTATATGGTCAGGCCTGGCCATCTAGGTAGTTTATTTAGTTGCTGCGCCATAGGGTGCATAGTGAAGTACTGTTACACGTGGCGCGTGTGCATATCTCTATAGTTATAGTGTGACTACTGCTGCAGGGCTCTGCAGATAGATTCTTATGATCTGTTATCACTGTTGATTTCCATTGCCATAGAAAGTAAATTCGTTATTCTTTTATCACTGTCTTGGTGTTTGAATTTAATCATAGAGCATAAGATATACACATATTACCCTAGACTAACTGTGCCAGTAGGGGGTCGAGTAAATTGCCGGGGGTTGGCGGAGCTATCTTCAGGGCCCAAACTAAATCTGCGTCCCTCTTAGTTGAAGGTATCGCTACATATACATAAATATTGAATCTAACTGATATACATACAAACAGAATCGAATCGGTATAACGAATATCGTCACTCTGCAGAAATAACGATTAATGTAACAAAACGAATATAACAGAACAAAATTATATATTCTACAGATAAAAACGAAGTCTAGGTTTATTTTACAGATAAAAAAATAAATAAAAAAAACTAAACTAAACTAAACAAATTTTTTTGTTGTGCACAAGTCTACATGACATTGACTTTAAAGAGGAAGTAAACTCAGCTCCTCAAATGCTCCTTCTTAATAAATCCAATGTAATAAAGCTTTTCATAACATTCTGCATTATTCTTTCCCCCCCTAAGGATGTTTCTTATCTTTTTTCCAGTTGATTTGTAATTCCTACTTCCTGGTTGCAGCCAGCCCCATCTTAGCTACTGTCTTCTGAGTCTGAAGAGTTTACTTCCGCGCTTAGTAAAAGTGAATTCTGCGCCAATTAATAACAATACGTGATAGTTAAAAAAATATGCAATTAGAGTGTATGTTAAAGCTGCTTCCCTGCAAAAAGAAGTGTTGCTTTAGATTGATTGAGTGAGAAAATATATATAGAGGGCGCTATGCGATATTACAACCATTAAGTGAATACACACATACATACAAATCATATATAATTGTAAATAAAATGATGAGTCCGTGATGATTCACCAACTAAGTGAAGTACACCACAAACATAAAGTCCCAACATATAGTGAATAAATGTTCCAATCAATCAATCCAATCAAAGATTTGCTTGTTGAAAATATATCTTCCTTATGTGAATAAATCCTTCACCACACACTGCACGATATTAACGCCCGAAGTGCACAGATATGGGATGTGCTTACCAGATGGCTCTGACCTCTTTAGTTAAAAAGACAGTCAGAAATAGCTGTAGCAGGATTGTGCCTGCACACACAGCAATAGGACAGGAGTGGATCGAAAAGCCTCTTCCCGGAGTTACAAGTAGGATATGCAAATAAGAATAGGAGAATCCATTGCATAATACTTTTTTATTTAAAATTCAAAATGATAAAAAGTGCGCCAAATGGCCTCTTACATTAAAATGTGCCTACCCGGCACTGGGGCTGCAGGCTCGCCTAGATATCCGCTACGCTGTCACCTCCGTGTTGGCGTGCATTACATCCACCGTGGCAGCAACCAGAGTGCCGGAATTCACGTCAGCACGGACACACGTGACCAGGTACCGCCGTCTATTTCCACGCTTACTGTGTTTCTGTTTCTCCCTGCTGTAACCTCGCACAAGCTCAGTAATGTTGTAGCCGAGCCTCGTTTTCATTCCTGATTTAGTATAGCAATATTGTCCCACATATTGAAGCATAGAGAGGTGAGCAAGCTTTGTAACATATATTTAGTGATTGTTTAATATGTTTTTGACACAAATCTACATGATAAAGCTGATCTCCTTGTTCCTGTGTCCCATGGAAGTGCTGATGTTTACACCCCCTGTGAGGTTGCAAGTCACATGGGGTGTTTGAGGAACTTGTGAATAGCACTGTAATCTCGCCAGATCTTGGAGCTGTGCCGCAGAGAGGAGATTCAGATGAATGAATGGAAAGACAGCACAAGGGGCGTGCCATAAATGGGGCAAAATGTGCGCATGTGCTGCTGACGTTATGAAAATGAAAAAGGCAGATTACAAGCAAACGGAGCAGGTTAGAACTCATTCATACAAAGCAATATGTACAGTGCTTATCACTGATTTAAATGGGGAAAAGTTATCTGGATGAGTTTACAACCACTTTAAGTAATGTCCCTTGTGCTGATTTTTTTTTGGTTTGACTAAACATAGGCTTTACCTTAGTTCCCAGATAGAAGAACAATTTTAAATGTAATGTTAATGAAACCTTATCTCTGTTTTACTATGCTTCACTGCCATGTCAGTAAATCGTATTGACATACAAATGCAAGGTGACCATATTTTCAAAATGAAATCTGTTGAAACCCTACTGACCAAGCCACTTTTCTACACAAAATCATGTCCTTATTTGTAGCCCCACCCACAAAATGATACCCCCATTTTTAACACACCCTCAAAACATTGGTCACAAACTTTTGGAACAAAAGGCAAACATCCAAGATATACTATATATGCAAAATAACAGATTTCAAATAGGAGGCACCAATATATGCATGTATAGTTAGGAGGGATGCCTTGAAGGTATCAAGAAGAAATATGCGGCAGGCATAGTGAGGAAGGGGGGGTACGGTTTTCAGGTTACACTTACTAATAATAATAATAGTTTCATCAGCAGTAATTGCTGTTCCATGCATTTTGTTGCTAAGCCATGTATATAAGAGTCTTTTGTCATTTTTCTTTTTAAAAGAAAGATTTGTTTTCCATTACACAGGGGAAATAGGAAACACATGTTCCAAGGCTTTTCACACTAAAACTTGTTCAATTTTTCAATTATCACTTTTGACCAGTCAAATAAAAAACATATACAGACACTGCTAAAATACTAATTTATGCATTTTAGTCCTGTAAAGGACCTTTCGGTGCTTACTTTCGAAGAAGGTATTCTAGATAAGTAATAATAACATACCTTGTCTATCTCTTACTATATCCCACATGTAACCATACAAATAGCTTTGAAGAATAAAACTGAGAATAAAACAAGTGCAGACTATAAGGGGTTAAATACACATATCAGGTATCCCTGGTGTTGTGTGTATATATTGTTAAAGGAGATCTATAGTCACAGCTACACTTTAATTTTATAACATCAGCATTGCAGTAGTAATACAAACAATAGTTATTTTTGACGATCCAATATAAGATTACCTGAAGAAAGCTTCTTAAATGTTGTGAGTGCTGTCTGTCATCTCTTTCCACAAATCCCTGAATTCTCTGCATGCTTTGCAGCGTCTCATTTGCTGTTTACTTAATTACTAAGGACTATATATCCCATGGTACATTGCTGCCTTCAAGCAGTTATTCCTGTACTGCCTTCTGAAACTCCTCCTCTCAGCACCTCTGTAGTTCAGGAGTAGGGATGAGCCGAACACCCCCGGGTTCGGTTCGCACCAGAACCCGCAAACTGACCGAAAGTTTGCACGAACGTTAGAACCCTACAATGGATGCGAACGTTCGAAATCTAAAGTGCTAATTATAACGACTATTATGCATGTTATTGTCCTAAAAAGGGTTTGGGAACCCGGGTTCTGCACCAGGGGACATGCATCAATGCAAAAATAAGTTTTAAAAATGGCCGTTTTTCGGGAGCAGTCATTTAATGATGCATAAAGTGAAAAATAAAAGTCAAATATTCCTTTATATATCGTACCTGGGGGGTGTCTAAAGTATGCCTGTGAAGTGGCATGTGTTTCCCGTGTTTAGAACTGTCCCTGCACAAAATGACATTTGTAAAGGAAAAAAAGCCATTTAAAACTGCTTGCGGCTTTAATGTAGTGTCTGGTCCCGGTAATATGGATGAAAATCTTTGAGAAAAATGGCATGGCTACCCCATCACCCCCCCCCCCTACCCCAGCCCATTACCAGCCCCTTTGGGTCTTGTATGGATATTAAGGGGAACCCCGCACACAAAATAAAAAAGGCCCTATATACTCTGAACAACAGTATACAGGCGGTGCAAACAAGACAGTGACTGTAGGTTTGTTCTTAAGTAGAATCTGTTTGTAATTTTGAACTGTATTATTATAGAACAGCAATGACGGGTATATACAGATGTATTTAGTTTAAAAGTTCAGAATAAAACTGTAGCAGCGCTACGAACAAAAGTTCAAATGTGCGTCTTCTATGATAATCGCTTATCTAGGTGATGAAGTAGTGAATGGTGAATCTAGTTGTATCCAATTCTTAGTGCTCCTTTCACCAGTAGTGTATTACACCGCGTGGGGGGATTTTTGAAAGTCCCCTTCAGGGGGCGCACTCACCAGATACAGGAGCTTTTAGCTTGTAGCTTGTAGCTTTTTCCACTTTATTTTACTGGTTCATGTGGCCTACACACCATGAGAAAAATATTCTTGCGGAAGGGTGATTCACACCACGTCATCTACACTACCCATTATCCCTAATCATTGTGTATCAGGTTTAGAGGGAGATTTGGGGTGTAGGATGGCGGTTTTACATTGGTTGATAATATTGTTTATTACCTTTTTTATGATTATGATTATCACGCTTGTGATTTTTTACGTTTGGATCGGGTTGTTCTTATGAAGATTTTACGGATGGATTTTATTGATGAATTTTATAAGTAGCAAATTTTATTAATGATTACTAGTGTAATCTTCATCAGTGATGTTTCATGAATGAACCTTTTTCAAGTAGTATATGTATGTTTATATGGTTATGTGCACATACTTACGAATGGGTATGTTTAAATTGTACACATAGACCCACGACATCACCTACACATAGAAGTAATTGATTGCCACACATATGCATCTATTTATAGATGTAGATATTTATTCATTAAGAAGGCTTAAAGGCTGTCTGGTAGTATTTTAATTCACTGCAGGCAATTCAGTACAGCCCTGATACTTTCACCAAATTAGAAGTTAAACATCACAGAGCCAAAAAAAAACCGGCAGTTGAATACAAATCACAGTAATAGATTCTGAACACCGGGGGCAATGTGGGTGATACATTGTTATCAAAACAAGCCCTTGGAGCTCCAGGGCACAGAGGTTAACTGTGGAGATGTCAGTACGGCGGTAGGTACCGGCGTATTTGTCATCACCCCACATAGCTTATTATCAATGTCCCCTTTGTATTTGTATTTAGGTTGGCTCGGTCTCACCGACACCGACAAGCAGATGCAATGTATCCTATCAGGACGTAGCTCGAATGCACACACCAATCAGAGGGAGGCATATCGAGCTGCGCCTGGTTGAACTACCGCCCACAGCAGGGCATGGACGCGGACTATCTCAGGGCGCATGCGCGACGTCGCAGGCGCGCAGAGCGTGCTCTAACGTCCAGCCGAGGGGCGGGGTCTGACTCTGCATATATTCCGGTTGCTATGACGGTTGGTCACGCCCTCAGAAGAAGTCAGGAAGTGACGAAACGTCAGGGCGTGACCAACACAGTTCAGCAAACCGGAAGTGACGCGGACGCGTTCCAGGACCAGCCACACAGGAAACGCTGAGGAGATTTTACATCCAGTGTTCAACAGTGGCAAGTGCCCAGCGCTGAAGCGCTCGTTTTTACTCCATACTCAAATGCCTGTATATATTTTCATTGTGGTACGCAGATTTTATAAGGGGGGAGCCAAGGGGTTTGTTTCTCAATAAATTGGTTTTACAATATTACCCTATGTGGAGATATTTCTTTACCCTTACATATACCTGAGTTACCGCATGAAGTTTATGGTGGAGAAGAAAAGGAAAATTTATCTGATTGTATCATTGCTGAAGGAGGAATGTTGATCTAGGCTTACATTTATCCTGTATCTGGTGAGTGCGCCCCCTGAAGGGGACTTTCAAAAATCCCCCCACGCGGTGTAATACACTACTGGTGAAAGGAGCACTAAGAATTGGATACAACTAGATTCACCATTCACTACTTCATCACCTAGATAAGCGATTATCATAGAAGACGCACATTTGAACTTTTGTTCGTAGCGCTGCTACAGTTTTATTCTGAACTTTTAAACTAAGTTTTTAAAAAAAGACTGTTTTTATATGTACATTTGATTTTAAGCAGCAGCTGTTCATTTACATTATTTTACTATTGTTTATATTCTTACGGCACATCATCCTCAAGCGCAGAGTGATACTAGGAAGGAGGGCCAGACTATTTTAGTATCTTTTTTTTATATACAGAGGTATACTGTGACACTAACTCCTGCAGATGCCTGTATTTGAGAACAGCAATGACGGATATACAGGTGTATACTGTGCAGAAGGCTTAGCAAAAATGACACTGACACTGTCCCCTGCCTATCCTTCTCTGTCCCTGTATACCAACACACTGTAAATGCACAAGGTTTAGCAAAGAATATCACTGACACTGTCCCTGCCTATCCTTCTCTCTCCCTGCACGCCAACACACTACACAAGGCCACCGCGCTGGCAGCCTTTTATAGTGTGGGGCGTGTACTAAACCCCCCTGAGCTATAATTGGCCACAGGCATCCTGCCTGTGGCCAATTATGGCTCTCCTCGCTGCCGATGTGATTGGCCAAGCATGCGGGGTCACAGTGCATGCTTGGCCAATCACAGTGCCGGGATTGCACTGCGATGGCGCAGTGTATTGTGGGCCGTTCGCGTCATTCAAATTTGGTGCGAACGGCCCAAAACGTTTGCATGTATGTTTGTATGTTCGACTCGAACACGAAGCTCATCCCTACAGAATACACAGCAGATAGTAACAGCATGGGGTTAACCATACAGTCCTCAACAGTTCACAGGGCATAGGTTGCAGGCTTGCAATCATGAGGGCAACAGTTAACCGGACAGAGGTTTCCAGGCGAGCGCAATCACAAGGGGCAACAGTTCAAAGGGCAGTCATCATTTCCAGGGCTTGAGTAACATGGCAGCAGGGTAGATTACTCACACTGGTGACTTCGGACAATTGCAGATGGTCATGAAACAGGTGGAGGATCAGAGAGGGCCCTGGTGTCCCCAGGGTCAGAGATGGCAAATGGGAGGGGTCCTGGGCATCTGGATGCAGTTCAGCAGTGACCAACTAGTCTATCTTGCATAGAATCACGTTTCCAGCTGTATGCTTCTTTGTTCTATGTTGTGTTGGTAACAAATTCTGATCCTTGAGTTGACAGTCTCTCCATCAAGAGGAACTGTCATGCTGTTGAGGTCATCTTTAATCATTGTCTCTTATTTCCAGACCATCATACAAAAATGGTTAAATTAGCACACGTTGCTATTTGTATTTACAAAGACAGCAACACGTGAGCAGTAGCGCCACGTCAAGGCTTCAACCCTTGCTACTGTCCATTCACACAACATTCATTCATACAATCACGCACACTCTAGTCACTCTACACAACACTCATTACAAAAAAGGGTGATGGAAGGAATAAAGGGAAAAATTTGGATTGCTTAAAACAATATAATTCTATTTAAATCTTGGGGTCACACTAAAGACAACTGCTATTGTCAAGTGGTAAGAAAAAAAAAAAAAGAGATTTTCCTCAACATTTGGATGGTTCCTCTGAGTCCCATTTATCTTCACATGGTGATAATGATTCAGGTCTCACAAGTTAAGGGTAGGGTAACCCAGCTTGGGGAGGTTAAATTTGAGGAAAGTTATTTGTTCCATCAAATGGGGTGTCAGTTGTGCACGGTGTGGATTAAGGATGCTCCCAGTAATAGAGAAAACTCTCTCACTTTGCACAGTGGTTGGAGGACAGGATAGTAGTTGCTGGGCAACCAGACAAAGACCAGGCCACACACTTTTCTTACTATCCCAATAGGTCAAAGGGTTCTCTGTAGGAAGCAAAGGTGCTTCATATAGGTAGGCCCTGACCATTTCAGAGGCACTGCTCTCTTCTCGATTACCTGCTGCTTGACCTGCATCCACCAGATTGTCAAGTGCCTCTACCCAACATGCAGATGCTCCACTTGGTTGTTTTTGAGTGATGGTGCCAGGTCTTGGAATAGCAGACATGGCAGGTGAATCTTCCAAACTGGCCTCATCCGGCATACATCTCTGTTGCTGCAAATTACGGACCCTTTCAATCAATTTTTCTTTCCAGTAGGAGAGGCTGTTGTTTCTGAGTGCCAGTTTACCTTTGATCCTGGGATCACATAGGGAAGCCAGCATGAGTTCAGGGCTTTTGCGGACACGATCATTTAGCCGATCTTTTAAGTTGGCTTGTAGTTTTCTGATGAAAGACGCTACATCGGCATGAAGTGAGCTGCCACAAAGAGGCTCAATGTTTTCTAGGAACGATCCCATCTTATCTATGAGATAGGTAAACAAGGGTATGACCTGTCCTAGGCTGGCATTGCTCTGACTCAAGTTTTCCTTCACATTCCGAAATGGTTTTAAGACAGAAACGAGCTGCCCAATTATACACCAGTCATCACGTCCCAGTGTGGAATCAATACCAATGCTGTGGCGGGATGATAGATTGTGGATGGCTGTCTTTTGCTTCAAAATGCGTTCCAGCATTTCCAGGGTATAGTTCCACCGGGTGCTGACATGTTGTTTCAGTCGATGTATGGTGAGCCCCGATTGTTCTTGCTCCTCCCTCAACAGTTGACTAGCCCCTACACTGCGGTGGAAATGCCCTGCAATCTTCCTGCAAAGGTCCAAGATTTGAGCAATCTTGTTGTTTTTCTCCACTGGGATTGCACCCTTGACCACTAAATGCAGTATGTGTGCAGAACAGCGGACACTGACAAAAGATCCATCTTGGAGCGCTTTAACCATGTTTGAACCTCCGTCTGTCACTATGAACCCAACAGAAACATTGGTGACTGCCAGCTCTCCAAACCAATTGGCCAACATTGATCTAATTGCCCGCAATATGTTGGCAGAGCTGTGTTTATCATCACGGACTTCTGTGTGGAGCAGGAAAGCTTGATAACCCTGCTGGTCTTGCACTGCAGACCGTCCTGATGAAGTTTGAACACTTACACTAGTGCCACCACCAACAGGCACAGTGGCCTGCCACCAGTGTGCAGTCAAAGACAGGAAAGCGTGTTGACCGCTGGGAGCTGTCCACAAATCAGTGGTCAAATGAATTGTCTGACCCTCGGCTTTGGCCATTTTTTCCTTCAATACTGCAACGCACGAATGGTATAGTGCTGGAATAATCTTTCTGCTGAAAGTTGTTCGTGCAGGAACAACGTATCGTGGAGCAAGGGCATGCATGAGCTGTTTAAACGGCTCCCCTTCAATCATGCGAAAAGAGGCTCCTCCAACAGCAATGAATTGGCCAATGAGGCGGGTGATCTTGTTGGCCTGCTGTTTTGACATGCCCTTGGAACTAAAGCCAACAAAACTATCTAGGGTAGGCTGATGATGTCCTTGGGAGGATGAGGAGCCTGGTTGGGTCTGCAGTGGAACTACTGCACGTGGACGGCTTGTCTTAAATGAACCCTCTCTATTGGCTGTGCTCTGAGTAAGTGGTGTGGTTGAAGAGGTACCACCAGTAGAGACAGAGTCCGTTATGCTGCTTCCTGCGCTACCATCTTCTTTTTCTGCCTCTGCCCGCAGTAAAGTAGAGTGGTGGTAATTTTTAATGTGTAGGTTCATACCAGAATTGGTTAAATGTCCCAACTTTTTACCCCTACTCACTTGCTTCCCACACAATTTGCACTTTGCAAAGAACCCGCCTTCCAATGTTTGAAATTATTTCCAAATGTTGCTGCGGCGGGATGAAGCCCCTTGACCCTGTTGATCTCTAGTATGGGCTGATATAGCTGCAGCAGGTAGCACACCAGTGGTGGAAGCTCTTGCCACTACAGTTACACTTGGTGAACTGGTGCTAATGGCAGGGGTGCTGGGGAGGTCGGTGTTATCATCACAGGATTCTTCCTCCATAATAACAGAGGGAGAAGAGGAGTTAGCAGCAGATGAAAAAAGTGAACTGCTACCTGTCCTACTCCTCACAGAATATCCCTCTTGCACTTTCTCTAAGTCATGCTGTAAGTCTTGTGGGGTAAGACTGTATAAAACGTCTGCAGTGGTTGGGGAAAGAGGAGCATCACATTCAAAATCATTCTCTTGGGGCAATGAAGAAAAAGTCTCACACTCTGTCTCTGCTGATGTCTCCCTCAATTGCTTCTTTGGGGAGCTGGGCAGTGGAACTGGCAGTGTCATTGGTGGTGATGATTGTATCGGCAACTCCACTTGTTTTATACTATGTTTCTTGCCTATCACATAAAAATAGGAAGCCATGACACCTGTAGAAGAAGGCGCTGCACTGGCAGTGGAAGCGGCAGCAGATGTTGGTGGTCTGGCAGGAAAACTAATAGTAGAACTGGTGGTGGTGGAACTAGCTTTGCTGGTGGCAGTGGTGGTGACACTTACTGTTGTGGATAGCATGTTTGTGGCGGCAGAAGTGTCAGAGACACTAGTAGCAGAGACCTTGCCACTTTTTTTTAGCAAGGCGTCCACCACGACCGCGACTATTACCTCTACCTGCCTTCACTTTTCTCTTAGAATGGTACATTGCTGTTGCTGTATATAGTTCAAACAGAAAATGGACTGGTGATAGTGATCACTGATCAGACAGGTAACAAGATAGGGTATATAGAACCTATATAGAATCTCAATCTATAATATAGAATCTATAATAATAAATCCTCCCCCCCCCCCCCAAAACACGGGCAGCCTCTGAGACTATCACAATACTAGCAAGTTCACTAGTAGTTCACAACACTAACACAATAGCAGCAGATTATTATGAAATAGTGAACTTGATCTGTAGCTTGCTTCACTATTGTTCAGCTGCTGTGCTTAGGTTTAATTGCTAATAATTCAGGTTCTCTGAAAAACGGACCAACAAGATTAACTGTCTTCTGAAATGATTCAGCGTGTGTGTCTCTCTCTGCTAGCAATCGTAAGTGAAAGTAAGTTGGCTGTACATGTGTACTTAGTTCTAGCTATTTTACTGCTCCTCCTCTTTGGTTACAATCAGCCAATAACATTCATCATCATCATTATTTTTATTTTACTTCCCCCACCCAATTCCAGCAGCGAATTATCTTTTCTCTCTATGTCGAATCTTTTCTCTCTATGTCGAATCTATTCTCTCTATAATGTCGAATCTATTCTCTCTATAATGTCGAATCCTTTCTCTCTCTATGTCAAATCTTTTCTCACTATGTCGAATCTTTTCTCTCTATGTAGATTAATCTTGGAAGTAAAGGTTAGGCACATTCGACCACAGGTTCGATAGACACAGATTTTTATTGTTAGCGTTGTGTTGAATCTCCTATCTATATCGAACTGTTGTCACAACGAAAACGAAAATAAAGCATTTGTTTATGTCGGATATTTCGGTTTTCGTATTCTGTGCTTTCGTTTTTGTTTGTTAAAACGATAACGAAAATACCTGAAATTCGGACGAAAATGCATTCGGACGAAAACGAATGCACATGTCTATTGCACAAACTCACGAAAGGGGGCCGAGTCTACCAACTGAAAAGGCAGCAGTTGAAGCGCTAGCAATTTAGCCAAGCTAGCATTTAACCGCTGGGCATGTGGAGGGCTGGGAGTGAACTTCTTTCAACGGTTCAGCAGCTGGGGCAGGGAAATTTGCCTGCTAGAATCGAACGTCGGTGTACTGCTAGCAGAGTGCCCGCAAGTACTTGGCTGTGACACACCTAATTCTACACCTTCATTCCTCTCAGTGCAGGTTTCAGAGAGGACTGAAGGTATAGTGGGATTGGAGATCCCAGCTGATGCGGTGCAAGGAGAGGTCCGCTTTGTTCTTTGGTGTGGGTCTTTAAGGTAGGCTTGCCAACGAGCTGCATGGCAGGTCAACATATGTCTGGTCAAGCATGTGGTGCCAAGCGGCTGATGTTTTGGCCACGCGATATACGCTTGAGACATATGTTGCAAACAGCAGCTGTGCGATCTGATGCACTCGACTCAAAAAAGGCCCACACCAAAGAACTTTTTGCCTGTTAGTGTAACACACCAGAAAAACACAGCAATACGGGCTAGCTTCAGGTGTATATTTAGCAGGAAGCACACTCCGCCTGCTGTAAGTGCTGCAGATGACTGCCTGTGTTACACAACAGGAAAAAACAGCAATAAGGGCTAGCTTCAGGTCTTTATTTTGCAGGAAGCACACTCCGCCCGCTGTAAGTGCTGCAAATGCCTGTTAGTGTAACACACCAGGAAAACACAGCAATATGGGCTAGCTTCAGGTGTATAATGTGCAGGAGGCACACTCCACCTGCTGTAAGTGCTACAAATGCCTGTTAGTGTAACACACCAGGAAAACACAGCAATACGGGCTAGCTTCAGGTGTATATTTGGCAGGAAGCACACTCCGCCCGCTGTAAGTGCTGCAAATGCCTGTTAGTGTAACACACCAGGAAAACACAGCAATACGGGCTAGCTTCAGGTGTATACTGTGCAGGAGGCTTAGCAACAATGACACTGACACTGTCCCCTGCCTATCCTTCTCTCTTCCTGCACACAAGGTTTATCAAAGAATATGACACTGACACTCTCCCTGCCTATCCTTCTCTCTCCCTACACACAAGGTTTAGCAAAGAATATGACACTGACACTCTCCCTGCCTATCCTTCTCTCTCTCTGCACACAAGGTTTAGCAAAGAATATGACACTGACACTGTCCCTTGCCTATCCTTCTCTCTCCCTGCACACAAGGTTTAGCAAAGAATATGACACTGACACTGTCCCCTGCCTATCCTTCTCTCTCCCTGCACACACGGTTTAGCAAAGAATATGACACTGACACTCTCCCTGCCTATCCTTCTCTCTCCCTGCACACAAGGTTTAGCAAAGAATATGACACTGACACTCTCACTGCCTATCCTTCTCTCTCCCTGCACACAAGGTTTAGCAAAGAATATGATACTGACACTGTCCCCTGCCTATCCTTCTCTCTCCCTGCACACAAGGTTTAGCAAAGAATATGACACTGACACTCTCCCTGCCTATCCTTCTCTCTCCCTACACACAAGAATGGCACAAAGAATAGCACAATGACACTGTCCCTGCCTATCCTTTTCTTTCCCTGGGCTGGAACACACTACACAAGGCCGCCGCGCTGGCGGCCTTTTATAGTGTGGGGCGTGTGCTAAACCCCCTGAGCTATAATTGGCCACAGGCAACCTGCCTGTGGCTAATTATGGCTCTCCTAGCTGCCGGCTCTGTGATTGGCCAAGCATGCGGGGTCACAGTGCATGCTTGGCCAATCACAGCGCTGGGATTGCACTGCGATGGCGCAGTGTATTGTGGGCCGTTCGCATCACTCGAATTTGGCACGAACGGCCCAAATCGTTCGATGTTCGCCGAACGATCGAACAGCCGATGTTCGAGTCGAACGTATGTTCGACTCGAACACCGAGCTCATCCCTATTCAGGAGGCATACTCTGTGAAATTTGTGACACAGCAGTGCCTACCCACAGGGCATAGTGAATACGTGGCACAGGATTCAAGGAAGTAAATATGTGGAGATCTTCAAAATGCAAGTTTACAATTGTGAAAATGAATATATGAGTATTTTGACAAGATTATCACCATAAATAATTTCTGCCCAAAAAGCAAAACCTAATGAAGATGTTCCCTTCCCCTCCCTCCTCCTCCATGCACCAACACAGAAAATTTGCCCTAAGACTTATATATATAAGCACAGGGTAAGAGGGGTCGTGATAAAAGACCCCATACTCACCACTGAACAAGACCAAAACAGCAGGTGTACAGCTCCCAGAAAGTGGCAGCAGGTGTCTCACCAAGGAGCTAAGGAGGCGGAGCCAAGCAAGACCCAGCCAAGGGCCAAACAGAGGGCAGGCACGGCACGGATAAAAATGTGTATCCCTAGAGATCTCACTTTGTCCATAGAAGATAATGGCTGTAGACATAAATATGTTTGTCAGGCAATCTAAAGTAATAGAGTAAAGTCAGTATGTAATGACCTCCTCCATGTACAGACAGGCAATAAAGAAATTCCAAGGCACAGGCAGTCAATAGAGAAATGTTGCTAGGTAGATTACTTTACAGTACTCCGGGCCAGGGACAACAAAACTGGTGGATGAAAAATGCTCATAGCATTCAGCTTTTTTTTCTGCTGACAAATCGCTCCCAAAAACACAAAAAAAAATATTTTTTTCTTGGTCCTAGAATCTGAAGCTTCAAAAACATTTCCAGACTAAAATTGTGTGTATGGACACATAGGATAACACTATTTGCTTCTAGAAGCAAACAAATTCTCAATAGCTGCTGCTAGGAGTGTTTTTACCCACTTTCCGGCTGCAATACGTATACTGTATATACGTTGCGGTTTGAAAATGGTTTACCGGGATTATGGCTGAAGATATCAGCCATAACCCCAGTATTGTTTTTTTACAGCCGGCAGCTGGTGTTTCTCGGGCTTACCGTTTCCGACGATTTGTCCGCAAAACGATCCAACGGTGCCGCTGGCTGGCCACTCAGGCGATGAAAGAGTAGATCCACTTTGATTGCCTTTATGGTCTTGGAGGACCAGAGTGACATCATGACATCACTTCCAGTACAGGCTGAAAGTAAAGAAGTTTTCTTTTTCAAAGAAAATGATAAAAAAAAAGGATGTCTTCTTGGATCTCTTGCTTTTAAAGGTAAAGGAGAGATTTGGGGTGTTTTTGACCCCACATCTCTCCATGAAGAGGACCCGTCATCCTTATTTCTATTACAAGGGATGTTTACATTCCTTGTAATAGGAATAAAAGTGATAAAAAAAAAATAAAAAAAAATAAAGGGACAGTGTAAAATTGTAAATGAAAGTAGATAAGGAAAACATTTTTTAAAGTGCCCCAATCCCTCCTTGTTAATGCGCAGAAGCAAATACATACGTAGGTCACGCATGCATATGTAAACGTATTCGCACCACACATGTAAGGTATTGCCGCAAACATTGGCACATAATTATAGTGCTAGACCTCCACTGTAACTCTAAACAGGTAACCTGTAAAGGCGCTTAAAGCGGTGTCTATGGAGATTTTTAAGCACCGCAGTTTGGCGCCATTCCATTAGTGTGCGCAATTTTAAAACGTGGCATGTTGGGTATCTATTTACTCGTCATAACATCATCTTTCACATTTTATAAAACAAATGGGGTTAATATTTTGTGTTTTTTTTTTTTTTTTTAATTCATTAAAGTGTAATTTTTCTCAAAAAATTGCATTAACAAAACCGCTGCGCATATACTGTGTGACATAAGAAAAATTGCAATGATCACCATTTTATCCCCTTGAGTCTCTGCAAAAAAAATGCATAATGTTTGGGAGTTATAAGTAATTTTCTAGCAAAAGATACTTATTTAAACTTGTAAACAAAAAGTGCCAGAAAAAGCCTGGTCTTCAAGTGTGCATAGAGCTTAAAGAACAGGGATAAAATCGGGGACACTTTTTATCCAGAGACAGGCTCCCCAAATTATGGACTGTCAGTCTTTTTTTTTTTAAAGATTTTAAAGACCATGTTTATTTTTTAAAAAAAAGGGGACATCCATGTTTATTAAAAACATACAGATTAAGGGTTAGGACCCTCTGTGTCGGTGCCCCAGGGCCCCAAATCTACCAGGTTTCAATTAAAAACCCCATTGGCAGTAGGAGTGACTGTTTTTCTAAAAAAATATCAGAATACAGGCAGTCCCCGGGTTACAAACTAGATAAGGTCTGTAGGTAAGTTGAAACAGGTAAATTTTTTAAGTGTAACTCCAGCCCAAAAAAAATTAAAATTTTAGAATAACATAGGGAAGGTTTATCACCCCTGTAACATTTGTTTTTCTGTCTGTGCCCTTGTTCTGAAGATTTCACCTCACTTTCTGTCCCTATGACAATTGGATTTTGAAAATTTTGGGTTGTTGTGGAAACAAGCCTTGGTGATAAAGCTTCAGTGGAGACACCGTTTTCCCATGATCACTCCTGCAGGAGTGAATTTTCCTTCCTAGGGGCAGATTTCCACTCACTTCTTGTTGTCCTCCTCCTTTTTTAGGTATGAGTCGTTTGTAAGTCAGATGTTTGTAACTCGGGGACTGCCTGTACATCATTTCACTTTCAAAACCGTGGGCTTCTTTTTAGAGTTGATGTATCTCTACAAGGCATAGGTGTGAAGCCAGCCTCAAGCTTTTAGTGCATGTACCCGTATTTATCGGCGTATAACACGCACAGGCGTATAACACGCACCCTAACTTTAAGAGGGGAGTTTCAGGAAAAAACTTTCCACAGCCCCCTGCGTATAACACGCAGGCACAGTTTAACCTCTATTTTCAGGGTAAAAAAGTGAGTGTTATACGCCAATAAATACAGTAATTTTATTTAAAGTTTTGCATACCTCCAACTCTATAGTTTCCAAAATGCCACAATTAACATATTTTACAATTATTTGGTATTTCAAAAACTCAGTTTTTCTCATATGATTTGATAAGGTGAGAATCCCAGGATCATAGATGTTGACATATACAAACTAAGTGGAGTATGTACAATACTGCTAACTTTCAACTCAAATTGTGTCACTGGAATTCAAAGGGTAAGGACATATTTGGCAAGTATTTAGGTATGTCCACCATGTCCTTTTGGAAGAACTCTCTTACCTATTATTATATGATAATTTGGCCATTGAAAGAGTGACACAGCTGTGCAGGTAATAAGCCTGAACATTTTGTTGTGTCCATAGGTGTGCGCAGCCTATTGAATTAGGGGGTGCACCCCAAATGTATTAAAACATGGACAGTGTTAGTAGGACAGTGGATGGTGTCAGTAGAGCTGTGAACTTGTCAGCAGGGCAGTGGATGGTGTCATTAGTTTTTTTATTATTTTACTTTTTAATTATAAAAAAAAAAAAAATGTAGGAGCCCCACTGGGGGTGCTTTGGTGAAATATCAGCAGGGGGAATCTTCGCCGCACAGCCCCTACGCACACCTATGGTTGTGTCACATATGACAGCATCTACAGGATCTCATTTGAAGGTTAGGACATGTGAATGAAATGTGAATGAAAGCATGTCCACTGTGTCCCATAAAAATAGCTTTGCATATAGGAGTTAAGAAAAAGCAATACAGGTATAGGCAGGGGAGGGCTGGCAGCCTCAGGCCTGCGGGGCAAGTCCAGTCAAGTGGCCCATTGAACCACCAAAACGGCTCACTATCCATCTATACCACATTCTCTGCACAGAGAGAGAAGGAGGGAGACTGCTCCACATTGCCACAGAGAGAGAGAGAGACCGCTTGACACTGCCTGCACAGAGAAAGAGAGACCGCTTGACACTGCCTGCACAGAGAGAGAGAGACCGCTTGACACTGCCTGCACAGAGAGAGAGAGACCGCTTGAAACTGTCTGCACAGAGAGAGAAAGACCGCTTGACACTGTCTGCACAGAGAGAGAGACCGCTTGACACTGTCTGCACAAAGAGAGAGAGACAGCTTGACACTGCCTGCACAAAGAGAGAGAGACCGCTTGACACTGCCTGCACAGAGAGAGAGAGAGACCGATTGACACTGCCTACACAGAGAAAGAGAGACCGCTTGACACTGCCTGCACAGAGAGAGAGAGGCCACTTGACACTGCCTGCAAAGAGAGAGAGAGAGACCGCTTGACATTACCTGCACAGAGAGACGATCACTTTCTGTGGGGGCAGTGTGAAACTGTCACTCTCTGTGGGGGCAATCATTGTGGAGCAGTCTCTCAGAGAGAGACTGCATGATTACCCCCAGAGAGACTGAGAAAAAGAGCTTGCACCTTCCCCACACCCAGTGACTAAAGACTGTGCTGCCACACTAAGTGCTACCTGTGGATTCTGGAGCTTCTCTGGTGAGTGAGCACCACACCACTGGGCCAGACACGCAAGCAGAGTAGCTGAAAGTCACAGTAAGCACAGCAGGCTAAACACACAAGTCCTGCTGTCTCCCCGGCATGACCATCAGATTCCCCAGGCTGCAGGCTTCTCCTGTGTCAATTGCAGGTAGTGAGAAAAGCACATGCAGGTGCATGCCGGTGCGCTAGCCAGATTGAGGGCATTGTGGGCCTGGTACTGTAGTGGACCAGGTTTAGGAGTGGCAGGGATATGAGGTAAGTACTGTCATATTCCAGCTCTCCTCTTACTGGCCACACTCCTGTGTTTCCAGGAGCCTGTGCTGGCTTGTGCCCAGACTTGGTCACAGCCCCACAGGTGTAATGCTAGGGAAGCCTGGCATTTGATTTACCAAGCTACCGTAAGAGCCGTGTGTTGGTGTGTGTGAAAGATTTTAAGCCACCAGAATACAGTGATCACTGCCGGCAGCTATAGCAGCCAGCAGTGATCGCCAAAAAAAAGACACGCTGGTTGTACTGAAGTCAGTTGATTGAATTCTGTACAAGCAGTCTGCACATAGATAGATTGAAATTTCTGCTGAACTGGCAGAATTTCAATCTGTCTATGGTGGCCTAAGTCCACCAATCTCTGGGTTTAATAATATCCTCAAATCTTCTGAAAGGGGTGCTCCACTTAGGTGTAGAAATTCACTTTGAACTCCATCTTATTTCCAGAACTCTCTTTAGGGTACTTTAACACTGAAGGCGCTTTACAGGCGTTTTAGCGCTAAAAATAGCGCCTGTAAACTGCCTCTCATGCCACCCCAGTCGAAAGCCTGAGGGCTTTCACACTGGAGCGGTGCTCTTGCAGGACGTTCTGAAACGTCCTGCAAGCAGCATCTTTGTGGTGGTTTGGGAGCGGTGTATACACCGCTCCCAAACCATCCTGCCCATTGAAATGAATGCAACACAGGCGGTTTTAACCCGATGGTAAAGTGCCGCTAAAACTAGCATCGCTTTACTGCTGCATGGGATAAGAAAATACCCTGGACTGCCGCACTCCGTTGAATGATGTCTTTATTGAATAAAATCAAAATAATCCAAACTGTACAGTCAAAAATAAAAAGTGAACAACAGGAGAAAGGTGGCTAACACGTTTAACATTATGTGATGCTTATTCATAGCTTATTATGAACAAGCATCTCTTGCGGCAGACACATCGGACACGTTTGACACAGTTTTGGGACCATTCACATTTATACAGTGATCGCTGCCATAAAAATGCATTGATTGCTGTATAAATATGAGTGGCAGGGAAGGGGTTAACACTAGGGGGCGATCAAGGGGTTAAATGTGTTCCCTAGGGAGTTATTCTTACTGTGGGGGGAGGGGACTGACTGGGGGAGGTGACCGATGATTGTCCCAATGTACAAGGGACACACCATTGGTCTCCTCTCCCTGACAGGACGTAGATCTCTGTGTTTACACACAGAGATCCACGGTCCTGCTCAGTTACTGGGCAATCGTGGGTGCCCGGCGGCCATCGCGGTGGGCGCGCGCTCCACCTAGTGGCTTGGGAAGGCGCAACGTCATATGATGTCCGCCCAGAAAAAGAGAGTCTGTTTCCCGCCGTCATATGACGGCGGGCGGTGGACAAGTGGTTAAACACCATTTATTAAAAAAGAAAATTAGGTTATTATACTCTCAAACCAGTAAAAAGGACATGATCATCTTAAATAACAGAATAGTGGACTGCCAGCACCACTACACGGGCGCACCAGTCTAGTGCATTATCTATAAACACATTTAATATAAAAAAGAAAGTAGGTTAATATATGAAAAAACAGTAAAAAGGCATGCTCATCATAAATAATCAAATAGGGAACCAATAGAAGCACTACACATCCTTCTTATATGCTGGAAAGATGTCACATGGGTCTGTAGATGCTGACTGAATTTGAGTCCCCTCTTCATCAGAGCTGATGAGCAGAGCTCTGAAGAAGAGGGGTATTCCTTGAAACGTGTCAGCATCTACAGACCCATGTGACATCTTCCCAGCATATAAGAAGGTTGTGTAGTGCTCCTATTGGTTCACTATTTGATTATTTATGATGAGCATAGTGGAGAAGGATCTGGGGGTTTTGGTAGATCATAAGCTCAATAATGGCATGCAATGCCAAGCTGTGGTTTCCAAAGCGAGCAAAGTCCTTTCTTGTATTAAGAGAGGTATGGACTCCAGAGAGAGAGACATCATTTTGCCCCTGTACAAATCATTAGTAAGGCCTCATCTGGAATACGCAGTTCAGTTTTGGGCACCAGTTCTCAAAAAGCATATCGGGGAACTGGAGAAAGTGCAGAGAAGGGCAACCAAACTGATAAGAGGCATGGAGGAGCTCAGCTATGAAGAAAGATTAGAGGAACTGAATTTATTCACTCTTGAGAAGAGGAGAATAAGGGGGGATATGATTAACATGTACAAATATATAAGGGGTCCATATAGTGAACTTGGTGATGAGTTATTCACTTTACGGTCAACACAGAGAACAAGGGGGCACTCTTTACGTCTAGAAGAAAAAAGATTTCATCTCCAAATGCGGAAAGGTTTCTTCACAGTAAGAGCTGTGAAAATGTGGAACAGACTCCCTGCAAAGGTGGTTCTGGCCAGCTCAGTAGATTGCTTTAAGAAAGGCCTGGATACTTTCCTAAATGTACATAATATAACTGAGTACTAACAGTTCTAGGTAAAGTTGATCCAGGGTAAATCCGATTGCCTCTCGGGGGATCAGGAAGGAATTTTTTCCCCTGCTGTAGCAAATTGGATCATGCTCTGCTGGGGTTTTTTGCCTTCCTCTGGATCAACTATGGGTATAGAATTGGGTATATGGGATTGCACGATATTTTTTTATTTTATTTTAGTTATTTTTTTATGGTTGAACTGGATGGACTTTGTCTTTTTTCAACCTGACTAACTATGTAACTATGTAACTATGTAGCATGCCTTTTTACAGTTTTTTTTTCTGTATATTAACCTACCGTATATACTCGAGTATAAGCCGACCTGAAAATAAGCTGAGGCACCTACTTTTACCACAAAAAACTGGGAAAACGTATTGACTCGAGTATAAGCCTAGGGTGAGAATGCAGCAGCTACTATAAGTGGAAAAGAGGGTCAACAATGCCCATTTGCAGCCTCACTGTGCCCATGTGCATGCCTCAGCCTCACTGTGTCCCCCATCTGCATGCCTAAGCCTCACTGTGTCCCCCATCTGCATACCTCAGCTTCACTGTGTCACCCATCTGCATGCCTCAGCCTCACCTGATCGGCGTTGTGCCCATCTGCCGTTGTGTCGGCATTATGATCTCCTGGCGCTGTCCCCATCTGCAGCCTTATTATCTCCCGGAACTGTGATATATTCAGTCTAGTCGGCAGCCATGCAGTGTACCAAAGCCCCGCCTCCTCCTCGTCCTCGTCCGTGACGGAACACTGACTCGGTTTCCCAGCAGAGTCAGTGTTCAGCCTATCACGGACGAGGACGAGGAGGAGGCGGGGCTTTGGTACTCTGCATGACTGCCGACTAGACTAGAGAAAATAAGGCTGCAGATGTGGACAGCTCTGGGAGGACTCGAGTATAAGCCGAGGGGGGAATTTTCAGCACAAAAAAATGTGCTGAAAAACGCGGCTTATACGCAAGTATATATTATACGGTACTTCCTTTTTTTAATAAATTATGTTTATAGATAATGCACTAGGCTGGTGCGTCCGTGCCGACTTATCCCCATGTTGTGGCATCATTTAGTCTTCTAGAGTCTGTGAGGCCCCATGCTTGATAGGAAAAAAAAAAAGAAATGTCGTTAACACCAAGTCATAAACATGGACACCTGAAAAAAGACCCTCCTCCTCTTCAGCAAACAAGATGGAAGACTTTGGACTCAGTACATCTCATAACCCATATTCAGGTAAGTAAATTGGGCTTTTAGTCATAAAACGCTCTTTATACAAACATAGTTAATTCTGCCCCTCGGTGGTAGTGTCATGTTTTATTTATTCATCTGTCTTGTGGAACTACATGTTTATGATGCAATTTCTTGTTTCAGTGTACCTGTTGTTTTCAAATACAACAAGAAGGGTTCAGCAGCATTTTGACTGGTAAGAGTCATATGTGCAGCAGTTTTTGAACATTTAACCCAGAATTATTTTTTTAAACGAATGTAGCAAGTAGTTGGGGTGCAAATGGTTTAATACCCAGAGAAGAGATTTAAAGCTGAACTCTGGGGAGAAAAAACATTTACCCTTGTAGTGGTCCCCATCTCCCAACTGCAAGGGTTAACTGCCCCTTTTGCTTAGCGGATAAGGAAGAAGGCAATATACTTACCTCACCTCTCTCTCCTCTGGCAGCCGGCGCTCTCCCCTGCTGTCCGATGTTCTGAAATGTGGGAAGGCCCCAAATTTCCTCCCATGCAATGCAGGACTGTTGGTCCTGCTTTGTATACGATGACCTCAGAATGCTGCAGTTGGTCAGGCAGTGATGAGGAAAGGTTTTGAGGATTGATCGCACAAAGAAAAGGACACAATTCATCTAAATATGCCAGCAGGTACTTAGCCAAAGGATGCAGTTTATCTGCTAGTTGATTGTTTTCTGTCTTTGATTTATGACACTAATGACATTCGGTACAGATTCAGAATGCCTTCTAGTGATTTCACCCTGGTTGGCACTTCAATTATTGTATCCAGCAAGAAATGTTTAATTTTTATTTTCTCTGAAACGTTATGTAGGTTAATTAGTACAGGAGTGCTGTTTTAGAAGCTAAATGTCTACAAATGACATCTGGCCCCTTTCTGTGCTCATTCATATTATTAGCCTGTTTAACAACACTGCTGTGTACAACCATTGCAGGATTAAAAACCCAATTCCAGCCAAAACATTTGCTTTGTTTCTGGATAGAATAGGGTAGAGTTAGAATCCAATGTTTTTGGAGATTTAAAGGAGAAGTCCAGCCTGAGCTTTTTAGGCTGGGCTTCTCCTCTGGGTCACAGAAGTGCAATTCATTTTGCACTCCTGTGACCTATTTTCAGCAGAGAGCAGTCTGAAGTCCGCTCTCAGCTAACGTCACTGCCATCAGTCGAGGCACCGCGTCACCCCGACTTCCCAAGTCTGGATCCACTAGCTGCATGGACTGATGGCAGTCTCAGCGGCTCAGCGAGCCGCTAAGATGGCCGCTCCCCGCCCCTCCACAGCTCATCGCTCCAATGAGCATGGAGGATCAGAGCAGGAGAGATGCCGAACAACAGGCAGCATCTCTCTGCTCGGGGAGGAGTGAGAACCGGGCTATAGGCGGTGTTCGGTGGCTCAGTTCTCAGTGCAGAGATGCCGGGGGACAAATGCAGCATCAGTCTGATGCTCCATCCACCTAGGTAAGTATGAATCTAAAAAAAAATGAAAAAGTTGAAGCTGAAGCTGAAGTTTAATGTGCTTATATTATGCCTTCCTGTGTTCCTCCCTCCTCCCCATCAGCATGCTTATGAAAAAAAAGCCTTTCCATTTTCATTACATACCTTATTTTAGACCCAGTTATCATCACTGGGGGGTTTATTTACTAAAAGCTAATCCACTGTGCACTACAAGTGCACTTAGAATTGCAGTCACTGTAGATCTGAGGGGGAGATGCAAGGAAAATAAAAAAAAAACTGCATTTTTGCCTGTACATGATTGGATAATAGAAATCAGCAGAGCTTCCCCTCATTTTGATCTTCTCAGTTCTTCCAGGACTGCACTTCCATGTGGACTTCCAAGTAAACCAACCCTTAAGTGTCTGTGCTTCTCTAAGCAATGCAGACAGATTGTGGCTGATTGCACATAACTTCTTGAAAACATCACAGCACCCTGCGTCAGTACTCCTCTTAAAGCCACCCTAGGTCCACCCTAAAAAAAAAAAAAAAAATAGCCAAAAAGGATCCAAAAAATGTGCAAAAAAATTATACTTACCAGAAATGGCTGTTGCCAGGCAGATCGTCCTAATCTGCCACGTCCTCGTCCGCGGTGATCTTCTTCTCTCTTCTCCTCCTCGCGTTGCCTCCTGGCAAATGGGGCGCGCTGTCTTCTGGGAACTGTGTGTCTCCCAGAGGACAGCCGTCCATTCACAAAGCGTCGCGCATGCGCAGTAGGAAACAGGCAGTGAAGCCGCAAGGCTTCACTGCCTGTTTCCCTTAGTGAGAATGGCGGTGCCGTCACACGATCCGGAGGATGGATCAGCCCCGGGTGGCCAATATCACAGGCACGCTGGACAGGTACGTGTGCTTAATAAAAGTAAGCAGCTACAGTGTTTGTAGCTGCTGACTTTTAAAAAAAAAAAATTCCCAGCTGGACCTCCGCTTTTAGGCCTCATGTACACTGCTGCTGGTAAACGGACGTTTAGGAGCAGTTGGCCATTTTTTTCAACTGCTCCTGAACTCTCCTCTATCTTATCTTATCAGTACATGTACACTGGTTAGTTTATAGTCATTTATAGTCATTTCTAGGCAGTTGTGTTTAGAGGCTTTTTCTTGAACCCAAAAAATCGCGTTCAGAATCTGTGTTTAGAGGCAGTTGACGCGCCAAACGCGGCTAAACACGGCAACTCACATTTAGCAGCATTTTGTTTACAGACGTTTTTCATTTTAACAAAAAAATATATGTAGCGGGGTCTCCTTTAAGGCCCCGGGACTACGTTACCCAGAACCCCGTTTAGCACCCAGAGTGCAGTTAGCCATCGCAGAGACTCATGGGAGGGGTTATTTAAGGAGGAGGCGAGGCGGAGCTCGGCCTCTTTGGACACCACGCTGCAAGCAAGACTTTCTTCCTGTGCGGATCTGCTGCAGTGCAAGGCCTGAAGCCTGGGCCTTGCGCAACTTCCAAAGAGCCTTCCACCCCACTGCGGAGCCTGGGTGGCAACTGACTTGTCGAGTGAGGACATCAGTTGGATCGGGGACCCGATCATTGCAGACGCTGTGTGCGGATACACAGCAGGGTGGACGTTCCGGACTGGGATCGCATCCGGAGTGGTGAGCGGGCACCTGCCCAGACCAATAGACTGTGCCGTATACAAGCCTATAGACTGCATAGGCCCACAGTTTCGCTTATTTGCTGTTCCCCGGGGGGGACCGGTAGCAGGACAGAGTTTAAGTGTCCCTCCCAGTATAGTGTTTCAAGTATTGCCTGTTGTGGATTACAAATTGCTATTCATCAAGTGCACCACCGAAAGCTGGCATGCGAAGAACTCCATATAGGAAGTGACTGAGATTTATTCCATGTCAGGCCTGACCGGGGTGGGAAGTTTGGGTATTGTTTAGTGCGCCATAGGGCGCGCATACCATAATAGCCACACGTGGTGAAGTACCGCGCAGCGCCATTATTGTATGCTGTGTTGAATTCTGCAGGGCTCTGCTAACCAACCGCATATGTTGTGTTCTGTCTATGCTACTTTTGATAAGAGTAAACGGTTATATTTAATCTCTGCCCTCAGTGTGTTGTGTTACTGTAGGAGATTATTACTCGCAATAACATTTAAATGTGATATACATATAACCCTAGACTAGCTGTGCCAGAGTGGGTCGAGCAGATTGCTGGGGGTTGGTGGTGCTGCACACAGGGCCCGAAAAATCAATCCAGCGGCTCTCTTAACTGGGGGTAGCGCTACACGTGGGGGCTCTCGAGTCCGGGATCCTGTTGCAGCAAGTAACGCGCCAAAAGTACCAGCATGGACCCACTAGAAGTAGGACAGTGGTGTAAAACTGTCAACATAGATCCAGCCGGGGTAGTAGTCATAGAACTCCCAGGGATCTGGCAAGAAGAAGCGGTGAGGCAGCTGGTGATGTCACTGTCACCATATCAGAAAGCATGAGTGGTGGATGTCAGGACGAATTCCTCACTGACCCACGCATTGGTGGAGTGGAAGGACGGACTCCCAGAGCATTTCAAGAATCCAAGTGTAGAAGCTATAGATGACCAGACTTATAGCCTGACACACGCGCTGCCAATTAAGCCAGGAGAACGGTCTCAGACACCAAAACTGTCTCCATCATCCACCCCAAAAGAAGCAAGACAGGTAAAAAGGGAAAGTCCCGGGTCGCCATCTACCATTCTTGGCGCAGAGTTGTGCGCGGTCCTGGGGGAACTTGTAGCCCAGTGCAAGAAAGATCCTACAGATTACCAGATGTCAGGGTACAGAAAGCTTAGAATATTCTCAGGGAGGAAACCTGTACCCTCAGGTGAAGAGGGGTTCGAGGAGTGGTTGGACGGTGCCACTCAGGCCCTAGAGGAATGGGAAGTCCCAGACCACAGAAAGAAGCAGAGAATTGCTGAGAGCTTGAAGGGGCCTGCTCTAGAGGCCATACGAAATCTCAAGATGAGTAAGACAGACTGTAATGCGCAGGACTATCTGGACATCCTGCAGAATGTGTTCGGTGGAACAGAGAAAATCACTGAGCTCACTTACCAGCTGGAGCATTGCTACCAGAAGACAGTAGAGAAGCTGTCAGAGTTCATGAGGCGCCTGGATAAGATTCTGCATAAGATGATTCTTAAGAAGGGGATTGACCCACAGAAGGTGGATGAGGCCCGTGTTCAACAGGTGATGAGAGGATCTCAGCCTCTGGACCCCATCGCATTGGCGCTACGCACGAGACAGGACGGGAAGAGCCTGGAGTACCCTGACTTGATTTGAGTGGTCAGAGAGGAAGAAGCTATGCTGGAGGAGAAGAAGAGGAGCCTACCAGTTGAGTCGGTAAATCCTCCTCCAGTGATGGTCAGGACGGCCATGACCCTGGAAAGAGACTCAGAGGTGGATACCTTGAAGTCACAGATGTCCCAAGTGTTGGGGATGCTGACCTCCCTGATGGAAAAGAAATCAAGGGAACCAGAGAGGGAAAGTCTGAGATAGGAGCTGTTTCCCAACACCTCAGCGCCCGCATCCCTGGAAGATTGGGGGGATGTGATTTGTTTCAATTGTGGAGGAGATGGCCATTTCGCCAAAGTGTTTGCCAGCCCAAAGAAAAAAAAGATGAATAACCGCAAGCCGCTGGAAAACTTCAGCGGGCCCCGGTGAAGGAGTCAACCGGGTGCCCATCATCTCCAGTGAACTCCAAACTGAATGAGAAGCACATGAAAAGAGTGGAGAAGACCCCTCAGAAGAAACGCAAAGTTCCTCAGAAGGAACGCACTCCAAAGAAAGAGAGTAGTGTCCCTCAGCGGGTAGTTACACCCACCAAAAGGAGGGAGATCAATGCATACCAGGCCCAAGAGAGACTTAAGTCCAAAGAGAAATGGAAGAAAGAAAGTCAAAAGGGAAAATGCAAAGATCAAAAGAAAGAGACCCCCTTGAAGGGATATCCAGAGAAGCTGGTGGGTCCCTCCCCGATAGTACCAGTTCAAGTGGAGGGAGTCTACACAAGAGCCATATTGGATACTGGGGCGCAAGTGACCCTGTTGTACCGGGACTTTTATGACAAGCATTTAAGTCACCTACCTATCCAGAAGATTGAAGAGTTGGAGATATGGGGAATTGGGACAGAGAGTTTCCCTTATGATGGCTATCTGCCTAGAAAACTGACTTTTGACCCGTCCATAGCCGGAAAGGCTGAAGTGTTCGACACCTTAGCTGTGGTGTGCCCCCGACTGCCTGGAGCTAGCAAGAGTTCCCTGATAATAGGGACGAACACGGATCTGGTCCGAAGACTTCTGGCCCCTTTGACAAGAAGGAAAGACCCCACAGCCACTGAGATCCACCCAATGTTGAAGACAGCCTACCAACGGCTGATCCTGGAACAGAAGGCCCCGGAAGAGGGGGTAGGGAAGGTCTGGAGGCTGGGAAGAAGGGTAATAGTGCTACAGCCTGGTGAAGTAACCTGCTTGAAAGCCACAGTGAAACTCACTTGGGAGCAGCCTGGCCCTTTTGTCATGCTGGAACCCGACCCAAGGGAAGAACATTCGGGCCTAGAAGTAGTCCCAGAAGTGGTCCCAGTGAGGGCCCTGAAGAAGGCTCATTGTAAAGTGCCTGTGAGCGTCAGAAATACCACGGATGGTCCCATGGAAATCCCAGCTAGGCTGTTACTGGGCCGGGTGAGCCCAGCTTACCCCAGTTGTTTCGCCAGATGTGGAGAAGACAGATGGAGAAAGTACTGTATGGGAGAAAATTTCCATGGAGAATCCAAATCTGCCCAGGGCTTGGAAGGAGAGAGCCAAGGCCCAGTTGGCCAGGTGGGAAAGGATCTTTTCCCAAGATGAATTCGATGTGGGGTGTGCTAGGAGTGCCACCCATCGGATCCACCTCCAGGAAGACAAACCCTTCAGGGAAAGGGTTAGGCGGGTTCCGTTAGCAGACCTCGAAGATTTTAGGGAGCAGCTCGCCGAGCTCAAGCGAACAGGGGTGATTCGAGAATCTAGAAGTCCCTATGCCTCCCATATAGTGGTGGTCCGGAAGAAGAATGGGTCACTGAGGCTGTGCATAGACTATAGGACCCTCAACAGGAGAACCATACCGGACCAGTATACCACTCCAAGGATAGAGGATGCCCTACAGAGCTTGTCTGGAGCCAAGTGGTTCAGTGTTATGGTCCTCAAAAACAGGTACTATCAGATCCCGATGCATCCAGAAGACAAAGAGAAGACGGCTTTCATAACCCCGGTGGGGTTCTTTGAATTTAACCGGATGCCTCAGGGTCTGTCTGGAGCTCCAGCCACCTTCCAACGTCTCATGGAGAAGACTGTGGGAGACATGAACCTCATCGAAGTCCTCGTATACTTGGATGACATCATTGTCTTCGGAAGAACCTTGGAAGAGCATGAGGAGAGACTGGAGAAAGTTTTGAAGAGACTGAGTGAGGAAGGACTCAAGCTCTCACCTGAAAAGTGCCAATTCTATCAGTCATCAGTCAACTATCTGGGACATATAGTGTCTGAAGATGGGGTAGCCACAGACCCCGAAAAATTGGAGGCAGTCACCTCCTGGCCCAGGCCCACCACGGTGACAGAGCTCAGATCCTTTCTGGGGTTCTGTTCCTATTACAGGAGGTTTGTGGAGGAGTTTGCTCGGATAGCCAGGCCTCTGAATGAGCTGCTAAAGACGGAGGGGGAAGAGGATGACACAGGCCCCAGAAAGCCAGGGGAGTCAGTCAATGACCAGTGGAATGAGAAGTGTGAGAATGCCTTTTCAGATGTTGAAGAAGACACTAACCACTGCCCCTGTCCTGGCCTACGCAGACCCTAAGAAGCCTTATGAACTTCATGTAGATGCCATTCATGATGGTTTGGGAGGAGTGCTGTACCAGGAGCATGAAGAGCAACTGAGGCCTGTTGCGTATGTGAGCAGAAGTCTGACTCCCTCCGAAAAGAACTATCCTACCCATAAGTTGGAGTTCCTGGCCCTTAAGTGGGCGGTAGTTGACAAACTCAGAGACTATTTATATGGGGCGGAATTCACAGTGAAAACAGACAACAACCCCCTCACCTATCTCTTCACCACAGCAAAGTTGGATGCCACAGGACATAGGTGGCTGGCGGCGCTGTCCGCCTTCGACTTCGTCCTGAAGTGCAGAACTGGGGCTGGAAACCGAGATGCAGACGCTTTGTCTAGAAGATCTCACGTCCCCACTTGCAGTACAGAAGACTGGGCCCAAGTGGCACCCGACGGGGTGCGGGCCCTCTGTCAAGGGGCTTAACTTCAAGCCAGTGGCGGCTCAAGAGCAGAAGAGATAGGGGTTACCATAGTAGGAGTTCCCAAGCAATACTGTGGAGTAACCCAACTGGGGGAAGATAACTTACCAAGACTGTCTAAGAAGGAGCTGAGATCCAACCAATTGGAAGACCCCATGGGGAGATTGGTCCTAGAGGCCCTGGAGAATCAGGACCCGAATAGGCTCTCATGCCACCCTTCAAAGGAAGCTCGCCTGTTGAGGAAAGAGTGGGACAAGTTACAGGTGCATCAGGGAGTGGTCTACCGAAGGGGCCCCTCTGATTACCTAGAAGACAAATGGCAGCTGTTCTTGCCGGAGAAGTACAGAGAGACAGTCCTGGTTGCCCTGCACGACAACCATGGCCACCTAGGGGCGGAAAGGACTTTCCAACTCGTTAGGGACCGTTTCTATTGGCCCTGCATGAGGGCTGAAGTTGAAGAATACTGCCAATCATGTGCACGATGCATCCAGAGGAAGACGTTACCTCATCAAGCTGCCCCAATGGGTCATCTGCAAAGCCAAAGCCCACTTGACCTGGTATGCATTGATTTTCTCTGCCTCGAACACGACCTGAGTGGACTAGGAAATGTTCTGGTAGTAACCAACCATTTCACCTGGTATGCCCAGGCCTTTCCAACCAAGGACCAGAAGGCTTCCACCGTGGCCAAAGTGCTGATGGAGAAATACTTTGTACATTATGGGCTACCACAACGGCTCCATTCAGATCAGGGAAGGGATTTTGAAAGTCGATTGATCCAGAAACTCCTGGATTCTTTGGGCATCAAGAAGACAAGAACTACCCCCTATCATCCCCAAGGTGATGCTCAGCCGGAGAGGTTCAACCGAACCCTGCTCAACATGCTGGGGACCCTAAGTAGTGAAAAGAAGCAGCATTGGAGCAACCACATAGCGGCAGTTGTGCATGCATACAACAGCACCACCAGTGATGCTACAGGATACTCACCCTATAGACTCATGTTTGGGAGAGAAGCAAGACTACCTGTAGATCTGGCCTTTGGCACTTCCGTAGACCATCGTTCTGCTGATTCCCACAAGGGATATGTCGATAGGCTTAGACGCAATTTGAAATTGGCCTATGAACAGGCCCAGGCGGCCTCCGAGCAAAGGGGGGCCCGCAACAAGAAACATTTTGACTTAAAGGTTAGGATCCAAGATCAACAACCTGGAGACAGAGTGTTGTTGCGGAATTTGGGGATCCCTGGAAAACACAAGCTTGCAGACAGATGGAGACCTGAACCTTATGTTGTTTGCAAAAGACTGCCGGGCCTACCCATCTACAGACTTAAACCAGAAGGGAAGGTGGGGCCACTGAAGACCTGGCACCGGAACCACCTACTTCCACTAGCAGAGGCAGTTCGGATACCCCCTGTGGCGGATTCCCCTGAACCAACTTCCATCCTTGATACTCCCAGACCGAACACTCGATCTTAGACCCCTCGGATTGGGGATACAGAGACCTCGGAGATGAGTGAAGATGAGAGAGAAGAACTTGACTCGCTTTGGCCTTCACAGGCCCCAGGAACCTCTGTTATTGATCTTCCACCTGAAGAAGACAACATAGATCAGACACTGAATGCAGAAGCCACTGAGTTCATTCCATCCAGTCCTTGGTCGTATTCTTGGGAAAGTGCTTGTGACTTACCACCTGAAGAAGATCCAAGGGAGTCCCTGTACCTCCCTGCCCCGGAGTCCAGTGCTCCTGAACCAGAAGTAAATTCTGAGTTGGTTCTAGAGGAGGAACCTGTTCTAACAGAACGCTTCCTCTGTCCTCTTGGGCTAAGAGCCATAAAGCCTCCTAGAAGATTGACTTACCCACAGATGGGGAGAAGTGCGGAAGACACTGTGATTACTGCCAGAAGGAGTATGGAACAGCCTGACCCTCCCACTGTTCATTTGGTGGGGGGCAACCCCAGCTCACTCTCTGGCACAGTTAGGCAGGACACTAATGATAGTGTGACCTGTGGGCAGGGGAGTTCACCGCCTCGGTTTTGGTGGGAATTTCCTCTGCCAACATCATACGAAAGTTTGATTGATGTTGTACGTTCTGTGATTTAAGTTTATGTTCTCTTTGGGGACCAAAGAGTTTAAGTGGGGGGAGTGTGTAGCGGGGTCTCCTTTAAGGCCCCGGGACTACGTTACCCAGAACCCCATTCGGCACCCAGAGTGCAGTTAGCCATCGCAGAGACTCATGGGAGGGGTTATTTAAGGAGGAGGCGAGGCGGAGCTCGGCCTCTTTGGACACCGCGCTGCGCTGCAAGCAAGACTTTCTTCCTGTGCGGATCTGCTGCAGTGCAAGGCCTGAAGCCTGGGCCTTGCGCAACTTCCAAAGAGCCTTCCACCCCACTGCGGAGCCTGGGTGGCATCTGACTTGTCGAGTGAGGACATCAGTTGGATCGGGGACCCGATCGTTGCAGACGCTGTGTGCGGATACACAGCAGGGTGGACGTTCCGGACTGGGATCGCGTCCGGAGTGGTGAGCGGGCACCTGCCCAGACCAATAGACTGTGCCGTATACAAGCCTATAGACTGCATAGGCCCACAGTTTCGCTTATTTGCTGTTCCCCGGGGGGGAACGGTAGCAGGACAGAGTTTAAGTGTCCCTCCCAGTATAGTGTTTCAAGTATTGCCTGTTGTGGATTACAAATTGCTATTCATCAAGTGCACCACCGAAAGCTGGCATGAGAAGAACTCCATATAAGAGGTGACTGAGATTTATTCCATGTCAGGCCTGACCGGGGTGGGAAGTTTGGGTATTGTTTAGTGCGCCATAGGGCGCGCATACCATAATAGCCACACGTGGTAAAGTACCGCGCAGCGCTATTATTGTATGCTGTGTTGAATTCTGCAGGGCTCTGCTAACCAATCGCATATGTTGTGTTCTGTCTATGCTACTTTTGATAAGAGTAAACGGTTATATTTAATCTCTGCCCTCAGTGTGTTGTGTTACTGTAGGAGATTATTACTCGCAATAACATTTAAATGTGATATACATATAACCCTAGACTAGCTGTGCCAGAGTGGGTCGAGCAGATTGCTGGGGGTTGGTGGTGCTGCACACAGGGCCCGAAAAATCAATCCAGCGGCTCTCTTAACTGGGGGTAGTGTTACATATATATATATTTTTTTCAAATACTTCTTGACGCAAATGCTGCTAAACGCGGCATGTAAACGTGGCTAAACGGCGGTTTTAGACACTGGTTTCTAGCTGTCAAGTTAAAACATTCAGGAGAGGTTGAACAACGTCCCGTGTACATGAAGCCTTAAAGAGGTTGTAAACCTAAAAAACAAACAAAACAAAAACATTGGATTTTTTTAAATTGTGGTGCGGGGTTCCCCTTAAAATCCATACCAGATCTAAAGGGTCTGGTATGGATTTTTAGGGGGACCCCTCCGCCATTTAAAAAAAAATAATTGGTGCAGGGTTCCCATTAATATCCATACCAGACATGAAGGGCCTGGTAATGGAATTTTGGGGGACCCCACACTTTTTTTTCTTCTAATTTTGGTTCGGGGTTCCCCTTAATATTCATACCAGACCCAAAGGGCCTGGTAATGGCCTGGGGGGGAACCCATGCCATTTTTTTCAATGACGTTTATCTGTATTGCCGGGACCCGACAATTCATTAATAGTCGTAAGTAGTTTTAAATGACTTTTTTTCCTTCAGAAATTACATTTTGTGCAGGGACAGTTCTAAATACGGGAAACATGCGCTACTTTACAGACATACTATAGACACTCCCCAGGTACGAAATTTAAAGGAATATTTCACTTTTATTGTTTCACTTTAAGCAGAATTAAAATCACAGCTCCTGAAAAAAATGCATTTTTTTAAAACTTTTTTTTGCATTGATACATGCCCCCTGGGGCAGGACCCGGGTCCCCAAACACTTTTTATGATAACTTGCATATTAACCTTTAAAATGAGCACTGTTGATTTTTCATGTTCGTGTCCCATAGACTTTAACGGTGTTCGCACGTTCAAACAAATTTTTTGCCTGTTCGCATGTTCTGGATCCGAACCGGGGGGTGTTCGGCTCATCCCTAAAAAGAACTGTTCAGTAAGGCTGGGGGCGAAAGGGCTGGATGATGCCGTATATCCTTCAACCAGAAGAGGACAGGGGACTGTGTCTGACTTGTTGGAGCCTCTAAGGCACACTGAGAAGCTCACAGTGTGCAGTTAAACCAGAGTACTCAATTTCAGTACAGAAGATGAGCCTGAACAGCTGTGCAAGACTGACAGTAATGCCGCGTACACACAAACGTTTTTCATGACGAGAAAAATTCCATTTTTAAAAATGGTCGTGAAAAACGGTGGTGTGTATGCTCCAGAGCATTTTTCTCGACGAGAAAAATGCCCGAATTTTTTTTAGAACCTGCTCTATTTTTTCTCGTCGTTTTTCACGTCGTGAAAAACGGTCGTGTGTATGCTTTTACGAGGGGAAAAAAATGCGCATGCTCAGAATCAAGTATGAGACAGGAGCGCTCGTTCTGGTAAAACTAGCGTTCATAATGGTGATAGCACATTCGTCATGCTGTAACGGACTGAAAAGCACAAATCATCTCTCATCAAACTTTATTAACACGAGGATCAGCAAAAGCGTCCCAAAGGGTGGTGCCATTCGAATGGAACTTCCCCTTTATAGTGCAGTTGTACGTGTTTTACGTCACGCGCTTTACTCAAGCATTTTTTTTCACGATCGTGTGTATGCAAGGCAGGCTTGAGAGGAAACACGAAAAATCACGTCGAAAAAAAATTAGTTTTTTTCCATGACATGAATAACGGTCGTGTGTACGCGGCATAAGGCTTTAAATGCTGCCTGTATTCCCTTAGGAGGAGATTTCTCTAACTTTCTATTTCATCACCCAGAAAGGAAGTAATGCCGCGTACACACAATCAATTTTTTCGACGGTGAGAACACCGTCGAGAAAATCGACGTGAAAAACGAGGAACAGCTTGTTCCCCCCACACACGGCCGTTTTAAATGTCATTTTTTTTTGGGTCGAAAAAAAACGACCGTGTGTGGGCTCCGCGGCAGTGTTTCCCTATGGGAAACACTGCCGCGGAAAACATGTCGAAAAAAAAGACGAGAAAAATTAGAACATGTTCTAATTTTTCTCGTTGTTTTTAATGCCGTTTTTCTCGTCGAAAAAAACGACAGAAAGCCCACAGACGATAGTTTTTCTCGTCGAATGGGAAAAATGTCGTTTTTCTCGACGAGAAAAACGGCCGTGTGTACGCGGCATCAGGGGAAATTTCTGCAATAGAATTAAAAACAGCTTAAAAACAGTTTGTATTGCTGTATGTGTTTATCTTTGTGAGATATCCACCAATAAAAGAAAATAATTGTCTGAAGATAGATATAGGTAGTAATACCCAAGAGCCTTAGGTTCCAAATACTTTTTTGAACAGGCTCTCATACGCAATCATGGACACAGGCCATTTGCTTAAAATCCTGTTACTTGAAAAGCAGAAGATGGATATATACGCTCACCAAAGTTCATGCAATATTTGCTTTTGGTGTACAGCAACTTCCTCATAGTTTGTGTTCTTTCTGTTTTCTTTGTTATCCAGATTCTCGTTCCTATGCTTTATTGAGATTGTAAGTATGAGGGGTGCAAACGGTATAACTCCTTCTGAACCCATGTGGTCAGGGAGCACAATGATAACTGCTTTACCGTCTCCCTCCTTATTTAACTAGAATGTTTTTACATTCTGTACATTCACATACCTCCCAACTTTTTTAAATGGGAATGAGGAACACTTATCAGCAAAAGTATGCAGGCATAGGACGCGCCCCATCCTTGGGAGCTGCGATGCGTCCCGGCAGCCCTCCCTGGTTCCCCGTGCCGACCGCAGCGTCACTGTTGTGACGTCTGCGCGTCACCACGTGGTTTACCATCGGCGCTCTATGCTGTGAGGGACTCGGAACACCTGACCGGCTGTTGTCGGTCAGGTGATGACGTAATCCCTCATAAGAGCACGGCGTGATGCTGGGGGCCTTCCGTGCAAGATCGAGGGGGTACATTTACCCCATTTGTAGAGGACTGCTGGGTTGAAGTCCTTTGGACCTCTTCGATAATTGTTTATCAACTCCCGACATTAAAGACATTAAGGTAAATCGCTCTGGAGAAGCTGGTACTCACTATTTCCTTCATTCCTATACACACCCACACTCAAACAGCGTTTGTATCCCGGTGGTTTTATTCCCACACGGCCTCCCTATCATTCATCACTCACATTTTTCCTGGTTTAGGTCCATTTGGTGCCCTGTAATCAGGACCACCTCCACACAGTGCACTTTGGTTTATTTGTTTATTCATTTTGTTTATTTATATTTATCCTTATTTATTTCCACACACGTTCGATTTATGGACACCAACATTTCACCCAATCAATATTGCAGGATATTCGGGACAATAGCACTTTCTTCTATCACATATTCACATACCACCTCTCCCATGGGTTGATACACCATTACCAGTTTAATCATGTATAGGTACAATTAATGAATTCATCATTTAAGGATATAATATATTAAAAACAAACAACTAAAAAAAAAAAAAAATTATATTTCTGTAACATAATTATATACATTATTTACATATAAATTCATTGTGCATTGTACTACAGTATATACAGGCCCATGATATATTTTAAGTTTGATATACTGGGTTTTGAATCTATACTGAATTTTTATACATTAAAATGTATACTCTTAATAAAATATAATATTTATACTTAAATTACTATACTATATATCCTATTTGCTTCATAGAAATTTCCGGAAGGTCAACCGACCACCGGAGACCCTATTATGGACATTTAGTTTTTCCCAGTTGGTCCACAATCTGCAACCCATTGTGCATCAGTATGGCCCCCTCAGGTCCCTTGGTTGACACCTTTGGGATGGCTCGTTTGGTTTTCAACGTCTAGTGCTCATGACGGCAGCCGTGCTTGTGAGTAACTTTAACCAATTCCTGACCTTTGCCCGTATCTGGGCAAACAAATTCTCCACTTTATGACTACTTAGAATACAGTGTTACTCATGTATATTCATATGTTATTTATAGATGGATAGTTGGCGCTTGCTCCTGATGAGTAATGGTTCACGAAACGCGTCGAGCATTCTGTGCGGAAACCATATTACTGCTTTTTAATATCCAATATCATGTACTAGATCATTCTTGTCTTGATTATTTTAAGCTTAATTGCTGTATTGTTGCTGAAGCAACTGTTTCAATGTAACGCTTTGATCCTGCTGTAACATGGTCTCAATTGATGATAGATGTTTTAATAAAGTTTATCCTAAAATGTGCATTTACCTTAGGTTTTTAGATCAATGTATTTATACATCGGTTACGTTCACTGCACCAATCTTCGGACAGACACCTCATTTAAAGTCTCAACCTGGAGACGCGTGTCTATGCGCGCCTCATACAAAGTCCCAAATCTTTCCTTATATTATAGGACAAACCCCCTGCCACGCCCTTTTAAAGGAGAATTGTACAAAAAAACAAGATTGGTTAAACCCACAAATGCTTTTTTTACCACTATTATTCCTTTATATTGACTTTTGAAATTTATAAATGCAGCAATTTAGAAATCAGATGAAAGTTTTAGCACTGGAAAACACTTTTTGATAGATAAAAAGTGCATTTTATATACTACTATATAGATCAAACTAAAATGAGGGACAGATTAGGAGGAATGAGGGACAGAGGAACATAGCTCGAAATCAGGGACAGTCCCTCAAAATCAGGGACAGTTGGGAGCTATGCATTCAACATATTGTTTTACTTCACAATTATTGTCCTTATTTGTTCTTTCAAACTGAACAAGACAGTCAGTGGTATTTTATATGATATTGAAGAGGTCCTAGTGTTTCATTTGTGTTAGGTCTCTGCTGATTTGTTTACATCCTTGTCTGGTATCTTGTGTTTATGAAAAAGCAGCAACTATATCTGCATCCTTTTGTACCCAGCTTTTAAATTAAGTAATTTACCATCTAGCAATCAATTATTACAGAAAGTGTGATATTTAAGTAGTAACCTTTATCAGATACCTTATATTATTACCGATGCCACTGCCAGGCCATAACTTCTCTTCTGCTAGATTGCAGCTTCCTGTCTGCTAAGGCCTCATGCCCACGGGCGTTTTTTCAGCCACGTTTTTGAGCGTTTTTTACAGCTTAAAAACGCCTGTCCATGTTAGTCTATAGCTTCATGCCCACCTAGGCGTTTTTGAGCTGTAAAGAGCATAGGCGTTTGTAAGCTGTAAAAAAAACCCAGGGCCAGTGCGTTCCTCAGCGTCAGAACTAGGCAGGAAAAAACGCGAGCGTCAAAAAACGCGCAAAAACGCGCACTAACGCGCAAAAAACGCGCACTAACGCGCGGTCGCGTTTTTAGCTCCGAGGTTTTTTTATTTTTTTTATTTATTTTTTTTAAAAAAAAAAAAAAAAAAAAAAAAAAAAAATATTTACAATAACATGGACAGGCGTTTTTAAGCTGTAAAAAACGCTCAAAAACGCAGCTGTAAAAACGCCAGTGGGCATGAGGCCTAACAGATACTGCTGTCATAGTGCATAAGGCGTAGGAAAACACAGTAGATGTTAAACTAGTCTGCGGCCACAAGATGGTGCTGTCCCCACTATTGAAGAGCTTGTCTATACTAGTGCACTCAAAGCACAGTTATTGCTCTGACTTTGCCATCTGCTGGTGGATATGAAGGATGACAATTGGCAAGGAATAATAATCTTGTGTCTCTTTCAGATGAGTGGTCGAGAGGGGGAAGGTGTTGTGTGTGTGTGTGTGGGGGGGGGGGGGGTGGTTATAGAGTTATATCAAATGTTGAAGAGGCAATATTATGTCTTCTTACCACCTATCAATGCCTTCTGAAAAGCGACGTGAATGCAGATTGCTCTTCAGAGGGGACCACACCCCACAGCAAGTGTGAAAGAGACCTTACTGTCCAGGCTCATCTCACACTTGATTGGATGCTTGCACATGCTGGTTATGAGGCCATAACTGACTTATTTGTCAATCACAGTGAACAGCATCAATGAACAAAGCAGCTGCTTCTCTCACCCGAGAGGCTGTGAGGGTTGCTGTAAAAGAACAGCAGGCGAAGGAGACTGTACAGGAGATGGACTTCTAGAGAGGTAGGGAAAGTGGCATCCTGTATAGGACAGGCTAAAATCATTGCTGTGAAAATACAAGTTTCAGTGTCCTCACCTAATGTCGGCATTCTAAAAATACAGGAATTTAAAGTGAACCTGTCCTCAGTACTTTGATGGCCAGGCTGAGCAGCAGAACCCAATACATCTATATGTAACAACAAAAGGGTGGATGGATGGAATAACAGAGAAAAGATGGGAGTACATGTCCAAAAAAATGTACACATGAGAAGAGGCATTCCAGATTCTGAGCTTGACAGATGATAGTAGCGGGGAACTCATAGACTTCATACACACTATTAGATTTTCTGCAGATTTTTGTCTTCAGATTTACCAAAACCATGTAGTGCAAGGGCCTGCCTGATTGCATACAAATTGAAACTCTTAAGGTTTGACCTCCTATTATATGGTTTTGGTAAATCTGAAGACAAAAGTCTGCAGAAAAAGTGTGTATGGGGTCTTACTGTCAGATTCAGATTCTGAATATGGACTCAAGGAGAGCAGCCAGGGGCGGGCTGGGCCGGGGGGCAAGGATGCAATTTCCCCAAGGGCTGCTCTAAAATGCTGTGCAAAGGCCGCTGTGTCGCCAGCTCAGAACCCCACATGCGCAGTTCCTGAGCTGGCCGAATGCGGAAGCTCCATCCAGTACTGTGAGCCAGCATGTCTTCTCTGTCACAGGGCTGAGCTGAGCTGACAGTCTGTGTTACAGAGTGCAGCACAGCCCCGACCCAGCCCCTCCCTCCTCCACATGAATGGCTGGCAGAGGTTGGACCTTCTCTCTTTCCCCGCCAAAACTCCGGGCAGCCCGAGGATGTGTGAGGATGTGTTGGAGGGAAAGTTCAATCTGAGCAGTCGGCTCAAATCCAGTGAGTCTCCTGGGAGGCTGGGACTGTCCAAGTAAATTAACTTCTCCTCCCTCCCCCTCTCTGCAGCTAAAGAGTTTTTTTTTCTAGCAGCCTGTGACAGACAGTCACAGTACCTTGCCCTAGGTGTTGATGTGGGCTCACACTGGCATGCTGCGGTTTGGCTTCAGTGCTGGTGTACTGGCAGTCTTCCTGCATGTTGCCCCTGGTTCCATAGAGGTTGCACATTTTTACTGCATGTTCTGAAAGTGCACAAAATGTCCTGCATGCTGCATCTTTGGTGCACTTTCAGAAAATGCAGCAAAAATGTGCAACATAAAAGTCTGAGTAACTGCGGCTAAGGAAACCCGCCAGTACACCAGCACTGCAGCCTAAACGCAGCACACCAGTGTGAGCCCAAAGGCTTGTATTCACTTGCAGCAGGCACTGCCACTCCTCTGAAAAGTGATCCATGCTCAGGTCACTTTTCAGAGGCATTTGACAGGCAGTGAGTTGATATTACATTTCCTTCCTGCCTGTTTTAACCCCTGTGACAGCAGGAAGGTAAAGTCACCTGGTTGCATCCAGGGGGGTAGATATATTTCGCCCAGATTCAGGCTTTACGCCGACTTATACAACTAGGTGGAGAGTTGTATAAGGCTAGTGGGCTCATGGATGACTCATACCTCTAGGGAGAGTGTGGGGCGTCGTGCAGACAGGGAGTTGATGAGACCAGCTGAAGCTTGTCAGCTCATTTAGGCCTCTATAAGAACTCCCAGCTTCATTAGATGTTAGCTCATGCCTGGAAACAGACCTGTGTGGACTGTCTAGGGAGAGTGAACCCCTGTGCGGTGAGACAAAGCCTGTGTGGCTATTTGCTTGGACATTTAAAACCAGGGACTTAGGGACTAGGACAGCACTAGGCTGATCCCAGTTGTTAGTTAGGAAACCTGTATGTTTAGTCAGAGGTCAAGTTGACCAGGATTTATTTTGTTTATGTTTCTTTTGCTTTGCTGTGTTTTGTCACTGTAAATAGAAAATAAACCGCACCTTTTTGATTTTGAAAACCACAACCTCCGTTTGCTGGGCCTGTTTTTGTGTGGGGAGCCCATCTCGGGGGTCACACACACCCGCTGCCGAGCTAACCCCCTCACAGTTGGTGGAGAACCAGTGGCAGTTTTTTTTTTAAGCCAGCATGGAGGAGATACTGAAGCAGCTGGCTCTAGCAAATGCCAATCAACAGCAGACAAATGCAGGTTTGCAAAAGAACTTCGCAGCCCAGCAGCAAGCTCATTAACAGAGCCTTGCAGCCCAGCAGCAGACAAACGCAACTTTGCAACAGAGTCTGGAGGCTCAGCAACAAGCCCAGCAGCAATCTGAGGCCCGCTTCATAGACCTGTTGCAGAAGCAAGAGCAGAGACTACAACAACAGATGGAAGCAGTAATGCAGCAACGTCCGCAGACCAGTGAGGAAAGCCGTCCCACTAATACCGCGTCCTTTGGGGTGAGTCGTTTATTGACAAAAATGACTGGAGAGGATGATCCAGAGGTATTTTTGACCACATTTGAAAGGACCGCTGAAAGAGAAAAGTGGCCTGAGGAGCAGTGGGCTGGACTGGTGGCTCCTCTGTTAACTGGTGAATCGCAGAAAGCTTACTATGACCTAGAGCCTAACCAAGCAAAAGACTATGTGATGCTAAAAGCTGAAATATTGGCAAGGCTGGGTGTCACCCAGGCTGTCCGGGCTCAGCGTGTGCATAACTGGACTTTCCAGCTTGGAAAACCCCCCAGGTCTCAAATGTATGATCTCATTCACCTGAGCAGAAAGTGGCTACAGCCAGAGACTTTGTCCGGACCAAAGATTGTGGAACGTGTTGTAATGGATCGGTTTTTGAGAGCTCTTCCTACTGCCATCCAAAAGTGGGTAAGCCATGGAGACCCAGAGACGGCCGATGGTCTTGTGGATCGTGTGGAGAAATACTTGGCTACAGAGAACCTGACGGCCTCTTCCAGAGACACTCGGACTTTCCACCCTAAGACCAGACCATCCCCAGGGGCGGATAAGAGGATTCCAAGGGGTGAGGGTGGAGAGAGTGAGAGGGTGGGAGCTCTACCCCAAGTTTGGCGAGAACAGCCTGGGAAATCAGCGGCTCAAGAGGCCGCAAGAAGGATCGTTTGCTACCGCTGCCGGCAAGCGGGACATATTGCAGCCAATTGCCCGGTTGTGGAGGAACCCATGCAGTGTGACTTTCTGACGGGCAGACGTCAGTCGCTGTGTGCGACAGTCGCATGCACTGCCATTCGAGGAACTGAGAAACATTTATGCAAAATGTGTGTTAATGGTAGAAATGTTGTGGTATTGTTGGATTCAGGTAGCCTTGTGACCCTGATAAAGGCTGAGTTAGTTAAAACAGAGGTCTCTGGGAATAGCAAGGTAGCTGTTATTTGTGTGCATGGGGACACCCGAGAGTATCCAGTGACTACAGTGTGTTTCGAGACCCCCAAAGGTACCCTCTCTCATCCAGTGGGCTTAGTATCTCAGTTACCGCATGACGCCATTGTGGGAAGGGATTTTCCGAAGTTCTGGGAACTGTGGGATGATCCTGAGCCCCCCACTGGTGCCCCTATGTACCAGGAATGTGATAGCCAGAACTCCCCTGAGAGTGGTGAGGACTCTCCGGAATTTCCCTTATCAGTATTGGCAGGGGAGACTCAAGAAACTGGAGAGGAGCCCACCTCCTCAGACGAAAACCTACCGTCTGTGGAGTTTTCTGATCTTGAGGTTCACAGGGAAAACTTTGCCACAGAACAGTTGAAAGACCCCGCCCTAATAAAGGCACGGGAAAACGTAGTGAAAATAGATGGCGAGTTAGTGAACCCAGATAATACCTGCACTTACCCATACTTCAGCGTAGAGAAGGACCTACTGTATCGGGTGGCAAAAAGGGCAGAAGAAACCGTTGAGCAGCTTGTGGTGCCCAAACCTTACAGGAAGTTGGTGTTGGAGTTGGCCCATGGGCACATTCTTGGAGGTCATCTGGGGACAGAGAAAACCCGAGAGAGGGTATTACAGAGATTCTATTGGCCGGGGGTGATGAAGGACATAGAAAATTATTGTTCCTCCTGCCCTGTGTGTCAGAGGTCGGCCCCGATGCCACATTTCCGTAGCCCGCTGGTCCCTCTACCCATCATTGAGGTCCCGTTTGAGAGGATCGCCATGGATTTGGTAGGTCCTATAATCAAGTCCGCTAGGGGGCACCAGTACATATTAGTTATAATGGACTATGCCACCCGTTATCCAGAAGCGATCCCTCTCCGAAATACCTCGGCCAAAACCATAGCCAAAGAGCTATCTCTTGTGTTTAGCCGGGTGGGTATTTGTAAAGAACTGCTTACGGACCAAGGTACACCCTTTATGTCCCGGGTTATGAAGGAGCTGTGTAAATTGTTCAAAGTGACGCAATTATGTACATCTGTGTATCACCCCCAAACTGATGGGCTGGTTGAAAGGTTCAACAAAACCCTAAAACAAATGTTGAAGAAAGTGGTGGATAGAGATGGAAAGGATTGGGACTGTCTACTTCCTTATCTGATGTTTGCTATTAGGGAGGTGCCCCAATCCTCTACGGGATTCTCCCCCTTTGAGTTACTGTATGGGAGACACCCAAGAGGGCTGTTGGATATTGCCAAGGAAACTTGGGAAAGTGAGAGTTCTCCCCACAGGAGTGTGATTGAGCATGTCGCCCTGATGCAAGACCGAATTGCACAGGTAATGCCCATCGTGAAGGAACATTTGGCCCAAGCGCAGTTAGCACAGCAGAGAGTGTACAACCGTGGAGCCAAGACCCGTACCTTTTCCCCGGGGGATAGGATACTGGTACTTGTCCCTACGGTTGAAAGTAAATTCCTTGCCAAATGGCAAGGCCCCTACGAGATAATGGAAAAAGTGAGCGAAGTGAATTACAAGGTCAGACAACCAGGAAGGCGAAAGCCCGAACAGATCTATCACGTTAATCTGTTGAAAGCCTGGAGGGATAGAGAGTCCCTAGTCGCAGACACTTGGTCACCAGCTCAAACTGGTTGCGTCATTCCTGAGGTTGGAATAGCAGCCACCTTGTCACAACCCCAACAACAGGAGGTTAAGGAGTTTGTGCTTCGCAACAAGGAGGTATTCTCTGAGCTGCCGGGACAAACATTTGGGGTAGAGCATGACATCATTACCCCGCCCGGTGAAAGGGTGAAGTTAAAACCCTATCGGATCCCAGAGGCCCGACGGGAGGCAATACGGGAGGAAGTACAGAAAATGCTGAACTTAGGGGTGATAGAGGAGTCCCAAAGTGATTGGTCTAGTCCCATTGTGTTGGTGCCTAAACCGGATGGGAGCTGGCGATTTTGTAACGATTTTCGTCAGTTGAACAAAGTTACAAAATTTGACACCTACCCCATGCCACGTATAGATGAGTTGATCGACCGGCTGGGAACAGCCCGATACATGACGACTCTTGACCTCACAAAAGGGTATTGGCAAATCCCCATGGCCAAGTCGGCCAAAGAGAAAACCGCATTTGTAACCCCAGACGGGGCGTTCCAATATAAAAGAATGCCGTTCGGGTTACAGAATGCGCCGACCACATTCCAGCGGAAAATGGACCAGATGCTGAGGCCCCATCGGAAGTATGCTGCGGCTTACCTGGATGACATAATTGTCCATAGCACAGATTGGGCCTCACATCTGCCAAAAGTGCAAGCAGTCCTGGACTCTGTTCGGGAAGCGGGGTTTACGGCTAACCCCAAGAAGTGTACCATTGGGCAGGAGGAGGCCAAATATCTTGGGTACACCATTGGGAGGGGAGTAATAAAACCCCAACTCAACAAAGTCGAGGCCATCCAGAGTTGGCCACGTCCCAACAGCAAGAAGCAGGTACGAGCCTTTCTGGGAATCGCTGGGTATTATCGGCGATTCATTCCCCACTTTGCTTCTAAGGCTGTGCCCCTAACCAACCTGACGAAGGGGAAAGGGTCGGTCATGATTAAATGGACCCCCGAGGCTGAGGCAGCATTCCAATTCTTGAAACAAGCCTTATGTAGCCAGCCAGTGTTGTACTCACCCGACTTCTCTAAAGACTTTGTCGTACAAAGTGATGCGTCAGATGTGGGGTTAGGAGCAGTATTGTCCCAGGTCTGGAACGGGGAAGAGCACCCAGTCATTTACCTCAGCAGGAAGTTGAAGTCCCATGAGGTAAATTACGCCACCGTTGAAAAGGAGTGTTTAGCGGTGAAGTGGGCTCTAGATTCCCTTCGGTACTACCTGCTAGGTAGGCACTTTGACATGGTTACGGATCACGCTCCGTTAAAGTGGATGGCTCAAAACAAGGAAACAAATAGAAGAGTGAATAGGTGGTTCCTGGCCCTCCAGGAATTCAACTTCACAGTAAAGCATCGCCCTGGCGTTCAAATGGGGAATGTGGATGCTTTGTCTCGAGTACATGAATGCCTGATTGCTGGTGTTCCAACCCCGAGGTTAAAACAAGAGGGGGGGGTATGTGACAGCAGGAAGGTAAAGTCACCTGGTTGCATCCAGGGGGGTAGATATATTTCGCCCAGATTCAGGCTTTACGCCGACTTATACAACTAGGTGGAGAGTTGTATAAGGCTAGTGGGCTCATGGATGACTCATACCTCTAGGGAGAGTGTGGGGCGTCGTGCAGACAGGGAGTTGATGAGACCAGCTGAAGCTTGTCAGCTCATTTAGGCCTCTATAAGAACTCCCAGCTTCATTAGATGTTAGCTCATGCCTGGAACCAGACCTGTGTGGACTGTCTAGGGAGAGTGAACCCCTGTGCGGTGAGACAAAGCCTGTGTGGCTATTTGCTTGGACATTTAAAACCAGGGACTTAGGGACTAGGACAGCACTAGGCTGATCCCAGTTGTTAGTTAGGAAACCTGTATGTTTAGTCAGAGGTCAAGTTGACCAGGATTTATTTTGTTTGTTTCTTTTGCTTTGCTGTGTTTTGTCACTGTAAATAGAAAATAAACCGCACCTTTTTGATTTTGAAAACCACAACCTCCGTTTGCTGGGCCTGTTTTTGTGTGGGGAGCCCATCTCGGGGGTCACACACACCCGCTGCCGAGCTAACCCCCTCACACCCCCTAAATGCCAATCCCTCCAGGTAATGTTCACTTTGAACTCCATATTTCCATTACTCTCTATAGGTATTAGATGTGCTCTCACCTTATTGTTTGCACATCCAATACCTAAGGGTACTTTCACACTGGGGCGGTAGCGGTAAAGCGATAAAGAAATAATACCACTCTGAAAGCTGCTGATCCCTCGGATTGCTCCCGCCCTACTGAAACCGACAGGTGCTGGCTCTGCACAGGTGCATGGGATAAGAAAATACCCTGGACTGCCGCACTCTGTTAAATGACATCTTTATTTAATAAAATCAAAATAATCCAAACTGTACAGTCAAAAATAAAAAGTGAACAACAGGAGAAAGGTGACTAACGCATTTCACATCGTGAGATGCTTATTCATAATAATCTATGAATAAGCATCACATAATGTGAAATGCGTTAGCCACCTTTCTCCTGTTTTTCACTTTTTATTTTTGACTGTACAGTTTGGATTATTTTGATTTTATTCAATAAAGACATCATTCAACGGAGTGTGGCAGTCCAGGGTATTTTCTTATCCCATGCAGCGGTAAAGCAATGCTAGTTTTAGCGGCGCTTTACCGTCGGGTTAAAACCGCCCGTGTTGCATTCATTTCAATGGGCAGGACGGTTTGGGAGCGGTGTATACACCGCTCCCAAACTGCCACAAAGATGCTGCTTGCAGGTCATTTCAGAACGTCCTGCAAGCGCACCGCTCCAGTGTGAAAGCCCTCAGGCTTTCACACTGGGGTGGCATGAGAGGCAGTTTACAGGCGCTATTTTTAGCGCTAAAACGCCTGTAAAGCGCCTTCAGTGTTAAAGTACCCTAAAGAGTTCTGGAAATAAGATGGAGTTCAAAGTGAATTTCTACACCTAAGTGGAGCACCCCTTTCAGAAGATTTGAGGATATTATTAAACCCAGAGACTGGTGGACTTAGGCCACCATAGACAGATTGAAATTTCTGCTGAACCGGCAGAATTTCAATCTATCTATGTGCAGACTGCTTGTACAGAATTCAATCAACTGACTTCAGTACAACCAGCGTGTCTTTTTTTTGGCGATCACTGCTGGCTGCTATAGCTGCCGGCAGTGATCACTGTATTCTGGTGACTTAAAATCGTTCACACACACCGACACACAGCTCTTACGGAAGCTTGGTAAATCAAATGCCAGGCTTCCCTAGCATTACACCTGTGGGGCTGTGACCAAGTCTGGGCACAAGCCAGCACAGGCTCCTGGAAACACAGGAGTGTGGCCAGTAAGAGGAGAGCTGGAATATGACAGTACTTACCTCATATCCCTGTCACTCCTAAACCTGGTCCACTGCAGTACCAGGCCCACAATGCTCTTAATCTGGCTAGGGCACCGGCATGCACCTGCATGTGCTTTTCTCACTGCCTGCAATTGACACAGGAGAAGCCTGCAGCCTAGGGAATCTGGTGGTCATGCCGGGGAGACAGCAGGACTTGTGTGTTTAGCCTGCTGCGCTTACTGTGACTCTCAGCTACTCTGCTTGCTTGTCTGGCCCAGTGGTGTGGTGCTCACTCACCAGAGAAGCTCCAGACTCCACAGGTAGCACTTCGTGTGGCAGCACAGTCTTTAGTCTTCATCTTCCTGCAGTCTCATTGGTCTGTGTACTGGGTGTGGGGAAGGTGCAAGCTCTTTTTCTCAGTCTCTCTGGGGGTAATTATGCAGTCTCTCTCTGAGAGACTGCTCCACAATGATTGCCCCCACAGAGAGTGACAGCTTAACACTGCCCCCACAGAAAGTGACTGCCTCTCTGTGCAGGTAATGTCAAGCGGTCTCTCTCTCTCTCTCTGTGCAGGCAGTGTCAAGCGGCCTCTCTCTCTCTGTGCAGGCAGTGTCAATCGGTCTCTCTTTCTCTGTGTAGGCAGTGTCAATCGGTCTCTCTCTCTCTCTCTCTCTCTGTGCAGGCAGTGTCAAGCGGTCTCTCTCTCTGTGCAGGCAGTGTCAAGCGGTCTCTCTCTGTGCAGGCAGTGTCAAGCGGTCTTTCTCTCTCTGTGTAGGCAGTGTCAAGCGGTCTCTGTGCAGGCAGTGTCAAGCGGTCTCTCTTTCTCTGTGCAGGCAGTGTCAAGCGGTCTCTCTTTCTCTGTGCAGGCAGTGTCAAGCTGTCTCTCTCTCTCTGTGCAGGCAGTGTCAAGCTGTCTCTCTCTCTCTGTGCAGGCAGTGTCAAGCAGTCTCTCTCTCTCTCTGTGGCAATGTGGAGTAGTCTCCCTCCCTCTCTCTCTGTGCAGAGAATGTGGTATAGATGGATGGTGAGCCTTTTTGGTGGTTTAATGGGCCACTTGACTGGACTTGCCCCCCAGGCCTAAGGCTGCCAGCCCTCCCCTGAGAGCAGCCATTCAATAATCAATTCAAAAAGAGAAAGGATCCCAACAGAAAGAATGAGGCTTTCTGGACAGCAGCAGGCAATCACCAGCAGGGCATATATCCCAATGAAGTGGCAAGCACCTGCAGTGCAGTCCACCCGGATGAAAGGCCAAGTACAAGTAGTGGAGTATCACATCAGCCACAAAGGGTTAGGGTTCCCTCCCCACTCCCCACGGCAGCTCGGCTCTTTTTCCAGGCTCCAGCATGGCTCCAGTACTCTGTTCTTCTCAATCAAAGGTGGAGGCTTGAGAAAGGGGTGGGTTACAGCAGCGCCCATTGGCTCAGTAAGCAGCAGGAGGTGGAGCTGTTAACTCTTTCTTGTCCTGTGGCTTGCAGGCAGCCATTCCTATAGTATGAGGCTGATGGTTCATTTCTGCTGCTTCTATAGTTAATGACAGGACAGTAGGGGGGGCTGCAGGGCGCTCCTATACACACACACAAAGCCACTAGGAATGAAGAGCTGCAGTGTCAGAACTGTGAAGCTGAAGAGGAGGGAGAGCACAGCCTAAACTCCTCTCTCCCTTTGTGCACTGCAGTCAGAGTCTAACCCTGTGCCTCACATGTTTCTTGTGCACGTCGGAGAAGATGCAGGGAGGAGGTGGGTGGAGCTAAGCAGTGGGCGCGGAGGAAGAGGAAGTTAAATCCTCCTCCGCTCTGAATGCTGGTCTCTGCTTCTCTCCTCCTCCTGACGTCACTGGTTGCTAGACGCGAGGCGGGCCGTGCCAGCAAACAGTTTGGGCAGGGAGCCAGGGGCCAGTGGTAAAAGATCTAAAGCAGTCTCTGCTGGCCAGGATCTCACCCCAGGCTTACAATGAATAACAGTGGCGATACCAGGGCCATTTTGAGAAGAGATCTCTGTAAGTGCCTTGCTGCCCAGCCAATCAGGAGTGCCCCCTTCATATGGCGCCCATGGCACTTGCCATATCTGTCATACCCTGGATATGCCACTGTTTTTAGGTCACATAAACAGACAAAGGAAATAAATACTGAGTTGTCTTGTAAGACTAAAAGGATAATCAATTGTATATTTTCTTCCACCAGAGAAAACTCTGAGTTTAGAAAGGCTCCTGGAAATGAACATCAGCCAAAAGCTAGCTCTATAGAGAGACCATAGTCGCAAAGATTGAGTCACCAGAGTGTTAAAGTGTTACTAAACCCACAACAGTAAAATCAGTCTGTATATGCAGAATAGCATGCTTGTTATAGTCACTGTGGAACGTAAGGGGTTAATCCTCTGAATTGTGTAAAAAGGCTCTTTGATCCTGTATGCACAGATCCTACCCCTCCTGCAGGGTCTCGCTTGGCAAGGCCAGATAAGACACAGCCAGAGCAGTAAAGCTGCACATGCTCAGTTTAGTCTCTATTGCTGGAAAGAACAGTTCCTTGTTGAGCTGAGCTTTTCAGGTCACATGGTATTGACATAACACATTTGGGTGTGTATACAGATCCTAAATGACAACCAAGTCCCTCCCTCCTCCTCCAGCGAGGGACTGGGCTGTCATTTAGGATCTGTATACACAGGCGGTAGTGGAAATCTAGTCCTACCTGAACACTCAGCACTCGGACAAACCCTACAGTTTATCACGTGACCATGGTATACAGATCCACCAAAAAGTTATATAGTGGCATTATTTTAATGTAAAAAGGAGATTTATAAGCTGTGGGCACTGCGGGGGTGGGGGGGATGCGGATGAACTATTTTCATATTACTGGGTTTAGTAACACTATAAGGGGGACCAGTGCTTTATATGAAATGGGTGAGGATTACAACACTCTAGGGAGGGTAATATGGGTATATATAACCAGCTCAAACCTGATCCAAGAGACGCTCAATTTATCAATGCTCCCCTGGGAAAACTGGGAAAATCAGGAAGGTAAGTAATATAACCAAAAGTTAGATAATCCAAGCCCCCTTTAGATTGGTGGGTGTAAAGAGTTTGTCTAGAGAACATAGGTTTTCTTTCTGACCAATTAAATTTGTTAATTTGCGACTAAGAAATATTTAGGACAGAAATTAGAAGGGCCCAAAACAAATACAACAACTTATGTAGGGTGTTCATTTTGACTTGCTCTACCCAGAAAAGATGATGGGTATGACCGCCAGAGTGTTAAAGATTTCTGTCATACATGGCAAGTCATTTTTACAGAAGAAGGAGGAGATATTGGGTGTGAGACAGACACCTAGTTAAGACACTGTTATCCAGCCACAAGAATGGGAAAGACGTTTTAAGAGCAACACACTCAGAACAGGAGTGTTAATAGGCATAGCTGAGCATTTAGAAAGATTAATCAATAACCCTGTCAAGGAAGCAAATTGACAAAATATAGACAACAAATTCAGTAGTGGCATTAAAGGATGGGAATGTCATAGCATGGTGTCGTCTGCTACATGCACAGTTTGAATTGAAAGTGGTAGTTAGGGTATCTCTTGATATCTGGCTGTCTATTAATGGCTATAGCTAATGGTTCCACGGCAGGTGCAAACAGTAGGGGTGAAAGGGAGCAGCCATGATGGGTACCCCTGCCCTGTGCAAAGAACACATAACTGCAACCAGGAATTTTGACTCTGGTTTTTAGGGGAGTGCTATAGAGCTTTAACACCATGAAGAAACTCCTCTTTGAAACCATAGCTTTGTAGCAATGCAAGTATATATGGTCAGGTAACTATCAACATTTTTATATACAGACATAGAATGTAAGTTTGCATCTTGAAACATATTTGGGATCAATCAAGTATTATCTTTGATCAATCTACTTGAAGTGGTTACATTATTTTTTTTGGACCTGGGTTGAAAAAGACTACGTTAGATCCTAGAAGTGATCTAAGGCACCCTGGATGTCTGCAACTTTAATAGCTTAAGTTAGCAAATATAGGGTATTACATAAACCCCTAACCTAACCCCTGTGTAAGGTAAAGTCTACAGGATTGGAAATATCAGTTTGTAAATGGATAGAAAACTGGCTAAAAGACAGAATTCCGAGAGTAGTGGTTAATGATTCTTACTCTGAATGGTCTAAGGTTATCCATTGTGTACCCCAAGGTTCAGTGTTGGGACCCTTACTTTTTAATATCTTTATAAATGATATTGGGTCTGAGATCAAAAGTAACATTTCTGTCTTTGCAGATGACACCAAGCTATGTAGTGGAATAACGTCCTTACAGGATGTTGCCAATTTACAAGCCGGCCTCAATGCTCTGTCTAATTGGGCGACTATGTGGCAGATGAGGTTTAATGTTGATAAATGTAAAGTTATGCACTTGGGGGCTAAGAATATGCATGCATCATACATACTAGGGGGAGTACAACTGGGGGGATCCGTAGTGGAGAAGGATCTGGGTGTTTTGGTAGATCATAAGCTCAATAATGGCAAGCAATTCCAAGCTGCGGTTTCCAAAGCGAGCAAAGTCCTTTCTTGTATTGAGAGGTATGGACTCCAGAGAGAGATATCATTTTGCCCCTGTACAAATCATTAGTAATACCTCATCTGGAATATGCAGTTCAGTTTTGGGCCCCAGTTCTCAAAAAGGATATTGGGGAACTGGAGAACGTGCAGAGAAGGGCAACCAAACTGATAAGAGGCATGGAGGAGCTCAACTATGAGGAAAGATTAGAGGAACTGAATTTGTTCACTCTTGAGAAGAGGAGATTAAGGGGGGATATGATCAACATGTACAAATATATAAGGGGTCCATATAGTGAACTTGGTGTTGAGTTATTCACTTTACTGTCAACACAAAGGGCAAGGGGGCACTCTTTACGCCTAGAGGAAAAGAGATTTCACCTCCAAATACGGAAAGGTTTCTTCACAGTAAGATCTGTGAAAATGTGGAATAGACTCCCTGCAGAGGTGGTTTTGGCCAGCTCAGTAGATTGCTTTAAGAAGGGCCTGGATTCTTTCTTAAATGTACATAATATAACTGGGTACTAACATTTATAGGTAAAGTTGATCCGGGGAATATCTGATTGCCTCTCGGGGGATCAGGAAGGAATTTTTTCCCTTACTGTAGCAAATTGGATCATGCTCTGCTGGGGTTTTTCGCCTTCCTCTGGATCAACTGTGGGTATTGAATTAGGTATATGGGATTGTATGATATTATTATTTATTTATTTTTTTGGTTGAACTGGATGGACTTGTGTCTTTTTTCAACCTGACTAACTATATAAATTACACAAGAAAAGCACTAAACCATGTTACTCTACGGACAGGATGCACATTCTTATTACTATGGAAGGTAATAAAGTGTTGAGTCTGCAGACTTGTTTGCCACTGGACAGATGCACTCCTACATATAGGTGCTATACAACACTTCATACTCATCAGTTACACTTCCATCCTCCACTACTAATGCTGAAGGTCATCCATGTGGACCTACTTTCCACTTCCCATTTGAAATGGGAGACAGTTCATGCATGTAACAAATACACACATGAAAGCTCTGCACCTTTCAGCTACGCCTGCAAGTTTGTAATGCTGTGCTACAGCTGGTGCAAAACCATGCACTTTCTAACATGTATATTAGTCAAGTCAAGTGTGCTTCATCCTTCATGGAAACATGCATTCGTCCGCCTTTGGCTGCTGTTTCTTCTTTTTTCTTTTCTTCTTTTTTTCTTCTTTTCTATTGATTCATAGATTTTAGTACATCTAGAGAGGAAAATAAGGTGAAAGCCTACTTTGCATACTTGGGCATCACAGTTCCTGGAAATTACTGCTACTCTTCACTAGGCACCATTTTAGCTACTGATTACTTTTCCCTATAAGAAGCTTAAAGCTAAACTCTAGGCAAACAGCTAACTACATAGAAAAAGACATACAGTATGTGAGAGTTGTCATACCTTCCAGATGATTTGAAGCTCTGTTTATCCATGCCTGAGATTAACACAGCACAACAACCCTGTTGATCTAACTTTTTTCTACTTCCATTAAGCAGTTTTGTCTTCCCTCCACTTCCAGCCTGCAATGCAAAAAACAGGCTGATGGGGTCCTTTCTCTACTGTGTCCTCCTGTAAGCAGATATACTCTAAATGGAGAAAACTTGATTGGTCCCTTCCTCTCCTAGATTCAGAAATCAAGTCAAATTTTAATATTTATAGTAACGGCGTTTAAAATACATTTATATATTTTTTTGTACATATACAACTGCATTCAATTGTTTACTTTTATTATTTGCTTGAAATTCAGTTTCACATTTTTCAGACAATTTCAAAAGCAATGAATTCAAAGTACCAATCAAAGTTCCATTGCGGTGCTTTATACCAGGAAGCCCCATCTCCCCAGGATGCTGTGTGCAACAACTTTATGTGTTACTTTCTACCTGTGCAATTTAATGTGGAGCATAGATAAAGAGGAAGATGGGGCCCAAAAGCAATCAGAGCATCCACCATGGGCCTTGTTTACTTTACTGCCACAGAGAAGGTGTGCCAGATCCACTGAGCAGCTCTCATTGCTCTTTACAGTGTAGACAGGAGGCAGTGGCTTGTGCACAAGTGGAAAGGCCAACGGCTGTGGGTGATAGAAGGGGTGGACCACTGTTGTAAAGAAGGAGTCAGGCTGCAGAGATGGAGAAGTACAGGGTCTGCCGAGCAAAGGTTGTGGAAGAGTGGAAAGACTTGGATGGGGTGCTGGGAGTTCAGAAATAAGCTATGAAAGGGGGAAGAGCTATAAATCTTGGTGCAGAGGCGAGCTAGAGTGGGTGGAGGAGAGAAGTGGTGAGCTGCGGACTGAGGGTGCAGAGCTGTGGATATGTATGCAGAAAATATATGTAATAGAAGACTAATATTTTTTACAAATGATTGTGCTGAGGTATGTACAGTACATGCCTGTTAAACTCTTGCTTGTGACATGGTTAATAAAACATATTTTGTGGATACAAGGACTGTGACATGTTTTGCTTTTTATTTTCTTGTAACCACTTGGGGACTGCCTATCACAGATATCCTGCAACAGAGTACAGTAACAGTGTATATTATGAGCACTGATCACTGTATTAGTGTCACTGGTGATGTCAGTGGCAGTTAGTCTGTTCCCCCCTAGCATCAGTTAGTGTCAGACTGCCCACCACACTATCACAGCCCCTATAAGACGCTGATTGCCGCCATTAGTAGTATAAAAATCCAGTATATACAGGTGCATCTCCAAAAATTTGTATATCATCCAAAAGTTATTTTGATTCAGTAATTCTAATTAAAAAGTGAAAAAGTGAAATATATTATATGGATTCATTACACACAGAGTGATATATTTTAAGCACTTTTTTCTTTTCATTTTGATGATTATGACTTACAGCTAGTGAAAACCCGAAATTCAGTACCTCAGAAAATGTGAATATTACATAAGACCAATAAAAAAAAGGATTTTTAATACAAAAATGTTGGCTTACTTAAAAGTATGTCCATATACAGTATAGTATGCACTCAATACTTGGCTCCTTTTGCATGATTTAATGCATCAATGCAACATGGCATGGAGGCGATGAGCCTGTGGCACTGCTGAGGTGTTATGGAAGCCCAAGTGCTTTAATAGTGGCCTTCAGTTCATCTGCATTGTTGGGTCTGGTGTCTCTCATCTTCCTCTTGACAATACCCCACAGATTTTCTATGGGGTTTAGGTCAGGCGAGTTTGCTGGCCAATCAAGCACAGTGATACCATGATCATGAAACCAGGTATGGTACTTTTGGCAGTGTAGGCCAAGTCCTACTGGAAAATGAAATCAGCATCTCCATAAAGCTGGTCAGCAGAGGGAAGCATGACGTGCTCTATAATTTTTTGGTAGAGTGCTGTGCGGACTTGATAAAACACAGTGGACCAACACCAGCAGATGACATGGCTCCCCAAATCATCAATGACTGTGGAAACTTCACACTGGACCTCATGCAACTTGGATTCTGTGCCTCTCCACATTTGCTCCAGACTCTGGGACCTTGATCTCCAAATGAAATGCAGAATTTTCTTTCATCCAAAAATAGGACTTTGGACCACTGAGCAACAGTCCAGGCCTTTTTCTCCTTAGCCCAGGTAAGACGTTTCTGATGTTGTCTCTGGTTTAGTAGTGGCTTGAAAGAAGGAATGCGACAGATGTAGCCCATGTCCTGGATATGTCTGTGTGTGGTGGCTCTTGAAGCACTGGCACCAGCCAAAGTCCACTCCTTGTGAACCTCCCCTAAATTTTGAATGGCCTTTGCTTCACAAAGTAATGAAATAAAAATGAGAAATGGCACCAAATATATTAATCTATAATATTCTAATGCAGCACCAAAAATTTGTGATAACTAATAAAGCATGAAAAATGGTGGTTAAGGGCGCAAATTAGAACATATACTAATACAATAATAAATTAAAGTGCATTTGTGTCAGAGTCCAAAATAAAGGCAAAAAAACGTTATATATATATATACTGTATATACTCGAGTATAAGCCGACTCGAATATAAGCAGAGGCACCTAATTTTACCACAAAAACTGGGAAATTTTATTGACTCGAGTATAAGCCTAGGGTGTCCATCTGCATGCCTCACATTGCCTCACTGTGTCCATGTGTATGCCTGACTGTGTCCATGCCTCACTGTGTCCATGCCTCACTGTGCCCATGCCTCACTGTGTCCATGACTAGACTTACGTTTAACATGGGAGTATATGGAAGGGGTGCCCGGCTTTGAAAAATCGGTGCTCCCCAGCCGTAGGTCCCCCGGACAAAAAACTTTGCTCACTTGTAGAGGAAGAGTGGGGCTATATGTGTGCCTACAGCCAGCCGGTACCGGGTCCCCAAAGTCTGGGAGATCAGGCGCAAACAGGTGACTCGAGTATAAGCCGAGGGGGCATTTTCAGCACAAAAAAATGTGCTGAAAAACTCGGCTTATACTCGAGTATATACTGTGAATATATATATATATATATATATACAGAGAGAGAGAGAGGGAGCAGTGTAATAATTTGGATCTTCTATGTGAACTCCAACACCGTGCTTCCTAAAGTGCAATGTGCTTCAAATCTTGTAAAAAGGGCTTCACCCGAAGTGACATATAAATGTGCTCACCAGTAGGGATGAGCTTTATGTTCGAGTCGAACATGAGTTTGACTCGAACATTGGCTGTTCGCCCGTTCGGCGAACAGCGAACAGTTTGGGGTGTTCGTGGCAAATTCGAAAAGCCGCGGAACATCCTTTAAAAGTCTATGGGAGAAATCTAAAGTGCTAATTTTAAAGGTTAATATGCAAGTTATTGTCATAAAAAGTGTTTGGGGACCCGGCTCCTGCCCCAGGGGACATGTATCAATGCAAAAAAAAGTTTTAAAAACGTCAGTTTTTTCGGGAGCAGTGACTTTAATAATGCTTAAAGTGAAACAATAAAAGTGAAATATTCCTTTAAATTTCGTACCTGGGGGGTGTGTATAGTATGCCTGTAAAGTAGCGCATGTTTCCCGTGTTTAGAACTGTCCCTGCACAAAATGTAATTTCTAAAGGAAAAAAAGTTGTGTGGAGTGGAGACTGGAGACTGCAGCATTGCTGGACATCGGATCACCGCGGGACATAGAGAACAACGCTGGACAGACTGGATTTCATTGCTGGAATGTTTTTTTTAATAAAGGACTTATCCCAACTGTGTCTGTGTGTTTTTTTACAATTTTTTACACTTTCTTCGTAAAATGGTAGGGGTACAATGTACCCCGTTACCAATTCACATAGGGGGGGGTGGAATCTGGGGGTCCCCTTTGTTAAAGGGGGCTTCCAGATTCCGATAAGCCCCCCGCCCGCAGACCCCACAAACACCGGGCAAGGGTTGTGGGGATGAGGCCCTTGTCCCCATCAACATGGGGACATCGTCCCCATGTTGAGGGCATGTGGCCTGTTACGGTTTAGAAGGGGGGCCGCTCTCTCACCCCCCCTCTTTTCCTGCAGCCTGCCAGGTTGCGTCCTCAGATAAAGGGTCTGGTATGGATTTTTGGTGCAGGGTTCCCCTTAAAATCCATACCAGACCTGAAGGGCCTGATATGGAATTTGGGGGGACCCCCACCCTTTTTTTTGGGTTCGGGGTTCCCCTTAATATTCATATCAGACCCAAAGGGCCTGGTAATGGACTGGGGGGGGACCCTGCCATTTTTTTCAATGACTTTGATCTGTATTGCTGGGACCCGAAAATTCATGAATAGCCGTGAGTAGTTTTAAATTACTTTTTTTCCTTTAAAAATGACATGTTGTGCAGGGACAGTTCTAAACATGGGAAACATGCACTACTTTGCAGGCATACTATACACACACCCCAGGTACGAAATTTAAAGGAATATTTCACTTTTATTGTTTCACTTTAAGCATTATTAAAATCACTGCTCCCGAAAAAACGGTAGTTTTTAAAACTTTTTTTTTGCATTGATACTTGTCCCCTGGGGCAGGACCCGGTCCCCAAACACTTTTTATGACAATAACTTGCATATTAACCTTTAAAATGAGCACTTTTGATTTTTCATGTTCGTGTCCCATAGACTTTAACGGTGTTCGAACAAATTTTTTGCCTGTTCGCATGTTCTGGTGCGAACCGAACCGGGGGGGTGTTCGGCTCATCCCTACTCACCAGATATCTTTGGCCACAAAGTGACCACTAGGCACATAAATGAAAGGAATCCTTCCTCCATTGGCTATGCTCTTTCACACAGTCCAGGCTTCACACAGACTTTTCCTACTGCTTCCAAAATTAGCCCGGGCTTCACTCCAGTCATTAATGGCATGAAATGGTACAATCTTCAATTAAATAAAATCTTTTATACATATCCACAGCTCCCTTCCACTTAAAGTTTGGCTCCACCATGAATGAGCCACAGAAAGGCATAGATAGTGTAATACAGTCTTTAATTTCTTAAAAGCACTTATAAATCTTGTGCAAGATACAGCAGGTTGTAGCGCAGCTAAGAGAGGAGGCAGAGGCCAGTCCGTCACTTGGAGTGTGATACCAGAAGCGTGGCGTGCATCTCAGCTGTCTCAATGGGGGCGGAGAGCTCCTGTATAAAGTGTGTCAAGCCTCACTTTCAATGCATTTCACGCTCATGCGCCTGCTTCACAAAGGCTGCAGTTATTTCACACTTTTCCCTTCCACTCAACCTGCCATTATAAGCTTGGATACAGCACTCTGGGAACAGCCAGCTTCTTTAGCAAAGACCTTTTGTGACTTATCCACCTTGTGGAGGGTGTCAATGACAATGTGTCAATGAACGTCTTCTGGAAAACTGTCTTGTGGAAGGTGTCAATGACAATGTGTCAATTATTGACTTCTGAAAAACTGTCAAGTCAGCAGTCTTCCCCATGATTGCGTAACCTACTGAACCAGACTGAGAGACCATTTAAAGGCTCAGGAAACCTTTACAGGTGTTTTGAGTTACCAGTAATTAGCTGATTAGTGTGTGACACCATGAGTACAATATTGAACTTTTTCACAATATTCAAATTTTCTATGATACAGAATTTGGGGTTTTCACTAGCTGTAAGCCATTAACATTGAAATTAAAAGTAAGAAATTCTTTAAATATATCACTCTGTGTGTAATCTATATATCATATGAGTTTTGAATTTAATTACTTAAATAAATTAACTTTTGTCTGGCATTCAATTTTTTTGAGATGCACCTGTACACTATTGTCTGTAGATGTTATAACTTGCACGCAAACCAATTAATATACATTTCTTTGGATTTTATTTTACCAAAGACATGTAACAGAATACATTTTGTCCTCATGAAGAAATTTTTATTATTTTTTTTTTACATTTCTTATTGGACATGTTTTATAGCAGAAAAAAAATGTATTTCTTTTTTTTCAATTTTTTTTTGATCAAATTCCACTAAAAGAAAGCTTTATTTGTGTAAATTTTTTTATATAAATTTAATTTGGGTACAGTATTGCATGGCCGCACATGGCTGCACAATTAACTGTTAAATTAGCGCAGTGCTGAATAGCAAAAAATGCCTTGGTCATGAAGGAGGTAACATTTTCTGGAGTTGGCGGACCACACGCCTTCAGATAGCAGCAGATAGCAGATCGTTTTAAACAGCGGACGGTCCACTTTCAGATAAAAGTGGTCTCCGCTGCAGCTTTGCCGCAAATCACTTTTATCAGCGGCGGGAGAGGTGCACCCCCCCTCCCGCTGCTCACCAGTGGTCTCCCCCGCTTAACAGAGCCATCTGTAGCGGCAGAGACGATCGGGTCCTGATCGCCTCAGAAGTTGGATGGTGAGGGAAAGATGGCCCCCACTCAGCTCCATACCATTAAAATAAGGAAGCAACATCAAACGTCACTTCCGCCCAATGGTCTTAAAGGGGAATTTTTTTTATTGAACAAAAATAATATACTTTTTTTTTTGCTTTTAAGTGTAAATGTGAGATCTGAGGTCTTTTTGACCACCGATCTCACATTAAAGAGGTCCTGTCATGCTTTTTTCTATTACAAGGGATGTTTACAGTCCTTGTCATAGGAATAAAAGTGACCCATTTTTTTTTTTAAATGGACTGTGTAAAAAACAAAAAAAAAACAATTAAAGAGCCCCATCCTGCCGAGCTTACGCGCAGAAGCGAGCGCATATGTAAGTCGCGCCAGCATATGAAAACAGTGTTCAAACTACACATGTGAGGTATCGCCACGATTGTTACAACAAGAGCAATAATTCTAGAAAAATACCTCTTCTCAAAACCCTCAAAACTCCTACTCAAAACTGGTCCCTCTCTGTCGCCTGTAAGAACGATCAAGCGGCGGAACTGACTCTATGATCATTCTTATCGTGCACAAAATCGCCGCCAGAAAATAATGATATCTGAATGATGCCTGTTGCTGCAGGCATCATTCAGATATCCCCCCTGAAAGTCAAGGATGTTATATGATGGCGTGCGGTAGGGAAGTGGATATGCAGTAAAGCATGCTTGTTATGCTCAATGTGGAACCTAAGGGGTTAATTCTCTGCATTGTGTCAAAAGGCTGCTTGGTCCTGTCTTCTCTTAACCTCCCCTTCTTCCATTGTTTCCAATCTATCTGCTGATAGAATGGAGCCTTGGGGTCAAGCTGCACATGCTAGGTTTGGTGGGTATTGATAGAGAGTTTTTTTTTTCTTGGGAGAGTGCATGTGATCAGCACAGAGCCAATCAGCACTGTCCAGACAGAGGGTCAGGGATCCTGCAGCTTCATAGGACAATCAGGGGAGAATGAACCCCCCCCCTACAAGCTTTAACCAGACACTGATAGAAGTTGCAAGACTGCTCTAACTGCTGATGAAAAAAGGTATTTAGCAGTTTATATTTACTAAAACTATTGCATTTCCATGTTCTGTGTACTGTAGGAGAACAGATATAGTGAATGCAGGGTCTTAGGTTTAGTAACACTTTATCTGCTGCTTGTTGACTGCAGGCTGTGGTGTCCTAGCAAAGGCTTCAAAGCTGCCATTGATATTCACAGTGATGAAAGGTCAACTTTAAAGATAAATTGTTGTAGTTATTTCCCCCAAAGAACTCAAGACTCCTTTGGACAAACTTTGCCACCCAGCATTAAACATAGTAAATGCATTTTCCCATGCCAGCTGACGTAATTTAGTTCTAAAACAAGACTGAAAGATTTCAGCATAGTATTGCAATGCCCTCTAAGAACATTAGACCCCTTTCACACTGAACACCGCCCCGCACTAGCAGTAAAGCGCCGCTCGTTTTAGCAGCGCTTTACTGACGCTGAGCGGGCAGGAGTGGGGTGCTTTTGACCTCAAAGAAGGGGTTAACAAGTGGTTAAAAGCTCCAGAAAAGTGCTGCTGCCCATTGATTTCAATGGCAGGGGCGGTTTAGGAGCGGTGTATAAACCGATCCCGCTCTGCCCCAAAGACGCTGTTGCAGGACTTTTTTTCCTGTCCTGCAAGCGCACCGCCTCAGTGTGAAAGCACTCTGGCTTTCACACTGGGGAGGCATGAGAGGCACATTTCAGGCGCTTTACGCGTGCTATTTTTAGCACTAAAACGCCTGACAAGCGCCTCAGTGTTAAGAGCATATTTAGTCATTGGTGTGGTAAATCAGCAGTAGAAGACGAAAGCAACTCAAGAAAAACAGAGGCCTCATTTACACTGGCATTAATGTACATGCATTTATATATATTTATAGGACATTTCTAAATGCATTAAAAAGCACTTTTTAACATTTTTTCGATTCATCCTGGACACCCTATCTCCTCAATTAGAGGGCACAATCATTTGGGGGGGAGATTCCAATGCAGAATTTGATCAGGGGTTGGACAAATCCAAACCCCCCTCGACCCAATTAACCAGACCCACTAAGATAAGCCTGAAAATAGCTAGACTTTTGCATGATAAAGGCCTAGCTGATGTATGGCGAGAATCTAATCCTTCTATAAGAGATTATACTCATTACTCTCACCCACACAACACCTACTCTAGGAATGACCATATCCTGGTTCCTTCCTATATTCTCCCGGATGTTATTAAATCAATCATCAAAGACACGGTCCTTTCTGATCACTCCATGGTTGTCATGTTCCTACGCATTAAAACTGGTAGATCAAAGGGGGGTAATTGGAGACTAAATGAGTCTTTACTTTCCGATCCAGCCATACAAATGGAAATAGATAGAGCTCTTCAAGAATACTTCAGCTTTAATGATATAGAAAATGTTTCCGCCGAAGTCCTTTGGGCTGCTCATAAGGCCTTTATTAGGGGCAAGCTTATCCAAATTTCGACAAGAATCAAAAAGGAAAGGGAAGCGGACATTGATAGATTGGAGAGATCATACAGGACCCTGAGAACACAGCATAAAAGGAAACCTTCTCTATCCTTATTGTCTAAGATTGAAAGGAGTAGACTAGAACTCAATTTAGCACTCACTACAAAAGCGGAGAAATCTCTCCGTTGGACAAGTAATAAATTTTATACTCAAACAGGTAAAATAGGTAGAATGTTGGCATCCAAATTGTCTCCTAAACCGAGAGTTTATTCCATACCTAAGATCCGCATTGCTGGACAGGACCCCACGGCTAACCCTGAAAAGATACTAAAGGCTTTTCAGACATTTTATTCCGAACTCTATAGCGACCCTTCAAATATACCCATGAACTCGGTATCCTCATACCTAGATGGCCTCCCTATTCCATCCTTGAATATGGAACATAGAGATATCCTAGAAGCTCCCTTCTCTGTTGAAGAGGTTACAGCAGTAATTCAAGATCTCAGGGCGGGATCAGCCCCGGGACCTGATGGATTATCAGCTCCCTACTACAAAGCCTTCAAGGACACCCTTACCCCATATTTAACACATTTTTTTAATTTTACTACAAGGGGTTCCCAATTAGGTACGCAACTTAATACAGCCTACATTACTGTTATACCCAAACCGGATAAAAACCCAGAAGAAGTTTCCAATTATCGCCCTATTTCTTTGATAAATAATGATTTGAAAATTCTCACTAAAATTTTAGCGAATCGCCTCTCCTCTTTTATTACTAAATATATCCACAAGGATCAGGTAGGATTTATGCCAGGAAGACAAGGCCCAGATCAAGTGAGAAGAGCGATTGATATTATCTCCCTTTTGCAGTCCAACTGGGACGGAGGTCAAAAACAACAGGGTTTCCTGTTAGCACTTGATCTGGAGAAGGCCTTCGACTCTGTATCCTGGCAATACTTTTTTCCCCTATTAGAACGATGGGGTTTTGGCCCACGTTTTATGGGAGTTATTAGAGCTCTGTATTCTCAACCTAAAGCTCAAATTCGTATACAGGGATATTATTCCTCTCCGATAAATATAGCCAGGGGTACAAGACAAGGTTGTCCACTATCCCCTATTGTCTTTGCTATGGCCATTGAAAGCTTGGCCATAGCCATTAGACAAAATTCTGACATTAAAGGCGTAACCTGTGGGAATCAGATACATAAATGCGGACTTTTCGCAGATGATTTGCTTCTCTTTCTTACCTCTCCCATTACCTCCCTCCCGAATCTTTATAAAGTAATTTCAGATTTTTCTAATATTTCAGGACTCAGGGTCAATTTTGCCAAGTCACAGGCACTAAATATTTCCCTCCCGTTACCCATAGTTTCCCTCATCAAACAGTCTTTCAAATTTGAATGGAATTATTCTCATATTAAATATCTGGGAATCTTTCTGACTGCTCGAACAGAATCTCTTTACACAAGTAACTATCCTCTCCTATTCCATAAAATTATTACAGATCTTAAAAATTGGGACAAATTCGAACTATCTTGGTTGGGCAGGATTAATTCAGTGAAAATGACATTACTCCCTAGAATTTTATATCTATTTCGTTCCCTCCCCATTCCCATCAGGAAAGATCAGATAAATTCCTTACAAAGTAAAATTCTCACATTCGTATGGGGCAAATCTAGTTACAGAGTTCCCCAAAACACCCTATATTTAAATAGGAAGAAGGGAGGGGTGGGTTTGCCTAACTTATATAATTATTTTTTAGCTGCCAGACTAGCACAATTATCTATATTTTATTCCAAGAATGAAAAACCGGACTGGGTGCTGATAGAAGAACAAGCGGTACCACAATTATCCTTAGAGTACCTGCTTTGGTGCCCACAAAGACAGAGACCACCTATTTTATCCCCTTCCTTATCTCAATCATTTGCCCTTTGGGACAGACTCCGTCCTCTTCCCACTCTAGTGTCTGTAGCACAACCACTAGCACACATTTTTAATAATCCAAAATTCTTTCCCGGTATGGATACCGAGGCCTTCAGTTGGTGGACAAACAAAGGTCTATATAGGATAGGACAATACTTTACAAATCGGGGTCCTATTACCATGCCCCATTGTCTAAATAAATTTGACCTCCCTGACTCTGAAAAATTTAGAATTGAACAGATTTCACAATTCTTGAATGATATTTGGACGGAGAAACCTCTTCCTCCCAAATTTACAGACTATGAGATCTGGTGCGGATCGGCCGTGGGACAAAGGGGGGGCATTTCTGTCATCTACTCTTCACTTACTTGTACAGCTACTAAAACCTCATACATGAAAACATGGGAAGATGACCTCCAGCTAAATTGGGATCTAGGATCCTGGCAAAAGGCCAACTTTCGCTCATTCCACAGTATTTTGAACACCTCCCTCATGGAAGCTAACTTAAAAGTTGTCATGAGATGGTATATGACTCCCATCAGGCTTGCATCCATCTACCCAGAATCGGATCCCAACTGCTTTAGAGGCTGCCATTTATTGGGCTCGATGGTGCATATCTGGTGGGAATGTCCTAGGATCAGGCCGATCTGGAAGAAAATTTTTAATCTCATATTTAAGGTCACTTCGTGTTCAGTACCTAGGTCAGCTTCTGTTGCTCTCCTCAATGACAATATTCCCAACGTTTCTAAACCAACTAGAAAACTGATTCACTTTATACTTCTGGGGACTAAAATTATTATTGCTAGATCTTGGAGGAAGCCCAGGGTATCCATTAAGGCTATACACAATAAGATCTCTTGGATTATGGCTCAAGAGAAGATGGTTAGCATATCAACTAATTTAATCCCTAAATTTGAGGCAATATGGGAACCTTGGGCAGTTTTCTGTGGCGTTTCTTTGAAGGTCAGGCATGACACTGACCGCTCTAATTCCTAAAGGGCCTCATGTTCGGCATGTGATTTCTTCTTATTTCTTTCTTCTTCTATTCTATCTTTTCTTGGTTCTTTTATCTTTTGTTTTATTTATTTTTATTTTATTTTTGTTTCGATACTTAAACATGATTCAAAGATTTGATATTATTTACTGTGTTCTTATTGCGGTATTTCCGAGTCTTAAATTTGATGGGCGTTATTGTATATGAGTATAGTACTGTTCTTCATTAAGATTCCGAGTTCCTTTTTATTGGTTTCATATGAGGATGGCGGGCTGGGGGGGGGGGGGCCTGACCTGGGCGCAGGATGATCCCGTTAGGGGCGTCCAGGTGGGGTGTGACTTCCCTGAATGCCTATTTTTTTTTTTTTTTTTTTTAATCTCTTGATGAGAACATTGTGACATAAACAATTGGAAATAACCCTTTGTCATGTTTAAACAACATTTTTTTAAGATTTTCTTGAATTGAAAAATAAAAATTTATTGAAAGAAAAAAAAAGCACTTTTTAGAAAACAATAGTCTGACTTTTTAAGATACCACACATTACATACAATTACCATAAAAACACTCATTTTTATCAAAAGTCTCATGTAGTAATTGACAATATATTTCAGTTTAAAAGGTTATTTTTGGAGCAATCGATCAATCTGGAACATGCTTAAACTTCGCTTATAATGTTATAATAATATAACAATAATAATAATGTCATCGCTTGTCCACTCACTCTTATTTACAGTTCATAAGAGTACATATAGAACTTATGAAAAAAATGTTGTTGTAAATGACATATAGCTCCAGATGTCTTTTTAATATGATCCACTTTAAATCATCAGTTGTATCCCCTTTCGGGTGGGTACTCACCACACACAGGATTTAAACAGGCACCTCACAGATCCCATCCGATGGTCATCCGATCATCCTAATCCTGGTTCTGATTACTCCTTCTAAAGCCTCCAGAGATCACCCGATAATCACCAGCAGATGTTCAAAGTGAAAAGAAAGAGAAGCCACCAATAGTGTAATCCCGTAGAGTATCTTTTAATCAGTCTATAAAAATTGTTTCCACAACATATCTTCCATATGGTAAAAATCAAGCAGTAAAATAGCAGCAGTGTAATTCAAAACCGCCGTGCTGTTCCCCCAGGCTCCTAACAGGTGCAGTGTATCAGCTGGTACAGCTTGTGTTTAACCAGACTTACTGCCGCTTCCTGTGTTTGGAGCGCACCTGGAACGCACCAACGTCACTTCCTTTCAGCCGCAAAGTCACACCCTGACGTTTCGTCTTCTCGACTTCCTCTGAGGGCGTGACTCTGCAGCACGGCTCACAGGAATATATACACACACAAGTGATTGAGAGACAAGTTTAACCCCTCCTATATGCTAATCAATGCCATTTAATTACTCAAATCGGCAGAACGCATTGTAGTCACAGGGGTCTCGTCATTTTAAATCACTTAACACATTAAATCAACAATAACCTCTTATACATTGATCTTGAAAAGTGTTATTAAGATAATAATAACATAATCGAATAGTTAAAATAAATCAATAAAAGCTGAGTCTCCATAACATTATTCATTATCACAGATAAGCACCCAGCACTAGCGCCATCTAGAGTATGAATACCAAACAGCAGTCTAAATTTCTACAAAAATAGGAATAAATGAGATTATATATATATATATATATTGTGAGGGGGTTAGCTCGGCAGCGGGTGTGGGTGACCCCCGGGATGGGCTCCCCACACAAAACAGGCCCAGCAAACGGAGGTTGTGGTTTTCAAAATCAAAAAAGGTGCTGTTTATTTTCTATTTACAGTGACAAAACACAGCAAAGCAAAAGAAACATAACCAAAATAAATCCTGGTCAAGTTGACCTCTGACTAAACATACAGGTTTCCTAACTAACAACTGGGATCAGCCTAGTGCTGTCCTAGTCCCTAAGTCCCTGGTTTAGTAAAAGTCCAAACAAATAGCCACACAGGCTTTGCCTCACCGCACAGGGGTTCACTCTCCCTAGACAGTCCACACAGGTCTGGTTCCAGGCATGAGCTAACATCTAATGAAGCTGGGAGTTCTTATAGAGGCCTAAATGAGCTGACAAGCTTCAGCTGGCCTCATCAACTCCCTGTCTGTACGACGCCCAGCCCTCTCCCTAGAGGTATGAGTCATCCATGAGCCCACTAGCCTTATACAACTCTCCACCTAGTTGTATAAGTCGGCGTAAAGCCTGAATCTGGGCGAAATATATCTACCCCCCTGGATGCAACCAGGTGACTTTACCTTCCTGCTGTCACATACCCCCCCTCTTGTTTTAACCTCGGGGTTGGAACACCAGCAATCAGGCATTCATGTACTCGAGACAAAGCATCCACATTCCCCATTTGAACGCCAGGGCGATGCTTTACTGTGAAGTTGAATTCCTGGAGGGCCAGGAACCACCTATTCACTCTTCTATTTGTTTCCTTGTTTTGAGCCATCCACTTTAACGGAGCGTGATCCGTAACCATGTCAAAGTGCCTACCTAGCAGGTAGTACCGAAGGGAATCTAGAGCCCACTTCACCGCTAAACACTCCTTTTCAACGGTGGCGTAATTTACCTCATGGGACTTCAACTTCCTGCTGAGGTAAATGACTGGGTGCTCTTCCCCGTTCCAGACCTGGGACAATACTGCTCCTAACCCCACATCTGACGCATCACTTTGTACGACAAAGTCTTTAGAGAAGTCGGGTGAGTACAACACTGGCTGGCTACATAAGGCTTGTTTCAAGAATTGGAATGCTGCCTCAGCCTCGGGGGTCCATTTAATCATGACCGACCCTTTCCCCTTCGTTAGGTTGGTTAGGGGCACAGCCTTAGAAGCAAAGTGGGGAATGAATCGCCGATAATACCCAGCGATTCCCAGAAAGGCTCGTACCTGCTTCTTGCTGTTGGGACGTGGCCAACTCTGGATGGCCTCGACTTTGTTGAGTTGGGGTTTTATTACTCCCCTCCCAATGGTGTACCCAAGATATTTGGCCTCCTCCTGCCCAATGGTACACTTCTTGGGGTTAGCCGTAAACCCCGCTTCCCGAACAGAGTCCAGGACTGCTTGCACTTTTGGCAGATGTGAGGCCCAATCTGTGCTATGGACAATTACGTCATCCAGGTAAGCCGCAGCATACTTCCGATGGGGCCTCAGCATCTGGTCCATTTTCCGCTGGAATGTGGCCGGCGCATTCTGTAACCCGAACGGCATTCTTTTATATTGGAACGCCCCGTCTGGGGTTACAAATGCGGTTTTCTCTTTGGCCAATTTGGCCAGGGGGATTTGCCAATACCCTTTTGTGAGGTCAAGAGTCGTCATGTATCGGGCTGTTCCCAGCCGGTCGATCAACTCATCTATACGTGGCATGGGGTAGGTGTCAAATTTTGTAACTTTGTTCAACTGACGAAAATCGTTACAAAATCGCCAGCTCCCATCCGGTTTAGGCACCAACACAATGGGACTAGACCAATCACTTTGGGACTCCTCTATCACCCCTAAGTTCAGCATTTTCTGTACTTCCTCCCGTATTGCCTCCCGTCGGGCCTCTGGGATCCGATAGGGTTTTAACTTCACCCTTTCACCGGGCGGGGTAATGATGTCATGCTCTACCCCAAATGTTTGTCCCGGCAGCTCAGAGAATACCTCCTTGTTGCGAAGCACAAACTCCTTAACCTCCTGTTGTTGGGGTTGTGACAAGGTGGCTGCTATTCCAACCTCAGGAATGACGCAACCAGTTTGAGCTGGTGACCAAGTGTCTGCGACTAGGGACTCTCTATCCCTCCAGGCTTTCAACAGATTAACGTGATAGATCTGTTCGGGCTTTCGCCTTCCTGGTTGTCTGACCTTGTAATTCACTTCGCTCACTTTTTCCATTATCTCGTAGGGGCCTTGCCATTTGGCAAGGAATTTACTTTCAACCGTAGGGACAAGTACCAGTATCCTATCCCCCGGGGAAAAGGTACGGGTCTTGGCTCCACGGTTGTACACTCTCTGCTGTGCTAACTGCGCTTGGGCCAAATGTTCCTTCACGATGGGCATTACCTGTGCAATTCGGTCTTGCATCAGGGCGACATGCTCAATCACACTCCTGTGGGGAGAACTCTCACTTTCCCAAGTTTCCTTGGCAATATCCAACAGCCCTCTTGGGTGTCTCCCATACAGTAACTCAAAGGGGGAGAATCCCGTAGAGGATTGGGGCACCTCCCTAATAGCAAACATCAGATAAGGAAGTAGACAGTCCCAATCCTTTCCATCTCTATCCACCACTTTCTTCAACATTTGTTTTAGGGTTTTGTTGAATCTTTCAACCAGCCCATCGGTCTGGGGGTGATACACAGATGTACGTAATTGCGTCACTTTGAACAATTTACACAGCTCCTTCATAACCCGGGACATAAAGGGTGTACCTTGGTCCGTAAGCAGTTCTTTACAAATACCCACCCGGCTAAACACAAGAGATAGCTCTTTGGCTATGGTTTTGGCCGAGGTATTTCGGAGAGGGATCGCTTCTGGATAACGGGTGGCATAGTCCATTATAACTAATATGTACTGGTGCCCCCTAGCGGACTTGATTATAGGACCTACCAAATCCATGGCGATCCTCTCAAACGGGACCTCAATGATGGGTAGAGGGACCAGCGGGCTACGGAAATGTGGCATCGGGGCCGACCTCTGACACACAGGGCAGGAGGAACAATAATTTTCTATGTCCTTCATCACCCCCGGCCAATAGAATCTCTGTAATACCCTCTCTCGGGTTTTCTCTGTCCCCAGATGACCTCCAAGAATGTGCCCATGGGCCAACTCCAACACCAACTTCCTGTAAGGTTTGGGCACCACAAGCTGCTCAACGGTTTCTTCTGCCCTTTTTGCCACCCGATACAGTAGGTCCTTCTCTACGCTGAAGTATGGGTAAGTGCAGGTATTATCTGGGTTCACTAACTCGCCATCTATTTTCACTACGTTTTCCCGTGCCTTTATTAGGGCGGGGTCTTTCAACTGTTCTGTGGCAAAGTTTTCCCTGTGAACCTCAAGATCAGAAAACTCCACAGACGGTAGGTTTTCGTCTGAGGAGGTGGGCTCCTCTCCAGTTTCTTGAGTCTCCCCTGCCAATACTGATAAGGGAAATTCCGGAGAGTCCTCACCACTCTCAGGGGAGTTCTGGCTATCACATTCCTGGTACATAGGGGCACCAGTGGGGGGCTCAGGATCATCCCACAGTTCCCAGAACTTCGGAAAATCCCTTCCCACAATGGCGTCATACGGTAACTGAGATACTAAGCCCACTGGATGAGAGAGGGTACCTTTGGGGGTCTCGAAACACACTGTAGTCACTGGATACTCTCGGGTGTCCCCATGCACACAAATAACAGCTACCTTGCTATTCCCAGAGACCTCTGTTTTAACTAACTCAGCCTTTATCAGGGTCACAAGGCTACCTGAATCCAGCAATACCACAACATTTCTACCATTAACACACATTTTGCATAAATGTTTCTCAGTTCCTCGAATGGCAGTGCATGCGACTGTCGCACACAGCGACTGACGTCTGCCCGTCAGAAAGTCACACTGCATGGGTTCCTCCACAACCGGGCAATTTGCTGCAATATGTCCCGCTTGCCGGCAGCGGTAGCAAACGATCCTTCTTGCCGCCTCTTGAGCCGCTGATTTTCCAGGCTGTTCTCGCCAAACTTGGGGTAGAGCTCCCACCCTCTCACTCTCTCCACCCTTACCCCTTGGAATCATCTTATCCGCCCCTGGGGATGGTCTGGTCTTAGGGTGGAAAGTCCGAGTGTCTCTGGAAGAGGCCGTCAGGTTCTCTGTAGCCAAGTATTTCTCCACACGATCCACAAGACCATCGGCCGTCTCTGGGTCTCCATGGCTTACCCACTTTTGGATGGCAGTAGGAAGAGCTCTCAAAAACCGATCCATTACAACACGTTCCACAATCTTTGGTGCGGACAAAGTCTCTGGCTGTAGCCACTTTCTGCTCAGGTGAATGAGATCATACATTTGAGACCTGGGGGGTTTTCCAAGCTGGAAAGTCCAGTTATGCACACGCTGAGCCCGGACAGCCAGGGTGACACCCAGCCTTGCCAATATTTCAGCTTTTAGCATCACATAGTCTTTTGCTTGGTCATGCTCTAGGTCATAGTAAGCCTTCTGCGATTCACCAGTTAACAGAGGAGCCACCAGTCCAGCCCACTGCTCCTCAGGCCACTTTTCTCTTTCAGCAGTCCTTTCAAATGTGGTCAAAAATACCTCTGGATCATCCTCTCCAGTCATTTTTGTCAATAAACGACTCACCCCAAAGGACGCGGTATTAGTGGGACGGCTTCCCTCACTGGTCTGCGGACGTTGCTGCACTACTGCTTCCATTTGTTGTAGTCTCTGCTCTTGCTTCTGTAACAGGTCTATGAAGCGGGCCTCAGATTGCTGCAGGGCTTGTTGCTGAGCTTCCAGACTCTGTTGGTGAGCTTGCTGCTGGGCTGCAAGGCTCTGTTGATGAGCTTGCTGCTGGGCTGCAAGGCTCCTTTGCAAACCTGCATTTGTCTGCTGTTGATTGGCATTTGCTAGAGCCAGCTGTTTCAGTATCTCCTCCATGCTGGCTTAAAAAAAACTGCCACTGGTTCTCCACCAACTGTGAGGGGGTTAGCTCGGCAGCGGGTGTGGGTGACCCCCGGGATGGGCTCCCCACACAAAACAGGCCCAGCAAACGGAGGTTGTGGTTTTCAAAATCAAAAAAGGTGCGGTTTATTTTCTATTTACAGTGACAAAACACAGCAAAGCAAAAGAAACATAACCAAAATAAATCCTGGTCAAGTTGACCTCTGACTAAACATACAGGTTTCCTAACTAACAACTGGGATCAGCCTAGTGCTGTCCTAGTCCCTAAGTCCCTGGTTTAGTAAAAGTCCAAACAAATAGCCACACAGGCTTTGCCTCACCGCACAGGGGTTCACTCTCCCTAGACAGTCCACACAGGTCTGGTTCCAGGCATGAGCTAACATCTAATGAAGCTGGGAGTTCTTATAGAGGCCTAAATGAGCTGACAAGCTTCAGCTGGCCTCATCAACTCCCTGTCTGTACGACGCCCAGCCCTCTCCCTAGAGGTATGAGTCATCCATGAGCCCACTAGCCTTATACAACTCTCCACCTAGTTGTATAAGTCGGCGTAAAGCCTGAATCTGGGCGAAATATATCTACCCCCCTGGATGCAACCAGGTGACTTTACCTTCCTGCTGTCACAATATATATAAACACTCAACGTTAAAATACAATATTAAAATTAAATATATAAAATTTACTTCTAAAAAATCCTAAAACATACTACATAAAATGCTAATCGTCAAAATTGTTTCATAATTATGTTATTAATACCTAAAGGTTTATAAATAAATTCCACATATATATAATATAAACCTACTAAACGGTAAAACAAATAATAACACTAAAAGTCACTAATGAAACAATTTATATCTAACTCGACGTTTAACCCTTTGGGGGTGAGGGTATCCAAGGAATAAATCCAAAAAGTTTCTCGTTTGGATAATTCCCTTACCAAATTACTTCCTCTCCATGTAGGTTTAATATGGTCCACCCCCCAAAATTTCAAACCTATAGGGTTTTGATCATGATGTAGCTTAAAATGGAGAGACACATTATGGTCTTTAAACCCCAATTTAATATTCTTAATGTGTTCTCCAATCCTTACTTTAAGGCATCTTTTTGTCTGTCCCACATACATTAACCCACATGGGCATAATAACACATATACCACATGTGTGATATTACAAGTTATGAACTCTTTGATGGCGAATTCTTTTTTATTTACTGTGGATGTAAAGCAGTCAATACCTCTTATGGGTTCAGCTATTTCTCTACACGCCTTACACTTACGGCAAGCAAAAAACCCTTTTTTGTCCCAAAAGGACAATGGTCTTCTTGGTTGATCCAGCACCTTTTTTACCACCTTGTCTCCTACATTAGGTGCCTTTCTATAAATAAATTTAGGAGCTTCTGGCAACACTGGTTTCAAACTTTTATCTAGACAGAGTATATGCCAATGATTTTTTAACACTGTCTCAACCTCTCTATATTGTGCATGGAATGATGAAATAAAACTCCACTCATGGCAGGTTGAAGTTCGAATCCTCACACCTTCTCCTACTACTTGTTCTCGTGGTATCGCTCTAATCTCCTCTGAGATTCTATCCAATTCTTGGGGTTTATACCCCTTCTCTCTGAATCTGTTTTTCAATATTACAGACTGAGACAGATAATTCTCTTCTGTAGAGCAATTTCGTTTCACCCGCATAAATTGTCCTTTTGGTATATTTTTTAACCAAACCGGGTGGTGGCCACTTTGTATAGGTAGGAAACTATTCCGGTCTGTTGGTTTGAAAAATACTTTTGTGTCTAATTTATCACCATTTCTATAGATGCTGACATCCAAAAAATCTATTTGATCTTTACTCCATGTACTCGTCAATTTAATATTGTTGGAGTTATTATTGAGATATGTTAAAAAATTATTAAGAGATATTTCAGATCCTTCCTATATAAAAATAATATCATCAATGAATCGTCTGTAAAACAGGAGTTCCCGTCTTTTATTCACAAAAATATACTTATCCTCCCACTCCCCCATAAATAAATTTGCAATACTAGGTGCAAATTTTGCGCCCATTGCCACGCCTCTCTTTTGAATAAAAAACTCATTGTTGAACCAAAAATAGTTATGTGACAAACTGCTGCTATTTTACTGCTTGATTTTTACCATATGGAAGATATGTTGTGGAAACAATTTTTATAGACTGATTAAAAGATACTCTACGGGATTACACTATTGGTGGCTTCTCTTTCTTTTCACTTTGAACATCTGCTGGTGATTATCGGGTGATCTCTGGAGGCTTTAGAAGGAGTAATCAGAACCAGGATTAGGATGATCGGATGACCATCGGATGGGATCTGTGAGTACCCACCCGAAAGGGGATACAACTGATGATTTAAAGTGGATCATATTAAGAAGACATCTGGAGCTATATGTCATTTACAACAACATTTTTTTCATAAGTTCTATATGTACTCTTATGAACTGTAAATAAGAGTGAGTGGACAAGGGAGTCTATTGACCACCTGAGCGCTGCTATAGAAAACTTTCATTATCCTACCCAGGGATTTGATTGTGTTTTTTATAAGTTTTATAGTTTTATGTTCTGCAAAATATTTGTTGTGTTTAAGCGGCTGCTGATATAGATACATATAGTGAACATTTGGGTTAATGAATATGGTCACGTATTCATTGTAGTCTGTTATAAGTCACCTGTGAGCTTCTTTAGCGCTGGGATAGTGAAAGAAGGCCAGGGGAACTTCACTTTAATTTTTGTATACTTTGTGTTTAATCTCTGGCTTTGCAATGGATGCGATCAGATTTCTGAATAACAGACAATTAGATATAGCTAACTTGTTCTCTGTTAATGAACAAGTCAGACTAGAGGAAAATTATAGCGGTATTATTACAGCACTAGGAAGCGCTTTGGAAAAGCAGGTTAGGACGTGGTGGGACATCTGTACTATTGAACATTATTTGAAAGAAAAAATTATAGTTCGCAGTCTGAGGTGGGAAGTAGCACCTCAAGATGCTTTGGATGATCCTGAATCAATGTCTGAGTGGCTAAAGTTTTTTAATGGAGTGGGTTTACAGTTGCAGGAACTTATTCTGCAAAGAAAAAAGAAGAAAATGATTAAATTGGAGAATAGGATCAACCGACTTCAAGCACAGTTGGATCCAATTAAAGATACACAGCAGATAATTGATTTCAGTAATAGGATTAAAAAGAGACTTGAGAAAGTCGATAAAGATACTCAAAAGAAAAAAACTAAGAAATTTTATCGAGATTTAAATGATTTTAAAAATAATACCATCTATTACTGGCAAGATGGAACGCATACAAATGATTTGGCGAATAATGATATACAAATTGAAGTGGATCCAGTTCCTAGTCAAAATGGAACATCCATGCCTAGTACTCCTAGACAAACACAAAGGATGAATAACCCCAGTAGGACTAATACCACTGCCCCACCCTTTAATCACCTCACCCCTAGGAGAGATAATCAAGGGAGAGGGAGAGGAGGAAAGGGTCGTGGGAACACAAGTGTGAACCAACAGTATATGGCTCACAATGAAACCTACAATGTCCCGGTGGCTAATAGATATGAGACCTTGAGGGATGGAGTAGATAGGAATGAGGCCTATCATCCACGTCCTTTTCAGTGGAGAGGAAGGGGAAACAGGAGGAGAGGAAGGGGTCAACCACCACAAAGGGGGAGACCACCAACCCAATACTCACAGTATTACCCTCAACAAGTACCCACGCATTATCAAGTACCCTCACATCAACAATATGCACCCGAGTACAGAGACCAACAGTGGAGGGACCAACAGAACTGGGATCATACTCAACAACAAAGTTTAAAGAGAACAGAAAACGAGGATGTAGAGCAGGAGCACGAATCCAGCAAAAAAAGGAGGCTGGAAAAAGACTAACTGGTATCTATAACCTCAGTGGGGTTGATTTGACACACAAAGAGACCAATATCCTACAATTAGGTCTGAAATGTGGTTTGAAAAGATCGATAAACAAATTCGATGTATATATTGATATTCATAGATACATGAGGAAACTCAGTATCAAGAAATATTTCTTGAATAAAATGTCAAACCCAGTGAGTGGAAACATTGGATCATCAGTGGCGGTTGATAGTGGACTTAAAAATAAGTCTCTATTTAACCCCCCAAATACGGCAATTCATCACCTTGAGGTGTTTAAAAGTTTAGTATTACGAGATATGGAGAAAATTATTCCCAAAAAAGGAGTTAATCCTCGATTTATTTGCGATGGCATAGAAATGTTGGAGAAAAGAAATGATGTAATAGTCAGACCAGCAGATAAAGGAAGAGGTGTGGTGGTCTTGTCGAAAGATTATTATGTTGGCCAATTAACAGAAATGTTGGCTAACACTGATACATATAAAAAATTAAGTCACGACCCTACACCTCAATATAATGTAGAATTGGGCCACTTGGTGGAGTATGGATTTAAAGGACATACTTTAACAGTTAAAGAGAAGCGTTATTTGACACCAAGCAGTACAAGGATTCCTACAATTTATACGCTACCCAAAATACATAAAGACTCCCAAAATCCCCCAGCCAGGCCAATTGTGAATGGGATTGGCTCTGTAACCTCAAGGATAGGGGAGTACTTGGATCGGTTTTTGCAGAGTAGTGTCAAAACAACAAAAGCGTATCTGAAGGACACCAAGGATTTATTACAATCCCTGCAGAATATACATTTAGAAGACCGAGGAGAAGTATTTTTTGTGACGTCTGACGTATCCTCCCTGTATACAATAATACAGCATGACGACGCCCTACTCGCCCTCAATTGGGCTTTGAGCCAAAGAGATGATCTTCCCCATCATCAAAAAGTTTTTTTAAAAGAGGTTTTAGATTTTTGTTTGTCACATAACTATTTTTGGTTCAACAATGAGTTTTTTATCCAAAAGAGAGGCGTGGCAATGGGCGCAAAATTTGCACCTAGTATTGCAAATTTATTTATGGGGGAGTGGGAGGATAAGTATATTTTTGTGAATAAAAGACGGGAACTCCTGTTTTACAGACGATTCATTGATGGTATTATTTTTATATGGGAAGGATCTGAAATATCTCTTAATAATTTTTTAACATATCTCAATAATAACTCCAACAATATTAAATTGACGAGTACATGGAGTAAAGATCAAATAGATTTTTTGGATGTCAGCATCTATAGAAATGGTGATAAATTAGACACAAAAGTATTTTTCAAACCAACAGACCGGAATAGTTTCCTACCTATACAAAGTGGCCACCACCCGGTTTGGTTAAAAAATATACCAAAAGGACAATTTATGCGGGTGAAACGAAATTGCTCTACAGAAGAGAATTATCTGTCTCAGTCTGTAATATTGAAAAACAGATTCAGAGAGAAGGGGTATAAACCCCAAGAATTGGATAGAATCTCAGAGGAGATTAGAGCGATACCACGAGAACAAGTAGTAGGAGAAGGTGTGAGGATTCGAACTTCAACCTGCCATGAGTGGAGTTTTATTTCATCATTCCATGCACAATATAGAGAGGTTGAGACAGTGTTAAAAAATCATTGGCATATACTCTGTCTAGATAAAAGTTTGAAACCAGTGTTGCCAGAAGCTCCTAAATTTATTTATAGAAAGGCACCTAATGTAGGAGACAAGGTGGTAAAAAAGGTGCTGGATCAACCAAGAAGACCATTGTCCTTTTGGGACAAAAAAGGGTTTTTTGCTTGCCGTAAGTGTAAGGCGTGTAGAGAAATAGCTGAACCCATAAGAGGTATTGACTGCTTTACATCCACAGTAAATAAAAAAGAATTCGCCATCAAAGAGTTCATAACTTGTAATATCACACATGTGGTATATGTGTTATTATGCCCATGTGGGTTAATGTATGTGGGACGGACAAAAAGATGCCTTAAAGTAAGGATTGGAGAACACATTAAGAATATTAAATTGGGGTTTAAAGACCATAATGTGTCTCTCCATTTTAAGCTACATCATGATCAAAACCCTATAGGTTTGAAATTTTGGGGGGTGGACCATATTAAACCTACATGGAGAGGAAGTAATTTGGTAAGGGAATTATCCAAACGAGAAACTTTTTGGATTTATTCCTTGGATACCCTCACCCCCAAAGGGTTAAACGTCGAGTTAGATATAAATTGTTTCATTAGTGACTTTTAGTGTTATTATTTGTTTTACCGTTTAGTAGGTTTATATTATATATATGTGGAATTTATTTATAAACCTTTAGGTATTAATAACATAATTATGAAACAATTTTGACGATTAGCATTTTATGTAGTATGTTTTAGGATTTTTTAGAAGTAAATTTTATATATTTAATTTTAATATTGTATTTTAACGTTGAGTGTTGAGAGAGATATATATATATATATATAATTTATTCCTATTTTTGTAGAAATTTAGACTGCGGTTTGGTATTCATACTCTAGATGGCGCTAGTGCTGGGTGCTTATCTGTGATAATGAATAATATTATGGAGACTCAGCTTTTATTGATTTATTTTAACTATTGGATTATGTTATTATTATCTTAATAACGCTTTTCAAGATCAATGTATAAGAGGTTATTGTTGATTTAATGTGTTAAGTGATTTAAAATGACGAGACCCCTGTGACTACAATGCGTTCTGCCGATTTGAGTAATTAAATGGCATTGATTAGCATATAGGAGGGGTTAAACTTGTCTCTCAATCACTTGTGTGTGTATATATTCCTGTGAGCCGTGCTGCAGAGTCACGCCCTCAGAGGAAGTCGAGAAGACGAAACGTCAGGGTGTGACTTTGCGGCTGAAAGGAAGTGACGTTGGTGCGCTCCAAACACAGGAAGCGGCAGTAAGTCTGGTTAAACACAAGCTGTACCAGCTGATACACTGCACCTGTTAGGAGCCTGGGGGAACAGCACGGCGGTTTTGAATTACACTGCTGCTATTTTACTGCTTGATTTTTACCATATGGAAGATATGTTGTGGAAACAATTTTTATAGACTGATTAAAAGATACTCTACGGGATTACACTATTGGTGGCTTCTCTTTCTTTTCACTTTGAGCATCTGCTGGTGATTATCGGGTGATCTCTGGAGGCTTTAGAAGGAGTAATCAGAACCAGGATTAGGATGATCGGATGACCATCGGATGGGATCTGTGAGGTGCCTGTTTAAATCCTGTGTGTGGTGAGTACCCACCCGAAAGGGGATACAACTGATGATTTAAAGTGGATCATATTAAGAAGACATCTGGAGCTATATGTCATTTACAACAACATTTTTTTCATAAGTTCTATATGTACTCTTATGAACTGTAAATAAGAGTGAGTGGACAAGGGAGTCTATTGACCACCTGAGCGCTGCTATAGAAAACTTTCATTATCCTACCCAGGGATTTGATTGTGTTTTTTATAAGTTTTATAGTTTTATGTTCTGCAAAATATTTGTTGTGTTTAAGCGGCTGCTGATATAGATACATATAGTGAACATTTGGGTTAATGAATACGGTCACGTATTCATTGTAGTCTGTTATAAGTCACCTGTGAGCTTCTTTAGCGCTGGGATAGTGAAAGAAGGCCAGGGGAACTTCACTTTAATTTTTGAATAATAATGTCATAATGATATAAATGTATTAATTTTTTCGGTATTTTAAAACCTTTTTTGTGCTAATGCACCCTTTTTTTTGCTAAGGGCATTGATAAACACACAGATATAACACTTTTTTTTTTTTACGTTCAAAAAAGGTGTATTCTTCAATATGTACATATAGGTTAAATATGCATGTTACATAAATTATACTGTGGCAATGGAAACAGAAAACAGACATGGATAAAGCAATAAACAGAAACCAGGTCAGATATCTGAATACAATCGTTTCTTCTGACTGTGTGTCCAGAGGTTACATGGTGAGACGTGTGCAATACCTCTGGGTACTCTAAGACCCATTAAGTGTTAGTGGCAGAGGTATTCAACCAGCAATTCCATATTTTGTTGTATTTGGTAGGGCATCCCCTATTAATGTAGAGAAATTTCTTGTATGGGAGGCTACCATTGACCTCAGTTTTCCATTCGGCCAGGGTGGGAGGGGTCATTCTCATCCATTTCTGCGCAACCACTTGTCTAGCTAGAAAGAGTGTTTCTTGTAAGAATATTGTCGTAAATGTATCCATTTCAGAATCAGGGAATATCTCCAGTAAACATGGTTTTGGGTTCAAAGTAAGAGGTGAGCCCATGGTGTCATGAAGGAAGTCAACAATTTCCTTCCAGAATCCCTGGATCTTAGGACAGGACCAGATTAGATGATGGAATGTGCCCACATCTTGCAGACACATCGGACAAGAGTTGGGGTGATCCCTCTTAAACCTGGAGACTCGGAGGGGTGTAAGGTTTGACCTGTGTAGGATATATATTTGTGTTAGTCTATCAGAAAGTTTAGGGGACACCGGGTTACAGGTGTCCAGGGCCTCGCTCCATTCTTCATCCTCCATTTGTCCGATCTCCCTCTCCCAGCGTGGTTTGATGTCATAGGCTAGTTTCGTGGAAGTAGGGGTAATAAGCATGTTGTAGAAGGAGGATATGAGTTTTTGGGGGTTTGTACGTTTAACTATGGCTATGATAGAGTTAGGCGAGGGTTTTGGGGCTGCATCCGGAAATTGAGCAGTCAGAGCATGACGGACCTGGAGGTATCTGAAGGTATTTGGGAGTGTGAATTCTTCTTGAAGAATGTGGAAGGCCTTAAGTTCTCCATCCGACAGGAGATAGTGTAGGTAATATATCCCTCGTGTGCTCCAGATCTCTGAATTATGGATCTGGGACAATTCAAGTAAGTTTTTATTGTGCCACAGCGGGGCGTAATCATTAAAGGGTGCTATCTCTAATTTATCCATAGCTATATCCCAAATCCTCCTGTAATGGTACAAAAGGGAGGTCCTCTCGACCGCTTGGGTGCCCCGTGTGCCCACTGGTATCGCGCTGATAGGGTCCATCGTGTGTTGCGCCCAACGTGGACATAGGAGAGTGCTGAATCTCTCTTTATCAGTCTTATCAACGTGGAAGAGTTGGGACGATTGAGACGCTATATAGTAGAGGTTTAGATCTGGCATGGCAGTTCCTCCCAAATCCGTGGGGTTTTTGAGAGAGAGCGCCAGGCCAATTTGTGCCTGTTGCTGCCCCAGATAAAGGGTGTAAGTAGGATCTCAAAGCATTTAAAGTCTTTAAGGGGAATGTACATTGGAGAGTGCCAGAGGATATATAATATATTGGGAAGTAAAACCATTTTTATTAAGTTGATGCGACCCCAGACGCCCAAAGGTAAGCAGGACCATATTTGAATTTTAGTTTTAATTAATGTGTACAGGGGTTCAATATTGAGGGCAATGTAATCTGCCGGTGACCTAGAAATGTGATTCCCAGGGTACTTCATAACACTCACTCTAAGAAGAGGGAGTTGTGTCTGCTCTTTAGATGGCGAGAAGTGGTCAATTGGGAGGAGATATAACACCTTTTTAAACTGTAGGAATAATGTCTTGAAACTAAACGCACTGTGGAATACAATGGGCCTTCTGAACCTAACAAGTACAGAAATAAGCAGTACAGAATACAACAAATTTTTCTTTCTCTAAGTCTGCAGAGATATCTACGAAAGACACGCTTTGGGGAAAGAGCATGCTGCTCTACACTTGGCTTTAAAGCCTAAATTTAGGCTCATATCCTCCCGTTTGCCTCTCTCCCCATTACCCCAGTGAAGACCAGACTTTATTTGGTTCTCATGTACCTAGGTAAGCCCACACCTTATGCTTTGGTATCTAGGGTTCAAATATGAGAAATGGATAGGAAAGGACTGCGAATTAGATTAACTGCTGTCCACTCAAACTGTCCCATTTGCCCAGGACCTCTGACTTGTTTCTTCCATCCCTATTTACAAACAGATGTTCAGAGATTAGGATGTCTCTGTGTTACTACAAGAAGATGTCCCAAGCAAATAGTGCTCTACAATTTTTCAGATATCTTTTTTTGAAGCAGGACTTCAGGGAATTAAAAACTGTGCCCTTGCACATGGTCCCCTTCTGCACTGCAAGAGTAAACTGATCATTTTGTTTAGGGGATGTTGCATGAGGTAACATGCTTATATTATTCCTTGCATCCCCAAAAGCCAGTATTTTCCTCCGCTGTCCAAGTCTTGGATTGAGGGTTGGTTCTTAGTGACCTCATGTATATTGCAAGACCACTGGTCCTGCACTGTATGGGATGACTTTAAAAATCTGGAACTGGGAAGGGAGCTTCAGGGGGACTGGTCTTAGAGCATAGAGAAAACCTGCGGGAGTGAGGAATAAGGTAATATATTGCTTGTATTCATCATATCCTAGGCAGTTACCCTTGCAATGCAGAGGGGGACCCTCTGCAAAAGTTAATTTTTGTTTTTTCCTTGAAGTCCGGCTTTAAGGGAACAAATATAACATTTTAAGTACAGAAATGATCAGTCCTTCTGCAGTTAGTTGGATAAGCCCTGAAAAATAATGAAATGAAAAAAGGCATGCAATGGGGCCATTAGGTAGAATACAGGGGTCATTATTATTTTATCTGCCTTGAAATATTTGAGGTCTGGTGCCTCAAATTGTAAAGAGATGCCCTATCAATAATAATGTCCGGTGCATGTCAGATAATCAGCCTCAGACAGATATGGAATATACATATTATATTATCTTCCTTATTTTCATTCATTATTCAGCAGATGGGAGCTAAAACTGACTATGAGTGCTTTAGATAAGCCGTTTACTGTCATGAACAAAATTCTGTCGTTGGGTAGCTATACATCTTACCCTAGTTAGTAGCTGTCATTATGGTAAGGGGAAAACTGGGAACAACGGCATTAATGAAGATCTGTATTCTTCATATGCTCAGCCAAACAGTACATCACAACACTTGGCATGTAAATGGGCTACATCTAATTTTATCTCTATCCTTTAAGCTAAATATACTTCTGCTTATTCTAAGCTGTTAACTTGATGCTTACTTAAAAAATAAGAGTGAATCAAAATGTGTAATTATGTCTACGACACTCCCTTTTTTTTCTTGGTTCATGAAATACTTGTAGTCCATAGGCCTTATTAATGAAATGAAGGCTTGAAACAAGAGTTTGCGTTTACTCCCAGCAACCAAATCCCATCTGGATTTTATAGGCTTTCCAATTTCAAAAATATATGGATTGGTCAAGAATTTAATGAACATTTCTGTCTGTACCATGTGCCTTGGACATATTCATTGCAAAAACTGTGCTACCTTAGTTGTATAGACCAGAGTGTTTCAGCCAAGGTACCCTTTAAAATTTGGCAGAATCTCAAGGAACACCAGTCAAATGTACAAAAAAACGAAGTTACTTGCCATTAATGGTAAATAATATTTGAAGGCAGAGTAAAGTAGTTTGTAAGACAGAGTTCAGTAATTGCCTTACAAACTACTGAACTGTGCATTACATACTTGTCTACATGAGGCAAATGTCACCATAGTTTCCAGTGTCAATGCGAGTTAAGAACACCAGTTACAACTTTGCTACATTAAGGCCTCGTACACACGACCGGTTCGTGTGTATGTTTTTTCATCGAGAAAACTTCTGGGAATCTTGACGAGAAAAATAGAGTACCTGCTGGCCTAGTACACACGACCGGGAATCTCGTCAGGAAAAAAATGTTGTTTTTCTCGATGGGATTCTTGTCAAGCTTTCCTTGCATACACACTGTCAATCCAAAATCTCGTCGGTCTAAAGCGCGGTGACGTACAACACGTACGACGGCAGTATAAAGGGGAAGTTCGATTCCAATGGCGCTACCCCTTGGGCTGCTTTTGCTAATCTCGTGTTACTGCGTGTTAGTAAAAGTTTGGTGAGAGACGATTCACGCTTTTCAGTCTTCGTGCCTTCAGCTCGTTTTCTGCGGTTCAGTTTGTGCTTGTGGGTTCGTATCTTGTCTTTCAGGGCGTGTAGTCAGGTCGTATCTGTTTCTCAGTGCGTTCTTGTCCACTCGTTTCTGATTTTCAGGTCGTTCTTCATTAGGCCTTGCTGTTCTTCAGTGCGTTCTGTTTAGTTTGTTCTGATCAGACAACCGTTTTCTAGCCATGTTGCGGGTACGTTCTCGTCATAGAGTTCGTGCTGTGCAGGCGCTTTGTGTTGGTGTTCTTGAACAGGGTGAGGAGGAGTTCATGGACCAAGAATTGGTTGCTCCAGCGGGACCAATTCTCTCACATGCCTTTGCTGCGGGAGATCCAGGAGAATAATCCTGATGACTACAGGAATTTTCTCAGGATGTGTGACCCCGTTTTTTAGCATCTGTTGGCTTTGGTGTCCTCCTATATAACCAGGCAGGACACCGTTATGCGGGAAGCCATCACTGCTGAGCAAAGGCTCATCGCCACAATGCGATATCTGGCGACTGGGAGAAGCTTGCAGGACCTGAAGTTCACGACAGGCATCTTCCCCCAGGCTCTGGGACTCATTATCCCAGACACCTGTTCTGGCATCATCCAAGTCCTGCAGGAGGACTATATGAGGGTAAGTTTTTCTCCTTTAACATCACATTCTATGTATTTAATGTATGCTAATGTATTGTATTTTTTTATCATGCCCTAATTATCATGATTCTAATATGCTGTGAATCTCCCCTTTCTCCCCATGCATGCTGTAAGCTTTTAATGCCCCTTTTTTGGCCTACATGCATATCTCCCTTCACAAACCTCTCCAGCATGCTATCCTGGGCCCAAACACACCTAGCCTAGTTTGTTAACAATGTATTTTGTCAGTTACATTGTAGAGCTTTACCCTCCCAACCCCCCCCCCCAAAATGTGTTCTAAAGTATATTTTCACATTCAATTCTGAGTGTTTTTTTTTTTGGGTCCCAAACTCATCTAGCCCCCCCCCCCCAAATGTTTACAATGGGCCATCAGAGGGGGTGAGGAATATGATAAATGGACCTTCTATTTTTGTTTTTAAATACTCCTTAAAGCGGAGGTGCTGCGGAAAAAAAAATATTAAAAGCCAGCAACTGCAAATACAGCAGCTGCTGACTTTTAATATATGGACACTTACCTGTCCTGGAGTCCAGCGACGTCCACAGCAGAGGACGAGCAATCTCTCATCACTCTGCTGCCCCACCACCATCCTCAGTGAGTCGCACTGCGCCGTTCTGAATGATCCCCTGTGTTCTGGGAGCCGAGTGTCTCACAGAACACTACAGGGAATCTGCGGGAAGTGACGTGCTTCCCGCAGATTTTCCGCAGAGAGGACTCCCGGAAGTGGGTGCAAATACCTGTCTTAGACAGGTATCTCCACCCCCCTCCCCCCTGAAAGGTGTAAATTGTGACACCGGAGGGGGGGAGGGTTCCGATCAGCGGAAGTTCCACTTTAGGGTGGAGCTCCGCTTTAAAATAAATGTTATATAGATGTTGGCCAAGAATGTTTTTGTATAATCTGCTTGCAATGTTATGTGCAAAAGTACTAATATTTTTGTATCTTGTTTGACTCCACAGCTTCCTTCCACGCCACAGGAATGGCAGACTGTGGCATCCGAGTTTTCCACGCGGTGGGACTTCCCTGACTGCGGAGGGGCAATCGATGGGAAGCACGTCCGCATCGTGCCACCACCCCGTTCGGGATCTTATTACTACAATTATAGTGCTGATGGCGGTGATGTCAGCACAGTATGAATTCCTCTATGTAGATGTGGGGAAGAATGGCCTGATGTCGGATGGGGGAGCCTTCAGCCAGACGGAGTTTGCTCTTCGTCTCCAGACTGAGGACCTTGCATTGCCACCGGATGCAGAGAATGTTGAAGGGCTCCCTTTTGTGTTTCTGGCTGATGAAGCCTTTGGACTGGGACCGCATCTAATGAGGCCATTCCCCCAGAGGACCCTCCCCCCGGAGAGGAGGGTATTCAACTACCGGCTGGCCAGGGCCTGAAGAGTTGTGGAGAATGCCTTCGGGATAATGGCCATTCTAACTTCCATACACATGGCAGAGTATAAAATAAACGACCTAGTATTTTGCTGCTCCATTCTGCACAATTACTTACGTAGACGTTTGCCAAATTATATGGCCACAATTGGGCCAGAGGCCAGACTTTCCACAGCGGAGAATGCCCTGCCAGGCTTAGAACATGGCCGTCCTGGCTTGTCCCCCCCCAAAGTGCCCGTGCAGTTCAGCAGCAATATGTGGAATATTTCACTGGTAGGGGGGCCATTCCTATGCCAGGCAATCTCTAATCCTTTTTAAAACGAAAAAAAAATAAACAAATCTGCTTAAATTAAATTTTTGATGTATTGCTTGTGTTTCTTTAAGCTGTCTCCTAGTTTTTACAAGTGTACTTGTAGTGCCAAGTCTATTTTCCTTAGGAAATAACAACTAGGCTTGTGCAATTCGTTTCGTAACGAATCAAAATTCGTCCGAATTTAGCAACTTTCGGACATTCGGAAGCATTCGAATTTCCAAACAAAGCAATTACGAATAAAACCGAATCCGAAATAAATTATATCGCAAATAGCGAATGCCCGAATGTCTTCGGCATAATTCGTTATGAAAAAAGTTACGAATGTACGAATCCATTCGAAGCACAATAACACTCTGCTCTGTTCTCTGATTCTGCCTCACCGTGCTGAACTCCCTCTCAAAATGGTGTACAGGGGCGGAGGCTATAGCCGCATGTAAAAAACAAAAGTAAAATACGAGATTTCGAATCGTTACAAATAACCGCTATGTATTTAGAAAAGTACGAATCCATTCGAAGCACATTAGGCATAATAGGCAGCTTCGTTGTGAGATAGACACGGAAAATTACGAATCAACAAACTCAAAAAAAGTTACGAAAGTAGGAGTTGTGTCCAGAATCAACGAAAAACAATGTACTCTACCGAAAGTATGAATTATAAATTAACTAAAAATAAGGCTTACATTAATATGAATCATTCCGATTCAACGAAAAATGTTGCTTGCGAAAATACGAATTAGTCCGAACACGAAAAATCCCATCTAGCAAAATTACGAACGATTACGAATCAACAGGACCGAAAAGAAACGAACCGAAACTAAACAAATTTTTCCGTTGTGCACAAGTCTAATAACAACCATTTCACTAGTAACACCAAAACTAAACACCATAAAGGTTATAGCAGATTTTATAAAAAGAATCCACACTTTGTTGTTCAAATTTTTTACTGTGTGCACATTCTAACATGTCCTTTCTAATATTTTTAGGGGTATAATTTTTTTTTACTTTATTTCTTTTTTTTGCCATAAATAGGCATGTTTTTTATTTTTAAGAAAATACAAAACTCTCATTAACATACCACAAAATACAACATTGTAAACCTCTAGGCAATATCAGACATTCTAGTTTTAGAAAAATGTCTCTATCTGCCCTTAATAAGATGGGGTATCACCCCTGAACAAGCCAAAATTTGAAGATGCACACAATTATTAGGGTTTGAAAAATGGTTATTTCCCTCCTGATCCCTATTGTCAACATGTGCTATCTGCCATCATGGGGGATCAATGGACGTGTTTTGGGGGTGCAACCCCTTCTTCCTTTCACCTACTTGAGTTGCGAGGAAGGGGTTACACCCACAAAACACGTACATGGATATCCCGTGATGGCAGATAGAACATGTTGACCCACTGTGTGCATCTTCAAATTTTGGCTTGTTTGAAAAAGTGCAAAAATAATGTTTTAAAACTGGAAAAAAGAAAGGGGGGGTTTATTCAATTCACCCCAAAACATCAATGATGTTCTTAAATGTTTGCTCCATAACATTCATCCTTTTCTTCATGACGTCCAGTTCACTACTACACAACATTATTTGTTGGATGATTCTTTGTGCACTATCACTTGAGAAACAAGGACTTTCTTCAACAACATGTTCATCCCCTAATAAAAAAACAAAAAAGGTATAAAAAATCTGCATCCCTACATCTCTTACCTGAAGCTGTGGTGACAGACACTGACCTGTTGTGGTGACAAGTTCCACCACGTCATCCACTTCTCCTTCCTCCACTTCTCCTTCCTCCACTCCTCCTTCCTCCACATCCTCAGGTTGGGGTTCTTTATGAGGTGTGGGGTTCCTGGGCTCCGAGGAGTGGTGTCCTCCCAGTCTTCTCTCCCCTATGATAATGAAACAAAAGGTATACTTAGCACACAGATATTTGAGGGCAAAAATAGGAATATCATACATTGGTTGGAAGTGGGGTACAATTGTCTGTTCCAAGACAATTTCCAAGCTGAAGACATGAATTTTTCAAACCCAAATCTTGACAACTGATCTTTTTGGGACAAGTTTCACACATGTAGACATCCCAAGAATCCACAGGAGCACCTGTTTGGGACACCCTAAAAAGGTTGTTCTGGTGGCCCACACTATAGTGCTCCTGAGTGCAGATGTGTAAACAGCTGCTGAGTGTCCTCTCCTTTACACTGATTCAAGTTTGCATTTCATTCTAGTTACAAACACATCATCTAGACTAGGGCTCAAAATTTGAAGTCCTGAGCTACTAGCCAGGCCTCAAAGGTTACTCGCCACCAATTGCCCCGTCCAACCCCTACCCTGCCCCGCCCCTAAACACGCCCTCATAAACTATCTCATGAGATTACACTTAAATGTTTTATACAGCATTATGTTATAAAAATTAGTATTAACAACAACTTTATCCGTGTCCACCAATGCAGCCTGCCTGTGTCCCCCAGAGCAGCCTGTGTTCCCCCAGTGCAGTCTGTGTCCCGCCTGTGCAGCCTGTGTCCCGCCAGTGCAGCCTGTGTCCCGCCTGTACAGCCGGTGTCCCGCCTGTGCAGCCGGTGTCCCGCCAGTGCAGCCTGTGTCCCCCCAGTGCAGCCGGTGTCCCCAGTGCAGCCTGTGTCCCCCCAGTGCAGCCTGTGTCCCCCAGTGCAGCCTATGTCCCCCCAGTGCAGCCTGTGCCCCCCCCAGTGCAGCCTGTGCCCCCCCCAGTGCAGCATGTGTCCCCAGTGCAGCATGTGTCCCCAGTGCAGCCTGTGTCCCCCCTGTGTCTCCAATGCAGCCTGTGTGTCCCCAAAGCAGCCTGTGTGTCCCCCATGCAGCCTGTGTCCCCCATTCAGCCTACCTGTGCAGGGAAAGAGAGAGGAGAGCCGCTGCCGCCTGGTTGATTAGAGCGCTGGGGAACATAACAGCTTTCATTTCAATAGCTGTGTATTCCCTGCCGCGCGTCATCATATACAGCCCCTCCCCCTTGTCCCGGCACTTTGATAGACAGATCACCCGTCCAATACTGGGATTAATGATCTGTCTATCAAAGTTCCCCGGACAAGGGGGAGGGGCTGTATATGACGGCTTGCGGCAGGGAACACACAGCTATTGAAATTAAAGCTGTTATGTTCCCCATCGCTCTAATCAATCAGGCAGCAGCGACGGCGGCTCTCCTTTCTCTTCCCCTACGATCGCTGGGAGAATACCACCCAGGCTGCCGGCAGTGCTCGCCCCCCGCTCTCAGGCAGCCCACACTCGCCAGCCCTCAAAATTCACTCTCAAAATGCGAGCAGGCAAGTGGAATTTTGAGGGTTGATCTAGACAACAATGTAATAACATTTATAGAATACAAACAGGCATGTCAAAATGTATTTTACCTGTATCTTCCAAAACATTGTATGTAGTGGGCGAACGATGTGTCTGTAACGACCGATTACTGTGCCCACTAAATTTTTTAAGATGACATTTTCTAAGGCCCAATAGTAAAAAGCAACAACATGGAGCAACATGCAAGTTCTGAAATACAATAATAGGAACACAGGAGAAGTACTTACTTTTTTCAAGCATTGTCTTAATGCTTCTTAACTGCTCCGGCTCCCTCAGTTTGAGGTCAGACCACCTCTTTCTGAGCTGCTCCTTTGATCTTTTCACCCCAAAATGTCTCTTCGGACTTTTCACAACTTTCTTCATGATTTGGGCCTTCCTTAGATTAGGGTGTGTATACGGCCCATGCTTGCAATCATAATCCGACTTCTTCAATATGTCAACCATCTCCGCCATCTCAGCGAAGGTCATATGAGATGCCTTGTATCTCCTCCTTGTTTGTGACGTTTCACGCTCCGGGCTTGTGTATTAGAGGAATTAGCAGACACTTGCTGTGACTCCGCCATGTTGTCTGCGCGCCGAAAGAGAGGGGGCGGGGAAAATTCGAGAAAGAACGTCATGGGCGGACGACGTGTGCGGAGTTTCACGCATGCGTAGTGTATATAAAGCTAACACACATGTGACGTAACTACGTTCTGTGTGCGGAGAGAGGAGTAAAGCGACGAACGTCAGACCGAAGGTATGTTTTTTACTTGGGACATCAGTGGCCTATACTGCATAGAAATTGAGGCCTATATGGGGATAAAGATTACTAACGTTTAGACTGACATTAGTATTTTTGTCTTGTGTTTTGTCTTGCAGAAATAATGAATCCATTTCTTGAAAAAGATTTTTTAGGAGAATCCATTGATAGGTTAAGGGAGCTGCCCGCTCTTTGGGACACCAAAAACCCCATTCATAAACAAAGAGGGGTAAGGACAGCAGCGCTAGAGATCCTGCTCCCATTTGTGCACACCAGGATACCCACAGCAACCATTGAACAGGTGGATACTAAAATTGGGTCCCTGAGAGGCACATACAGGACTGAGCGCTTTAAGGTCCTGGCTTCTCAGAGGTCAGGAGCAGCAGCAGGGAAGGTATATGTCCCGAAGTTGTGGTACTACAACAGAATGGCCTTTCTTAACGATCACATTGAGGCAAGGCCATCACTGTCTAGTCTTCCCTCCAGACTTTCCTCCAGACTTCCCTCTAGCCTTCCCTCCAGCCTTCCCTTTAGCCAAGATGATCCTTCTCTGGAGCAAGAAGAAGAGCCTCCCATCCTGGAAGAAGACCCGGATGTGGCCATCTGGAGCCAGGTATAGTAATTTCTAAACATTTATTGTGTTAAAATTAATGCTGTAAAATAGATGTTAATATGGCAAAAAACAAAAATGTTTGATCAAAAAGTGTTTTACATATCAATAGACAGTAGTGAACAAAAAAGTTGGGGAGAAAAGAATGAAAAATGCTGGGGTCAGAATGAGAGTCTTTTCTATTTATTTACATTCAATTTGCAACAGTCATGAGCTGAAAATTGTGTGTGATTGCTAAACCCAAAACTCAATCTATGTCCCTTTTTTATACACAAGAGGACATCAGCCTGGGTGAGAGGCTGGAAAGTGTCAGGCAGGAGGAGGCCGGGGTGAGTGGCAGAGAGGAGGTGGCAGAGAGGAGGTGGCAGGGGTGAGTGGCAGAGAGGAGGTGGCAGGGGTGAGTGGCAGAGAGGAGGTGGCAGGGCCAAGTGGCAGAACAAGGTGTCAGGTGCCTCCCATCCGCCTTCCAACAAGAAGGGCAAGGAGGGATAGGAGCATGAGTCAGGCAGCACTGGCCCTGATTCGACAGGCATAGGCCACCCTCAAACAGCCAACCACCCCTGAAGAGGGCTATGCCACACTAGTTGGTGTCAAAATGAGCCAGATGGCGATGGGCCAACGCCTACTATGCGAGCCCCTGCTTATTAGCCTATTAAATAAGGGGTTGATGGGGACAATCACTGACACTACTGCCATTTGTTATCACGGCCATCCTCCTCCACCTCCTCCTCCTCCACCACCTTCTTCTCCACCTCCTCCTTCTTCTTCTCCTCCACCTCCTTCTTCTCCACCTACTCCTTATTCTTCTCCTCCACCTCCTTCTCCTCCACCCCCTTCTTCTCCACCTCCTCCTTCCTTCTTCTTCTCCTCCACCTCCTTCTCCTCCACCTCCTCCTTCTTTTTCCCCTCCACCTCCTTCTCCTCCACCTCCTTCTCCTCCACCTGACACGAGTACTCCTCCAGAGGCACAGCCTCCAGCCAAGCGCAAAAGGAAGGCTGCAGAGGAGGCTGCACAGAAGGCTGCAGAGGAGGCTGCACAGAAGGCTGCAAAGAAGGCTGGAGGGAAGGCTACCAAGAAGACCAGGAAGTGATGGCCTTGCTTCAATGTGGTCTGACAGAAGGCAGCCTGTTGTAGTACCACAGACTTGGGACATATATCTCACCTGCTGCTGTTCCTGACCTCTGGGAGTCCAGGACCAGATTGGGCTCCCTACTGGATGTGCTTCTCAAGGTCCCAATTTTAGTGTCCACACAGAGTTGATATGTGCTCTGGGGTACCAAGGATGCACAAATTGCAGCAGGGTCTCCTGCTCGGCCTTCTATTTATTTTATTATTATAGACCAGAATAAATTTATTTTTACAGTTAATACTTGACTATGTGTTTTTATTAAACTAAAAAAAAAATCCTGTGAGTAGGCAGGTAACTTTTAAATAAAAAAGGTCTAAATAAAAAGGGACAGATAACACCAAATAACTTGACACAACAAAAATAAAAATCAAATCATGGAGATCACTAGAAATTAAATAATAATTAAAAATACAGATCTGTATTAATAAAAAAAAAAAAAAGAAGAAGATGTTAAGGAGATCTTGCTCCATAAAATAACAAAAAATATTCATGAGATCAGCATTAAAAATGCTTCAAAAAGTTAGTCAGAACTCTGTGTGAATATCAGCAGCAAAACAAGTTCATTATTTTTCATTATTGTACCATTCTAAAGAAGATTTTAATGCGCAGAATTTAAACGATGCAATAATTTACAGCGTGACGAATGTGCTATCTCCATTACGAACGCTAGTTTTACCAGAAGGAGCGCTCCCGTCTCATACTTGATTCTGAGCATGCGCGGTTTTTAAAACTTGGAAAAGCATAACACACCCACAAAAAAGGTGCTCGCATAAGCATGACTGCAGCAGTTTTCAGTCCCTTGTCTACTTGAATGTTTGGTTTCTCTGTACAGGCAAAGCTTCAGCACATCATTATAGCATCAAAGCTTATGTTCTATGGAATCAGGAAATTGAAATCTAGGCATGTGCAGCCAATTTTTTTCTTCTTGTTAACCACTTAACGACCGCTCACTGTATATATACGTCGGCAGAATGGCACGGACAGGCACAATCACGTACCTGTACGTGCCTGCCTTCGTATGGGTGGGGGGTCCCATCAGACCCCCCTCCGGTACAGTGAGCGGCCGGGATCGCTTCGGGAGCGATCCGTGATGAGGGGGCCGCCATTCGATTCTGGCCACCCCCTCGCGATCGCTCCCGGCGAATGAAAAGCTTCCTCTGCCTGTGTAGTGTTTACACAGGCAGGAGGAAGTGATGCCATCTCTCATGAGGCGCTCACATATACCGAGCGCCGCATGAGAGAAGACATCAGGTTAGTGCACTAAACAGCACACTGAAACCAGGACACATAGGCACACGATCGCCCCCCCAGGCCCCCCCAGACACCCCCAGATCACCCCCCAGCCCCCAGTCACAGTGTCACTGATTGCAGTGACCATTTATTTACTGATCACTGCAATCAGTGACATTTGTAACTGTAAAAGTGTCAGGGCAGAGTGTTTTAGGTCCAGTGTAGCCCCCTAACCCCCCCTAATAAAGGTTCAACCCCTTGATCGCCCCCCAGGTAACCCTTTCACCGCTGTCACTAAGCGATCGTTTTTCTGAGCGCTGTCTTAGTGACGGTGATGCCGATAGGTAGCCAGTTATTTTTTTTAGGTTCGCCGCAGGTTTTTATAGCATCGGGTACCCCCATATATTACCTAATAAAGGTTTAACCCCTTGATCGCCCCCCCTGGTAACCCTTTCACCCCCTTTTGCCAGTGTCACTAAGCAATCGTTTTTCTGATCGCTGTCTTAGTGTCGGTGATGCCGATAGGTAGCCAGTTATTTTTTTTAGGTTCGCCGCAGGTTTTTATAGCGTCAGGTACCCCATATATTACCTAATAAAGGTTTAACCCCTTGATCGCCCCCCAGGTAACCCTTTCACCCCCTTTTGCCAGTGTCACTAAGCGATCGTTTTTCTAAACGCTGTATTAGTTATGCTGGTGCCGATAGGTAGCCAGTTATTTTTTTTAGGTTCGCCGCAGGTTTTTATAGCGTCAGGTACCCCCATATATTATCTAATAAAGGTTTTAACCCCCTAATTGCCCCTAGTTAACCCTTTCACCAGTGATCACCGTATAAGTGTTACTGGTGACACTGGTTAGCCAGTTAGTTATTTTGTTATTTAGGTTCCCCGTCAGGTTTTTATATAGTGTGACAGCAGGAAGGTAAAGTCACCTGGTTGCATCCAGGGGGGTAGATATATTTCGCCCAGATTCAGGCTTTACGCTGACTTATACAACTAGGTGGAGAGTTGTATAAGCCCAGCTAAGGCTAGTGGGCTCATGGATGACTCATACCTCTAGGGAGAGTGTGGGGCGTCGTGCAGACAGAGATGAGGAGACCAGCTGAACCTTGTCAGCTCATTTAGGCCTCTATAAGAACTCCCAGCTTCATTAGATGTTAGCTCATGCCTGGAACCAGACCTGTGTGGACTGTCTAGGGAGAGTGAACCCCTGTGCGGTGAGGCAAAGCCTGTGTGGCTATTTGTTTGGACTTTTACTAAACCAGGGACTTAGGGACTAGGACAGCACTAGGCTGATCCCAGTTGTTAGTTAGGAAACCTGTATGTTTAGTCAGAGGTCAACTTGACCAGGATTTATTTTGGTTATGTTTCTTTTGCTTTGCTGTGTTTTGTCACTGTAAATAGAAAATAAACCGCACCTTTTTGATTTTGAAAACCACAACCTCCGTTTGCTGGGCCTGTTTTGTGTGGGGAGCCCATCCCGGGGGTCACACACACCCGCTGCCGAGCTAACCCCCTCACAGTTGGTGGAGAACCAGTGGCAGTTTTTTTTTAAGCCAGCATGGAGGAGATACTGAAGCAGCTGGCTCTAGCAAATGCCAATCAACAGCAGACAAATGCAGGTTTGCAAAAGAGCCTTGCAGCTCAACAACAGAGCCTTGCAGCCCAGCAGCAGACAAACGCAACTTTGCAACAGAGTCTGGAGGCTCAGCAACGAGCCCAGCAGCAATCTGAGGCCCGCTTCATAGACCTGTTGCAGAAGCAAGAGCAGAGACTACAACAACAGATGGAAGCAGTAAGGCAGCAACGTCCGCAGACCAGTGAGGAAAGCCGTCCCACTAATACCGCGTCCTTTGGGGTGAGTCGTTTATTGACAAAAATGACTGGAGAGGATGATCCAGAGGTATTTTTGACCACATTTGAAAGGACCGCTGAAAGAGAAAAGTGGCCTGAGGAGCAGTGGGCTGGACTGGTGGCTCCTCTGTTAACTGGTGAATCGCAGAAAGCTTACTATGACCTAGAGCCTAACCAAGCAAAAGACTATGTGATGCTAAAAGCTGAAATATTGGCAAGGCTGGGTGTCACCCAGGCTGTCCGGGCTCAGCGTGTGCATAACTGGACTTTCCAGCTTGGAAAACCCCCCAGGTCTCAAATGTATGATCTCATTCACCTGAGCAGAAAGTGGCTACAGCCAGAGACTTTGTCCGCACCAAAGATTGTGGAACGTGTTGTAATGGATCGGTTTTTGAGAGCTCTTCCTACTGCCATCCAAAAGTGGGTAAGCCATGGAGACCCAGAGACGGCCGATGGTCTTGTGGATCGTGTGGAGAAATACTTGGCTACAGAGAACCTGACGGCCTCTTCCAGAGACACTCGGACTTTCCACCCTAAGACCAGACCATCCCCAGGGGCGGATAAGAGGATTCCAAGGGGTGAGGGTGGAGAGAGTGAGAGGGTGGGAGCTCTACCCCAAGTTTGGCGAGAACAGCCTGGGAAATCAGCGGCTCAAGAGGCGGCAAGAAGGATCGTTTGCTACCGCTGCCGGCAAGCGGGACATATTGCAGCCAATTGCCCGGTTGTGGAGGAACCCATGCAGTGTGACTTTCTGACGGGCAGACGTCAGTCGCTGTGTGCGACAGTCGCATGCACTGCCATTCGAGGAACTGAGAAACATTTATGCAAAATGTGTGTTAATGGTAGAAATGTTGTGGTATTGCTGGATTCAGGTAGCCTTGTGACCCTGATAAAGGCTGAGTTAGTTAAAACAGAGGTCTCTGGGAATAGCAAGGTAGCTGTTATTTGTGTGCATGGGGACACCCGAGAGTATCCAGTGACTACAGTGTGTTTCGAGACCCCCAAAGGTACCCTCTCTCATCCAGTGGGCTTAGTATCTCAGTTACCGCATGACGCCATTGTGGGAAGGGATTTTCCGAAGTTCTGGGAACTGTGGGATGATCCTGAGCCCCTCACTGGTGCCCCTATGTACCAGGAATGTGATAGCCAGAACTCCCCTGAGAGTGGTGAGGACTCTCCGGAATTTCCCTTATCAGTATTGGCAGGGGAGACTCAAGAAACTGGAGAGGAGCCCACCTCCTCAGACGAAAACCTACCGTCTGTGGAGTTTTCTGATCTTGAGGTTCACAGGGAAAACTTTGCCACAGAACAGTTGAAAGACCCCGCCCTAATAAAGGCACGGGAAAACGTAGTGAAAATAGATGGCGAGTTAGTGAACCCAGATAATACCTGCACTTACCCATACTTCAGCGTAGAGAAGGACCTACTGTATCGGGTGGCAAAAAGGGCAGAAGAAACCGTTGAGCAGCTTGTGGTGCCCAAACCTTACAGGAAGTTGGTGTTGGAGTTGGCCCATGGGCACATTCTTGGAGGTCATCTGGGGACAGAGAAAACCCGAGAGAGGGTATTACAGAGATTCTATTGGCCGGGGGTGATGAAGGACGTAGAAAATTATTGTTCCTCCTGCCCTGTGTGTCAGAGGTTGGCCCCGATGCCACATTTCCGTAGCCCGCTGGTCCCTCTACCCATCATTGAGGTCCCGTTTGAGAGGATCGCCATGGATTTGGTAGGTCCTATAATCAAGTCCGCTAGGGGGCACCAGTACATATTAGTTATAATGGACTATGCCACCCGTTATCCAGAAGCGATCCCTCTCCGAAATACCTCGGCCAAAACCATAGCCAAAGAGCTATCTCTTGTTTTTAGCCGGGTGGGTATTTGTAAAGAACTGCTTACGGACCAAGGTACACCCTTTATGTCCCGGGTTATGAAAGAGCTGTGTAAATTGTTCAAAGTGACGCAATTGCGTACGTCTGTGTATCACCCCCAAACCGATGGGCTGGTTGAAAGATTCAACAAAACCCTAAAACAAATGTTGAAGAAAGTGGTGGATAGAGATGGAAAGGATTGGGACTGTTTACTTCCTTATTTGATGTTTGCTATTAGGGAGGTGCCCCAATCCTCTACGGGATTCTCCCCCTTTGAGTTACTGTATGGGAGACACCCAAGAGGGCTGTTGGATATTGCCAAGGAAACTTGGGAAAGTGAGAGTTCTCCCCACAGGAGTGTGATTCAGCATGTCGCCCTGATGCAAGATCGAATTGCACAGGTAATGCCCATCGTGAAGGAACATTTGGCCCAAGCGCAGTTGGCACAGCAGAGAGTGTACAACCGTGGAGCCAAGACCCGTACCTTTTCCCCGGGGGATAGGATATTGGTACTTGTCCCTACGGTTGAAAGTAAATTCCTTGCCAAATGGCAAGGCCCCTACGAGATAATGGAAAAAGTGAGCAAAGTGAATTACAAGGTCAGACAACCAGGAAGGCGAAAGCCCGAACAGATCTATCACGTTAATCTGTTGAAAGCCTGGAGGGATAGAGAGTCCCTAGTCGCAGACACTTGGTCACCAGCTCAAACTGGTTGCGTGATTCCTGAGGTTGGAATAGCAGCCACCTTGTCACAACCCCAACAACAGGAGGTTAAGGAGTTTGTGCTTCGCAACAAGGAGGTATTCTCTGAGCTGCCGGGACAAACATCTGGGGTAGAGCATGACATCATTACCCCGCCCGGTGAAAGGGTGAAGTTAAAACCCTATCGGATCCCAGAGGCTCGACGGGAGGCAATACGGGAGGAAGTACAGAAAATGCTGAACTTAGGGGTGATAGAGGAGTCCCAAAGTGATTGGTCTAGTCCCATTGTGTTGGTGCCTAAACCGGATGGGAGCTGGCGATTTTGTAACGATTTTCGTCAGTTGAACAAAGTTACAAAATTTGACACCTACCCCATGCCACGTATAGATGAGTTGATCGACCGGCTGGGAACAGCCCGATACATGACGACTCTTGACCTCACAAAAGGGTATTGGCAAATCCCCCTGGCCAAGTCGGCCAAAGAGAAAACCGCATTTGTAACCCCAGACGGGGCGTTCCAATATAAAAGAATGCCGTTCGGGTTACAGAATGCGCCGGCCACATTCCAGCGGAAAATGGACCAGATGCTGAGGCCCCATCGGAAGTATGCTGCGGCTTACCTGGATGACGTAATTGTCCATAGCACAGATTGGGCCTCACATCTGCCAAAAGTGCAAGCAGTCCTGGACTCTGTTCGGGAAGCGGGGTTTACGGCTAACCCCAAGAAGTGTACCATTGGGCAGGAGGAGGCCAAATATCTTGGGTACACCATTGGGAGGGGAGTAATAAAACCCCAACTCAACAAAGTCGAGGCCATCCAGAGTTGGCCACGTCCCAACAGCAAGAAGCAGGTACGAGCCTTTCTGGGAATCGCTGGGTATTATCGGCGATTCATTCCCCACTTTGCTTCTAAGGCTGTGCCCCTAACCAACCTGACGAAGGGGAAAGGGTCGGTCATGATTAAATGGACCCCCGAGGCTGAGGCAGCATTCCAATTCTTGAAACAAGCCTTATGTAGCCAGCCAGTGTTGTACTCACCCGACTTCTCTAAAGACTTTGTCGTACAAAGTGATGCGTCAGATGTGGGGTTAGGAGCAGTATTGTCCCAGGTCTGGAACGGGGAAGAGCACCCAGTCATTTACCTCAGCAGGAAGTTGAAGTCCCATGAGGTAAATTACGCCACCGTTGAAAAGGAGTGTTTAGCGGTGAAGTGGGCTCTAGATTCCCTTCGGTACTACCTGCTAGGTAGGCACTTTGACATGGTTACGGATCACGCTCCGTTAAAGTGGATGGCTCAAAACAAGGAAACAAATAGAAGAGTGAATAGGTGGTTCCTGGCCCTCCAGGAATTCAACTTCACAGTAAAGCATCGCCCTGGCGTTCAAATGGGGAATGTGGATGCTTTGTCTCGAGTACATGAATGCCTGATTGCTGGTGTTCCAACCCCGAGGTTAAAACAAGAGGGGGGGTATGTGACAGCAGGAAGGTAAAGTCACCTGGTTGCATCCAGGGGGGTAGATATATTTCGCCCAGATTCAGGCTTTACGCTGACTTATACAACTAGGTGGAGAGTTGTATAAGCCCAGCTAAGGCTAGTGGGCTCATGGATGACTCATACCTCTAGGGAGAGTGTGGGGCGTCGTGCAGACAGAGATGAGGAGACCAGCTGAACCTTGTCAGCTCATTTAGGCCTCTATAAGAACTCCCAGCTTCATTAGATGTTAGCTCATGCCTGGAACCAGACCTGTGTGGACTGTCTAGGGAGAGTGAACCCCTGTGCGGTGAGGCAAAGCCTGTGTGGCTATTTGTTTGGACTTTTACTAAACCAGGGACTTAGGGACTAGGACAGCACTAGGCTGATCCCAGTTGTTAGTTAGGAAACCTGTATGTTTAGTCAGAGGTCAACTTGACCAGGATTTATTTTGGTTATGTTTCTTTTGCTTTGCTGTGTTTTGTCACTGTAAATAGAAAATAAACCGCACCTTTTTGATTTTGAAAACCACAACCTCCGTTTGCTGGGCCTGTTTTGTGTGGGGAGCCCATCCCGGGGGTCACACACACCCGCTGCCGAACTAACCCCCTCACAATAGCGTCCAGTACCCCCATATATTACCTAATAAAGGTTTAACCCCCTGATTGCCCCTAGTTAACCCTTTCACCAGTGATCACCATATAAGTGTTACGGGTGACGCTGGTTAGTTAGTTTGCTTTTTATAGTGTCAGGGCACCCGCCGTATATAACCCAATAAAGGTTTAACCCCCTGATCGCCCGGCGGGTGATATCAATTAGGTTTTAGTGTCAGAGAGGGTCTGCGTCGCCCCAGGCAGCGTCAGGTTAGTGCCAGGAATAGGGATGAGCTTCGTGTTCGAGTCGAACATACGTTCGACTCGAACATCGGCTGTTCGATCGTTCGACGAAGATCGAACGATTTGGGCCGTTCGCGCCAAATTCGAGTGACGCGAACGGCCCACAATGCACTACGCCATCGCAGTGTCATCCAGGCGCTGTGATTGGCCAAGCATGCACTGTGACCCCGCATGCTTGGCCAATCACAGCGCCGGCAGCGAGGAGAGCAATGATTGGCCACAGGCAGGATGCCTGTGGCCAATTATTGCTGAGGGTGTTTAGTACACGCCCCACACTATAAAAGGCCGCCAGCACGGCGGCCTAGTGTAGTGTGTTCCGGAGCAGGGATAGAGCAGCATAGGCAGGGACAGTGACTTTTATTTCTTTCTTGCTTAACCTGGATTCCTTTAGTTTAGGGAAAGAGAAGGATAGGTAGGGAGAGTGTCAGTGTGTTTTGTGCTTGTGCTATAGTGTGCTTAAAAAAAACATTTTTTCTAGGGACAGAAAACTGTAGGTAGGGAGAGTGTCAGTTTCTTTCACTGTGCAAGTCCTTGTTTCTAGGGACCTGGAAGGACAGTGAGTGAATTCTCCTTGTGCTATATTGTGCTTAAAAAAAACATTTTTTCTAGGGACAGAAAACTGTAGGTAGGGAGAGTGTCAGTTTCTTTCACTGTGCAAGTCCTTGTTTCCAGGGACCTGGAAGGACAGTGAGTGAATTATCCTTGTGCTATATTGTGCTTAAAAAAAACATTTTTTCTAGGGACAGAAAACTGTAGGTAGGGAGAGTGTCAGTTTCTTTCACTGTGCAAGTCCTTGTTTCTAGGGACCTGGAAGGACAGTGAGTGAATTCTCCTTGTGCTATATTGTGCTTAAAAAAAACATTTTTTCTAGGGACAGAAAACTGTAGGTAGGGAGAGTGTCAGTTTCTTTCACTGTGCAAGTCCTTGTTTCCAGGGACCTGGAAGGACAGTGAGTGAATTCTCCTTGTGCTATATTGTGCTTAAAAAAAACATTTTTTCTAGGGACAGAAAACTGTAGGTAGGGAGAGTGTCAGTTTCTTTCACTGTGCAAGTCCTTGTTTCCAGGGACCTGGAAGGACAGTGAGTGAATGCTCCTTGTGCTATAGTGTGCTTAAAAAAAACATTTTTTCTAGGGACAGAAAACTCTAGGTAGGGAGAGTGTCAGTTTCTTTCACTGTGCAAGTCCTTGTTTCCAGGGACCTGGAAGGACAGTGAGTGAATTCTCCTTGTGCTATAGTGTGCTTAAAAAAAACATTTTTTCTAGGGACAGAAAACTGTAGGTAGGGAGAGTGTCAGTTTCTTTCACTGTGCAAGTCCTTGTTTCCAGGGACCTGGAAGGACAGTGAGTGAATTCTCCTTGTGCTATATTGTGCTTAAAAAAAACATTTTTTCTAGGGACAGAAAACTGTAGGTAGGGAGAGTGTCAGTTTCTTTCACTGTGCAAGTCCTTGTTTCTAGGGACTGGGAAGGACAGTGAGTGAATTCTCCTTGTGCTATAGTGTGCTTAAAAAAAACATTTTTTCTAGGGACAGAAAACTGTAGGTAGGGAGAGTGTCAGTTTCTTTCACTGTGCAAGTCCTTGTTTCTAGGGACTGGGAAGGACAGTGAGTGAATTCTCCTTGTGCTATAGTGTGCTTAAAAAAAACATTTTTTCTAGGGACAGAAAACTGTAGGTAGGGAGAGTGTCAGTTTCTTTCACTGTGCAAGTCCTTGTTTCTAGGGACCTGGAAGGACAGTGAGTGAATTCTCCTTGTGCTATATTGTGCTTAAAAAAAACATTTTTTCTAGGGACAGAAAACTGTAGGTAGGGAGAGTGTCAGTTTCTTTCACTGTGCAAGTCCTTGTTTCCAGGGACCTGGAAGGACAGTGAGTGAATTCTCCTTGTGCTATATTGTGCTTAAAAAAAACATTTTTTCTAGGGACAGAAAACTGTAGGTAGGGAGAGTGTCAGTTTCTTTCACTGTGCAAGTCCTTGTTTCTAGGGACCTGGAAGGACAGTGAGTGAATTCTCCTTGTGCTATATTGTGCTTAAAAAAAACATTTTTTCTAGGGACAGAAAACTGTAGGTAGGGAGAGTGTCAGTTTCTTTCACTGTGCAAGTCCTTGTTTCCAGGGACCTGGAAGGACAGTGAGTGAATTCTCCTTGTGCTATAGTGTGCTTAAAAAAAACATTTTTTCTAGGGACAGAAAACTGTAGGTAGGGAGAGTGTCAGTTTCTTTCACTGTGCAAGTCCTTGTTTCCAGGGACCTGGAAGGACAGTGAGTGAATTCTCCTTGTGCTATATTGTGCTTAAAAAAAACATTTTTTCTAGGGACAGAAAACTGTAGGTAGGGAGAGTGTCAGTTTCTTTCACTGTGCAAGTCCTTGTTTCTAGGGACTGGGAAGGACAGTGAGTGAATTCTCCTTGTGCTATAGTGTGCTTAAAAAAAACATTTTTTCTAGGGACAGAAAACTGTAGGTAGGGAGAGTGTCAGTTTCTTTCACTGTGCAAGTCCTTGTTTCTAGGGACTGGGAAGGACAGTGAGTGAATTCTCCTTGTGCTATAGTGTGCTTAAAAAAAACATTTTTTCTAGGGACAGAAAACTGTAGGTAGGGAGAGTGTCAGTTTCTTTCACTGTGCAAGTCCTTGTTTCTAGGGACCTGGAAGGACAGTGAGTGAATTCTCCTTGTGCTATATTGTGCTTAAAAAAAACATTTTTTCTAGGGACAGAAAACTGTAGGTAGGGAGAGTGTCAGTTTCTTTCACTGTGCAAGTCCTTGTTTCCAGGGACCTGGAAGGACAGTGAGTGAATTCTCCTTGTGCTATATTGTGCTTAAAAAAAACATTTTTTCTAGGGACAGAAAACTGTAGGTAGGGAGAGTGTCAGTTTCTTTCACTGTGCAAGTCCTTGTTTCTAGGGACCTGGAAGGACAGTGAGTGAATTCTCCTTGTGCTATATTGTGCTTAAAAAAAACATTTTTTCTAGGGACAGAAAACTGTAGGTAGGGAGAGTGTCAGTTTCTTTCACTGTGCAAGTCCTTGTTTCCAGGGACCTGGAAGGACAGTGAGTGAATTCTCCTTGTGCTATATTGTGCTTAAAAAAAACATTTTTTCTAGGGACAGAAAACTGTAGGTAGGGAGAGTGTCAGTTTCTTTCACTGTGCAAGTCCTTGTTTCTAGGGACCTGGAAGGACAGTGAGTGAATTCTCCTTGTGCTATATTGTGCTTAAAAAAAACATTTTTTCTAGGGACAGAAAACTGTAGGTAGGGAGAGTGTCAGTTTCTTTCACTGTGCAAGTCCTTGTTTCTAGGGACCTGGAAGGACAGTGAGTGAATTCTCCTTGTGCTATATTGTGCTTAAAAAAAACATTTTTTCTAGGGACAGAAAACTGTAGGTAGGGAGAGTGTCAGTTTCTTTCACTGTGCAAGTCCTTGTTTCAAGGGACAGAGAAGGACACCTGAAGGTAGCCCTTATTGCTTTTTTCCCATCTCCCTGCAGGCCATCTATTAGAATGTCTGGAAGGCAAACAAGGAGAGGCAGACAGTCAGGAGGCAATAAAAGAGGGCAAGCAGGCTCTGTGTCTGGGGGCAACAGTGCTGGTCGTGGACGCGGTGCATTGTCATCAGCACATGGCCATGGGACACGCTTGTCCTTCTTTTCCGCAGCTGGACATGTTGAGCCACATCATGCCGAAGACTTGGTAGAGTGGATGACCAAGCCCTCCTCCTCCTCCTCATCCTCTCTCACCCAGGCTCAGGGTACTGGCAAAGCAGCTGCCAAAGCGTCCTCTTCCCTGGTATCAATGTCAGACTCATCATCAGTCACTCCTTCCCTAGACCCACCATGTCCTCCTCCTGAGGAGTCCCCCGAACTGTTTGAGCACAGTGTTGGGTACATGCTCCAGGAGGATGCCCAGCGTTTCGAAGGGTCTGATGATGAAACCCAGCTACAGGAAGGCAGTAGGGTGAGAGCAGACAGAGGGGATGCTCAAGAAGGACACCAATCTGGCAGTCATGTTCCAGCAGCTGCAGCATACTGCCAGATTGGCTCCAGTGATGAGGAGGGAGGGGATGATGAGGTCACTGACTCCACGTGGGTGCCTAATAGGAGAGAGGAGGAGGAGGATGAGGAGGAGGCACATCTCCAACGAGACAGGATGCCCTTTGGTGGCCAGCGTAAGGGCAGTACACCGACGGAATCACACCGCAGAGCTCCGCCTGTGCAGGGCGCTGCCTCTGCCCGTCATTCAAAAAGTTCCTTGGTGTGGGCCTTTTTTGAGGCTAGTGCATCAGATCGCACAGCTGCTGTTTGCAACATATGTCTCAAGCGTATATCGCGTGGCCAAAACATCAGCCGCTTGGGTACCACATGCCTGACCAGACATATGTTGACCTGCCATGCAGCTCGTTGGCAAGCCTACCTCAAAGACCCACACCAAAGAACAAAGCGGACCTCTCCTTGCACCGCATCAGCTGGGATCTCCAACCCCACTATAACTTCAGTCCTCTCTGAAACATGCACTGAGAGGAATGAAGGTGTAGAATTAGGTGTGTCACAGCCAAGTACTTGCGGCCACTCTGCTAGCAGTACACCGACGTCCGATTCTAGCAGGCAAATTTCCCTGCCCCAGCTGCTGGACCGTCGAAAGAAGTTCACTCCCAGCCATCCACATGCCCAGCGGTTGAATGCTAGCTTGTCTAAATTGCTAGCGCTTCAACTGCTGCCTTTTCAGTTGGTAGACTCGGCCCCCTTCCGTGAGTTTGTGCAATGTGCGGTTCCTCAGTGGCAGGTTCCCAAACGCCACTTTTTCTCACGGAAGGCTATTCCGGCTCTCTACCGGCATGTGGAAGGCAATGTCTTGGCCTCGCTGGACAGGGCGGTCAGCGGTAAGGTGCATATTACCGCTGACTCATGGTCCAGCAGGCATGGACAGGGACGTTACCTTTCTTTCACGGCCCATTGGGTCACTCTTTTGGCAGCTGGGAAGGATGCAGGACAAGGTGCAGTAGTGTTGGAGGTTGTCCCACCGCCACGCCTCCAAAATGCTACTACTGGTTGTGACACACCTCTCTCCTCCACCCCCTCCTCTTCTTCTTCCTCCATGGCCTCTTCCTGTGGTTTGTCCTATGAACCAGCGGTGCTCCGTAGCCGTTCACGGGGCTACGCAAGTACGCAGGCAAAAAGATGCCATGCCGTGCTTGCGCTGGTGTGTTTGGGGGACAGAAGCCACACTGGGGCAGAGGTCCTGTCTGCTCTGCAGGGCCAGGCCGAGAGGTGGTTGACGCCACGCCAGCATAAGCCAGGAATGGTGGTTTGCGACAATGGCACCAACCTCCTCTCCACCCTCTGACAGGGACAACTGACCCATGTGCCCTGTGTGGCTCACGTCCTTAACCTGGTGGTGCAGCGGTTCTTGGGCAGGTACCCGGGCTTACAGGATGTCCTGAGGCAGGCCAGGAAAGTCTGTGTGCATTTCCGCAGATCTTATAATGCCAGTGCTCGCCTGGCTGAGCTGCAAAAGGAGTTGAACCTGCCCAAGAACCGCCTTATATGTGACATGCCCACCAGGTGGAACTCAACGTTGGCCATGCTGCAGCGGCTGCACACGCAGCAGAGGGCCATCAATGAGTACCTGTGCGACTACGGCACCAGGACAGGGTCAGGGGAGCTTGGTTTTTTTTCTCCACGCCAGTGGGGCATGATCAGGGATGCATGCACTGTCCTGGCACCATTTGAGGAGGCCACGAGGATGGTGAGCAGTGACAGTGCATGCATCAGTGACACTGTACCTCTTGTCCACCTGTTGGAGCACACGCTGCGTGGAATAATGGACAGGGCACTTGAGGCAGAACAGAGGCAGGAAGAGGAGGACTTCCTTGCCTCTCAAGGCCCCCTTTACCCAGACAGTGTTCCTTCTGTCCCTCCCATCGCACAGGAAGAGGAAGAGGAGGAGGAGGAGGATTGTGTCAGCATGGAGGTGGAGGCTGGCACTCAGCATCATCAGCAGCAGTCTTTTAGGGATGATTTACAGTCCCAAGAAACCAGTGGACTTGTACGTGGCTGGGAGGAGGTGACTGCGGATCATGTCGTCCTTAGTGACCCAGAGGACTCCGGAGCGAATGCCTCAGCAAACCTACGCTGCATGGCCTCCCTGATCCTGCAAAGTCTGCGGAAGGATCCTCGTATTCTTCGGATCAAGGAGAGGGACCATTACTGGCTGGCCACTCTCCTTGATCCACGGTACAAGGGTAAGGTTGCGGACCTTATGTTACCGTCGCAGAGGGAGCAGAGGATGAGACAACTCCGGGAGGCCTTGCAGAAAGGTCTGTGCAACGCGTTCCCAGAGACTGGGAGGTTACAAACTCCTGGTCCAGGACAACGAGTTGCTGAGGCTTCGGCCAGTCAAAGAAGGAGCGGTGGGGAAGGTGGCCGTCTGACCGATGCGTTCAGACAATTCTTTAGTCCGCAGCCCCAAAGTATGATTGGTTCCAGCAACCATCGCCAGCGTCTGATAAACATGGAGCAGGAATATCTAGGGGCAATGTCAGACTTGGACACCTTCCCCACCGAAAATCCTCTGGCTTACTGGGTCTTGAGGATGGATCACTGGCCAGAGCTTGCACAGTATGCAATTGAGCTACTGGCCTGTCCTGCATCCAGCGTTCTTTCGGAATGCACATTCAGTGCTGCTGGAGGATTTGTCACGGATCACAGGGTGCGCCTGTCCACCGACTCGGTTGATCGACTGACTTTCATCAAGATGAACCAGTCTTGGATCACCACCAGCTACCACACACCTGATGCTGATATAACAGACTAATTGATTTTAACATGTCACATCCCTTCAAGACTGATGCTGATGCTGAGTGCCTGTGCTGTTATGTTGACTGGCTATCCTCCTCCTCCGAGTCCTCAATGATACGATTGATGATGATAGCTTGGAAGATCATTTTTGTTTATGGGTGCCGCCACCAGTGGCTAAGGCCCAATTTTTCAGCCCCTGTTTTACAGGGGCGTGTAATTACAATTTTTTTAGCAATAATTTGCCATAGGGCTCATTGCTGTGCTCCAAGTACAGTATCTGTGAGGGGTTGGAGTGTTGTGGCACCAGTGCCTAAGGCCCAATTTTTCAGCCCCTGTTTAAAAGGGGCGTGTCATTACAATTTTTGAAGCAATACTTTGCAACAGGGCTCATTGCTGTGCTACAAGTACAGTATCTGTGAGGGGTTGTAGTGTTGTGCCACCAGTGCCTAAGGCCCAATTTTTCAGCCCCTGTTTAACAGGGGCGTGTCATTACAATTTTTGAAGCAATACTTTGCAACAGGGCTCATTGCTGTGCTCCAAGTACAGTATCTGTGAGGGGTTGTAGTGTTGTGCCACCAGTGCCTAAGGCCCAATTTTTCAGCCCCTGTTTAACAGGGGCGTGTCATAACAATTTTTGAAGCAATACTTTGCAACAGGGCTCATTGCTGTGCTCCAAGTACAGTATCTGTGAGGGGTTGTAGTGTTGTGCCACCAGTGCCTAAGGCCCAATTTTTCAGCCCCTGTTCAACAGGGGCATGCAATTACAATTCTTGATGTAATAATTCACAGCAGGGCCCATTCCTGCACCCACCAAGAGTAAGTCTGAGGGCTTACAGTGTTGTGGCAACGCCACCACCACCACCACCACGAAAGGCCCAATTTTTCAGCCACTGTTCAAAAGGGGCATGTAATTACAATTCTTGATCTAATAATTCACAGCAGGGCCCATTCCTGCACCCACCAAGAGTAACTATGAGGGCTTACAGTGTTGTGGCAACACCACCACCACCACCACCACCACGAAAAGCCCAATTTTTCAGCCCCTGTTCAACAGGGGCATGCAATTACAATTCTTGATCTAATAATTCACAGCAGGGCCCATTGCTGCACCCACCAAGAGTAACTGTCAGGGCTTACAGTGTTGTGGCACCAGCACCACCATCAAAGCCCCAATTTTTACTACCACTGTTCAACAATTATATGTAATTAAAATTCCTGATATAATAGTTGACAGCAGGGCGTTCCAGCACCAACCAAGAGTAACTGTGAGTGCTTACAGTGTTGTGCCAACACCAACAACTAAGGGGCCTATTTCAGCAGAGTATATACGGCAGGTCCCTACTTTCAAACATCCAACTTACAAACGACTCCTACTTGCAAACGAAAGAAGACAACAGGAAGTGAGAGGAAATCTACCCCTAGGAAGGAAAATTCTCTCCTGTAAGAATAAATATGGGAGAAAGGTGTCTCCTCTGTACTGATGCTTTATCAGCAATCCTTGTTTCAAGAAAAACACCACATTTCAAAAACAGTTGTCATTGGGACGGAAAGTGAGGTGAAATGTTCTGAACAGGGGCACAGACAGCAAAACAAATGTTACAGGGGTGATAACCCTTACCTATGTTTCCCAAAAAGTTTAAAAATAGATTTTTGGGCTGGAGCTACAGTTCAACAATGTACCTGTTCAAAATTACAAACACATTTTACATAAGAACAAACCTACAGTCCCTGTCTTGTATGCACCGCCTGTATACGGCTGTTCAGAGTATATAGGGCCTTTTTTATTTTATGTGCGGGGTTCCCCTTAATATCCATACAAGACCCAAAGGGGCTGGTAATGGGCTGGGGTAGGGGGGGGGGGGGTCATGGGGTAGCTATGCCATTTTTCTTAAAGATTTTCATCCATATTACCGGGACCAGACATTACATTAAAGCCGCAAGAAGTTTTAAATGGCTTTTTTTTCCTTTAGAAGTGTCATTTTGTGCAGGGACAGTTCTAAACACGGGAAACACGTGGCACTTCACAGGCATACTTTAGACACCCCCCAGGTACGATATTTAAAGGAATATTTGACTTTTTTTTTCACTTTATGCATCATTAAAATGACTGCTCCCGAAAAACGACCGTTTCTAAAACTTCTTTTTGCATTGATACATGTCCCCTGGTGCAGAACCCGGGTTCCCAAACCCTTTTTAGGACAATAACATGCATAATAGTTGTTATAATTAGCACTTTAGAATTCGAACGTTCGCATCCATTGTATTTAATAGGGTTCTAATGTTCGTACGAACTTTCGGTCCGTTCGCGGGTTCTGGTGCGAACCGAACCCGGGGGTGTTCGGCTCATCACTAGCCAGGAACGCTAACACCCACGCATGAAGCATACACCTCCCTTAGTGGTATAGTATCTGAACAGATCAATATCTGATCTGATCAGATCTATACTAGCGTCCCCAGCAGTTTAGGGTTCCCAAAAACGCAGTGTTAGCGGGATCAGCCCAGATACCTGCTAGCACCTGCGTTTTGCCCCTCCGTCCAGCCTAGGCCACCCAAGTGCAGTATCGATCGATCACTGTCACTTACAAAACACAACACACATAACTGCAGCATTCGCAGAGACAGGCCTGATCCCTGCGACTCCAGTGCTGTAGGAGGTGATTTCACCACCACAGTTAAAAAAAAAGAGCATATATGCCGAAGTAGGGGGGCAGCAGGGGCGGAGGAGCGATTTTGCTCCTAATGCCGCGTACATACGGTCAAAATTCCGACGGAGGCATGCCTGTGGAAAAGTCTGACCATGTGTGTGCGGCATAACTTTTGCGGGAGGATGCCCCCATGCTTCGGCATATATAAATGGTGCATGTATGCCCATCATTAGAAGTAGCTGAATGAAGGGAGGTATTCTAATGGTGGGCATACCCACCGATCAATATCTTTTTTTCGTTCAGCCAACAGGCTGCATGAAAAAAAAGATTACAATACATGTCCAACAAGAACCAGCAACGTACTGGTATGTTGCTGGACTTTGGTTATGTGGAATTGCACCCCAAAATACAAAATACACCCCAAAATACATTTTGCTGCTTCTCCTGAGTATGGGGATACCTTATGTGTGGGACTTTTTGAGAGCCTAGCCGCGTACGGGGTCCCAAAAACCAAGCACCTCCTTCAAGATTTCTAAAGGTGCAAATTTTTGATTTCACTCCTCACTATCTATCACAGTTTCGAAGGCCATAAAATGCCAAAATAGCAAAAAAAAAACCAAATGACCCCATTTTGGAAAGTAGACACCCCAAGCTATTTACTGAGAGGCATGTTGAGTCCATGGAATATTTTATATTTTGCCACAAGTTGCGGGAATATGACAAACTTTTTTTTTTTGCACAAAGTTGTCACTAAATGATATATTGCTCACACATGCCATGGGCATATGTGAAATTACACCTCAAAATACATTCTGCTGCTTCTCCTGAGTACGGGGATATCACATGTGTGGGACTTTTTGGGAGCCTAGCCACGTACGGGACCCCAAAAACCAAGCACCGCCTTCAAGATTTCTAAGGGCATACATTTTTGATTTCACTCCTCACTACCTATCACAGTTTTGAAGGCCATAAAATGCCAAGATAGCACAAAACCCCCCCAAATTACACCATTTTGGAAAGTAGACACCCCAAGCTATTTGCTGAGAGGCATGTTGAGCCCATTGAATATTTTTATTTTTTTTTCCCAAGTGATTGAATAATGACAAAAAGAAAAAAAAATGTACAAAAAGTTGTCACTAAATGATATATTGCTCAAACATGCCATGGTTATATGTGGAATTGCACCCCACAATACATTTTGCTGCTTCTCCTGAGTATGGGGATACCACATGTGTGGGACTTTGTGAGAGCCTAGCTGCGTACGGGGCCCCAAAAACCAAGCACCGCCTTCAGGATTTCTAAGGGCGTAAATTTTTGATTTCACTCCTCACTACCTATCACAGTTTTGAAGGCCATAAAATGCAAAGATAGCACAAAACTAGGGGTGCGGAATTTAATCGTTGCATCGGTGCATCGCGATTCGGGCGTCCCCGCTGCGGCACCGATGCAGGGAAACCTATTAATCGATTATCCCCGATGTCTAGCCCCGCCCCTTCATACCCGGGAGAGCCGTTTCCTCATTTGTTATTTTTTTCCTATGACGCGCTCATGTGACTGCCCGGCCCGCCTCTCTGCTTTCACGTCTCACGTACGCCAGGAGAGACGTGAAAGCAGAGAGGAGAGAGGGCAGTCACATGAGCGCGTCATATACACTCACTGTTCCCCCGCCGGATTCTGTTCCCCTGGCTCTCGGCTACTATCGGAACTCCGCCCCCCCAGCCCTGTACATTGCTACTGTTTAACGAATGCTAATGAGCAGAGGGCTGGAGAGGCGGGGCGGGGCGGTATTAGGAGCATTAGCATTCGTAGGAGGAGGGAGCGGCAATGTACAGGGCTGGGAGTGGGGGGGCGGAGTTCCGATAGGACCCGAGAGCCAGGGGAACAGAATCCGGCGGGGGGAACCATTCTCGGCACAACAGGAAAGTTCTTCTCACTACTGCAGAAAAGGTTAGTTTGGAATTAGGAATTAGGTTAGGGATTAGAATAGGGTAAAGAAGTGTGAAAAAAGTTCATTAAAGTGCCAGTATTATTTTTTCTTTAAAGTAAAACGGATATTATACTTACCTACTGATCTTCTGTAGCATGTCCGCAGTCACCAACCATCTCCTGTAGCATGTCCGCAGTCACTGACCATCTCCTGTAGCATGTCCGCAGTCACTGACCATCTCCTGTAGCATGTCCGCAGTCACTGACCATCTCCTGTAGCATGTCCGCACTCACTGACCATCTCCTGTAGCATGTCCGCAGTCACCGACCATCTCCTGTAGCATGTCCGCAGTCACTGACCATCTCCTGTAGCATGTCCGCAGTCACCGACCATCTCCTGTAGCATGTCCGTAGTCACTGACCATCTCCTGTAGCATGTCCGCAGTCACCGACCATCTCCTGTAGCATGTCCGCAGTCACCAACCATCTCCTGTACTATGTACAAGTTGTTGTCTGCTTTGTTTAGACTTTGCTACATGCAGGGAGTGTTGTCTTTTTTTAAAAAGAACAGATATAATAAAAAAAATGGAGATCTCCTGACTGCTTGAATTTTTTTGATGAAAACCATGCGCACTTGCGCTGTAATCGTGATGCATCGTGATGCATTGCGGAATCGAATCGAATCGTTGACCTGATAATCGTAATCAAATCGAATCGTGAGGCCAGTGAAGATGCGCACCTCTACACAAAACCCCCACAAATTACCCCATTTTGGAAAGTAGACACCCCAAGCTATTTTCTGAGAGGCATGGTGAGTATTTTACAGCTCTCATTTGTTTCTGAAAATGAAGAAAGAACATTTTTTTTTTTTTTTTTTTTTTCAATTTTCAAAACTTTATGACAAAAAGCGAGATCTGCAAAAAAAATATTCAATGGGCTCAACATGCCTCTCAACAAATAGCTTGGGGTGTCTACTTTCCAAAATGGGGTCATTTGGGGGGGGGGTTGAACTGTCCTGGCATTTTATGCACAACATTAGGAAGCTTATGTCACACATCATCCACTCTTCTAACCACTTGAAGACAAAGCCCTTTCTGACACTTTTTGTTTACATGAAAAAATTATTTTTTTTTGCAAGAAAATTACGTTGAACCCCCAAACATTATACATTTTTTTAAAGCAAAGGCCCTACAGATTAAAATAGTGGGTGTTGCATTTTTTTTTCCACACAGTATTTGCGCAGCGATTTTTCAAACGCATTTTTGGGGGAAAAAACACACTTTTTTTATTTTTAATGCACTAAAACACACTATATTGCCCAAATGTTTGATGAAATAAAAAAGATGATCTTAGGCAGAGTACATGGATACCAAACACGACATGCTTTAAAATTGCGCACAAACGCGCAGCGGCGACAAACTACATACATTTTTAAAAGCCTTTACAGGTTACCACATTAGATTTACAGAGGAGGTCTACTGCTAAAATTACTGCCCTCGATCTGACCTTCGCGGTGATACCTTACATGCATGGTGCAATTGCTGTTTACATATGACGCTAGACCGATGCTTGCGTTCGCCTTTGCGCAAGAGCAGGGGGGGGACAGGGGTGCTTTTTTTTTTTTATTATTTATTTTGCTTTTTTTTTTTATTTATAAACTGTTCCTTCCATATTTTTTTTTTTTACCATTTTTATTGTTATCTCAGGGAATGTAAAAATCCCCTATGATAGCAATAGGTAGTGACAGGTACTCTTTTTTTGAAAAAAAAATGGGGGGTTAGACCCTAGATCTTTCCTCTGCCCTCAAAGCATCTGACCACACCAAGATCGGTGTGATAAAATGCTTTCCCAATTTCCCAATGGCGCTGTTTATATCCGGGGGGGGGGGGACATTCCCTCCCACTGCTTGTAAAAGCAGTCTAGAGGCTAATTATCTGCTAGGATTGCTTTTACATGAAAGCCGGCCGCTGGCTGAAAAGAATGATACCAAGATGATACCTAAACCCGCAGACATCATTCTGGTATAACCATTCAAAGTCCAGCAACAACGTTGCTGGTCCTTGTTGGACATGTATTGTAATCTTTTTTTTCATGCAGCCTGTTGGCTGAACGAAAAAAAGAGATTGATCGGTGGGTATGCCCACCATTAGAATACCTCCCTTCATCCACCCACTTCTAATGATGGGCATACATGCACCATCAGGGCCGGCGCTACCACTAGGCGGAATAGGCAGCCGCCTAGGGTGCACTGCCGCCTAGGGCGCCCGGCCGCTGGTTATCCTACTAGTCCCGCACTGTCCACAGAGCTTGCACTATACAGCAGGCAGCCGCTCTGAGCCTCTGACACCTCCCCCGTCGCCCTCGGCTCTGACAAATTTCCAGCGGCTATCCCACCCCCAGCCCACTCTGCGCTCTGACTCGGAGCGGAGATAGTTCTGAGTGACGTGTCTGTGTCCAGCAGCACCAGCCCCCCACGCTCTCCGCTCTGACGTGTGTGTCCAGCGACCATCCCCTCCGAGGATGCTCTCCTGGACTGGCCGTGTCATACTGGACTGAGTGGAGCGGAGTATATCATGGGACAGTCACGTAGCGTGCACTCCCCCCCCCCCCCCCCCCGTGAGGCTGCATTAATTGACAGTGGTGAAGCAGCATTCATGGGCAAAGCTGAGACTGTACTTGATGGGCGCAGGTGAGACTATATGATGCGCACAGGTGAAGCAGCATTAATGGGCACAGGTGTGACTGTATTTGATGGGCTCTGGTGAGTGAGGCTGCATTTGATGGGCGCTGGTGAGACTGCGTTTGATGGGCGCTGGTGAGACTGCGTTTGATGGGCGCTGGTGGGGCTGCCTGCATTTGATGAGCACAGGTGAGGCTGCGTTTGATGGGCGCAGGTGAGGCTGCGTTTGACGGGCGCAGGTGAGAGTGCGTTTGATGGGCGCAGGTGAGACTGCGTTTGATGGGCGCAGGTGAGACTGCGTTTGATGGGCGCTGGTGAGACTGCGTTTGATGCGCGCAGGTGAGACTGCGTTTGATGGGCGCAGGTGAGACTGCGTTTGATGGGCGCTGGTGGGGCTGCCTGCATTTGATGAGCACAGGTGAGACTGTTTTTGATGGGCACAGGTGAGGCTGCGTTTGACGGGCACAGGTGAGGCTGCGTTTGACGGGCACAGGTGAGACTGCGTTTGATGGGCGCAGGTGAGACTGCGTTTGATGGGCGCAGGTGAGACTGCGTTTGATGGGCGCTGGTGGGGCTGCCTGCATTTGATGGTCACAGGTGAGGCTGCGTTTGACGGGCACAGGTGAGGCTGCGTTTGACGGGCGCAGGTAAGACTGCGTTTGACGGGCGCAGGTGAGACTGTGTTTGACGGGCGCAGGTGAGACTGCGTTTGATGGGCGCTGGTGAGACTGCGTTTGATGGGCGCTGGTGGGGCTGCCTGCATTTGCTGAGCACAGGTGAGACTGCGTTTGATGGGCACAGGTGAGGCTGCGTTTGACGGGCACAGGTGAGACTGCGTTTGACGGGCGCTAATGAGACTGTGTTTGATGGGCACAGGTGAGGCTGCGTTTGACGGGCACAGGTGAGACTGCGTTTGATGGGCGCAGGTGAGACTGCGTTTGATGGGCGCAGGTGAGGCTGCCTGCATTTGATGAGCACAGGTGAGACTGCGTTTGATGGGCACAGGTGAGGCTGCGTTTGACGGGCACAGGTGAGACTGCGTTTGACGGGCGCTAATGAGACTGTGTTTGATGGGCGCAGGTGAGACTGCGTTTGATGGGCGCAGGTGAGACTGCGTTTGATGGGCGCTAATGAGACTGTGTTTGATGGGCGCTGGTGAGGCTGCATTGATTGATACTGGTGAAGCGGCATTGATGGGCATCCCTTACAGTCACACACAGACACTGAAACACACAATGCATCCCTTGGACACAGAAAAACCTCTGGTTATGCTGAGTACACACGGTCAGACTTTTCCACGGGCAAGCCTCCGTCGGAATTTCGACCGTATGTACGCGGCATTAGGAGCAAAATCGCTCCTCCGCCCCTGCTGCCCCCATGCTTCGGCATATATGCTCTTTTTTTTAACTGTGGTGGTGAAATCACCTCCTACAGCATTGGAGTCACGGCTTTATTTATCGTGTGAGCAAACGCTGTTGCTGTCAAGATAAATAGATCCGCGCTGCAACTGAATGGCATACCTGCTAAGCAAATGATGGTTAACATTAAAACAAAGTAACATTACAGTACAACAGTAAGACCTTACCATACCATACCTGCAAAGCAAATACCCCAAAAAAACATTTTTTTAACCACTTAACGACCGCCCACTGTAATTATATGTCGGCAGAATGGCACCGACAGGCAGAATCACGTGATCGCCTTTGTATAGTTGGGGGTCCGATCGGACCCCCCTTCTGTACAGTGAGCGGTGGTTAAGTGTTCGGGAGCGATCCGGCATGAGGGGACGGCCGTTCGATTCCGGCCACCCCCTCTTGATCGCTCCCGGCGAATGAGAGAGCTTCCCCTGCCTGTGTAATGTAAACACAGGCAGAGGAAGTGATGTCATCTCTCCTCGTGGCGGTCTTTTCGATCCGGCACGAGGAGAGAAGACATCACATAGTAAGTGCACCAACAGCCCACTGACACCAGTACACGTAGTCACACACCGTACCGATAGCTCTGACGACGAAGTTGAGGTCCCTGCTAAGGTCAGGCGTACCCGATCCCGATCTTCTGAGGTTGTTGAGGAGCAAGAACCGCAGGGCTCTCGTATCATGGAGCAGAGTAGTACTAGCGCCGCTATTCCTTCTGGTGAATTGGCAAGCACCAGCGGCCTAGTACAGCCTGGGCGTACATCCAGCACTGCAGTATCACGTGGTGACGTGGCGAGTCCCATAAGTGTAGTTCAAGCTGGCGAGGTGGCAAGCACAAGTAGTGTCCCGCTGCCACCAAGAAGACAAAGGCAGGCCCGTCGTGCCCATAGTGCCCTTCCTGCAGAATTCGCCTATCCTGATTGGGTCCCCACCACTTCTGCAGAACCCGTACTTCCCCCATTCACTGCCCAACCCGGTATTCAGGTGGAAACAGCTGATTTTATGCCAATTGATTTTTATTCGCTGTTTTTCACGGAAGATCTCTATAGATCTATTGTGGACCAGAGTAATTTGTATGCTGGTCAATTCATCGCCGCTAACCCCCAGTTGCCTAAAATTGCCAAAGATTGGAAACCAATTACGGTTTCCGACTTTAAGACCTTTCTGGGCCTTTCCCTCAACATGGGCACACATAAATTCCCGTCATTGCGTGCTTATTGGTCCACGCACCCAATTGACCACATGCCCGTGTTCTCTGCCTCCATGCCCAGGACACGATACGAGCAGATTTTGCGGTTCATGCACTTCAACGACAATGAACTTTGTCGTCCACGTGGGGACCCTGAGTACGACCGGCTCTATAAAATTCGGCCCCTCATAAACCACTTCAACGAACGTTTTGCAGCCTTGTTTATTCCCGATCAAGTTGTCTGCGCTGATGAGTCCCTGATAAAATTTTCTTGCCGCTTGGCTTTCAAGCAGTACCTTCCCAGCAAGCGTGCCAGATACGGGGTCAAGCTCTATAAGTTCTGTGACAGGGCAACAGGCTATGTATGGAGCTTTATGGTTTATGGGGGAAAAGATAGTCAGGTTGAGCCGGTCAACTGCCCGGATTACATAGGGAGCGCTGGCAAGATAGTGTGGAAATTGGTGTCACCCTTATTCGGAAAGGGGTACCACTTGTATGTGGACAATTATTACACGAGCGTGCCACTGTTTAGTCACTTGTTTGATCATCAGATTGGAGCATGTGGCACCGTGCGACCTAATCGCCGGGGCTTTCCCCAGCGGCTTGTAGATGTCTGTCTTAGGCTGGGGGAGAGAGCTTGCTTGAAGTGTAATAACTTGCTCGCTATGAAGTGGAGGGACAATAAGAATGTTTTCCTTCTTACCTCCCTTCATGCAGACACGACAGTCCAAATTCGTACGGCGACTGGTGTTGTGGAGAAACCCCTCTGTGTCCACGAATATAACCAAAATATGGGAGGGGTGGACCTCAACGACCAGTTGTTGGCGCCGTATCTAATTGACCGTAAGGCGAGACGCTGGTACAAAAAAGTGTCTCTATCCTTATTCCAATTGGCTTTGCTGAACGCTCATGTGCTATACAGAGCTTCAGGCGGGACGTTATCTCTTCTAAAATTCCAGAATGAGATAGTCACAGAACTCCTGTATCCAGGCGGTTCTGCACCTCACCATTCCCAACCAAATGCAGTAAGCCGGCTGCATGAGAGGCATTCTCCGTATGCCCTCCCGAGTACCCCTACCCAACGAACCCCCCAAAAAAGATGTTGTGTCTGTAGCAAGCGCGGATTTAGGCGTGACACCCGTGTTTTTTGTCCACTCTGTCCTGACAAACCTGGTCTTTGCCTTGGTGAATGTTTTGAACGCTACCACTCAAAAGTGAAGTTTTAGCGTAGGGTACAGCATTTCACAGACTAGGACACACTTACACAGGGTCTCCCAAGATGCCATTACATTTTGAGAGACCCGAACCATTACAGTTGTTAAAGTTACAAAAAAAAGTGTAAAAAAGAAAAAAAGAACGTAAAAAACAAAAACACAAAAAAAATATAAAATAAAAAACCCAAAAATAGTTGTCGTTTTATTGTTCTCTCTCTCTCTCTATTTTCTCTCTATTCTGCTCTTTTTTACTGTATTCTATTCTGCAATGTTTTATCATGCTTGCTTTTCAGGTATGTAATTTTTTGTTTTCAGGTACGCCATTCAGTTGCAGCGCGGATCTATTTATCTTGACAGCAACAGCGTTTGCTCCCACGATACATAAAGCCGTGACTCCAACGCTGTAGGAGGTGATTTCACCACCACAGGTAAAAAAAAGAGCATATATGCCGAAGCATGGGGGCAGCAGGGGCGGAGGAGCAATTTTGCTCCTAATGCCGCGTATATACGGACGAAATTCCGACGGAGGCTTGCCCGTGGAAAAGTCCGACCATGTGTACGCGGCATAACCTTTTATGCCGTGTACATAGTGATGAGCCGAACACCCCCGGGTTCGGTTCGCACCAGAACCCGCGAACGGACCGAAAGTTCGAACGAACATTAGAACCCTATTAAATACAATGGATGCGAACGTTCGAATTCTAAAGTGCTAATTATAACAACTATTATGCATGTTATTGTCCTAAAAAGGGTTTGGGAACCCGGGTTCTGCACCAGGGGACATGTATCAATGCAAAAAGAAGTTTTAAAAACGGTCGTTTTTCGGGAGCAGTCATTTTAATGATGCATAAAGTGAAAAAAAAAAGTCAAATATTCCTTTAAATATCGTACCTGGGGGGTGTCTAAAGTATGCCTGTGAAGTGCCACGTGTTTCCCGTGTTTAGAACTGTCCCTGCACAAAATGACACTTCTAAAGGAAAAAAAAGCCATTTAAAACTGCTTGCGGCTTTAATGTAATGTCTGGTCCCGGTAATATGGATGAAATTCTTTAAGAAAAATGGCATAGCTACCCCATGACTCCCCCCCTACCCCAGCCCATTACCAGCCCCTTTGGGTCTTGTATGGATATTAAGGGGAACCCCGCACATAAAATAAAAAAGGCCCTATATACTCTGAACAGCCCTATACAGGCGGTGCATACAAGACAGGGACTGTAGGTTTGTTCTTATGTAGAGTCTGTTTGTAATTTTGAACAGGTACATTGTTGAAGTGTAGCTCCAGACCAAAAATCTATTTTTAAACTTTTTGGAAAACATAGGTAAGGGTTATCACCCCTGTAACATTTGTTTTGCTGTCTGTGCCCCTGTTCAGAACATTTCACCTCACTTTCCGTCCCAATGACAACTGTTTTTGAAATGTGGTGTTTTTCTTGAAACAAGGATTGCTGATAAAGCATCAGTACAGAGGAGACACCTTTCTCCCATATTTATTCTTACAGGAGAGAATTTTCCTTCCTAGTGGTAGATTTCCTCTCACTTCCTGTTGTCTTCTTGCGTTTGCAAGTAGGAGTCGTTTGTAAGTTGGATGTTTGAAAGTAGGGACCTGCCGTATATATTCTGCAGAAATAGGCCCCTTAGTTGTTGGTGTTGGCACAACACTGTAAGCACTCACAGTTACTCTTGGTTGGTGCTGGAACGCCCTGCTGTCAACTATTATATCAGGAATTTTAATTACATATAATTGTTGAACAGTGGTAGTAAAAATTGGGCCTTTGATGGTGGTGCTGGTGCCACAACACTGTAAGCCCTGACAGTTACTCTTGGTGGGTGCAGCAATGGGCCCTGCTGTGAATTATTAGATCAAGAATTGTAATTACATGCCCCTGTTGAACAGGGGCTGAAAAATTGGGCCTTAGGCACTGGTGGCACAACACTGCAACCCCTCACAGATACTGTACTTGGAGCACAGCAATGAGCCCTGTTGCAAAGTATTGCTTCAAAAATTGTAATGACACGCCCCTGTTAAACAGGGGCTGAAAAATTGGGCCTTAGGCACTGGTGGCACAACACTGCAACTCCTCACAGATACTGTACTTGGAGCACACCAATGAGCCCTGTTGCAAAGTATTGCTTCAAAAATTGTAATGACACGCCCCTGTTAAACAGGGGCTGAAAAATTGGGCCTTAGGCACTGGTGGCACAACACTGCAACTCCTCACAGATACTGTACTTGGAGCACAGCAATGAGCCCTGTTGCAAAGTATTGCTTCAAAAATTGTAATTACACGCCCCTGTTAAACAGGGGCTGAAAAATTGGGCGTTAGGCACTGGTGGCACAACACTGCAACTCCTCACAGATACTGTACTTGGAGCACAGCAATGAGCCCTGTTGCAAAGTATTGCTTCAAAAATTGTAATTACACGCCCCTGTTAAACAGGGGCTGAAAAATTGGGCGTTAGGCACTGGTGGCGGCACCCATAAACAAAAATGATCTTACAAGCTATCATCATCAATCGTATCATTGAGGACTCGGAGGAGGAGGATAGCCAGTCAACATAACAGCACAGGCACTCAGCATCAGCATCAGTCTTGAAGGGATGTGACATGTTAAAATCAATTAGTCTGTTATATCAGCATCAGGTGTGTGGTAGCTGGTGGTGATCCAAGACTGGTTCATCTTGATGAAAGTCAGTCGATCAACCGAGTCGGTGGACAGGCGCACCCTGTGATCCGTGACAAATCCTCCAGCAGCACTGAATGTGCGTTCCGAAAGAACGCTGGATGCAGGACAGGCCAGTAGCTCAATTGCATACTGTGCAAGCTCTGGCCAGTGATCCATCCTCAAGACCCAGTAAGCCAGAGGATTTTCGGTGGGGAAGGTGTCCAAGTCTGACCTTGCCCCTAGATATTCCTGCACCATGTTTATCAGACGCTGGCGATGGTTGCTGGAACCGATCATACTTTGGGGCTGCGGACTAAAGAATTGTCTGAACGCATCGGTCAGACGGCCACCTTCCCCACCGCTCCTTCTTTGACTGGCCGAAGCCTCAGCAACTCGTTGTCCAGGACCAGGAGTTTGCAACCTCCCAGTCTCTGGGAACGCGTTGCACAGACCTTTCTGCAAGGCCTCCCGGAGTTGTCTCATCCTCTGCTCCCTCTGCGACGGTAACATAAGGTCCGCAACCTTACCCTTGTACCGTGGATCAAGGAGAGTGGCCAGCCAGTAATGGTCCCTCTCCTTGATCCGAAGAATACGAGGATCCTTCCGCAGACTTTGCAGGATCAGGGAGGCCATGCAGCGTAGGTTTGCTGAGGCATTCGCTCCGGAGTCCTCTGGGTCACTAAGGACGACATGATCCGCAGCCACCTCCTCCCAGCCACGTACAAGTCCACTGGTTTCTTGGGACTGTAAATCATCCCTAAAAGACTGCTGCTGATGATGCTGAGTGCCAGCCTCCACCTCCATGCTGACACAATCCTCCTCCTCCTCCTCCTCCTCCTCCTCCTCCTCCTCTTCCTGTGCGATGGGTGGGACAGAAGGAACACTGTCTGGGTAAAGGGGGCCTTGAGAGGCAAGGAAGTCCTCCTCTTCCTGCCTCTGTTCTGCCTCAAGTGCCCTGTCCATTATTCCACGCAGCGTGTGCTCCAACAGGTGGACAAGAGGTACAGTGTCACTGATGCATGCACTGTCACTGCTCACCATCCTCGTGGCCTCCTCAAATGGTGCCAGGACAGTGCATGCATCCCTGATCATGCCCCACTGGCGTGGAGAAAAAAAACCAAGCTCCCCTGACCCTGTCCTGGTGCCGTAGTCGCACAGGTACTCATTGATGGCCCTCTGCTGCGTGTGCAGCCGCTGCAGCATGGCCAACGTTGAGTTCCACCTGGTGGGCATGTCACATATAAGGCGGTTCTTGGGCAGGTTCAACTCCTTTTGCAGCTCAGCCAGGCGAGCACTGGCATTATAAGATCTGCGGAAATGCACACAGACTTTCCTGGCCTGCCTCAGGACATCCTGTAAGCCCGGGTACCTGCCCAAGAAGCGCTGCACCACCAGGTTAAGGACGTGAGCCACACAGGGCACATGGGTCAGTTGTCCCTGTCGGAGGGCGGAGAGGAGGTTGGTGCCATTGTCGCAAACCACCATTCCTGGCTTAAGCTGGCGTGGCGTCAACCACCTCTCGGCCTGGCCCTGCAGAGCAGACAGGACCTCTGCCCCAGTGTGGCTTCTGTCCCCCAAACACACCAGCGCAAGCACGGCATGGCATCTTTTTGCCTGCGTACTTGCGTAGCCCCGTGAACGGCTACGGAGCACCGCTGGTTCATAGGACAAACCACAGGAAGAGGCCATGGAGGAAGAAGAAGAGGAGGGGGTGGAGGAGAGAGGTGTGTCACAACCAGTAGTAGCATTTTGGAGGCGTGGCGGTGGGACAACCTCCAACACTACTGCACCTTGTCCTGAATCCTTCCCAGCTGCCAAAAGAGTGACCCAATGGGCCGTGAAAGAAAGGTAACGTCCCTGTCCATGCCTGCTGGACCATGAGTCAGCGGTAATATGCACCTTACCGCTGACCGCCCTGTCCAGCGAGGCCAAGACATTGCCTTCCACATGCCGGTAGAGAGCCGGAATAGCCTTCCGTGAGAAAAAGTGGCGTTTGGGAACCTGCCACTGAGGAACTGCACATTGCACAAACTCACGGAAGGGGGCCGAGTCTACCAACTGAAAAGGCAGCAGTTGAAGCGCTAGCAATTTAGCCAAGCTAGCATTCAACCGCTGGGCATGTGGATGGCTGGGAGTGAACTTCTTTCGACGGTCCAGCAGCTGGGGCAGGGAAATTTGCCTGCTAGAATCGGACGTCGGTGTACTGCTAGCAGAGTGGGCGCAAGTACTTGGCTGTGACACACCTAATTCTACACCTTCATTCCTCTCAGTGCATGTTTCAGAGAGGACTGAAGTTATAGTGGGGTTGGAGATCCCAGCTGATGCGGTGCAAGGAGAGGTCCGCTTTGTTCTTTGGTGTGGGTCTTTGAGGTAGGCTTGCCAACGAGCTGCATGGCAGGTCAACATATGTCTGGTCAGGCATGTGGTACCCAAGCGGCTGATGTTTTGGCCACGCGATATACGCTTGAGACATATGTTGCAAACAGCAGCTGTGCGATCTGATGCACTAGCCTCAAAAAAGGCCCACACCAAGGAACTTTTTGAATGACGGGCAGAGGCTGCGCCCTGCACAGGCGGAGCTCTGCGGTGTGATTCCGTCGGTGTACTGCCCTTACGCTGGCCACCAAAGGGCATCCTGCCTCGTTGGAGATGTGCCTCCTCCTCATCCTCCTCCTCCTCCTCTCTCCTATTAGGCACCCACGTGGAGTCAGTGACCTCATCATCCCCTCCCTCCTCATCACTGGAGCCAATCTGGCAGTATGCTGCAGCTGCTGGAACATGACTGCCAGATTGGTGTCCTTCTTGAGCATCCCCTCTGTCTGCTCTCACGCTACTGCCTTCCTCTAGCTGGGTTTCATCATCAGACCCTTCGAAACGCTGGGCATCCTCCTGGAGCATGTACCCAACACTGTGCTGAAACAGTTCGGGGGACTCCTCAGGAGGAGGACATGGTGGGTCTAGGGAAGGAGTGACTGATGATTTGTCTGACATTGATACCAGGGAAGACGACGCTTTGGCAGCTGCTTTTCCAGTACCCTGAGCCTGGGTGAGAGAGGATGAGGAGGAGGAGGAGGGCTTGGTCATCCACTCTACCAAGTCTTCGGCATGATGTGGCTCAACATGTCCAGCTGCCGAAAAGAAGGACAAGCGTGTCCCATGGCCATGTGCTGATGACAATGCACCGCGTCCACGACCAGCACTGTTGCCCCCAGACACAGAGCCTGCTTGCCCTCTTTTATTGCCTCCTGACTGTCTGCCTCTCCTTGTTTGCCTTCCAGACATTCTAATAGATGGCCTGCAGGGAGATGGGAAAAAAGCAATAAGGGCTACCTTCAGGTGTCCTTCTCTGTCCCTTGAAACAAGGACTTGCAGAGTGAAATAAACTGACACTCTCCCTACCTACAGTTTTCTGTCCCTAGAATAAATGTTTTTTTTAATCACAATATAGCACAAGGACAATTCAGTCACTGTCCTTCCAGGTCCCTGGAAACAAGGACTTGCAGAGTGAAATAAACTGACACTCTCCCTACCTACAGTTTTCTGTCCCTAGAATAAATGTTTTTTTTAATCACAATATAGCACAAGGACAATTCAGTCACTGTCCTTCCAGGTCCCTGGAAACAAGGACTTGCAGAGTGAAAGAAACTGACACTCTCCCTACCTACAGTTTTCTGTCCCTAGAATAAATGTTTTTTTAAGCACAATATAGCACAAGGACAATTCACTCACTGTCCTTCCAGGTCCCTGGAAACAAGGACTTGCAGAGTGAAAGAAACTGACACTGTCCCTACCTACAGTTTTCTGTCCCTAGAATAAATGTTTTTTTTAAGCACACTATAGCACAAGGACAATTCAGTCACTGTCCTTCCAGGTCCCTGGAAACAAGGACTTGCAGAGTGAAATAAACTGACACTCTCCCTACCTACAGTTTTCTGTCCCTAGAATAAATGTTTTTTTTAATCACAATATAGCACAAGGACAATTCAGTCACTGTCCTTCCAGGTCCCTGGAAACAAGGACTTGCAGAGTGAAAGAAAAAAAACACTCTCCCTACCTACAGTTTTCTGTCCCTAGAAAAAATGTTTTTTTTAATCACAATATAACACAAGGACAATTCACTCACTGTCCTTCCAGGTCCCTGGAAACAAGGACTTGCAGAGTGAAATAAACTGACACTCTCCCTACCTACAGTTTTCTGTCCCTAGAATAAATGTTTTTTTTAATCACAATATAGCACAAGGACAATTCAGTCACTGTCCTTCCAGGTCCCTGGAAACAAGGACTTGCAGAGTGAAATAAACTGACACTCTCCCTACCTACAGTTTTCTGTCCCTAGAATAAATGTTTTTTTTAATCACAATATAGCACAAGGACAATTCAGTCACTGTCCTTCCAGGTCCCTGGAAACAAGGACTTGCAGAGTGAAAGAAACTGACACTCTCCCTACCTACAGTTTTCTGTCCCTAGAATAAATGTTTTTTTAAGCACAATATAGCACAAGGACAATTCACTCACTGTCCTTCCAGGTCCCTGGAAACAAGGACTTGCAGAGTGAAAGAAACTGACACTGTCCCTACCTACAGTTTTCTGTCCCTAGAATAAATGTTTTTTTTAAGCACACTATAGCACAAGGACAATTCAGTCACTGTCCTTCCAGGTCCCTGGAAACAAGGACTTGCAGAGTGAAATAAACTGACACTCTCCCTACCTACAGTTTTCTGTCCCTAGAATAAATGTTTTTTTTAATCACAATATAGCACAAGGACAATTCAGTCACTGTCCTTCCAGGTCCCTGGAAACAAGGACTTGCAGAGTGAAAGAAAAAAAACACTCTCCCTACCTACAGTTTTCTGTCCCTAGAAAAAATGTTTTTTTTAATCACAATATAACACAAGGACAATTCACTCACTGTCCTTCCAGGTCCCTGGAAACAAGGACTTGCAGAGTGAAAGAAACTGACACTGTCCCTACCTACAGTTTTCTGTCCCTAGAATAAATGTTTTTTTTAATCACAATATAGCACAAGGACAATTCAGTCACTGTCCTTCCAGGTCCCTGGAAACAAGGACTTGCAGAGTGAAATAAACTGACACTCTCCCTACCTACAGTTTTCTGTCCCTAGAATAAATGTTTTTTTTAATCACAATATAGCACAAGGACAATTCAGTCACTGTCCTTCCAGGTCCCTGGAAACAAGGACTTGCAGAGTGAAATAAACTGACACTCTCCCTACCTACAGTTTTCTGTCCCTAGAATAAATGTTTTTTTTAATCACAATATAGCACAAGGACAATTCAGTCACTGTCCTTCCAGGTCCCTGGAAACAAGGACTTGCAGAGTGAAATAAACTGACACTCTCCCTACCTACAGTTTTCTGTCCCTAGAATAAATGTTTTTTTTAATCACAATATAGCACAAGGACAATTCAGTCACTGTCCTTCCAGGTCCCTGGAAACAAGGACTTGCAGAGTGAAAGAAACTGACACTCTCCCTACCTACAGTTTTCTGTCCCTAGAATAAATGTTTTTTTAAGCACAATATAGCACAAGGACAATTCACTCACTGTCCTTCCAGGTCCCTGGAAACAAGGACTTGCAGAGTGAAATAAACTGACACTCTCCCTACCTACAGTTTTCTGTCCCTAGAATAAATGTTTTTTTTAATCACAATATAGCACAAGGACAATTCAGTCACTGTCCTTCCAGGTCCCTGGAAACAAGGACTTGCAGAGTGAAAGAAACTGACACTCTCCCTACCTACAGTTTTCTGTCCCTAGAATAAATGTTTTTTTAAGCACAATATAGCACAAGGACAATTCACTCACTGTCCTTCCAGGTCCCTGGAAACAAGGACTTGCAGAGTGAAAGAAACTGACACTGTCCCTACCTACAGTTTTCTGTCCCTAGAATAAATGTTTTTTTTAAGCACACTATAGCACAAGGACAATTCAGTCACTGTCCTTCCAGGTCCCTGGAAACAAGGACTTGCAGAGTGAAATAAACTGACACTCTCCCTACCTACAGTTTTCTGTCCCTAGAATAAATGTTTTTTTTAATCACAATATAGCACAAGGACAATTCAGTCACTGTCCTTCCAGGTCCCTGGAAACAAGGACTTGCAGAGTGAAAGAAACTGACACTCTCCCTACCTACAGTTTTCTGTCCCTAGAATAAATGTTTTTTTAAGCACAATATAGCACAAGGACAATTCACTCACTGTCCTTCCAGGTCCCTGGAAACAAGGACTTGCAGAGTGAAAGAAACTGACACTGTCCCTACCTACAGTTTTCTGTCCCTAGAATAAATGTTTTTTTTAAGCACACTATAGCACAAGGACAATTCAGTCACTGTCCTTCCAGGTCCCTGGAAACAAGGACTTGCAGAGTGAAATAAACTGACACTCTCCCTACCTACAGTTTTCTGTCCCTAGAATAAATGTTTTTTTTAATCACAATATAGCACAAGGACAATTCAGTCACTGTCCTTCCAGGTCCCTGGAAACAAGGACTTGCAGAGTGAAAGAAAAAAAACACTCTCCCTACCTACAGTTTTCTGTCCCTAGAAAAAATGTTTTTTTTAATCACAATATAACACAAGGACAATTCACTCACTGTCCTTCCAGGTCCCTGGAAACAAGGACTTGCAGAGTGAAATAAACTGACACTCTCCCTACCTACAGTTTTCTGTCCCTAGAATAAATGTTTTTTTTAATCACAATATAGCACAAGGACAATTCAGTCACTGTCCTTCCAGGTCCCTGGAAACAAGGACTTGCAGAGTGAAATAAACTGACACTCTCCCTACCTACAGTTTTCTGTCCCTAGAATAAATGTTTTTTTTAATCACAATATAGCACAAGGACAATTCAGTCACTGTCCTTCCAGGTCCCTGGAAACAAGGACTTGCAGAGTGAAAGAAACTGACACTCTCCCTACCTACAGTTTTCTGTCCCTAGAATAAATGTTTTTTTAAGCACAATATAGCACAAGGACAATTCACTCACTGTCCTTCCAGGTCCCTGGAAACAAGGACTTGCAGAGTGAAAGAAACTGACACTGTCCCTACCTACAGTTTTCTGTCCCTAGAATAAATGTTTTTTTTAAGCACACTATAGCACAAGGACAATTCAGTCACTGTCCTTCCAGGTCCCTGGAAACAAGGACTTGCAGAGTGAAATAAACTGACACTCTCCCTACCTACAGTTTTCTGTCCCTAGAATAAATGTTTTTTTTAATCACAATATAGCACAAGGACAATTCAGTCACTGTCCTTCCAGGTCCCTGGAAACAAGGACTTGCAGAGTGAAAGAAAAAAAACACTCTCCCTACCTACAGTTTTCTGTCCCTAGAAAAAATGTTTTTTTTAATCACAATATAACACAAGGACAATTCACTCACTGTCCTTCCAGGTCCCTGGAAACAAGGACTTGCAGAGTGAAAGAAACTGACACTGTCCCTACCTACAGTTTTCTGTCCCTAGAATAAATGTTTTTTTTAATCACAATATAGCACAAGGACAATTCAGTCACTGTCCTTCCAGGTCCCTGGAAACAAGGACTTGCAGAGTGAAATAAACTGACACTCTCCCTACCTACAGTTTTCTGTCCCTAGAATAAATGTTTTTTTTAATCACAATATAGCACAAGGACAATTCAGTCACTGTCCTTCCAGGTCCCTGGAAACAAGGACTTGCAGAGTGAAATAAACTGACACTCTCCCTACCTACAGTTTTCTGTCCCTAGAATAAATGTTTTTTTTAATCACAATATAGCACAAGGACAATTCAGTCACTGTCCTTCCAGGTCCCTGGAAACAAGGACTTGCAGAGTGAAATAAACTGACACTCTCCCTACCTACAGTTTTCTGTCCCTAGAATAAATGTTTTTTTTAATCACAATATAGCACAAGGACAATTCAGTCACTGTCCTTCCAGGTCCCTGGAAACAAGGACTTGCAGAGTGAAAGAAACTGACACTCTCCCTACCTACAGTTTTCTGTCCCTAGAATAAATGTTTTTTTAAGCACAATATAGCACAAGGACAATTCACTCACTGTCCTTCCAGGTCCCTGGAAACAAGGACTTGCAGAGTGAAATAAACTGACACTCTCCCTACCTACAGTTTTCTGTCCCTAGAATAAATGTTTTTTTTAATCACAATATAGCACAAGGACAATTCAGTCACTGTCCTTCCAGGTCCCTGGAAACAAGGACTTGCAGAGTGAAAGAAACTGACACTCTCCCTACCTACAGTTTTCTGTCCCTAGAATAAATGTTTTTTTAAGCACAATATAGCACAAGGACAATTCACTCACTGTCCTTCCAGGTCCCTGGAAACAAGGACTTGCAGAGTGAAAGAAACTGACACTGTCCCTACCTACAGTTTTCTGTCCCTAGAATAAATGTTTTTTTTAAGCACACTATAGCACAAGGACAATTCAGTCACTGTCCTTCCAGGTCCCTGGAAACAAGGACTTGCAGAGTGAAATAAACTGACACTCTCCCTACCTACAGTTTTCTGTCCCTAGAATAAATGTTTTTTTTAATCACAATATAGCACAAGGACAATTCAGTCACTGTCCTTCCAGGTCCCTGGAAACAAGGACTTGCAGAGTGAAAGAAACTGACACTCTCCCTACCTACAGTTTTCTGTCCCTAGAATAAATGTTTTTTTAAGCACAATATAGCACAAGGACAATTGACTCACTGTCCTTCCAGGTCCCTGGAAACAAGGACTTGCAGAGTGAAAGAAACTGACACTGTCCCTACCTACAGTTTTCTGTCCCTAGAATAAATGTTTTTTTTAAGCACACTATAGCACAAGCACAAAACACACTGACACTCTCCCTACCTATCCTTCTCTTTCCCTAAACTAAAGGAATCCAGGTTAAGCAAGAAAGAAATAACAGTCACTGTCCCTGCCTATGCTGCTCTATCCCTGCTCCGGAACACACTACACTAGGCCGCCGTGCTGGCGGCCTTTTATAGTGTGGGGCGTGTACTAAACACCCTCAGCAATAATTGGCCACAGGCATCCTGCCTGTGGCCAATCATTGCTCTCCTCGCTGCCGGCGCTGTGATTGGCCAAGCATGCGGGGTCACAGTGCATGCTTGGCCAATCACAGCGCCTGGATGACACTGCGATGGCGTAGTGCATTGTGGGCCGTTCGCGTCACTCGAATTTGGCGCGAACGGCCCAAATCGTTCGATCTTCGTCGAACGATCGAACAGCCGATGTTCGAGTCGAACGTATGTTCGACTCGAACACGAAGCTCATCCCTACGTGTACATACGGTCGAAATTCCGACGAAGGCTTGCCCGTGGAAAAGTCCGACCGTGTGTACGCGGCATAACTTTTTTGCGGGAGGATGCCCCCATGCTTCGGCATATATATATTTTAGGCACAGGTTGCGTTAAAAAAATGTTTTATTTTTTACTAGGTTTTGTTTTGGTATTTGCTTTGCAGGTATGGTATGGTAAGGTCTTACTGTTGTACTGTAATGTTACTTTGTTTTAATGTTAACCATCATTTGCTTAGCAGGTACGCCATTCAGTTGCATCACAGATTTATTTATCTTGACAGCAACAAAGTTTGCTCCCACGATACATAAAGCCGTGACTCCAATGCTGTAGGAGGTGATTTCACCACCACAGTTGAAAAAAAGAGCATATATGCCGAAGCATGGGGGCAGCAGGGGGGGAGGAACGATTTTGCTCCTAATGCCGCGTATATGCGGTCGAAATTCCGATGGAGGCTTGGCCGCGGAAAAGTCCGACCGTGTGTACGTGGCATAACCTTTTATGCCGCGTACATACGGTCGAAATTCCGACGAAGGCTTGCCCGTGGAAAAGTCAGACCGTATGTACGCGGCATAACTTTTTTGTGGGAGGATGCCCCCATGCTTCGGCATATATGCCCATCATTAGAAGTGGGTGGATGAAGGGAGGTATTCTAATGGTGGGCATACCCACCGATCAATCTCTTTTTTTCGTTCAGCCAACAGGCTGCATGAAAAAAAAGATTACAATACATGTCCAACAAGGACCAGCAACGTACTGGTATGTTGCTGGACTTTGAATGTTTATACCAGAATGATGCCTGCGGGTTTAGGTATCATCTTGGTATCATTCTTTTCAGCCAGTGGCCGGCTTTCATGTAAAAGCAATTCTAGCAGATAATTAGCCTCTAGACTGCTTTTACAAGCAGTGGGAGGGAATGTCCCCCCCCGGATATAAACAGCGCCATTGGGAAATTGGGAAAGCATTTTATCACACCGATCTTGGTGTGGTCAGATGCTTTGAGGGCAGAGGAAAGATCTAGGGTCTAACCCCCCAATTTTTTTCAAAAAAAGAGTACCTGTCACTACTTATTGCTATCATAGGGGATATTTACATTCCCTGAGATAACAATAAAGATGTTAAAAAAATAAAATATGGAAAGAACAGTTTAAAAATAAAATAAAAAAGCAAAATAAATAATAATAAAAAATAAAAAAAAGCACCGCTGTCCCCCCCTGCTCTTGCGCAAAGGCGAACGCAAGCGTCGGTCTAGCGTCATATGTAAACAGCAATTGCATCATGCATGTGAGGTATCACCGCGAAGGTCAGCTCAAGGGCAGTAATTTTAGCAGTAGACCTCCTCTGTAAATCTAACGTGGTAACCTGTAAAGGCTTTTAAATGCTTTTAAAAATGAATGTAGTTTGTCGCCGCTGCGCGTTTGTGCGCAATTTTAAAGCATGTCGTGTTTGGTATCCATGTACTCGGCCTAAGATCATCTTTTTTATTTCATCAAACATTTGGGCAATATAGTGTTTTTTAGTGCATTAAAAATAAAAAAAGTGTGTTTTTCCCCCAAAAAATGCGTTTGAAAAATCGCTGCGCAAATACTGTGTGGAAAAAAAAAATGCAACACCCACTATTTTAATGTGTAGGGCCTTTGCTTTAAAAAATATATAATGTTTGGGGGTTCAACATAATTTTCTTGCAAAAAAAAAAATGTTTTCATGTAAACAAAAAGTGTCAGAAAGGGCTTTGTCTTCAAGTGGTTAGAAGAGTGGATGATGTGTGACATAAGCTTCCTAATGTTGTGCATAAAATGCCAGGACAGTTCAAAACCCCCCCAAATGACCCCATTTTGGAAAGTAGACACCTCAAGCTATTTGCTGAGAGGCATGTTGAGCCCATTGAATATTTTTTTTTTGGTCCCAAGTGATTGAATAATGACAAAAAGAAAAAAAAAATGTACAAAAAGTTGTCACTAAATTATATATTGCTCAAACATGCCATGGTTATATGTGGAATTGCACCCCAAAATACATTCTGTTTCTTCTCCTGAGTACGGGGATACCACATGTGTGAGACTTTTTGGGAGCCTAGCCGCGTACAGGACCCCGAAAACCAAGCACGGCCTTCAGGATTTCTATGGGTGTAAATTTTTGATTTCACTCCTCACTGCCTATCACAGTTTCGGAGGCCATGGAATGCCCAGATGGCACAAAACCCCCCCAAATGACCCCATTTTGGAAAGTAGACACCCCAAGCTATTTGCTGAGAGGTATGTTGAGTATTTTGCAGATCTCGCTTTTTGTCACAAAGTTTTGAAAATTGAAAAAATAAAAAAATAAAAAAAATAAAATGTCTTTCTTCATTTTCAAAAACAAATGAGAGCTGTAAAATACTCACCATGCCTCTCAGCAAATAGCTTGGGGTGTCTACTTTCCAAAATGGGGTCATTTGGGGGGGGTTTGTGCTATTTTGGCATTTTATGGCTTTCAAAACTGTGATAGGTAGTGAGGAGTGAAATCAAAAATTTACGCCCTTAGAAATCCTGAAGGCGGTGCTTGGTTTTTGGGGCCCCGTACGCGGCTAGGCTCCCAAAAAGTCCCACACATGTGGTATCCCCATACTCAGGAGAAGCAGCAGAATGTATTTTGGGGTGCAATTCCACATATAACCATGGCATGTTTGAGCAATATATCATTTAGTGACAACTTTTTGTACATTTTTTTTCTTTCTTTTTGTCATTATTCAATCATTTGGGACAAAAAAAAAATATTCAATGGGCTCAACATGCCTCTCAGCAAATAGCTTGGGGTGTCTACTTTCCAAAATGGGGTCATTTGGGGGGGTTTTGTGCCATCTTGGCATTTTATGGCCTTCAAAACTGTGATAGGTAGTGATAGGTAGTGAGGAGTGAAATCAAAAATTTATGCCCTTAGAAACCTTGAAGGCGGTGCTTGGTTTTTGGGGTCCCGTACGCGGCTAGGCTCCCAAAAAGTCCCACACATGTGGTATCCCCGTACTCAGGAGAAGCAGCAGAATGTATTTTGGGGTGTAATTTCACATATGCCCATGGCATGTGTGAGCAATATATCATTTAGTGACAACTTTGTGCAAAAAAAAAAAGTTTGTCATATTCCCGCAACTTGTGGCAAAATATAAAATATTCCATGAACCCAACATGCCTCTCAGTAAATAGCTTGGGGTGTCTACTTTCCAAAATGGGGTCATTTGGGGGGGTTTTGTGCTATTTTGGCATTTTATGGCCTTCAAAACTGTGATAGGTAGTGAGGAGTGAAATCAAAAATTTGCGCCCTTAGAAATCCTGAAGGCGGTGCTTGGTTTCCGGGGTCCCGTACGTGGCTAGGCTCCCAAAAAGTCCCACACATGTGGTATCCCCGTACTCAGGAGAAGCAGCAGAATGTATTTTGGGGTGCAATTCCACATATAACCATGGCATGTGTGAGCAATATATCATTTAGTGACAACTTTTTGTATTTTTTTTTTTTTTTTGTCATTATTCAATCACTTGGGTCAAAAAAAAAAAATATTCAATGGGCTCAACATGCCTCTCAGCAATTTCCTTGAGGTGTCTACTTTCCAAAATGGGGTAATTTGGGGGGTTTTGTACTGGCCTGCCATTTTAGCACCTCAAGAAATGAGATAGGCAGTCATAAATTTAAAGCTGTGTAAATTCCAGAAAATGTACCCTAGTTTGTAAACGCTATAACTTTTGCGCAAAGCAATAAATATACGCTTATTGACATTTTTTTTACTAAAGACATGTGGCTGAATACATTGTGGCCTAAATGTATGACTAAAATTGAGTTTATTAGATTTTTCTTATAACAAAAATTAGAAAATATCATTTTTTTTCAAAATTTTCGGTCTTTTTCAGTTTATATCGCAAAAAAATTAAATCGCAGAGGCAATCAAATACCATTAAAAGAAAGCTCTATTTGTGGGAAGAAAAGGACGCAAATTTCGTTTAGGTACAACATTGCATGTCCGCACAATTTACAGTTAAAGCAGCGCAGTGCAAAATTCTGAAATCACCTCTGGTCCTCTAGCTACCAAATGGTACGGGGCTTAAGTGGTTAACTAAACCTGTGCCTAAAATGTATATATGCCGAAGCATGGGGGCATCCTCCCGCAAAAAAGTTATGCCGCGTACACACGGGCAGACTTTTCCACGGGCAAGCCTCCGTCGGAATTTTGACCGTATGTACGCGGCATTAGGAGCAAAATCGCTCCTCCGCCCCTGCTGCCCCCATGCTTCGGCATATATGCCCTTTTTTTTAACTGTGGTGGTGAAATCACCTCCTACAGCATTGGAGTCACGGCTTTATGTATCGTGTGAGCAAACACTGTTGCTGTCGAAGATAAATAGATCCTCGCTGCAACTGAATGGCGTACCTGCTAAGCAAATGAAGGTTAACATTAAAACAAAGTAACATTACAGTACAACAGTAAGACCTTACCATACCATACCTGCAAAGCAAATACCCCAAAAAAAACTAGTAAAAAAGAAAACATTTTTTTAATGAAACCTGTGCCTAAAATGTATATATGCCGAAGCATGGGGGCATCCTCCCGCAAAAAAGTTATGCCGCGTACACACGGTCGGACTTTTCCACGGGCAAGCCTCCGTCGGAATTTCGACCGTATGTACGCAGCATTAGGAGCAAAATCGCTCCTCCGCCCCTGCTGCCCCCATGCTTCGGCATATATGCTCTTTTTTTAACTGTGGTGGTGAAATCACCTCCTACAGCACTGGAGTCACGGCTTTATGTATCGTGGGAGCAAACGCTGTTGCTGTCAAGATAAATAATTCCACGCTGCAGCTGAATGGCGCACCTGAAAACAAAAAATTACATACCTGAAAAGCAAGCATGATAAAACATTGCAGAATAGAATACAGTAAAAAAGAGCAGAACAATAGAGAGAAAATAGAGAGAGAGAGAGAGAGAGAACAATAAACAACTATTTTTGGTTTTTTATTTTATATATTTTTTTGTGTTTTTTGTTTTTAAGTTTTTTTTTTTCTTTTTTACACTTTTTTTTGTAACTTTAACAACTGTAATGGTTCGGGTCTCTCAAAATGCGATGGCATCTTGGGAGACCCTGTGTAAGTGTGTCCTAGTCTGTGAAATGCTGTACCCTACGCTAAAACTTCACTTTTGAGTGGAAGCGTTCAAAACATTTACCAATGCAAAGACCAGGATTGTCAGGACAGCGTGGACAAAAATAATGGGTGTCACGCCTAAATCCACGCTTGCTACAGACACAACCTTTTTTTTGGGGGGCTCGTTGGGTAGGGGTATTCTCGAGGACGTACGGATAATGCCTCTCATGCAGCCGGCTTACTGCATTTGGTTGGGGATGGTGAGGTGCAGAACCGCCTGGATACAGGAGTTCTGTGACTATCTCATCCTGGAATTTTAGGAGAGATAACGTCCTGCCTGAAGCTCTGTATAGCACATGAGCGTTCAGCAAAGCCAATTGAAATAAGGATAGAGACACTTTTTTGTACCAGCGTCTCGCCTTACGGTCAATTAGATACGGCGCCAACAACTGGTCGTTGAGGTCCACCCCCTCCCATATTTTGGTTATATTCGTGGACACAGAGGGGTTTCTCCACAACACCAGTCGCCGTACAAATTTGAACTGTCGTGTCTGCATGAAGGGAGGTAAGAAGGAAAACATTCTTATTATCCCTCCACTTCACAGCGAGCAAATTATTACACTTCAAGCAGGCTCTCTCCCCCAGCCTAAGACAGGAATCTACAAGCCCCTGGGGAAAGCCCCGGCGATTAGGTCGCACGGTGCCACATTCTCCAATCTGATGATCAAACAAGTGACTAAACAGTGGCACGCTCGTGTAATAATTGTCCACATACAAGTGGTACCCCTTTCCGAATAAGGGTGACACCAAGTTCCACACTATCTTGCCAGCGCTCCCTATGTAATCCGGGCAGTTGACCGGCTCAACCTGACTATCTTTTCCCTCATAAACCGTAAAGCTCCATACATAGCCTGTTGCCCTGTCACAGAACTTATAGAGCTTGACCCCGTATCTGGCACGCTTGCTGGGAAGGTACTGCTTGAAAGACAAGCGGCCAGAAAATGTAATCAGGGACTGATCAACGCAGACAACTTGATCGGGAATAAACAAGGCTGCAAAACGTTCATTGAAGTGGTTTATGAGGGGCCGAATTTTGTAGAGCCGGTCGTATTCAGGGTCTTCACGTGGACGACAAAGTTCATTGTCGTTGAAATGCATGAACCGCAAGATCTGCTCGTATCGTTTCCTGGGCATGGAGGCAGAGAACACGGGCATGTGGTCAATTGGGTGTGTGGACCAATAAACACGCAATGACGGGAATATATGTGTGCCCATGTTGAGGGAAAGGCCCAGAAAGGTCTTAAATTCGGAAACCGTAATTGGTTTCCAATCTTTGGCAATGGAAGGCAACTGGGGATTAGCGGCGATGAATTGACCAGCATATAAATTACTCTGATCCACAATAGATCTATAGAGATCTTCCAAGAAAAACAGCAAATAAAAATCAATTGGCATAAAATCAGCTGTTTCCACCTGAATACCGGGTTGGGCAGTGAATGGGGGAAGTACGGGTTCTGCAGAAGTGGTGGGGACCCAATCAGGATAGGCAAATTCTGCAGGAAGGGCACTATGGGCACGACGGGTCTGCCTTTGTCTTCTTCTTGGTGGCAGCAGGACACTACTTGTGCTTGCCACCTCGCCAGCTTGAACTGCACTTATGGGACTCGCCACGTCACCACGTGATACTGCAGTGCTGGATGTACGCCCAGGCTGTACTAGGCCGCTGGTGCTGTGCTTGCCAATTCACCAGAAGGAATAGCGGCGCTAGTACTACTCTGCTCCATGATACGAGAGCCCTGCGGTTCTTGCTCCTCAACAACCTCAGAAGATCGGGATCGGGTACGCCTGACCTTAGCAGGGACCTCATCTTCGTCGTCAGAGCTATCTGACATGGAGCCGCTGACTTCACTGTCTTCTGCGGGAAGATATTCTGAGCCTGAATCTGACAGATACGTGACCTCCTCTTCACTATCTGTCATGCTCAGAATCTCGTAGGCCTCTTTACTAGTGTACCTTCGATTTGCCATTTTGGGCTCTAAATTTAGGGGTACACTAGTAAGATTCACAGGTAAAAAAGCACCTGACTGTCAGCAAATGTATCAAACGCTTCAATAAAAAACTGTTAGCGATCGCAGGGATCAGGACTGTCTCTGCGAACGCTGCAGTTATGTGTGTTGTGTTTGGTAAGTGACAGTGATCGATCGATACTGCACTTGGGTGGGCTGGGCTGGGCTGGGCTGGGTGGAGGGGCTAAACGCAGGTGCTAGCAGGTATCTGGGCTGATCCCGCTAACACTACGTTTTTGGGAACCCTAAACCGCTGGGGACGCTAGTATAGATCTGATCAGATCAGATATTGATCTGTTCAGATACTATACCACTAAGGGAGGTGTATGCTTTGCACGTGGGTGTTAGCGTTACTGGCACTAACTTAACGCTGCCTGGGGCGACGCAGACCCTCTCTGGCGCTAAAACCTAATTGATATCACCCGCCGGTCGATCAGGGGGTTAAACCTTTATTGGGTTATATATGGCGGGTGCCCTGATGCTATAAAAAGCAAACTAACCAACCAGCGTCACCCGTAACACTTATATGGTGATCACTGGTGAAAGGGTTAACTAGGGGCAATCAGGGGGTTAAAACCTTTATTAGGTTATATATGGGGGTACCTGATCTTATATAAAAACCTGACGGGTAACCTAAATAACTAACTGGCTAACCAGTGTCACCAGTGACACTTATACGGTGATCACTGGTGAAAGGGTTAACTCTAGGGGCCATCAGGGGGTTAAAATAATATATGGGGGTACCTGACGCTATAAAAACCTGCGGCAAACCTAAAAATAAATAACTGGCTATCTAGGGCACCACCAACACTAATACAGCGATCGGAAAAACGATCGCTTAGTGACGCTGGCGTTAGGGGGTGAAAGGGTTACCTGGGGGGCGATCAAGGGGTTAAACCTTTATTAGGGGGGTTAGGGGGCTACCCTGGATCTGAAGGGGCCTAAACCTAACTGCCCTGCAACTTTTTACTGTCACAAATGACACTGATTGCAGTGATCAGTAAAAAAATGACCACTGCAAACGGTGCACTGTGACTGGGGGTACTGGGGGTGATCTGGGGGGTGATCTGGGGGTGTCTGGGGGGTGTAAGTGTGCCTACATGTACTGGTGTCAGTGTAGTGTTGGTGCACTTACTGTGAGATGTCTTCTCTCCTCGCGCCGGAACGAAAAGACCGCCGCATGGAGAGATGACATCACTTCCTCTGCCTGTGTTTACATTACACAGGCAGAGGAAGATTCTCATTTGCCGGGAGCGATCGTGAGGGGGTGGCCAGAAACGAATGTCCGTCCCCTCATCACGGATCGCTCCCGAACGGATAACCACCGCTCACTGTATAGAAGGTGGGTCCGATGGGACCCCCCAACTACAGGTCCTTCTCAAAAAATTAGCATATTGTGATAAAGTTCATTATTTTCTGTAATGTACTGATAAACATTAGACTTTCATATATTTTAGATTCGTTAAACACAACTTGAAGTAGTTCAAGCCTTTTCTTGTTTTAATATTGATGATTTTGGCATACAGCTCATGACAACCCAAAATTCCTATCTCAAAAAATTAGCATATCATGAAAAGGTTCTCTAAACGAGCTATTAACCTAATCATCTGAATCAACTAATTAACTCTAAACACCTGCAAAAGATTCCTGAGGCTTTTAAAAACTCCCAGCCTGGTTCATTACTCAAAACCGCAATCATGGGTAAGACTGCCGACCTGACTGCTGTCCAGAAGGCCATCATTGACACCCTCAAGCAAGAGGGTAAGACACAGAAAGAAATTTCTGAACGAATAGGCTGTTCCCAGAGTGCTGTATCAAGGCACCTCAGTGGGAAGTCTGTGGGAAGGAAAAAGTGTGGCAGAAAACGCTGCACAATGAGAAGAGGTGACCGGACCCTGAAGAAGATTGTGGAGAAGGACCGATTCCAGACCTTGGAGGACCTGCGGAAGCAGTGGACTGAGTCTGGAGTAGAAACATCCAGAGCCACTGTGAACAGGCGTGTGCAGGAAATGGGCTACAGGTGCCGCATTCCCCAGGTCAAGCCACTTTTGAACCAGAAACAGCGGCAGAAGCGCCTGACCTGGGCTACAGAGAAGCAGCACTGGACTGTTGCTCAGTGGTCCAAAGTACATTCAGAAATCAAGGTGCCAGAGTCTGGAGGAAGACTGGGGAGAGGGAAATGCCAAAATGCCTGAAGTCCAGTGTCAAGTACCCACAGTCAGTGATGGTCTGGGGTGCCATGTCAGCTGCTGGTGTTGGTCCACTGTGTTTTATCAAGGGCAGGGTCAATGCAGCTAGCTATCAGGAGATTTTGGAGCACTTCATGCTTCCATCTGCTGAAAAGCTTTATGGAGATGAAGATTTCATTTTTCAGCACGACCTGGCACCTGCTCACAGTGCCAAAACCACTGGTAAATGGTTTACTGACCATGGTATTACTGTGCTCAATTGGCCTGCCAACTCTCCTGACCTGAACCCCATAGAGAATCTGTGGGATATTGGGAAGAGAAAGTTGAGAGACGCAAGACCCAACACTCTGGATGAGCTTAAGGCCGCTATCGAAGCATCCTGGGCCTCCATAACACCTCAGCAGTGCCACAGGCTGGTTGCCTCCATGCCACGCCGCATTGAAGCAGTCATTTCTGCAAAAGGATTCCCTACCAAGTATTGAGTGCATAACTGAACATAATTATTTGAAGGTTGACTTTTTTTGTATTAAAAACACTTTTCTTTTATTGGTCGGATGAAATATGCTAATTTTTTGAGATAGGATTTTTGGGTTTTCATGAGCTGTATGCCAAAATCATCAATATTAAAACAAGAAAAGGCTTGAACTACTTCAGTTGTGTGTAATGAATCTAAAATATATGAAAGTCTAATGTTTATCAGTACATTACAGAAAATAATGAACTTTATCACAATATGCTAATTTTTTGAGAAGGACCTGTATACGAAGACAGTCATGTACAGGTACGTGATTGTGCCTGTCCGTGCCATTCTGCCGACGTATATATACAGTGAGCGGTCGTTAAGTGGTTAACTCGTCCATGATGACATCACGGAGCTGGTGAATGTTAGAGACCTTGCGCTCTTCCACCTCCCATTTGAGTATGCCCCACAGATGCTCAATAGGGTTTAGGTCTGAAGATATGCTTGGCTTGTCCATCACCTTTACCCTCAGCTTCTTTAGCAAGGCAGTGGTCGTCTTGGAGGTGTGTTTGGGGTCGTTATCATGTTGGAATACTGCCCTGTGGCCTAAGGTGACCAGATTTTTAAAATGAAATCCGGGGACATTTTTTTTTTATTGGAAAATGGTAAAACTATTTTATAAGCATGTTTTCCTCCAATGATATATGCAGTGTATGTGGTATGTGTTTATGGAATGATTGTATGATATATATTGTGAGGGGGCTAGCTCGGCAGCGGGTATGTGTGACCCCCGGGATGGGCTCCCCACCCAAAAACAGGCCCAGCAGACGGAGGTTGTGGTTTTCAAAATCAAAAAAGGTGCGGTTTATTTTCTATTTACAGTGACAAAAACACAGCAAGGCAAAAAAAACAAACACAAAATAAATCCTGGTCAACTTGACCTCTGACTAAACTTACAGGTTTCCTAACTAACGACTGGGATCAGCCTAGTGCTGTCCTAGTCCCTGGTTTTAAATGTCCAAGCAAAATATAGCCACACAGGCTTTCTCTCACCGCACAGGGGTTCACTCTCCCTAGACAGTCCACACAGGTCTGCTTCCAGGCATGAGCTAACATCTAATGAATCTGGGCTTTCTTATAGAGGCCTAAATGAGCTGACAAGGTTCAGCTGGACTCATCAACTCCCTGTCTGCACGACGCCCAGCCCTCTCCCTAGAGGTATGAGTCATCAATGAGCCCACTAGTCTCAGCTGGGCTTATACAACTCTCCACCTAGCTGTATAAATCGGCGTAAAGCCTGAATCTGGGCGAAATATATCTACCCCCCTGGATGCAACCAGGTGACTTTACCTTCCTGCTGTCACATACCCCCCCCTCTTGTTTTAACCTCGGGGTTGGAACACCAGCAATCAGGCATTCATGTACTCGAGACAAAGCATCCACATTCCCCATTTGAACGCCAGGGCGATGCTTTACTGTGAAGTTGAATTCCTGGAGGGCCAGGAACCACCTATTCACTCTTCTATTTGTTTCCTTGTTTTGAGCCATCCACTTTAACGGAGCGTGATCCGTAACCATGTCAAAGTGCCTACCTAGCAGGTAGTACCGAAGGGAATCTAGAGCCCACTTCACCGCTAAACACTCCTTTTCAACGGTGGCGTAATTTACCTCATGGGACTTCAACTTCCTGCTGAGGTAAATGACTGGGTGCTCTTCCCCGTTCCAGACCTGGGACAATACTGCTCCTAACCCCACATCTGACGCATCACTTTGTACGACAAAGTCTTTAGAGAAGTCGGGTGAGTACAACACTGGCTGGCTACATAAGGCTTGTTTCAAGAATTGGAATGCTGCCTCAGCCTCGGGGGTCCATTTAATCATGACCGACCCTTTCCCCTTCGTCAGGTTGGTTAGGGGCACAGCCTTAGAAGCAAAGTGGGGAATGAATCGCCGATAATACCCAGCGATTCCCAGAAAGGCTCGTACCTGCTTCTTGCTGTTGGGACGTGGCCAACTCTGGATGGCCTCGACTTTGTTGAGTTGGGGTTTTATTACTCCCCTCCCAATGGTGTACCCAAGATATTTGGCCTCCTCCTGCCCAATGGTACACTTCTTGGGGTTAGCCGTAAACCCTGCTTCCCGAACAGAGTCCAGGACTGCTTGCACTTTTGGCAGATGTGAGGCCCAATCTGTGCTATGGACAATTACGTCATCCAGGTAAGCCGCAGCATACTTCCGATGGGGCCTCAGCATCTGGTCCATTTTCCGCTGGAATGTGGCCGGCGCATTCTGTAACCCGAACGGCATTCTTTTATATTGGAACGCCCCGTCTGGGGTTACAAATGCGGTTTTCTCTTTGGCTGACTTGGCCAGGGGGATTTGCCAATACCCTTTTGTGAGGTCAAGAGTCGTCATGTATCGGGCTGTTCCCAGCCGGTCGATCAACTCATCTATACGTGGCATGGGGTAGGTGTCAAATTTTGTAACTTTGTTCAACTGACGAAAATCGTTACAAAATCGCCAGCTCCCATCCGGTTTAGGCACCAACACAATGGGACTAGACCAATCACTTTGGGACTCCTCTATCACCCCTAAGTTCAGCATTTTCTGTACTTCCTCCCGTATTGCCTCCCGTCGGGCCTCTGGGATCCGATAGGGTTTTAACTTCACCCTTTCACCGGGCGGGGTAATAATGTCATGCTCTACCCCAGATGTTTGTCCCGGCAGCTCAGAGAATACCTCCTTGTTGCGAAGCACAAACTCCTTAACCTCCTGTTGTTGGGGTTGTGACAAGGTGGCTGCGATTCCAACCTCAGGAATCACGCAACCAGTTTGAGCTGGTGACCAAGTGTCTGCGACTAGGGACTCTCTATCCCTCCAGGCTTTCAACAGATTAACGTGATAGATCTGTTCGGGCTTTCGCCTTCCTGGTTGTCTGACCTTGTAATTCACTTCGCTCACTTTTTCCATTATCTCGTAGGGGCCTTGCCATTTGGCAAGGAATTTACTTTCAACCGTAGGGACAAGTACCAATATCCTATCCCCCGGGGAAAAGGTACGGGTCTTGGCTCCACGGTTGTACACTCTCTGCTGTGCCAACTGCGCTTGGGCCAAATGTTCCTTCACGATGGGCATTACCTGTGCAATTCGATCTTGCATCAGGGCGACATGCTCAATCACACTCCTGTGGGGAGAACTCTCACTTTCCCAAGTTTCCTTGGCAATATCCAACAGCCCTCTTGGGTGTCTCCCATACAGTAACTCAAAGGGGGAGAATCCCGTAGAGGATTGGGGCACCTCCCTAATAGCAAACATCAAATAAGGAAGTAGACAGTCCCAATCCTTTCCATCCCTATCCACCACTTTCTTCAACATTTGTTTTAGGGTTTTGTTGAATCTTTCAACCAGCCCATCGGTTTGGGGGTGATACACAGATGTACGTAATTGCGTCACTTTGAACAATTTACACAGCTCCTTCATAACCCGGGACATAAAGGGTGTACCTTGGTCCGTAAGCAGTTCTTTACAAATACCCACCCGGCTAAAAACAAGAGATAGCTCTTTGGCTATGGTTTTGGCCGAGGTATTTCTGAGAGGGATCGCTTCTGGATAACGGGTGGCATAGTCCATTATAACCAATATGTACTGGTGCCCCCTAGCGGACTTGATTATAGGACCTACCAAATCCATTGCGATTCTCTCAAACGGGACCTCAATGATGGGTAGAGGGACCAGCGGGCTACGGAAGTGTGGCATCGGGGCCGACCTCTGACACACAGGGCAGGAGGAACAATAATTTTCTATGTCCTTCATCACCCCAGGCCAATAGAATCTCTGTAATACCCTCTCTCGGGTTTTCTCTGTCCCCAGATGACCTCCAAGAATGTGCCCATGGGCCAACTCCAACACCAACTTCCTGTAAGGTTTGGGCACCACCAGCTGCTCAACGGTTTCTTCTGCCCTTTTTGCCACCCGATACAGTAGGTCCTTCTCTACGCTGAAGTATGGGTAAGTGCAGGTATTATCTGGGTTCACTAACTCGCCATCTATTTTCACTACGTTTTCCCGTGCCTTTATTAGGGCGGGGTCTTTCAACTGTTCTGTGGCAAAGTTTTCCCTGTGAACCTCAAGATCAGAAAACTCCACAGACGGTAGGTTTTCGTCTGAGGAGGTGGGCTCCTCTCCAGTTTCTTGAGTCTCCCCTGCCAATACTGACAAGGGAAATTCGGGAGAGTCCTCACCACTCTCAGAGGAGTTCTGGCTATCATATTCCTGGTACATAGGGGCACCAGTGGGGGGCTCATGATCATCCCACAGTTCCCAGAACTTCGGAAAATCCCTTCCCACAATGGCGTCATGCGGTAACTGAGACACTAAGCCCACTGGATGAGAAAGGGTACCTTTGGGGGTCTCGAAACACACTGTAGTCACTGGATACTCTCGGGTGTCCCCATGCACACAAATAACGGCTACCTTGCTATTCCCAGAGACCTCTGTTTTAACTAACTCAGCCTTTATCAGGGTCACAAGGCTACCTGAATCCAGCAATACCACAACATTTCTACCATTAATACACATTTTGCATAAATGTTTCTCAGTTCCCCGAATGGCAGTGCATGCGACTGTCGCACACAGCGACTGACGTCTGCCCGTCAGAAAGTCACACTGCATGGGTTCCTCCAAAACCGGGCAATTTGCTGCAATATGTCCCGCTTGCCGGCAGCGGTAGCAAATGATCCTTCTTGCCGCCTCTTGAGCCGCTGATTTCCCAGGCTGTTCTCGCCAAACTTGGGGTAGAGCTCCCACCCTCTCACTCTCTCCACCCTTACCCCTTGGAATCATCTTATCCGCCCCTGGGGATGGTCTGGTCTTAGGGTGGAAAGTCCGAGTGTCTCTGGAAGAGGCCGTCAGGTTCTCTGTAGCCAAGTATTTCTCCACACGATCCACAAGACCATCGGCCGTCTCTGGGTCTCCATGGCTTACCCACTTTTGGATGGCAGTAGGAAGAGCTCTCAAAAACCGATCCATTACAACACGTTCCACAATCTTTGGTGCGGACAAAGTCTCTGGCTGTAGCCACTTTCTGCTCAGGTGAATGAGATCATACATTTGAGACCTGGGGGGTTTTCCAAGCTGGAAAGTCCAGTTATGCACACGCTGAGCCCGGACAGCCAGGGTGACACCCAGCCTTGCCAATATTTCAGCTTTTAGCATCACATAGTCTTTTGCTTGGTCAGGCTCTAGGTCATAGTAAGCTTTCTGCGATTCACCCGTTAACAGAGGAGCCACCAGTCCAGCCCACTGCTCCTCAGGCCACTTTTCTCTTTCAGCGGTCCTTTCAAATGTGGTCAAAAATACCTCTGGATCATCCTCTCCAGTCATTTTTGTCAATAAACGACTCACCCCAAAGGACGCGGTATTAGTGGGACGGCTTTCCTCACCGGTCTGCGGACGTTGTTGCATTACTGCTTCCATCTGTTGTTGTAGTCTCTGCTCTTGCTTCTGCAACAGGTCTATGAAGCGGGCCTCAGATTGCTGTTGGGCTTGTTGCTGAGCCTCCAGACTCTGTTGTAAAGTTGCAAGGCTCTGTTGATGAGCTTGCTGCTGGGCTGCAAGGCTCCTTTGCAAACCTGCATTTGTCTGCTGTTGATTGGCATTTGCTAGAGCCAGCTGTTTCAGTATCTCCTCCATGCTGGCTTAAAAAAAACTGCCACTGGTTCTCCACCAACTGTGAGGGGGCTAGCTCGGCAGCGGGTATGTGTGACCCCCGGGATGGGCTCCCCACCCAAAAACAGGCCCAGCAGACGGAGGTTGTGGTTTTCAAAATCAAAAAAGGTGCGGTTTATTTTCTATTTACAGTGACAAAAACACAGCAAGGCAAAAAAAAAAAACACAAAATAAATCCTGGTCAACTTGACCTCTGACTAAACTTACAGGTTTCCTAACTAACGACTGGGATCAGCCTAGTGCTGTCCTAGTCCCTGGTTTTAAATGTCCAAGCAAAATATAGCCACACAGGCTTTCTCTCACCGCACAGGGGTTCACTCTCCCTAGACAGTCCACACAGGTCTGCTTCCAGGCATGAGCTAACATCTAATGAATCTGGGCTTTCTTATAGAGGCCTAAATGAGCTGACAAGGTTCAGCTGGACTCATCAACTCCCTGTCTGCACGACGCCCAGCCCTCTCCCTAGAGGTATGAGTCATCAATGAGCCCACTAGTCTCAGCTGGGCTTATACAACTCTCCACCTAGCTGTATAAATCGGCGTAAAGCCTGAATCTGGGCGAAATATATCTACCCCCCTGGATGCAACCAGGTGACTTTACCTTCCTGCTGTCACAATATGTTATTTCTCACATTTCCTCCATGAGATACAGTAAATAAAAGATGCTTCTTAGAATTTTTTGGGATAGGACTACTAAATGCTAAGAAAATAAGAAACTTGGAGGGAGGGAGGGATGGGGCAGCAAAATTCAAATCTAATCCAGGAAGGGGTGGCTCCAGACAATTTTTTTAGGGGTGCTATGGTGGTGCTTGAGGTAAAAGTGAGGGTGCTGGGGGCGTGGCCTGGACCGGCATGGTGTGAGGAGTGTGGAACGAGAGCTCCGCTTGCCTGAAATCCTCTCTAAATATCCTGGGGCTGTAAAACTACTATATTTCGGGTCACCATTTGCTTTAAAGCTGCGAGGACCATGTCGCCACCAAAAACAAACTCGAATGCCGCTGCAAAACTTGCTAAATTCAAGCTTGCAGAGAAAGGTTCTGGAGTGGAAGATGGCGCCGGCCCCGCTGCGTGTGTTGACCCAAACGCTAAAGTGCTGGAGGCTATATTGGACTGCAAAAGCACGCTAATGGGCAAGATCGAGGAGGTAAAGATTGATGTTTCTCTCCTCCGCCAGGACCTTCAGAGCCTCCGGGAGCGTGTCACTGAGGCGGAGACCCGCATCGGCCGCGTGGAGGACGAGATGCCGCCATTGCAGGTTACTACAGAGCGCCTGCAGCACCAGCTCACCATGGTCCTGGCTAAGCAAGACGACGTGGAGAATCGCCTCAGGAGGTGTAACCTCCGGTTTGTCGGCCTGCCTGAGGGTGAGGAGGGATCCGATCCCCCGTCGTTCCTGGAACGGCTCCTGGTCACTACATTTGGCCGGGCGGAGTTCTCCTCCTGCTTCGTGGTGGAGCGGGCTCATAGACTGACGGCCAAACTCCCTCCTCCGGGAGCACCTCCTAGGACATTCATCGCCAAGCTTCTGAACTTCCGTGTTCGAGATGCTGTCCTCCGCCTCACCAGGCTGAAAGGCAACATCCCATACAACAACGGCGAGATAAGGGTCTTCCCGGACTTCTCGGCGGAGGTCCAGAAGAAAAGAGCCCTATTCGCGGAGGCCAAGAAGCAGCTGAGGATCCGCCATTTTGCTTACACCATGCTGTTTCCTGCGAGGCTCCGGGTGACTGGACACGATCGGGCACACTTCTTTGACACGCCAGAGGCCGTATTTACATGGCTGGAGAGCGAGGCGACCCCCGCCGGCGAGCGGGCCTGAGGACGTGGCTGCGGATAGAGAGGATGCCCTGGGCCTGCCTCCCCCATGCTGCTGGACCTCACCGCCCTTCTGAGATCCGCCACAGGTACTGTACCGGATACCCTTTGCTGTCCCCGCGGGAGCCTGGGCGTTCTCCACGCTGTAGCCACTTTCCCACTACCCGGTTTTGCCCGCAGACCGGCACCGTAGCTCCCTCCCTCCGCCCGGTTGTTCCCTCCATGATGGTTTCCCGGCCCTGTCGGCTGCTGTTGCCATGATCCCGCGGAGGATCACTACTCTCCTCCTGACCTGCGACATGGGGGACAGGCTGATGTACATCTTTCCCGGTTTCCTGCCCAAATAATGATACTTGCCCGGATTGCCCCTTCCCCCCGAGGAGAGCTGACAGGCTTACTGTGGTGCTTATCCTTCCCTCTGACTGCCCTTGGTCGCATCCCTGATGTTTTGCTTCTCCCCACCATTTTGGCTGATCTCCCCCCCCCCCTCTATGCCTCCAGCAGACACACTTGGATTACAGCCCTGTAACAATGCCTGAAATGGCAAGATGTGAGCTATCATGGCACCTGGGACATGGACGCACTTTTATATATCCTGTTGTGCCTCCTGTCCAATCTATCCTGGTGGACTAAGCCCAGGAGCCTCGCTCCTTATGCCGCTGCTTGTTTTGCAGCGGACAATCGTCCCACTAGTTAGGAAGATCCCTGAGGATCTGGTTATTTTTTGCACCGTTTGCACTGGTGCACAAGGAATGTTTCCCTGGTCTGTCCAGCTCTGGCACGACGGTACGGCCCTTTGCGGGTTGCTCTGCCGGACTGGCCAACCCAGAGTGTTTTCAATGTTATGTTCTTTATTTTCTGTTTTTTTGTTTATGGTGTTTAATGTATACTATCTGCAGAAGGGTTTGGGGTACATCTGCTCACATATCTATTTGGCCGCTCTTCGATATGCTATGCTGTGGTGTGATGGCGGGCCATTGGGGTTTGTGCGGGCTCCTTCCTGGTGCGCCCCGGGCTCGGTGGGCGGTGCCGCGGGCTCCCCTGTTGTTTGGGGGGGGTCCGCGGTGCACGCGCACGGGCTGGGGGCAGCTGGGACAATTATGTGAGTACCGGGGTCAATGCCCAATGTGAAATGCGTTACTTGGAATGTGAGGGGGATACGGGCTAAGCCAAAGCGCAATGTTGTCCTTGCCTGTTTAAAGGCGCAAAGGGCCGAGATAATGGTACTGGTGGAAACCCACCTTACGGGACAACTACTGCTGACACTTAAGAAACCCTGGGTGGGATGGCTGTACCAGGCCCCTCACACTCCCAACTCCAAAGGGGTGGCTATCCTGGTAGCCAAAACTACCCAATTCACCCTATTAATGCTCAAATCAGACCCCCAAGGTAGATATTTGTTTTTACATGCCAGGGTGAGTGGGTTGGAGCTGCTGATCCTGGCAATCTATATTCCTCCCCCGTTCCAGTTTACAGTCCTGACTGAGGGGTTGGCATTTATGGCCCAATTCCCTACTGTTCCCACCATATGGCTAGGGGATTTTAATAATGTAATAAACCGGGACTTAGATAGACTCAGGACCGACCCCTCCGACACCCCCGCTCATCCTTGCACTAGATTTGGTAAGCTCCTCTCTGACCTGGCCTTGGTGGACACCTGGAGATATCGTTACCCCCTGGACAGGACATATTCCTGTTTCTCCGCAACGTATAATACCATGTCCCGTATTGACCTGATACTAATATCCCGCACCCTCCTCCCCCTTCTAGGTGACGTCGGGTTCAACCCGCGCGTCCTTTCAGACCACGCGGCCTACTGGATTGAGCTGCGGCTCGACCCCTCCCCTAGGTCCTACTTTTGGAAACTTAACCCATTCTGGTTGACGGTGGTCCCAGATCTGGAGGATGCGGGCTCTGAATGGGAGTTTTACTTCCAGACCAATAGGGACACTGCACCCTTTGGGACGGTTTGGGACTCATTTAAATCTCATGCCCGCATGTACTTATCTCACCGCATATCCAGATATAGGAAAAATTCATCTCAGGTGCTTAGGCAGGCAGAACAGTCCCTAGTGTCCGCGGAGCGCAAATTTACTGACAGCCCCTCCCCCTCGGCGGCGGACCGGTTGAAGTTGCAGTCGAGGGTGGTGAACAGTCTCTACTTTGAAAAAGCAGAGAGGCAGATATTTTACCATAAGCAGAGACTGTACGAATGCGGGGAGCGGGCGGGCCGCCTTCTGGCCTATTTGGCCCATTTGGATCTCAGGCCTCCGACGGTGGTCTCGCTCCGCGCCCCTGACGGGTCTGTGAGCACGGATCCTGATGAAGTGGCTGGTGGGTTCCGGTCGTTCTACGCATCTCTGTACTCCTCCGTGGCTGCTGACGATGGGGAGGGGCTCGCTGCCCTTCTAAATGGTATTGCTCTACCCACACTTACTGGCTCCCAGATTGAGGCACTTGAGGCCCCCATTACTAGTGAGGAGATTATCAAGGCGCTATCCCTGCTTAACCCCTCAAAGGCACCCGGGGCGGATGGTCTCCCCCTAGAATTTTACACTACATATGCTGACACCTTAGTACCAAAACTACAGGAGCTGTTTGCCCATATATTTGAATCCGGGTCCCTGCCCCCCTCTATGGGAGAGGCCTATATAGTGCTCATCCCCAAACCCGGTAAGGACCTGGAGCTCCCCGAGTCCTACCGCCCTATTTCCCTTCTCCAGCTCGACATCAAGATCCTGGCCAAGGTCCTAGCGGTGCGCCTGAATGCGGTCATTCTTACACTAATTCACCCAGACCAAACAGGGTTTATGCCAGCCAAAAACATGGCCTTCAACCTACGCAGGCTCCATATGAACTTGCAAGCTACGCATGACCAAATGGGGTCCCGTGTAGTGGTCTCCCTAGATGCCGCAAAGGCATTCGACTCCGTTGAGTGGGCATACTTATGGGAATGCCTGGCAAGGTTTGGTTTCGGGTCTCGCTTTATCAAATGGATCCGCCTCCTATATCAGAACCCCCGGGCCAGGATATTGGTTAATGGAAGGGTCTCGGACGCCTTCCCCCTCTCGAGAGGTACGCGGCAGGGGTGCCCCCTGTCCCCCCTGCTCTATGCTTTAGCCGTGGAACCCCTTGCCGCCACCCTTAGAACACACCCGGGAATTCGGGGCCTAAGCTGCGGGGACCTAGAGGAGAAAATTAGCTTATACGCGGACGACATGCTATTATATTTAGCTGATGCAGGCCCTTCCCTGCAGATAGCCCTTGAGACTATCCTCTCTTTTGGTGATTACTCCGGTCTTAGAATTAATTGGGACAAATCCCAGATCCTCCCTATAGACGTAGGGGTCCCAACCGAGCTCCAGGCCTTTTCTCCGCTCCGTAGAGTCAGCTCAATAAAATACCTTGGTATCAATGTCACCCGCTCACCAGAGGACTATGTCAAACTAAATATTGAACCCCTGATATTACATATGAAAGCCAAAACCCAGACTTGGTCCAAGTTGCCACTGGGGGTGATGGGCCGGGTAAATCTAATCAAGATGGTTATCCTCCCCGGATTTTTATATGTGTTGTGGCACGCTCCCGCCTACATACCCCTCAGGCTCTTTAAATCGGTGGAGGCAATCCTCAACTCATTTGTTTGGGGTAATTCCCGACACAAGCTGTCCTGGCAGGTACTGAAGAACCCCACAGAGTTGGGGGGCGCAGCTCTGCCGGACTTTAACTTCTACTACATGGCGGCTCAACTCTCCCATTTTTTCTACTTAGACAAGCACGACAGGGCCCGTTATGTCACACTGATATGCTCCCCCAGAGCTCCCGGGATCACTCACCCTTTCCAGATCATCCTTAAAGACTTTGCGGACACAGGGGCGCTGGGTCCTCGCAAGGGCCTGCTTTACAATCACTGCAAGATATGGGAGGTAGTGCGGCGAAAACTGAAAATGCCTAGTACACACTTTCACACGCCCCTCTGGGACAATCCTGGCCTAAACGAACTGCTATCTGTACCCGACTGCATTATCTGGCTTAACTTTGGGGTCAGGTACCTGTCGGATGCTTATTGTGGGTCTGTCATAAAATCGTTCCAGCAATTTAAAGATGACTTTGAACTCCCCAACTCCATGCACTTTCGCTACCTCCAGCTCCGCCACGCCCTCCGGTCACAATTTCGAGACGCACCCCCCAATGTAGAGCGCTTGGATATTATCCGCACGATGGTGGGGCCTGACTCTCGTAAACTCATTTCGATATTCTACAATTTTCTCATCCGCCCTCCTGCGGTGACCCTGGCGTACAATCTGAAACACCGGTGGTCTGGGGATGTGGGGGAGCTGGAGGATGATGAATGGGAAGATGCGCTGGACGCCTGTAAAAAGGTCTCCACCAGACTGTCTGACCGCCTCACACACCTTTACATTTTGCACAGATCCTACCTGACCCCGATTAGAATTTCCAGATTTAAACCTGATTATAACCCCTTCTGCCCCAGGTGCAATAGTCCTACCAGCACTTTTTTTCATATTTTATGGTCTTGTCCAGCAATACAAGACTATTGGTCTCATATTGTGCAGTTCATCCATGATGAGATGGGCTCACCTCTGAAACTATGCCCCAAGGAATGTTTATTGGGGATCTTCCCTAACCCAGACTCGGATAAACTTCACAAAACTTTCCTCCAGGAGACCCTATTCATAGCCCGATTGCTTATAGCAAGGAAATGGCTTCAGGTAGCACCCCCCACGCTACAAGAATGGAAATCAGCGGTTAATCAGGTGCTCCCTTATAAAAAAGAAATCTATATTCACAGGGGATGCCCCACTAAATACAATAAGATCTGGGACACCTGGCTGGGTAATGCCGCTACCTGCGGCGGGACTCCAGTCTGATGCCCCTCCTTATACTCCTTTCCTGATCTCCTATCGGTCCCGGTTTGATCTGGCGGTTTCCCTTCCCATCATACATCGGGGTCTCCGGCTGGAACACGCTGGACCCGTATGCTCCCCCCTGATGATGAACCCAGCTCATTGTGACTAGACACCTGCTGCCCAGGGCTCCCCGGTTTGTTAGTATAGGACGCCTTTGCCAACTGCCGACTCAATATGTGGAAAGACAAGATTTATTTTCTTACTTGCTTGTACCTTGATACTGTCCTGCTATGTTTTGATGTAATGTCAACTTATAAAATGTAACCTGTTCATATTCTTCTTAATAAAACACCACGTTATTTGTAAAAAAAAAAAAAAAAAAGATGTAAAAAAAAAAAAAAAAAGTGAGGGTGCTAATGCAGCGGGCTACCGCACACCTGTGGATGTGGCCAAAAAGTTGGTGTGCCCAGCAACTGGGCGTGGCCTGAAAGCAGAGGTTTCTTCATGGCGTACAATAGTGATCAGTATGTCCTGGCCTCTGTATACCAATACACAACTCTACACTTCCTTTATACAATTCTACAAATGGACTTATAAGTGCAATGGTAAAACCTATAAATGAATATCCAGTGCAAATCAACCAATGTATTGCAATATAGTAGTTATGGTGTCACCCCCGCTGCAAAAATATTTAGAGAAATTGCAGCGCTTCAATGTGCAAATAATGGTGGTATGTTAGTTATTTTACTTGATTTGTTATTTCCTCTGTATACTGGTAACCACTGGCCCAGCATATTGGTGGTCAGTGTGCCCCCTGTATGCTGGTGGTCAGTGTTACCCCTCTGTATGCTGGTGGTCAGTGTTCCCCCCTCTGTATGCTGGTGGTCAGCGTTCCCCCCCTCTGTATGCTGGTGGTCAGTTTCCCCCCACTGTATGCTGGTGGTCAGTGTTCCCCCCTCTGTATGCTGGTGGTCAGTGTTCCCCCCCTCTGTATGCTGGTGGTCAGTGTTCCCCCCCTCTGTATGCTGGTGGTCAGTGTGCCCCCCCTCTGTATGCTGGTGGTCAGTGTCCACCCCTCTGTATGCTGGTGGTCAGTGTCCCCCCCTCTGTATGCTGGTGGTCAGTGTTCCCCCCTCTGTATGCTGGTGGTCAGTTTCCCCCCCTCTGTATGCTGGTGGTCAGTGTGCCCCTCTGTATGCTGGTGGTCAGTGTGCCCCTCTGTATGCTGGTGGTCAGTGTGCCCCCTCTGTATGCTGGTGGTCAGTGTGCCCCCCCTCTGTATGCTGGTGGTCAGTGTGCCCCTCCTCTGTATGCTGGTGGTCAGTGTGCCCCCCCCCTGTATGCTGGTGGTCAGTGTTCCCCCCCTGTATGCTGGTGGTCAGTGTTCCCCCCCCTCTGTATGCTGGTGGTCAGTGTTCCCCCTTTGTATGCTGGTGGTCAGTGCTCCCCTGTATGCTGGTGGTCAGTGTGTCCCCTGTATGCTGGTGCTACGCGCAGGAGGATTCTACGTGCAGGATTCAGGAGCATGCTATGCGCAGAGTGCAGTGCTCAGGAGCATGCTATGCGCAGAGTGCAGGGCTCAGGAGCATGCTATGCGCAGGGTGCAGGGCTCAGGAGCATGCTATGCGCAGAGTGCAGGGCTCAGGAGCATGCTATGCGCAGAGTGCAGGGCTCAGGAGCATGCTATGCGCAGAGTGCAGGGCTCAGGAGCATGCTATGCGCAGAGTGCAGGGCTCAGGAATGCATTACACAGAGTGCAAGGTTCAGGAATTAGTTAAACTGCAAAGATCCCAATTAATTAAACATAGCACACTTATCTTCTAAAATCTTGATTACCAGCATGCAGGAGCCGAGGCAAGAATGGCAGCATCAGGTGGATCCCCCGACAGAAAATATTGAAGCAATATTTTGCTAAAAATACATTAAATGCATTATTAGCTGACACAAACACAACATAACTTACAACATTTCTGCTACCCCCCACAGATTAATGATTATTCAGCCTAGGTTTGCATTGAAGTGATTTGGCATGCGATTTGACATGTTAAATTGCATGCCAAATCGGCAGCAATGGCACCGTCCGAATCGTTGCGATGCCGCATTTGCGGCACTGCACCGATTCCTAAAAGTAGTTTCTTTACTTTTGCCGACTTCGGGGTGCAATTTACAAAGACATCTGTGCCGCAACCCACACAGATGTCTCTGAAATCGCCTCTGAAGTCGGGACTGACCTATGGGAATGAAATTGTGCGAGTTCAGCTGAACTCGCACAATTTAATTCCTCCTGTCAGTGTGAACCTGGGCTCAATATTCATTAAAAAAATGTTTTAAAAATTCTGAAAAAAGAAACAAATAAAAAATAGAAATATAGTGAAATGATTAAGGCTGGGTTCACACTGGTGTGATGTGAGAAACCCTGCAAATCCTGTGCGGGTTCCCGCATCGCACCTGACTCAGATGGTTCACACTGACATCTGTGAATTGCTGCGGGTGTCAGTAGAAAGCCAATGACACCCCCAGATCGGTTCTCAGTTCTAGAGTGCCCACATTTCCAAACTACCATTCAGGGACACCCTCCCTTCCCAAAAATCAGCATGTGCTGTAACGAATCACAGCACAATGATTGGACACAAGAGGCGGGATTTATGATTTCTCCAATCACAAGCAGGGGGTGGGGATTGTGCTCCTCCAGGCATTCCCGGCCAGGACAAGTACTGTCAGTGAGTAAAGCGGTGATGTGGCAGACTTTTTTTGGGGGCATCAGATTGGCCCAGGGGGTGGCTGTGCCAGTTTCATTCCAGGACACTGTATTGTCCTGGAATGAAGGTGCCCGGGACAGACCTGCAAAATGCGGGACTGTCCCGGGCAATCCGGGACACGTGGTCACCCTACTCAGTTCGCAGTGTGAACTGTAAAATGGTGCAGGAATCGGATCACATGGATATTCACATCCAGAAGTGTTCACACCCATAGTGCGGACCAAAAGTCCTGCACCATTCTGGTGTAAATGCGATGCGATTTCAGCCATACAGTTTGTATGGCTGAATTTGCATCGCACAGACATCGCATGTGATGTGCACAGCAATGCAGTGTGGATCACATGCGATGTCTGTGATCCACAAGTGTGAACCCAGCCAGAAGGTATTATAGGTGAGGAAATAGGACTGACCTGGAGTTATGGATACAATTGAACTATTGCTCAGATTCCATTAAGAATCATATAATGACAGATCTAAGCTATGGGGGAAAGAAAATGACACATTAACCAGATCAGTCAGTAAAGGGTTACATAGTGGTGTCTGAGCAGTGTAATACATAGATTTGTAGAAGGGAATGGAGTGTGTAAGGGGTGATGATAGTGTAGAGGGGGAGTAGAAGTTACATTAGATAGGGGGATGGGAGATTTGTATCAGAACTGAGGAAGAATGACACTAGAAGAGAGGAGTGAGAAGCCATGCTGGATAAAGATAGGCTGGGTCAGGGGGAGAACAGAAAAGAATACACAGGCTGGGGGCAGTGAGTTGGAGGAATGAGATCCACTGTGAGACAGAGAAGGAGAGTACAGTAGAGACTGCATGGAGACTGACCTGGGCACTATCAGTGGGACAAAGAAGGAAGAATGTAAGCAGGACAAGTATCTAGAAGGGGGAGGAGTAACAAACTTACGAGGTAAATAGAAGATCATGCAGGGAAGGAGAGCTGACATCAGAGCACTGAGTGCAGGGAGAGAATACCAGGAGACTGGGATCGGCTGCTATTGTAGCAGAAAGGCAGAAGGAGAGAGACACTTGTCAGCTGCAGTGCTGGGCCCCTTCACTTCCTGTTCTTCTCGCTCACTATGCTCTGGGTTGTCCAACAAAGGGGGCGGAGCTCTGGATATTGGCCCCACCCATCCCGACATCAGACCTTCAATCTGACAGATCCACTCACTCTCCCTGCAGCCATACACCCCCGGCTTACCCCCCAATCACTGGATCGCTGGATCCATGGTCATTGGTCACACTGCTGCATGTCCTGCTAGCTAGATAGATAATGTCAGCAATGGGTTTGGGTGCCACCAATGAATGGGAAAAATCCGGGGACACTCAGGCTCAGGGGACAGTGTCCTCAATCTGGGGACTGTCCCCGGAAATCGGGGACGTCTGGTCACCCTACTGTGGCCCAGTCTCTGAAGGGAGGGGATCATGCTCTGCTTCAGTATGTCACAGTACATGTTGGCATTCATGGTTCCCTCAATGAACTGTAGCTCCCCAGTGCCGGCAGCACTCATGCAGCCCCCAGACCCAGGGCCGTTTTTAAGGTAGGGCAAAAGGGGCAGCTGCCCTGGGCCCTGTCATTGTTGTGGGGCCCAAAGCAGCTGCCTCATACCTGCCAACTATCCCAGTTTAAATTCCCTTGTCCCTTGATGTTTTAGTCCTGTGCTGTGTTCTGATATTTCAGTGTGAATTTCTGTTACTACTGCTGCCCAGCTCTGCCCTATTGTTGTGTACAGATGACTCACTTGCAGACCCTGTGTTTACTTGTAAATACCGGCATTGATATGTAAATTGCGGCAGCATTCATCTGTAAATAGGGGTGGTATTCATATGTATATCATGCCTCCCTGAGATCATATTCACCATCACCTATTCTGAATGCTGCCCACTGGGGAAATAAAGGGTCATGCTTGAAAGTCCTGCTTACAACTGTGGTCATTAAGCCTACCATCAGCATATTCTGCAAAGGTAAGCAAATTGATTCTATTACATCAGTGGTCAGTGTAAACCCCTATTACATTGGTGGCCAGTGTTGAAACTCCTCTTTATATTGGTAGTCGGCAAAAAAAAATCAGCACTGCCATTGATCGATCGAGAGCGAAACTGCATGGAGGGGGGAGGGCCCAAGAAATTTTTGCCCAGGGTCCAATCAATATTAAAGATGGCCCTGCCCAGACCATGACACTCCCACTACCATGCTTGACTGTAAGCAAGACACACTTGTCTTTGTACTCCTCACCTGGTTGCCGCCACACAGGCTTGACACCATCTGAATCAAATAAGTTTAACTTGGTCCCATCAGACCACAGGACATGGTTCCAGTAATCCATGTCCTTAGCCTGCTTGTCTTCAGCAAACTGTTTGTGGGCTTTCTTGTGCATCATCTTTAGAAGAGGCTTCCTTCTGGGACGACAGCCATGCAGACCAATTTGATGCAGTGCGTATGGTCTGAGCATTGACAGGCTGACCCCCCACCCCTTCAACCTCTGCAGCAATGCTGGCAGCACTCATACATCTATTTGCAAAAGACAACCTCTGGATATGACACTGAGCATGTGCACTCAACTTCTTTGGTCGACCATGGCGAGGCCTGTTCTGAGTGGAACATGTCCTGTTAAACTGCTGTATGGTCTTGGCCACCTTGCTGCAGCTCAGTTTCAGGGTCTTGGAAATCTTCTTATAGCCTAGGTCATCTTTCTGTAGAGCACCAATTCTTTTTTTCAGATCCTCAGAGAGTTCTTTGCCATGAGGTGCCATGTTGAACTTCCAGTGACCAGTATGAGAGAGTGAGAGTGATAACACCAAATTTAACACACCTGCTCCCCATTCACACTTGAGACCTTGTAACACTAACGAGTCACATGACACCGGGAATAGAAAATGGCTAATTGGGCCCAATTTGGACATTTTCACTTAGGGGTGTACTCACTTTTGTTGCCAGCGATTTAGACATTAATCGCTGTTTGTGGCGTTTTTTTGAGAGGACAGAAAATGTACGCTGTTATACAAGCTGTACACTCACTACTTTACAATGTAGCATACTGTAAATGAAAAGATGCAATGGAGGTGGGATGTTACATGTACAGTAGATTGGAGGCTTTACCTCCCTCTTATTCTAAGACACAGACAGGAGGGGTATGACATAGCCTGTAAATGGCAGAAATCCACCCACACCATGTTCTTGCCAATTTTTTTTATAAAGATTGGATTTCAACAGTGTTGTTAATCTTACGTTAAAAAAGTAATTAGTTACAGTTACAAATTACTTATTCCAAAAAGTAATGGAGTTAGTTACTCAGTTACTACATTGAAAAAGTAATTAGTTACTCAGCAAAGTAACTATATTGGTTATATTATATATACATGGGGCGGGGGCGGGGCGATAGAAGGATGATATATATATGTAATTTTTTCAGTGTATAAAAATAATAGGAGGGATAACAATAAATAATATTGGTTATGTGCCCATGCCTCACTGTGCCCATGCCTCACTGTGCCCATGCTTCACTGTGCCCGTGCTTCACTGTGCCCGTGTTTCACTGTGCCCAATGCCTCACTGTGCCCAATGCCTCACTGTGTCCGTGCCTCACTGTGTCCGTGCCTCACTGTGTCCGTGCTTCACTGTGCCAAATGCCTCACTGTGCCAAATGCCTCACTGTGCCAAATGCCTTACTGTGCCCCTGTTTCACTGTGCCCAATGCCTCACTGTGCCCGTGTCTTACTGTGCCCAATGCCTCACTGTGCCGGTGTCTCACTGTGCCCAATGCCTCACTGTGCCCGTGTCTCACTGTGCCCAATGCCTCACTGTGCCCGTGTTTCAATCACTGTGCAGTGTGCCCCTACCTGATCGGCGGCGTCCCGGTGGCCATTCCACAGTATTCAAAAGCCGCGCCTCCCGAGTCCTCGTCGTCTGTGATAGGCGGAACACTCAATTTCCCAGCATTCAGTGTTCCGCCTATCATGGACATCCGCTCATCCTCATAACGCAGACGAGGATGAGAGGATGTCCGTGATAGGCAGAACACTGCCTGCTGTGAAATTGAGTGTTCTGCCTATCACAGACGACGAGGACTCGGGAGGTGTGACTTTTGAACACTGCAATGGCCGCCGTCTGTCTGCATGACACGCTGATCAGGTAGGCAGACGGCGGCTTGCAGTTAGTTAGTCTTACACATTACATCTACTCGCGGCAGCTGCGGCGAGTAGATGTAATTGGGACAACGCCGCCCAAGTAATGGGAACGGCGGTGCCATGAGGGGAAGAGTAATCAGTTAGATTACTCGTTACCCCAAAAAGTGGCTACGTTACCTAACGCCGTTTATTTAAACGGCGTTAGTTACAACACTGGATTTCAAATATATAAACAGTTTATTGATAATAATATTTTTTTACTCTGTATTCCAAAGGCGGTTTTATTTTTTATTTTTTTTACTTGTGATCAGCAGCAGAGGACAAGAAGCTTCTTCTGCTTATGTTTACTTGCAAACTGGTTTAGAATGAGCCGAGTCATGTGACAACTGTATATCAATTAGGAAAGAGGTACCGTATTTATCGGCGTATAACACGCACAAGCGTATAACACGCACCTTAACTTTAAGAGGGAAGTTTCCAGAAAAAAACTTTCCACATCCCCTGTGTATAACACGCAGGCACAGTTTACCCTCTATTTTCAGGGTAAAAAAGTGAGTGTTATACGCCAATAAATACAGTACTTAGATGTTTTTGTTTTTTTATTAAAACTAATTACAGTGCCATCATCCATATACAGAAATAGAAGGGACCATGTAAATTAAACAGGGTGTGTTTAGTATCACTTTAAATCAACCCCTGCATCTTCTGAATGGAAAATTGATTAAACTGATTCAGGCAACAAAAATATTGTCATGATGACGATAATGCTATTAAACCATTATTACCCCAATATAGCACTGACATTGCTTTGGCCAATCACAGCGCAGTATGCTATGAGAGCCATGATTGGCCAAAGGCCAATCATGGCTCAGGGGCTAAGTCCATGCCCCACACTATATAAGGCTGCTGCTTACACGGTGGCCGTATCTAGTGAATGAATGGAGATTAGGCAGGTAGTTAGTGTAGTGTGCAGTCAGTGTAGTATATACTGTATATATAATACAGTTTAGAGTATATAGTGCAGTTAGTGTAGTATATATTATACACTTCAGAGTACAGTATATAGTGGAGTTAGTGTAGTATATATGTAATACAGTTTAGAGACTATAGTGTAGTCCGTATAGTGTGTATATTGTGACATTGGGGGATGTTTAGCTCAGTGATAGATGCATTGTAAGTGAGTTCACAGCCAACAGGAACTAAGGTTTAAGGGCGTGGTAGCCCACTTTTATTGAAAGAAACAAAAAGGAAAGTTCATACATGTAATTGGTTTCCCACACAGGGGTTCTTCTCCCAAAATATCAACACATGAAAATGCCAATCCACCTGGCTCTTAAGGCTCGCTCAGCCTTGGGCGCAGTTCCTTGCTGCACAGGCCCACTCCTGGCCTCTAGGAGGGGCTCTCCTGACACTCCAGGCTTCCAAACTCCTCCAAGACTTACAGTCCCCTCTGGTCCCCAAGACTCTCTTCCAGTTGTCTCAGCTATAGTCTCCCCGACTCTCTCAGCTGGCCCAACTCTCTGTCTACTGACCTGGAACCTCTCCCACATGGAGAACCGTCTTAAGGATGTTGCCTGAGTTCTTTATCAGTAGCACACTTCCCTCCAGCAACTGCTGTATCACCGACTCCTTTCCCACACACACTGAGCTATGTTCAGCTCTGCCTTATAACGAGTGTGTGCACCTGGACACACACAACCTGCAGAGCTCCTAGAAAACCCGGACACATGACTGAAGACTCCTTCCCTCCCAATGCTCTTTGAAGTCTTCAAGTTGCCAGCCCCATCACAGTTGTGAAGGCCATAAAATGCCAAGATATCACAACCCCCCCCCCCCCAAATGACCCATTTTGGAAAGTAGACACCCCAAGCTATTTTCTGAGAGGCATGGTGAGTATTTTACAGCTCTCATTTGTTTTTGAAAATGAAGAAAGAAAATAAAAGCTACATACATTTTTAAAAGCCTTTACAGGTTACCACATTAGATTTACAGAGGAGGTCTACTGCTAAAATTACTGCCCTCGATCTGACCTTCACAGTGATACCTCACATGCATGGTGTAATTGCTGTTTACATATGATGCCAGACCGACGCTTGCGTTCGTCTTTGCGCAAGAGCAGGGCGGGACAGGGGTGTTTTTTTTTTTGTTTGTTTTTTAATTATTTATTTTACTTTTTTATTTTATTTTTAAACTGTTCCTTCCATTTTTTTTTGTTATCATTTTTATTGTTATCTCAGGGAATGTAAATATCCCCTATGATAGCAATAGGTAGTGACAGGTACTCTTTTTTTGAAAAAATTGGAGTCTATTGGACCCTAGATCTTTCCTCTGCCCCCAAAGCATCTGACCACACCAAGATCGGTGTGATAAAATGCTTTACCAATTTCCCAATGGCGCTTTTTATATCCGGGGGGGGGACATTCCCTCCCACTGCTTGTAAAAGCAGTCCAGAGGCTAATTAGCTGCTAGGATTGCTTTTACATGAAATCCGGCCGCTGACTGAAAAGAATGATACCTAAACCCACAGGCATCATTCTGGTATAACCATTAAAAGTCCAGCAACATACCAGTACGTTGCTGGTCCTTGTTGGACATGTATTGTAATCTTTTTTTTCATGCAGCCTGTTGGCTGAACGAAAAAAGAGATTGATCGGTGGGTATGCCCACCATTAGAATACCTCCCTTCATCCACCCACTTCTAATGATGGGCATACATGCACCATTTATATATGCCGAAGCATGGGGGCATCCTCCCGCAAAAAAGTTATGCCGCGTACACACGGTCGGACTTTTCCACGGGCAAGACTCCGTCGGAATTTCGACCGTATGTACGTAGCATAAAAGGTTATGCTGCGTACACACAGTCAGACTTTTCCACGGGCAAGCCTCCGTCGGAATTTTGGCCGTATGTACGCGGCATTAGGAGCAAAATCGCTCCTCCGCCCCTGCTGCCCCCATGCTTTGGCATATATGCTCTTTTTTTTAACTGTGGTGGTGAAATCACCTCCTAAAGCACTGGAGTCGCAGGGATCAGGCCTGTCTCTGTGAACGCTGCAGTTATGTGTGTTGTGTTTTGTAAGTGACAGTGATCGATCGATACTGCACTTGGGTGGGCTGGGCTGGACGGCGGGGCAAAGCGCAGGTGCTAGCAGGTATCTGGGCTGATCCCGCTAACACTGCATTTTTGGGAACAATAAACTGCTGGGGACGCTAGTATAGATCTGATCAGATATTGATCTGTTCAGATACTATACCACTAAGGCAGGTGTATGCTTCGTGCGTGGGTGTTAGCGCTACTGGCACTAACCTGACACTGCCTGGGGCGACGCAGACCCTATCTGACCCCGAAACCTAATTGATATCACCCGCCGGGCGATCCGGGGGTTAAACCTTTATTGGGTTATATACGGCGGGTGCCCTGATGCTATAAAAAGCAAACTGACTAAATAACGAAATAACCAACTGGCTAACCAGTGTCACCAGTGACACTTATACGGTGATCACTGGTGAAAGGGTTAACTCTAGGGGCAATCAGGGGGTTAAAACCTTTATTAGGTTGTATATGGGGGTACCTTATGCTATAAAAACCTGGCGGCGAACCTAAAAAAATAACTGGCTACCTAGCGGAACCAGCGACACTAACACAGCGATCAGAAAAAACGAACGCTTAGTGACACTGGTGATAGGGGGTGAAAGGGTTACCTGGGGGGGGGGGCGATCAAGGGGTTAAACCTTTATTAGATAATATATAGGGGTACCTGATGCTATAAAAACCTGGCGGCGAACCTAAAAAAATAACTGGCTACCTAGTGGCACCAGCGACACTAATACAGCGATCAGAAAAACGATCGCTTAGTGACACTGGTGATAGGGGGTGAAAGGGTTACCTGGGGGGCGATCAATGGGTTAAACCTTTATTAGGTAATATATTGGGGTACCTGGCGCTATATAAAAACCTGACGGGGAACCTAAATAACGAAATAACTAACTGGCTAACCAGTGTCACCAGTGACACTTATACGGTGATCACTGGTGAAAGGGTTAAATCTAGGGGCAATCAGGGGATTAAAACCTTTATTAGATAATAAATGGGGGTACCCGACGCTATAAAAACCTGGCGGCAAACCTAAAAAAATAACTGGCCACCTAGCGGCACCACCAACACTAATACAGCGATCAGAAAAACGATCGCTTAGTGACACTGGCGATAGGGGGTGAAAGGGTTACCTGGGGGGCGAACAAGGGGTTAAACCTTTGTTAGGGGGGGTTAGGGGGCTACCCTGGACCTAAAGGGACCTAACACTAACTGCCCTGACACTTTTACTATCACAAATGTCACTGATTGCAGTGATCAGTAAATAAATGATCACTGCAATCAGTGACACTGTGAATAGGGGCTGGGGGGGTGATCTGGGGGTGACTGGGGGGGTGATTTATGTGCCTATGTGTCCTGGTGTCAGTGGGCTGTTGGTGCACTAACCTGATGTCTTCTCTCCTCGGCGCTCTGGACGAATAGAGCGCCGCATGGAGAATTGACATCACTTCCTCCTGCCTGTGTTTACATTACACAGGCAGGGGAAGCATCTCATTCGCCGGGAGTGATTGCGAGGGGGTGGCCAGAAACCAATGGCCGCCCCCTCATCACGGATCGCTCCTGAAGCGATACCGACCGCCCCATGTACCGGAAGGGGTCCGATCGGACACACCACCCGCACGAAGGCAGGCACGTACAGGTACGTGATTGTGCCTGTCCGTGCCATTCTGCCAATGTATATGTACATGGGGCGGTCGTTAAGTGGTTAAAATCACTGCTCCCGAAAAAACGGCCGTTTTTAAAACTTTTTTTTTTGCATTGATACATGTACCCTGGGGCAGGACCCGGGTCCCCAAACACTTTTTAGGACAATAACCTCCATATTAGCCTTTAAAATTCGCACTTTTGATTTCTGATGTTTGAGTCTCATAGACTTTAACGGGGTTCGAAAGTTTGTGCAAACTTTCGGTCCGTTCGCAGGTTCTGGTGCGAACCGAACCGGGGGGTGTTCGGCTCATCTCTAGTGGTGGTGTATAGAGCCAAAAAGATTAGAATTGGGTCGATGTCCCAATATTTATGGACCTGACTGTATAGATATATATAATACAGTTCAGAGTATATAGTGCAGTCCATATAGTATATATAATACAGTTCAGAGTATATCATGCAGTCCTTATAGTATACCGTATTTTTCGGACCGTAAGACGCACTTTTTCCCCCAAAAAATATGGGGGAAAATGTCTCTGCGTCTTATGGAGCGAATGTGCATCAGGCACCGCCCCCCGCCGCCGCTGTCAACGCCCCCGCCACTGCCGGCATCGCCCTCTGCGGTGCTTGCAGGGGTGGACTGACCTGTGCTGTGTTTCACACACTGAACGCTGCAAGCCCAGCTTAGCCCTGTTATTGGCCGAATGGGGTCATGTGCGGGCGGCCGACATGGCCGTCTGCGATTGGCCCCGGCGGTGGATGTGGAGGCGGGACTGGTCTGTGAGTGACCGTGGTGTTCCGTCAGATATGGCGACCGGAACAACTGCATGTGTGAGTCCCGCCTGGCGTGTGTCTCCTAAGGTCTCCCTCTGATCGCTCTGTCAGCCCCCTCCCACTCTGTCTATCAGCCCACCCCACTGTCAGTCAGCCCACCTCTGTCAGCCCCCCTCCCCCTCTGTCAGTCAGCCCACCTCTCTCTATCAGCCCCCCTCTCTATCAGCGCCCCCTCCCACTCTGTCAGTCAGCCCACCTCTCTCTATCAGCCCCCTCCCCTCTGTCAGTGGCCCCTCCCTCTCTCTATCAGCCCCCCTTTCACTATCAGCCCCCCTTTCTATCAGCCCACCCCTCTCTGTCAGCGCCCCCTCCCTCTCTGTCAGTCAGCCCCCCTCTCTGTCAGCGCCCCCTCCCTCTCTGTCAGTCAGCCCCCCTCCCTGTCGACACCCCCTCCCCCTCTGTCAGCTCACTCTCTATCAGCGCCCCCTCCCCCTCTGTCAGCCAGCCCACCTCTCTGTCAGCTACCCCCTCTCTGTCAGCTACCCCCCCTCTGTCAGCCCCCCTCCCCCAGTCGGCCCACCTCTCTCAGCCTACCCCTCTCTGTCAGCCACAGCAGGGTGCATTGTGCCAGCCACCCACTCACTGACTCACAGTAGGGAGCCAGGCCAGCCACCCGCAGCAGGGTACACCGTGCCACCCACCTGACTCACAGCATGGAGCCAGGCCAGCCAGCCACCCACAGCAGGGTGCACCATGCCAGCCACCCACTGACCCGCAGCAGGGAGCCAGGCCAGCCACCCGCAGCAGGGTGCCAGCCAGCCACCTACAGTGACATACCCACAGCAGGGCCAGGGTGCCAGCTAGCCACCCAGGGTGACCCATCCACACCAGGAAACCAGCCAGACACACACAGGAGCCAGCCAGCCATGGTGACCCAACCACAGCAGGGAGCCAGCCAGCCACCGTGACCCATCCACAGCAGGGCCAGGGTGCCAGGCAGTTACAGGAGCCAGCCACAGAGGACGCGGGAGCCAGCCAGCCACAGCTACAGTACCCATAGTTAAGGTAAGAGGAGCGCTACACAGTGCCAATTTTATTTTTACTTTGTGAGAGGTTGGGGCAGGGGTGAGAGTTATGGTACAAGGAGGGGGTCCCGTGAGGACCAGAGTGAATGAATGTATTCACTGTACACTCTGTTAGGAAGAGGCCCCCCTCCAGGTCCCATTATACTCCCTTTCAGTCTCTAATGGGGCCTGGATGGGACTCTAACTAACCCCCTTTTATAGACACTGAAAGGGCCATTGTTAGAGAGACCCCCCCAGGTCCCATTAGACTTCTTTTGAAGTCTCTAATGGGTCCTGGAGGGGGGGTCTCTCTCTAACAGAGACTTTCTAACTGACACTGTTAGAGAGAGACCCCCCCCAGGTCCCATTAGACCCTGTTGTAGTCTGCACTGATAGGGCTGTACTGATGGGGCTGCACGGGCAGGGCAGGTCTTAAACAGGAGGGGGTGTGGCCTTGACAGGAAGGGATGGCTCATATTTAAATTAGGGGGTGCAAGAGTTTAGTCAGGCCTAGGGCAGCACATAACCTAAATACACCATTGCTCCCCCTGCCGTCGCCACGTTAGTACCAGAAGTTAGTACCGGAAGAGAGCAGAGGAAAGACATCCCAAGCCCTCACGAGCGCCGGGCGATCTCCCAAAATGTCCTGACACTTGCTGAGAAGACAAAGCAGCCCAAGCGATGGCACAGGTAAGTCTGCAATAATGGCACAGGTCGGCCTGCAATAATGGCACAGGTCGGGCTGCAATAATGGCACAGGTTGGGCTGCATTTCTTTGGCAATGGTCGGGCTGCATTATTGGCAATGGTCGGGCTGCATTTCTTTGGCAATGGTCAGGCTGCATTTCATAGGCACTGGTAAATATTTTAGTATATATATTTAGTAAATATTTTCCTCCTCTAAAACCTAGGTGCGTCTTATGGTCAGGTGCGTCTTATAGAGCGAAAAATACGGTATATAATGCAGTTCAGAGTATATAGCAGTGGCGGTGCGTCCATAGAGGGCGCCGGAGCGCCGCCCCCTCTCGCTCCCGCACCGCCACTGAAAGACAATACACAGATTCATGCATTGCATGAATCTGTGTATTGTCACCGCTGCCGCGCTGCCCACTATACATATGGCCGGCCTCCTGGTGAGCGCCGGCCATATGAATTAGAGCGGCGGCCGGCGGTGGGTGTGACTTGGAAGTGGCTCTGATAGGCTTTCCGAATACAGCTCTCACGCTGTATTCGGCTTCCAAAAACTCCTCCCAGGTACGCACGGGGGTGCGTTCCTGGAAGAAGACTGTGTGGAGGTTTCAGCCAATCAGGTTCACCGGATCTGGTTACCGGTAACCTGATTGGCTGAAGCGACATCGAGGGCGGGAGAACACATCGAGGACGGCGCGGACCGAGGAAGGTAAGTGCAGGGCTGGGGGGGGGGGGGGGGGACAGGCTGCATTTGGGGGAAAAACTGGCTGAATATGGGGCACAAACTGGCTGAATATGGGGGGAACTGGCTGAATATGGGGGACAAACTGGCTGAATATGGGGGGGAACTGGCTGAATATGGGGGACAAACTGGCTGAATATGGGGGGAACTGGCTGTATATGGGGGACACGCTGGCTGCATTTGGGGGGAACTGGCTGTATATGGGGGACAAACTGGCTGCATTTGGGGGGAACTGGCTGTATATGGGGGACAAACTGGCTGCATTTGAGGGGAACTGGCTGTATATGGGGGACAAACTGGCTGCATTTGGGGGGAACTGGCTGTATATGGGGGACACGCTGGCTGCATTTGGGGGGAACTGGCTGTATATGGGGGACAAACTGGCTGAATATGGGGGGAACTGGCTGTATATGGGGGACAAACTGGCTGAATATGGGGGGAACTGGCTGTATATGGGGGACACGCTGGCTGCATTTGGGGGGAACTGGCTGTATATGGGGGACAAACTGGCTGCATTTGGGGGGAACTGGCTGTATATGGGGGACACGCTGGCTGCATTTGGGGGGAACTGGCTGTATATGGGGGGGAACTGGCTGTATATGGGGGACAAACTGGCTGCCTTTGGGGGGAACTGGCTGTATATGGGGACAAACTGGCTGTATATGGGGGCACACTGGCTATATATATGGGGACAAACTGGCTGTATATGGGGGCACACTGGCTATATATATATGGGGGCACACTGGCTGTATATGGGGGCACACTGGCTGTATATGGGGGCACACTGGCTGTATATGGGGGCACACTGGCTGTATATATGTGAGCACACTGGTTATATATATATATGGGGGCACACTGGCTGTATATGGAAACAAACTGGCTGTATTTGAGGGGGCAAACTGGTGGCGTTTGGGCACAGTGGCTGCGTTTAATGGGCACAGTGGCGGCAATTGATTTTTATTTTATTTTTTTCAGTTTGTTTGCGCCCCCCCAAAAATTTTGAGCACCAGCCGCCACTGGTATGTAGTGCAGTCCGTATAGTATTGTCAGGGACTTGCTGGCTATTGCAAAGCAGATGTGCAGACGCAGAGGCCATTGCGCATTCCAATGATGTCCCTCCTAGCAAGCATGTCCACAGGTTGTGTGCACACGTGCCCCATTAGCATTGGCACCAACTGTAGTATTTAGATATGGCAGATGCACTAGGGCCTTTGCTGTGTGATCTGCAACTTTCCCCCCTGTATCCTGTTTCCAGTGCTTGCCCTTGATCTGCTTGTACCCGGCTTCCTGACTCCTCTGATTCTCTCCATTCCTGACCTTGGCTTGTTTGACCTTTCTTCAGTCTTACCTCCAGATTCCCTGTTACAAAACCTTTGCATGAACTTGACCATTCTTATTGATATCTCTGATGTACCTGATTCTTCTGTATCTGACCTGGCTTGTCTGACTCTGCACCAGTCTCCTCCCTTTGCTACAGCCTCCACGTAACGGCATCTGCGGTACCTGGCACCAGCAACCTACCTGCATCCCCAGCAAACCCTGCATCCACGAGTGCCTGCATCCACAGCCACCAACCCGCAGCTCTACCACCACCGCTGGCTGCTACAAGTGTCCCCTTGCTACGGAGAACGCCACAGGCACTCCTACCTCATCGTGCTCTTGCGGCCGCTGTTGCAAACTCAGTGGTCCCTGAACCGGGGCTGTACGAAAAGCCTTTCTCTGCTCGTTATGCTCTACCAGAAAGGTACGTGACAAGTATATATAATACAGTTCAGAGTATATAGTGAAGTCTGTGTAGTATATATAATACAGTGGAGAGTATATAGTGCAATCAATGTAGTATATATAATACATTGCAGAGTATATAGTGCAGAGTATATAATACAATGTATTGAAGTGGTTAAGGGGAACCCTATGCCAGAATTAAGAAAAAAACGGCGTGGGGTCCCCCCCAAAATTCATACCAGGCCCTTCAGGTCTGGTATAGGTTTTAAGGGGAACTCCACGCCAAAAAAACAGCATGGGGTCCCCCCAAAATCCATACCAGGTCCTTTGGTTCTGGCATTGATCTTAAGGGGAACTCCACGCCAAAATGTTTAAAAAATTGGCCTGAGATCCTCCCCAAAATCCATACAGGACCCAGGGGCGTCGGGAGGGGGTGGCTAGGGGGGGCTGAAGCCCCGAATGTGACCCTGAAAAGCCCTGAGTCTATGGAATGCTGCATTCCATTGTTAGCCCCGAGCGCCGGCCGCCGGGACCAATCTGGTCGTGAGTGTGGCCAAAAGTGGCCGAGTGCCAAAGTGGCCGAGTGCGGCCGAAAATGTGGCCGAGTGCGGCCGAAAAAGTGGCCGAGTGCCATAGTGGGCGAAAGTGGCCGAGTGCGGACGAAAGTGGGCGAGTGCCATAGCGACCGAAAGTGGCCGAATGCACCCGAAATTGGCCGAGTGAGGCCGAGTGCAGCAGGTCCCGCCTTCTGGAGCCTGCAGCGCTAATGCGAGGACCGCGGGATGTGTGATGGGCCGACAGTGACGTCCATCTTAGCCTGCAGGCTCCAGAAGGCGGGAACGCTACATCCCCACTCGGGCGGGCGGCTCTTCTCTCCTCCTCGGCTCGGCTCGGCTCCTCTCCTCTCCGACGCTGACGATTGACTGGCTGACTTCCTGCTGTGCCTGCACACCACGGCTGAGGTAGGTCAGACACACAGCGTGTGTATGTATGTCAATGTCAGTAGGTCACAGTGTGTGTAGGTCAGGCAGGTCACTGGTCAGTAAGTAACACAACCCCACCGCCCAGCCCAAAAAATAAAGCTGCGCCACCCCCCCGGTTCTTGGACTTTGGGCTGAAGCCCCTGGTCTTTTTGCCACCTAGCAACGCCCCTGACAAGACCCTTATCCTTATCCGAGCATGCAGCCTGGAGGTCAGGATAGGGGGACGATCGAGCGCCACCACCATTTCCTGAACCATACCAGGCCGTGTGCCCTCAACATGGGGGGGTGGGTGCTTTGGGGCAGGGGGGGGCTTTGCGCCTGCCTATCCCAAAGCACCTTGTCCCCATGTTGATGGGGAAAAGAGCCTCTTCCCAACAACACTGGGCTGTGGTTGTCGGAGTCTGCGGGCGGCTTATCGGAATCTGGAAGCCCCCTAAAAAAGTGTCAAAAAGTAAAAACCACAACAGACAGTTTTTGACAACTCCTTTATTAAAAAAGAAACAAAAAGTGTCCCGCAATGTCTATCCATCTTCTATCATGCCGCCTGACAGACCCGAAAAATAGTTATTTAAAAAAAAAATCTGCCTCGATGGGAGGCCTCCCAAGGACGGCTGTCTCTTGGCTTTGAAAGCTGTTATATAGGCAAGGGTGGGGTCACCCGGTTACATAACTGAGTGACCCCGCCCCCTTCTGATGTCATGTGAAGTCATGTGGCGTCATAGGGGGTGGGGTCATCTGGTTATGTCAACGGGTGGCCCCGCCCTTGTCTATATAAGAGCTGTCAAAGCGAAAAGACTGTAGTCGCTGGAGGCCTCCCATCGAGGCAGAGCTTTTTACATTTCTACTATTTTTCGGGTCCGTCTGGTGGCATGATTGAAGATGGATGGACATCGCGGGACACTTTTTCTTTCTTTTTTAATAAATTGTCAAAAACTGTTGTGGTTTTTATTTTTTTACACTTTTTTGGTGAATGGGTAGGGGTACAATGTACCCGATACCCATTCACATAGGGGGGGCTGGGATCTGGGGGTCCCCCTTGTTAAAGGGGGCTTCCAGATTCCGATAAGCCCCCCGCTCGCAGACCTCGACAACCAATGGCCAGGGTTGTCGGGAAGAGGCTTTTGTTCTCATCAACATGGGGACAAGGTGCTTTGGGGTGGGGGGCACAGAGCCTGCCCCAAAGCACCAACCCCCCATGTTAAGGGCAATAAAAGGGCCTGGTATGGACTGGGGAGGGCCCTATGCCATTTCTTTTCCCTTGATTATTCATCTATATTGCCGGGAGTCTGCAATATATTAAAGCCGCGAGCAAGTTTAAATTATTCATTATTGCTGCGGCACTGTTCTACACATCGCACAGATGCGCCACTTTTCAGGCAGACTAAGGGGACTTCCCAGGCACAATATTTAAAGGAATATTTCATTTATATTGTTTCACTTTAAGTATTAATAAAACCACTGCTCCTGAAAAAACGATTTTTAAAAACTTTTTTTTGCATTGATACATGTAACCTAGGGCAGTACCCGGGTCCCCCTACACTTTTATGGCAATAACTTGCATATAAGCCTTTAAAATGAGCACTTTTGATTTTTCATGTTCGTGTCCCATAGACTTTAATGGGGTTTGCATGTTCGCTAGAACTTTTTGCCTATTCGCTGTGTTTTGGTACAAACTGAACCAGGGGGTGTACGGCCCATCCCTAACATATGTTTTCTCTTATTTCATATATTTTTGCATCCCAGTGCTGCTGATCTCCCCCCGCCACTTTCTGTCTCTAGACACTGGCGTCAACATTGGTTGCACATGAATTCTTTGGCACTGACAACATTAGGCCATGTGACAGGGTGACAACACAACTGTAAGACTAGGTTCACACCTATGCGTTGCGTTTTTGAGCTTGGAGTCTTTGCCAAGTTCGCAATCAGTTGTTCAGCGGTTCCATTGCGTTTTTAGCTGCGGACTTGCCGACCTGGGAAGTCTTGCCGCTGTTATCATGAGGGGGAACTCCACGCCAAATTTGAAATAAAAAACCGGCATGGGTTCCCCTCCAGGAGCATATCAGGCCCTTAGTTCTGGTATGGACTTTAACGGGAACCCCTACACCGAAAAAAACGGCGTGGGGGTCCCCCCAAAGTCCATAGCAGACCTTTATCTGAGCACGCAACCTGGCAGGCCGCAGGAAAAGAGGGGGGGATGAGAGAGCGGCCCCCCTCCCTCCTGAACCGTACCAGCTGTAATGCCGTATGAGCGGAGCGCATTCACTTTTATAGGCATGGGCGTGGTCACCGGATGATGCCACCCAGTGACCCCGCCCCCATATGTTGTCACAGTCCCATCATTCCCCTGTCCTCTTCAGCATGAGGCCCTGTCCTCATCAACATGGGGGCAGGGTGCTTTGGGGTGGGGGGGCCGCAGTGCGCCCCCCTGCCCCTGAAGCACCCACCCCCCCATGTTGAGGGCATGCAGCCTGGTACGGTTCAGGAGGGAGGGGGGGGGCGCTCTCTCGTCCCGCCCTCTTTTCCTGCGGCCTGCTAGGTTGCGTGTTCGGATAAGGGTCTGCTATGGACTTTGGGGGGACCCCCACGCCGTTTTTTTCGGCGTTGGGGTTCCCGTTAAAGTCCATACCAGACCCAAGGGCCTGGTATGCTTTTGGAGGGGAACCCATGCCGTTTTTTTTTTTAATTGGCGTGGAGTTCCCCCTCAAGATCCCTGTTCAGAACGCAACACATGTGCGAATCAGATGCGTGCCCATAGAACATAATGGGCCTGAATTCGCACCTGAGCCGCACCGCAATGCCTAGAGAACACACACGTTTTTTCGGCAATGCGCAGTGCGAATGCATCGCACATATGTGAACCAGCCTCATTGGAATCAATGCATTTTATAATGTTATGCGAATTGGATGCGGTGTAAGCCGCAACCAATTCGCATAGGTGTGAACGGGGCCTAAAACATGGAAGGAGCATTATAATCCTACAATAGGAAGTGCCTGAACAAGGTCCTTCTTGGCAGAATCACCAACTATTATTTTAATGAAAGTTGTAAATTGAAAACAGCGTTTCAAAGCACAATAACATGTTAAAGTGTATATAAAAATTTAGTGATTGGGTCAAGATCTTCTATAAAAATAATGCTTAGCAAATAGAGACGCAGCTAACAGACAAGAATCAGTTAAAGCACTAAAATCGAATGAATAATATGGTAATGCTGTTACACAAACATGCACTGAATTTCTCCATCTGTTCACACGTGCATGCATTTATGTGTCACATGCTTGCTTGTTTTCATAAGAACAATCAACCAAGAGAGAAATAAAAGGAGGGAATGATAGTGAGAGGAAAAGAGAGAGGAAATGGAAAGGTATTAGTCCTATTCAACTTTTTTTTTATTTAATTGCAGTAGTTTCAGAATAAAAGAAAGCAACTCTAAAGATAATTGTACCTTGCTTAGGAGCGCTAATAACACTTTATCTAATTACCTTTGGTGAGAGAATGTCTTGTTGCAAACTGTATTTTGCCTTCTTTTACTTCAACGCTCCCCTCCCTCTTGCTCTGATCATTATATAAGCTTCTGTATGTCATTATTAAAGTTAAATTATTCATTGTGTTGGGTAAAGTGTGCGCGTGTATGCTTCTTGTTCCAACCTTCTGCCAGCCGGGTGAAATGTTTCGGGAAAGTAACACATATTTGTTCTGAGATATAAGAAAGTCTGGCACTGCTGATCAGCCTGGGAAGGAAGAGGCCTCAGAGCTGTCAGTAACTTTGGCAAGCGATATGAGGCATCCTGATATATAAGTTTCATTTACTTCATGCTTTCCTATTGTATGCAGCTCCAGCTAAACGTAATGTACATTAACCAAGAGCTGTAGTACAGTCTGTTGGTCAGTTCTATAGAATAAGGAAACGTATAATTTTAAAGCTAGGAATAAAGCTAAACATACCAAACAATGCAGCTCTGTGTTTATCACATTCTTAAATGTATGTAGCACCGGCCCAAAATGGTCCTTGCTATGTTTAAATTTAGGGGATAGTCTGAGCAAATAGTTGGGCTCAGACTTGCTGATTTCTTAAAATTTTGCTTCTGCGCTGGTTGTGATACTGCTTGGCAGTTATTTTCCCTGTTTGCCCCTAGGTGACACTGCCACCGCTGGCCCCTGTTGGAATACAGGTGTATCACAGCAGTATTGGGTGTCCCTTCTCGGCAGCCGTGCAGTGGGCGTGGTTAGCCCACTATGCATGCTGGGGAGGGGTACATAAGGGGCAGACGCCATTGAAGGGGTGGTTCGTTCTTCCTGGTGCGCCTCGTGGCCCTCATGGCACGGGGTGCGTGTGTGTGTTCTAGCCCCGGGCACCTTCAGCCCGAGGCTACATCTCTGCTAGGTAGGCCCGGCTCTGCTGGTTTGGGCTTACACTTCTGAAGGTATCCCAAGCTGTCCATCCGTGGGAAGGAAGCTCTTGAGGAGGGGAGCTGGGGGAGGACCTGCCCCGGAGGAGACTAGCAAGGCACCGATGTCTCGGGAGAGGCCTGGCAACTCAATCAAGGAGGGATGCACTATTCTAAAGCCCTGTAATACGCCGGTCTGGCTTAAAGGTTCTATTATTACTTGGCTGGAGGTTTGGGACGTTTAAAATACTGTGGCAGAGGATTCCCGGACGCATCCTAAAGTTCACCAGGTCTGTGGCAGAGACCCAAGTTCATCAGGTCTGTGGCAGAGACCTTCATTCATCTATAGCAGTTTGTGGCAGGAACTGTTTAAAGTTTGATCATTGCATCATTCCGGCTGCTAGGACCATGAAAGGGGACTATCCGGTGAGCAATACCCACTCAGGCTTGAGTGGCGAATATACTGACTGTTTGCATCTTTTGTACCATGTGCCTGAACCTTCCCCTACTTCTCTCGTTTCCCACTTTCTCTCAAGTTCTACAGCAAAAGAAAATAAAGCCTTACTGTTGAGGTTTTACATCTGTGTGGACATTGACTTTTCTTAAAACTCTTTACCCTGACAACGGAAGCCATGGAGGTAGTTTGCATGACCCAAAATTAATCAGCAGCTCCTTCGGAGGTCAGTGCTACATGTACTTTTTTTTTTTTTTTTTTTAAAAACAAGCAGTGTAAGTAGCTGAATTAGACTTGGTACTAGAGATGGGTAGAAAACCCCTCAGTTTGGTTCACGCCAGAACTTTCGAACATCGCAAAGGTTCGGACCCGAGCAACGAACACCATTAAAGTCTATTCTTTTAGATTCTGCGGCCCGGGCCACTGCCTATACTGATATTCACTTGAGATGGGTGGAACACTTTAAATACCTGGGGGTGGTGGTTTCCAGACAGGCTTCGCACTTTATATCCCTAAATTTAACACCCGTGATACAGGAGGTTCAACAACGGCTGAAGGCATGGGAGTCATTACCCCTTTCATTATTAGGACGCATAAACCTAATAAAAATGAATGTATTACCTAAATTTCCATATCTATTTCGACACTCTCCACAGTGGATCCCTAAATCACTTTTTGTACGGCTGCATTGTATTTTTGCAGCATTTATATGGAGATCTCAGTCCCATAGGTATAGCTGGACGACATTGGTACGCCCGGCTTCTCAAGGTGGCCTGGCATGTCCGGACTTCTATAAATATTATTTGGCCTCTCAGCTAGTAACCGCTGCCTGGTGGTTTAACCCAGATACCTCTAACCCCGCTACGCAGGTAGAAGCAGCAGTGTTGGGATCCTTGGAGGCGTTGAAATTTTCAGATTTTTCGGGGCCCCTGTGCTCCATATTCACTGACACCGTCCATGTGCACTACGTTACGGGCATGGGGGGAGAGTCTCAAAATTGAACGATATCCCTGTTGGGGTGAGCCTCCTTAGCCCAATAGATTGTGCGAGATCTGATCAAGTTGGATTCGTCCATCTCAGCGAGCTCGGAGACCACAGTGGACAAATTTGTGACACGCAGGCAGTATTCTTTGTTAAAAGTGATCTGATAAGCAGTTTAATTCTTACAGCTTATATGGGAAATTACAATAACAAGAGGACGTGCAGAAACCAATTTAAACAATAATACATCTTATGTTGAGTGTGAGACTTCTCACAGAAAGTCTCATAAACAAGGTCTGTTTATGAGAATTTACACAGAGTGTTCCAAAACAATGTCTGAACGGACACGGGATAGAAGTGTATAAACGTCACTTCGCGGAATCTCATATTCTGTGAGAACATAACAATAAAACAATATCTGTGCAAAGGACAATTTTACACCAAGTAAGCTAATCTATCCTAAGATGGATGCTGACTACAAAATGGAGTCACATTGGTTCATATTCCTTCAGCCCCCTCTTAATTCATGAAAATGAATTTCGACAGCTTTTGATTATATGGTGACCTAGCTTATATGTACATATGGGGTATGGGGTAATACACCTAGCAATACAGAGAGTTGTAACCCCCCCTTAAATCATATGTGTAATTTCTAATAACTATATGCAGAGTGCTTACATGTGTAATTCTAATAATTATATGCAGAGTGCTTACATGTGCTTAAGAACCTATCTGGATGTGCTTATAAGCTTTCATATACATTGCAAAAGGCAGTAAATCACTAGGGGGCTGTTGGACCCTTTCCACTATGCACATACAACACCTAAAGCATAAGTAGAGTATTACTACAAAGATTAAGATCATTATAATGGTAAGCACGAAATCCTTAAACCAAGAGAAAATACCTCCAAATCCAAAACCCTCCCTCTTCGAAGGGACTCCATGTTTTGGCAATATTCCTAGCCTCTTGTTGTAGCTTGTCTACCTTCTTTCTATGTTGGGCAATAATGTCATAATAATCAGGGACCTCAATAGATGTATAATCATTAAAGGGACTCTAGTGGTACCTGGGTGGAGTTTACTACATATCCAACATTTGTCATATCCTGATTTTCCTAGCATAAGCATATTTAAACTTTAACAATAACATTTTGTCGGTAAAACTTTCACCGATTTCTCTATTCAATCTAGCATGTCTTTTAGTGTGGCTAGAGATAGTTCCTTTTCCACAGATGTATTTTATGACACCTAAATCTTCTGTGTGGTATATACAGTTAGTCATGATCCATGTTGGGGGAAACACTGAAAGTGTGGTCACCCCCAGGAGTGTCCAAAGTTTCTCAGAATCCTGAGCAGTAAACAAAGTCAATTTGCTGTATTCGCTTTTCGAGGATTTACAACACCTGCTTCACCTCCTTGGTCCGGAACTGAAGCTTTATCTGCGTCTTTGTCTTTTTCGCACAATCCACTTTGACCTTTTTACTCGACTGCCATGGATCCAGGCTTGGGAATTCTCCACTAGGATGGCTGTCCGGGTCACCGGGACTACTGTGGTAGGAGGTCCAAAGGGATATTCCTGCTTTTTTGGTCCTACTCCTACTTCGTCCTCTACTCGAAAGGGATGTGTTGGTTTCTGTGAAGAAAAAGGAGAGATGTGCGAGCAACATTTCTTTCAACTTGGTCTAAAGTTTCAATTAACTTTCTGACATTTTCCCCCCCTTATCTGATCAAGATCTCCTGCTTCCAAGATAAGAGGTGTTCTTAGTCCAAGGGGTGGGAAAGGGTCTACCCATAAGAATCTCGAATGGAGAGTACCCTGTGGTTTCACCGGGGGTCATTCTGATCTCGGCAAGAACCACTGGTAACATTTTATCCCATTTATGGAAATGTTCCCCTGTGGCTTTCCTAAATTGATCTTTGATGGTTCTATTCATTCTTTCCTTTAACCCGAAACTTTGGGGGTGATAGGGGATGTGAAATCTCCACTGTATTTTAAGTGCTCCCACTAACTCTTCAACAGATTTTTTATGTAAAGGCTGTGAAAGAGTTAAAGATGTGGTAGGATACAGAAGGTGTCCATGTTTCACTTTGTGTGGTGTGTTTGGGTTATTATGTGATGCACCGTGACACATAAAATAACCGTAGGCCTAAAATAAAAAGAATCTTTCAGTAAAACTTCACATGCGTTCCGCCATCCCCTATGGCCTACTGTGGTATTAGGCCATAAATAAAGATGCACTAGCTGCGGGGATGCATGGCTTCCCCTCTTTGAGGAAAAGTCCATTTATGGTCTTTTCCAAGTCATCCCCCGCCCAATCCTTCAAATCTATCTCTGTGGCATGTGTCTGGAGATCTAATAATGTATGATCTAGCAGTGCTATTTCAGGTATTAGTACTAGCATATGGGTATGTGCTGGCTGCTTTAGCAGCTGACTCTGCAAATGCACTCTATTAACAGCAGAATCTACCAAACGCTTGTGTACATCAGGTAAAACAGTGGAAGTCATAAATGACCTGGGAAAAGTGTCCCGTTGAGCAATGTGTATACAGTCATGTTGTGGTACTTCCTCAACCTGTTCTTCTATTTAATCCTAAAAAGGCATTAAAATCGGGCTGGGTGTGAATATTTTAAGTAACATTGTCACATTGCGAGTGGTGGGTAAAGTAGTAGGTCTGCCCAGGGTAAATGATGTTGCCATCCTGACTACCATCGCACAGGATGCTAATGCTCGGAGGCACATAGGCATGCCTTGAACTTGAACTGGGACCATCTTTGGGAAAACAAACCTACAGGGCGCAGTTCTCCACCATGTTTTTTTTGGTGAGGAGACCTGTCATAGTCTTACCATTGTCCCTTGCATACAAATAAAACATTCCTTTTTTCCCTATCGAGGAGGCCAAGTCTGGGTGCTACAACCACAGCACTTTTCAAAAACCTTTACTTGGGCACCCGGATATACCAGTATCTTTTTATGTCTCCGGAAGGGAGATTCAGCCTTTGGCAACACCTTTGTTAACAAGTAAAATAAGAAGTGGTATATTATAAAACCAACTGTGGTGAACCCTGTCTCTATCCCATGTTCGTTCACTAGGGCAGCCATAACTGCTTGTGACTGAAGACACGTTCCATGTGTCAAGCTGGAGGGAATAGGGCTGTGGAGGGGTCAGAATGGCTGGCAGACATAAAAGATCACATTGATTCCAAAGTCTTGTTTCATAAGAAGTTGCCCCCCGTGGACCACTTGTTCTTCTCATTCTGGCGTCCTTAAAGTTGAATTATCAATCCCAGCTATACTGGGCCAGAACTAGGTGGAATCTGTGAGTTGCGCAGACCCATCAGGTGTCCGAGGCTGTAATGCAGCATCCTTGGCCGCTTGGTCTGCGTCCATATGTAAGTCTCAAATGCTAGGATGGCTACCTCAGCAAGAACCTGGAAAGCTAAAAACAGCCAATCAATTTATCCTATTGCTTGATTGGTTTACCTGCCGAAGTGAAACAAACTTCTGGCCCTTAAAATGAAACCAAAAAGCCCTCTATCTCTTGATTTATCTATATAAATATATCCAATGACCCGAATAAAGGATCCAATGACTGACTCTATGTGTTACCTAAACACTTTACTATACGTGTTGCCAAAACACCTTAGGTCTCGTAGGACCTTTAATAGCCACTCTGGACTAACTTCAGACTCATCCAGAGCCTGTATGTGTTCCTAGAACACTTAACAAATCTATACTTCCCATACACAGATCTTAAAATAAAGATAGTTGAGGTCACAGCAAGGTAAAAATAAATGTAACACTTACCGGACAGATGCCTCAACTATCCTGCCGACTACGCCAATTGTAGCCCAATAGATTGTACGAGATCTGATCAAGTTGGATTCGTCCGTCTCAGCGAGCTCGGAGACCACAGTGGACAAATTTGTGACACGCAGGCAGTATTCTTTGTTAAAAGTGATCTGATAAGCAGTTTAATTCTTACAGCTTATATGGGAAATTACAATAACAAGAGGATGTGCAGAAACCAATTTAAACAATAATACATCTTATGTTGAGTGTGAGACTTCTCACAGAAAGTCTCATAAACAAGGTCTGTTTATGAGAATTTACACAGAGTGTTCCAAAACAATGTCTGAACGGACACGAGATAGAAGCGTATAAACGTCACTTCGTGGAATCTCATATTCTGTGAGAACATAACAATAAAACAATATCTGTGCAAAGGACAATTTTACACCAAGTAAGCTAATCTATCCTAAGATGGATGCTGACTACAAAATGGAGTCACATTGGTTCATATTCCTTCAATCCCCTACAGGCAATTTAGCCTAACGCTCCCCTTTGGTTGAATCCCACCCTGGACAATATCTATACATTGCCCGACCCCCATGCCTGGACCAAATTCAATATAAAAATAGTGACTCAGATTATTTTGGACGAATCCTTGATTCCATTTTCCAAACTGATCTCCGATTTCAATGTTCCTCAGTTGTACTCCTTTCATTTTTTTCAACTCTCCCATGCCTTCAGCTGTCAATTTCCTGGCTCTCCTCCGCGACTAGTTTATTCCGCCCTAGAGAAGCTTCTTAGGTTGGACTGTGCAAAGAATGCCGCCTCCAAATTATATCTCCATCTAACAACTGTCTCCCTTCCAACACTAGATAAAGTAAGACTTAAATGGTCTAAGGACATTCCTGAACAATGATGATTGGGATGATATATGGGACTTTCCTTTTAACTCTCTTCTCCTTGAGAGCTGATTCAGTTCAAGATGGTTCACAGGGAATATCTTACTTCTCATATATTACATACAATTAATCCAGACTCTGTGCCTGGCTGTTGGCGATGTGGGAGATTCCTGGAGACTTTACTCATATTTTTTGGACTTGTCCAGCAATAGTGGGGTACTGGGAAGAGATATTAGCTTTTTTAGCCCAAATTACCTCTATTTCATTATAATCATCAATGGCATTTTGTATGTTGGAAAGAAGAAAAATAAGTAGGTGTGGCGCTGTTCAATGGATTATAATTGACTCTCAATGTGGTGGTGAAGTAATGTGGGTGTAAATGTAACATCAGTGAAAAATTTGCAAAATGATGACAAATAAATTATAAGTGAACATAAACATGTGCATGTAAATAAGCAATAAATAAATGAATACAAAATGTAAAACGTTAAACTCCTATTGAGAATTTAAATCAGTCCAGAAAAGATACTAATTAGATATTCAAAAAAGTACTAATTAGATATTCAAAAAAGTCCAAAAAGTGCTTGTGCTGGCGAAAAGTGATCTCTAATGTAAATGATCTCTGGATTAAATAAATTCAATAAATAGAGCATTCAAAACAGTTTAAGAAAGTGCTTGTGCTTGTGAAAAGTAATCACTGTTCGTTTTCCCTCTTCACAAAGTGATCACAGCAAGTGTGGCTTATCCGTGCTCCTAATGTGCACACACTCACCAGAATTTTCCTCCCCGCTTGGGGTATGTAGCATTCACAGTATATGCCACTGTGTAGCAGCCTATGAGGTATCCTGTCCTGGATGTCTTGGCGGCACTCCAATTGATTACCATATGGACCCCAATAGTGTAATACTGATAAACTATTTATTAAATTAAAACATGTGGAAAACATTTTGCAAAAGCATAAAAAGCATGTATTGCTGACACTAACGCCGCTGCCCGGAAGTGATGCAAGGACGCACGTTGACTCCGCCCTACGCGTTTTGTCACTCTGACGTCATCTGGAGCGTATGTATGTGCCTGCTTCACCTCCTTATATAGTGCTTTGTGACCCCCATGTTCATTACGGTAACCATTTTTTATGGAATATTGAAGACCAAATAAACCGCAGTATATGCGGACGCGGCAGCCATTTTTGGTAAAGTTCTTCAGACCGAAGTCTTCAATAGCTTATGTTTGTGGCCACAACGCCATATTTGATGGGATTATGAAGACCGGAGACCGTGGTCTATTGCCACAGTTTTATGTTCTCAACGTCATATTTGCTTAATTTAAACGAGTGAAACAGTTTCTGCCCCCACATATACCACAAAATATGCTGGCATAAATACTTCATAAGAGAACTCCCGGTCTTAAGGTGCTTAATTTAAAAATATTTAAAAAAAAGATTTTAAAAAGGTTTTACGGTCACTCTTCCCAATATATATATATATATATATATATATATATATTACATTAAAATATATAGAAATACACAGGATATAAAAACGTTTGCAACATACAACAAATTATAGACACTACCTAAAGATGGTGCTATCGTTATGAATATTTAGATGTAAGCATTTTGTGTATGCTAATTTAAAGTGTCTTAGGGTTTTGGAGAATAAGAGAATTGCAATTGTAGATTAAAAGATTAAATTGTTATTAAATTATTATTAAATAATTTAGAAAATTATAAAAAATTAGGGAATACAGAAATACATGATAAAAATATATATATATATATACAAATATACATATGTATAGTAATGAGAATGGGAATTGGTGATCTTTATGAGTTGGAAGATGATTATGGAGTGATTGGAAGAATCTGAAAAGATGATACATACAAAATGGGGTTAAAAATTTGTTAAAAAACTGTTTAGATCTACGTCAATGTTCAGTCCTGTTGGCTGGAGAGTATCTAATTGAAAGATCCATTTGGTTTCATTCTGGGAAATTTTAATTCTCTTATTGTCTCCTCTCCAGTGTCCTTTGATTTTGTCTATGGCGTAGAAAGTCATACATGTAGGGTCTCTATTGTGATGGTCTCTAAAATGCCTTGAAATGCTGTGTTTGTGTAGCAAGGGGTTACTATTAAGAGTATCCTAAAAGACTACTTTGTGTTCTTAACTAAGAGGTTGGCTCCCTCTGGTGTCTGTTTATGTTGTGCCATTGAAGTTTGTTCAGTTCAGTTGCATTATGGAACAAAGCAAGGTGAGTGGTGAGTCGTGAGAAAGTGACTCTATTGCTGTGGGTTGGCTTGAGACTACAATACCCACAGTGCCATTGTGCTACCAGAATGCAGGGCACCACCGCACAGCCTGCTGGGGGATGTGATATAAGGACAAGCGGGGCCTCAGCCCGCTCTCTCTGGACGCCATCTTTCAACAGGCAAGAGGCCTGCTGTGAGCGTGCCTAGGCCGTAGAAGCCTGGGCCTAGAGTTGGAGAGCGGGTCATGGACGGAGGGATCCTTGTGGACAGCATCGCTGACTGAGACAGAGAGGGGACTGTCCTACGCTCCATCGCATCTGACGCCATCCATCTACCTGCACCTTGTAAGCGGCCGCGTGGTTGACCGGCGACATCTTGCCCGACGGTGATACCAGTGAGAAGAGGACTCCGGGTGGTGAGAAGGCACTTGCCTACCAGCATAATTAACTGAGTTATAGAAGAGTGGTCCCTATAGTCCCACTTATACTTGCTGACACTTGCAGTGCCACATATAGGGATTCTTTGCACCCAAGAGTGGGACAGCGGATTGGGAGAACTAGCGCTTCCTTTATTTCTACTCTACATTCACCGAGTGATTACTTTCCCTCTTTACATACTGCTTGGAATACAATTTAATTGCACCAACAGAGCTAGCAGAAGACAAGTGAACTTAAACGAACAGTCATCACTTTATTTCTCTGCAACGTTTACTGTGAAGGGATATCCACCAGTTTGAACTGTCCACTAGAGGGAGTCATATAGCCATAAGAACTCTTATGTTTGATATACTGTAACTGTTTATATTGCCTCTGTTGTGCTGCTGTTATAGTAAGTGTGTGTGAGAATTGGTGGGGAAGTGTCCCAGTGTCGGTGTCATAGCATTGGGAGATTCCTCCACCATACACTTACTCACATTTGACCCAGGTTATAGTAATTGGGTCTTGTAATATAGAAACCTTGAACCAGTTGTATTTCATTGATTTTGCAGGGATCTGTGTACAGTCAATTATATCTGTATAACCATTGTTCTACTCTTTTTCCAAGTAAACATTTTAGAACTGGTTAGGTTATGTCTTGTGTGGAACTCTATCTATTGCAGCTGAGAGTCAAGGTAATGATAACTATACATATTTACAGTGTGGTGTTGTTTAGGAATGAGCCGAAAACCCCCCTGTTCAGTTCGCACCAGAACCTGCGAACGGACTGAAAGTTTGCGCGAACTTTAGAACCCTATTAAATACAATGAACGCGAATGTTCGAAATCAAAAGTGCTAATTATAACGGCTAATATGCAAGTTTTTGTCCTAAAAAGGGCTTGGGGACCCGGGTCTTGCCCCAGGGGACATGTATCAATGCAAAAAGAAGTTTTAAAAACATCGTTTTTTTCGGGAGCAGTAATTTTAATGATGCATAAAGTGGAAAAAAAAAGTGAAATATTCCTTTAAATATCATACCTGGGGGATGTCTAAAGTATGCCTGTGAAGTGGCATGTGTTTCCCTTGTTTAGAACTGTCCCTGCACAAAATGACATTTCTAAAGGAAAAAAAGTCATTTAAAACTGCTTGCGGCTTTAATGTAAATCAAAATGAAAATCAAGATGAAAATCATTGAGAAAAATGGCATGGGTAAAAAAAAAAAAATTGTAAATACACGCCCCTGTTAAACAGGGCCTGAAAAATTGTGCCTTAGCCACTGGTGGCGGTGCCCAGAACCAAAATGTTCTTTCAAGCTATCAGCATGATTATTGAGGAAGAGGATAGTCACTCAGCATAACAGGATAGTCACTCTGCATCAGCATAGGCAGTCTTGAAGGGATCTGACATTTAAAAGAACATTATTCTGTTACATTAGCATCAGGTGCTTGGTAGCTGGTGGTAATCCAAGACTGATTCATTTTTATGAAGGTCAGTCAATCGACCGAGTCGGTTGACAGGCACACCCTGTGATCGGTTACAAAGCTTCCAGCAGCACTGAATGTGCGTTCCGAAAGAACGCTGGATGCAGGACAGGCCAGTAGCTCAATTGCATACTGTGCAAGCTCTGGCCAGTGATCCATCCTCAAGACCCAGTAACCCAGAGGATTTTCGGTGGGAAAGGTGTCCAAGTCTGATCTTGCCCCTAGGTATTCCTGCACCATGTAAACCAGATGCTGGCGATGGTTGCTGGAACCGATCATACCTTGGGGCTGCGGACTAAAAAATTGTCTGAACGCATCGGTCAGACGTCCACCTTCTCCACCGCTCCTTCTTTGACTGACCCAAGCCTCAGAAACACGTTGTCCAGGACCAGGAATTTGTACTCTCCCAGTCTCTGGGAACGTGTTGCACAGACCTTTCTGCAAGGCCTCCCGAAGATGCCTCATCTTCTGCTCCCTCTGCGACGGCAAGATAAGGTCCGCAACCTTACCCTTGTAACGTGGATAAAGGAGGGTTGCCAGCCAGTAATGATCCCTCTCCTTGATTGCACGAATACGAGGATCCTTCCGCAGGCTTTGCAGGATCAGGGAGGCCATGCAGCGTAGGTTTGCTGAGGCATTCGGTGCGGAGTCCTCTGGGTCACTGAGGACGACATGATCCGCAGCCACCTCCTCCCAGCCACGTACAAGTCCATGGGTGTCTTGGGACTGTAATTGATCCCTTGAAGACTGCTGCTGATGCTGAGTGCTAGTTGTCATGTACCTGGGTGTATTTGAACCGGGATCTTCCTGGTCCCACAGCTGCAGCCTTACCTGTTGTGCTACAGAGCAGATCTAGACTTTTGTAAATGTCCTCTCAGTATTAAGCATTACCTTGGACTCACTAGCCCCACCTGCTGCCAGCTGTGGACAATTTTCTATCAAAGCAGCCCATAAAAAGGAAGTGATGCTATCTCTCAGCGCCCGTTTGTGTGAAATAGATCCCTGGGTGTTGTGACTGCTTTTTGATCTTGATTTTCGTGTTGAACTTCTGCCTGAATTCCTGACTACTCTCTAGCCTGCTGATTTTGTACTTCACTGCCAGCTTGTGTATGACCTTTGCCTGCCTGACCACTCTCTGTATTTCGATCGTGTACTGTTTTGCCTGATCTGTTGCCAACCTAATCTGCCTGACTACGTTTTCGCCTGAATCTTCAGCACACAAGTTCCACTTCGGACACCACCTATCACAGGTACCTTACATTACAAACGGGCCACAATGACAGTGGACCCTGCTGAGATTGTTAAGGCGATTTCTTGTCAGGGACAATTGATTGGAGCTCATGAATAGGGATGGGCCCGGTGCTCGATTCGAACCCATGTTCGAATCGAGCATCGGGCGTTCGCTCGCTCGTCGAGCCCAGAACTATTTGGGCCGTTCGCATCACATTCGTGTGATGCGAGCGGCCCCGCAATGCATTGCGGCCGGCGCGGCCGGCGCAGTGCATTGCTGGCTGATGATTGGCCAAGCATGCACTGTGACCCCGCATGCTTGGCCAATCACAGCGCCCGAAACTCGGAGAGCAATAATTGGCTACAGGCAGGACGCCTGTAGCCAATTACAGCTCAGGGGCTTTAGTACACGCCCCACCATTTAAAAGGCCGCCACGCCATCGGCCCCGGTCACATGAGTTCCGGCTTTAGGAGAGATTAGTCTGCTGATTCTGTCTTTGCTTGATACTGAAAGATTTGCTCTTCTTTGCTAAACCATTGGCTATTTCTTTGCTAAACCATTGCTACCTAAGTCATTGATCGTTCATTGCTGCTGATTGCACAGTTAGTGTGTTATTAGCTGCTGCTGGGGATTAGTCTGGTGCGTGCTTACTGTTAGTACAGTATTGCAGTAGTACCAACCGCAGTGCTGTTAGCACAGCATTGCACCCCAACAGCACCCATAGGACTTCTAGTGTGTTAGTGGCAGCAAACAGAGCTCCTATATTTTCTTCTCAGCAGCACCCATAGGACTTCTAGTGTGTTAGTGGCAGCAAACAGAGCTCCTATATTTTCTTCTCAGCAGCACCCATAGGACTTCTAGTGTGTTAGTGGCATCACACAGAGCTCCTATATTTTCTTCTCAGCAGCACCCATAGGACTTCTAGTGTGTTAGTGGCAGCAAACAGAGCTCCTATATTTTCTTCTCAGCAGCACCCATAGGACTTCTAGTGTGTTAGTGGCATCACACAGAGCTCCTATATTTTCTTCTCAGCAGCACCCATAGGACTTCTAGTGTGTTAGTGGCAGCAAACAGAGCTCCTATATTTTCTTCTCAGCAGCACCCATAGGACTTCTAATGTGTTAGTGGCATCACACAGAGTTCCTATATTTTCATCTCAGCAGCACCCATAGGACTTCTAGTGTGTTAGTGGCATCACACAGAGCTCCTATATTTTCTTCTCAGCAGCACCCATAGGACTTCTAGTGTGTTAGTGGCAGCAAACAGAGCTCCTATATTTTCTTCTCAGCAGCACCCATAGGACTTCTAGTGTGTTAGTGGCAGCAAACAGAGCTCCTATATTTTCTTCTCAGCAGCACCCATAGGACTTCTAGTGTGTTAGTGGCATCACACAGAGCTCCTATATTTTCTTCTCAGCAGCACCCATAGGACTTCTAGTGTGTTAGTGGCAGCAAACAGAGCTCCTATGTTTTCTTCTCAGCAGCACCCATAGGACTTCTAGTGTGTTAGTGGCAGCAAACAGAGCTCCTATATTTTCTTCTCAGCAGCACCCATAGGACTTCTAGTGTGTTAGTGGCAGCAAACAGAGCTCCTATATTTTCTTCTCAGCAGCACCCATAGGACTTCTAGTGTGTTAGTGGCAGCAAACAGAGCTCCTATATTTTCTTCTCAGCAGCACCCATAGGACTTCTAGTGTGTTAGTGGCAGCAAACAGAGCTCCTATATTTTCTTCTCAGCAGCACCCATAGGACTTCTAATGTGTTAGTGGCATCACACAGAGTTCCTATATTTTCATCTCAGCAGCACCCATAGGACTTCTAGTGTGTTAGTGGCATCACACAGAGCTCCTATATTTTTTTCTCAGCAGCACCCATAGGACTTCTAGTGTGTTAGTGGCAGCAAACAGAGCTCCTATATTTTCTTCTCAGCAGCACCCATAGGACTTCTAGTGTGTTAGTGGCAGCAAACAGAGCTCCTATATTTTCTGCTCAGCAGCACCCATAGGACTTCTAGTGTGTTAGTGGCATCACACAGAGCTCCTATATTTTCTTCTCAGCAGCACCCATAGGACTTCTAGTGTGTTAGTGGCAGCAAACAGAGCTCCTATATTTTCTTCTCAGCAGCACCCATAGGACTTCTAGTGTGTTAGTGGCAGCAAACAGAGCTCCTATATTTTCTTCTCAGCAGCACCCATAGGACTTCTAGTGTGTTAGTGGCATCACACAGAGCTCCTATATTTTCTTCTCAGCAGCACCCATAGGACTTCTAGTGTGTTAGTGGCAGCAAACAGAGCTCCTATATTTTCTTCTCAGCAGCACCCATAGGACTTCTAGTGTGTTAGTGGCATCACACAGAGCTCCTATATTTTCTTCTCAGCAGCACCCATAGGACTTCTAGTGTGTTAGTGGCAGCAAACAGAGCTCCTATATTTTCTTCTCAGCAGCACCCATAGGACTTCTAGTGTGTTAGTGGCAGCAAACAGAGCTCCTATATTTTCTTCTCAGCAGCACCCGTAGGACTTCTAGTGTGTTAGTGGCAGCAAACAGAGCTCCTATATTTTCTTCTCAGCAGCACCCATAGGACTTCTAATGTGTTAGTGGCATCACACAGAGTTCCTATATTTTCATCTCAGCAGCACCCATAGGACTTCTAGTGTGTTAGTGGCATCACACAGAGCTCCTATATTTTCTTCTCAGCAGCACCCATAGGACTTCTAGTGTGTTAGTGGCAGCAAACAGAGCTCCTATATTTTCTTCTCAGCAGCACCCATAGGACTTCTAGTGTGTTAGTGGCAGCAAACAGAGCTCCTATATTTTCTTGTCAGCAGCACACATAGTACCTATAGTGTGTTAGTGTCAGCACCCATAGGACCTACAGTGTGTTGTGAGCACACATAGGAGTTCTATTTTTTATACTATATACACTACCGACTACAATGGCTGGAAGACCGCCAAGGAGAGGCAGAGCGTGCCGAGGCAAGAACACAGGGCAGGCAGGCTCTGTTTCTAGAGACAACAGTGCTGGCCGTGGACGTGGTCGTGCATCGTCATCAGCACGTGGCCATGGGACACGCTTGTCTTTGTTTTCGGCAGCTGGACATGTGGAGCCGCATCATGCCGAAGGCTTGGTAGAATGGATGACCAAGCCCTCCTCATCCTCCTCATCCTCTCTCACCCAGGCTCAGGGTACTGGCAGAGCAGCTGCCAACGCGTACTCAATGGCATCATCAGCCACCCCTTCCCTAGACCCACCATGTCCTCCTGAGGAGTCCCCCGAACTGTTTGAGCACAGTGTTGGGTACATGCTCCAGGAGGATGCCCAACGATTCGAAGGCTCGGATGATGATACCCAGCTTGAGGAAGTCAGTAGTGTGCGCGCAGAGAGAGGGGATGCTGAAGGACAGCAATCTGGCAGTAGTGTTCCACCAGCTGCAGCTTACTGCCAGGTTTGCTCTAGTGGTGAAGAGGGAGGGGATGATGAGGTCACTGACTCCACGTGGGTGCCTGAAGGGAGAGAGGAGGAGGAGGAGGAGGATGCAGCGTCACATGTCCAACGAGGCAGGATGCCCCCTGGAGGCCAGCTAGAGGCCAGCACAGCAACTGTACCACACCGCAGAGCTCCGCCTGTGCAGGGCGCTGCCTCTGCACGTTATCACAAAAGTTCTTTGGTGTGGGCCTTTTTTGAGACGAGTGCATCAGATCGCACCACTGCTATTTGCAATATTTGTCTCAAGCGTATCTCGCGTGGCCAAAACATCAGCCGCTTGGGCACCACAAGCATGAGCAGACATATGTCGACCTGCCATGCAGCTCGTTGGCAAGCACACATAAAAGACCCACACCAAAGAACAAAGCGGACCTCTCCTTGCTCCTCATCAGCTGGGATCTCCATCCCCACTATATCTTCAGTCCTCTCTGAAAGCTGCTCTGAGAGGACTGAAGGTGTAGAATTAGGTGTGTCACAACCAAGTACTTGCAGTACACCGACGTCCGATTGTAGCAGGCAAATTTCCCTGCCCCAGATGCTGGACCGTCGAAAGAAGTATACTCCCAGCCATCCACATGCCCAGCGGTTGAATGCTAGCTTGGCTAAATTGCTAGCACTTCAACTGCTGCCTTTTCAGTTGATAGACTCGGCCCCCTTCCGTGAGTTTGTTCAATGTGCGGTTCCTCAGTGGCAGGTTCCCAAACGCCACTTTTTCTCACGGAAGGCGATTCCGTCTCTCTACTGGCATGTGGAAGGCAATGTCCATGCCTCGCTGGACAGGGCGGTCAGCGGTAAGGTGCATATTACCGCTGACTCATGGTCCAGCAGGCATGGACAGGGACGTTATCTTTCTTTCACGGCCCATTGGGTCACTCTATTGGTAGCTGGGAGGGATGCAGGACAAGGTGCAGTAGTGTTGGAGGTTGTTCCGCCACCACGCCTCCAAAATGCTACTACTGGTTGTGACACACCTCTCTCCTCCACCCCCTCCTCTTCTTCTTCCTCCATGTCCTCTTCGAGTGCTCTGTCCTCGGAACCAGCGGTGCTCCGTAGGCGTACAAGGGGCTACGCGAGTACGCAGGCAAAAAGATGCCATGCCGTGCTTGCGCTGGTGTGTTTGGGGGACAGGAGCCACACTGGGCCAGAGGTTCTGGCAGCTCTGCAGGGGCAGGCCGAGAGGTGGTTGACGCCACGCCAGCTTAAGCCAGGAATGGTCGTTTCTGATAATGGCACCAACCTCCTCTCCGCCCTGCGACAGGGGCAGCTCACCCATGTGCCCTGTATGGCTCACGTCCTCAACCTGGTGGTGGTGCAGCGGTTCTTGGGCAGGTTCCCAGGCTTACAGGATGTCCTGAGGCAGGCCAGGAAAGTCTGTGTGCATTTCCGCCGATCTTATAATGCCAGTGCTCGGCTGACTGAGCTGCAAAAGGAGCTGAACCTGCCCAAGAACCGCCTAATATGTGACATGCCCACCAGGTGGAACTCAACGTTGGCCATGCTGCAGCGACTGCACACGCAGCAGAGGGCCATCAATGAGTACCTTTGCGACTACGGCACCAGGACAGGGTCAGGGGAGCTTGGCTTTTTTTCCCCACGCCAGTGGAGCATGATCAGGGATGCATGCACTGTCCTCTCACCATTTGAGGAGGCCACGAGGATGGTGAGCAGTGACAGTGCATGCATCAGTGACACTGTACCTCTTGTCCACCTGTTGGAGCATACGCTGCGTGGGATAATGGACAGGGCACTTGAGGCAGAACAGAGGCAGGAAGAGGAGGACTTCCTTGTCTCTCAAGGCCCCCTTTATCCAGACAATGTTCCTTCTGTCCCACCCATCACACAGGAAGAGGAGGAGGAGGAGGAGGAGGAGGATTGTGTGAGCATGGAGGTGGAGCCTGGCACTCAGCATCAGCAGCAGCAGTCTTTTAGGGATGATGTACAGTCCCAACAAACCAGTGGACTTGTACGTGGCTGGGAGGAGGTGGCTGGCGATCATGTCATCCTCAGTGACCCAGAAGACTCCGGACCGAATGCCTCAGCTAACCTACGCTGCATGGCCTCCCTGATCCTGCAAAGCCTGCGGAAGGATCCTCGTGTTCTTCGGATCAAGGAGAGTGACCATTACTGGCTGGCCACTCTCCTTGATCCACGGTACAAGGGTAAGGTTGCGGACCTTATCTTGCCGTCGCAGAGGGAGCAGAGGATGAGACATCTCAGGGAGGCCTTGCAGAAAGGTCTGTGCAACGCGTTCCCAGAAACTGGGAGGTTACAAACTCCTGGTCCTGGACGACGAGTTGCTGAGGCTTCGGTCAGTAGCAGAAGGAGCGGTGGGGAAGGTGGACGTCTGACCGATGCGTTCAGACAATTTTTTAGTCCGCAGCCCCAAGGTATGATCGGTTCCAGCAACCATCGCCAGCGTCTGATATACATGGTGCAGGAATACCTAGGGGCAAGGTCAGACTTGGACACCTTTCCCACCGAAAATCCTCTGGCTTACTGGGTCCTGAGGATGGATCACTGGCCAGAGCTTGCACAGTATGCAATTGAGCTACTGGCCTGTCCTGCATCCAGCGTTCTTTCCGAACGCACATTCAGTGCTGCTGGAGGATTTGTCACCGATCATAGGGTGCGCCTGTCCACCGACTCGGTTGATCGACTGACCTTCATAAAAATGAATCAGTCTTGGATCACCACCAGCTACCAGACACCTGAAGCGGATATAACGGAATAATTTATAATGTCACATCCCTTCAAGACTGCCTATGCTGATGCTGAGTGACTGTCCTGTTATGTTCACTGACTATCCTCTTCCTCCTCCTCAATGATCCATGCCACCACACCAGTGCCTAAGGCACAATTTTTCAGCCCCTGTATAACAGGGGCGTGTAATTACAATTTTTTAAAAAGATGCTTCGCAACAGGTGTGACTGCTGTGCTCAGAGTACAGTATCTGTGAGGGGTTGCAGTGTTGTGGCACCAGCACCAGTGCCTAAGGCACAATTTTTCAGCCCCTGTTGGGGCGTGTAATTACAATTTTTAGAAAATGCTTTGCAACAGGTCTCATTGCTGTGCTCAGAGTACAGTATCTGTGAGGGGTTGCAGTGTTGTGGCACCAGCACCAGTGCCTAAGGCACAATTTTTCAGCCCCTGTATAACAGGGGCGTGTAATTACAATTTTTTAAAAAGATGCTTCGCAACAGGTGTGACTGCTGTGCTCAGAGTACAGTATCTGTGAGGGGTTGCAGTGTTGTGGCACCAGCACCAGTGCCTAAGGCACAATTTTTCAGCCCCTGTTGGGGCGTGTAATTACAATTTTTAGGCAATGCTTTGCAACAGGTCTCATTGCTGTGCTCAGAGTACAGTATCTGTGAGGGGTTGCAGTGTTGTGGCACCAGCACCAGTGCCTAAGGCACAATTTTTCAGCCCCTGTATAACAGGGGCGTGTAATTACAATTTTTTAAAAAGATGCTTCGCAACAGGTGTGACTGCTGTGCTCCAAGTACAGTATCTGTGAGGGGTTGCAGTGTTGTGGCACCAGCACCAATGCCTAAGGCACAATTTTTCAGCCCCTGTTTAACAGGGGCGTGTAATTACAAATCTTGATCTAATAGTTCACAGCAGGGCCCATTCCTGCGCCCACCAAGAGTAACTATGAGGGCCTACAGTCTTGTGGCAACACCGTCCACCACCACCACCACCACCAAAGGCCCAATTTTTCTGCCCTGTTCAACAGGTGCATGCAATTACAAATCTTGATCTAATAACTCACAGCAGGGCCCATTCCTGCACCCACCAAGAGTAACTGTGAGGGCTTACAGTCTTGTGGCAACACCGTCCACCACCACCACCACCACCACCAAAGGCCCAATTTTTCTGCCCGGTTCAACAGGTGCATGCAAGTACAAATCTTGATCTATTAACTCACAGCAGGGCCCATTCCTGTGCCCACCAGTCTTGTGGCTACACCAACATCTAATAGGGCAAATTTCTGCAGAGTATATACGGCAGGCCCCTACTTTCAAACATCCAACTTACAAACGACTCCTACTTGCAAACGGCAAGAGAAAACAGGAAGTGAGAGGAAATCTACCCCTAGGAAGGAAAATTCTATCCTGTTAGATTTAATTTGGGAAAAAGGTATCTCCTCTCTACTGATGCTTTATCACCAATCCTTGTTTCAATTAAAACCCCACTTTTCCAAAAACATTTGTCATTGGGACGGAAAGTGAGGTGACATGTTCTGAACAGATGTGCAAAGACAGCAAATGTTACAGGGGTGATAACCCCTCCCTATGTTCTCCAAAAAGCTTAAAAATTGATTTTTTTGGGATGTAGCTACACTTCATAATGTACCTGTTCAGATTCTACTTAAGAACAAACCTACAGTCCATGTCTTGTTTGCACCACCTATATACTGCTGTTCAGAGTATATAGGGTTGTAGGTATAGGGTTTTATTTTGGGTGCGGGGTCCCCCTTAGTATCCATACAAGACCCAAAGGGGCTGGGGTGGGGGGGGGGTGATGGGGTAGCCATGCCATTTTTCTCAAGGATTTTCAGCCATATGGCGGCCAGGACAAGACATGACATTAAAGCCGCAAGTGGTTTTAAATGGCTTCTTTTTTTCCTTTACAAATGTCATTTTGTGCAAGGACAGTTCTAAACACGGGAAACACATGCCACTTCACAGGCATACTTTAGACACCCCCCAGGTACCATATTTAAAGGAAAATTTCACTTTTTTTTTTTCACTTTATGCATCATTAAAATGACTGCTCCCGAAAAAACTTTAGTTTTTAAAATTTCTTTTTGCATTGATATATGTCCCCTGGGGCAGGACCCGGGTCCCCAAACCTGTTTTATAACATTAACATGCATATTTGCCGTTGTAATTAGCAATTTTGATTTCGAACGTTCGCGTCCATTATAACGAATAGGGTTCGAAAATTCGCGCGAACTTTCGGTCCGTTCGAAGGTTCTGGTGCGAACCGAACCCGGGGGTGTTCGGCTCATCCCTACTCATGAACAGCATCTTTCTTCCCTGGACGCCAAGTTAGATGAACTTTGTACTATGCTTAAATCTTGTTTGCCTGCTTCCTCTGCAAGGGTCCAGACTCCGGATCCTACTCCTGCTACGATCCAACCCGCCTCTTCTGTACCACCCAAACTTCCCTTGCCTGACAAATTTGGTGGTGATACTGAGGACTGCAGAGGCTTTTTAAATGTTTGCCGTTTGCATTTCCGCAACAACCCTGGGACCTTTAGCACTTCGTCTGCCAAAGTGACTTTTGTAATTTCCTTGTTAAAGGGGAAGGCCCTGGCCTGGGTCTCTCCTTATCTGGAACGCAATGATCCTGTGCTGCAAGACGCTGACAAATTTCTGGCTTCTCTCCAGACTGTATTTGACAAGCCAGATAGAGCTTCTGCAGCTGAGTACTCACTCTTGGACATGCAACAAGGCACCAGGTCTGTGGCACAATATGCTATTGAGTTTCGTACCCTTGCCGCTGAGACTACTTGGGACTCAAGGGCATTACGTGCAGCCTTCCGAAAAGGTCTTGCGGATCGCATCAAAGACAAATTAGTCTATAAGGATTCCCCAGAAGACCTAGAGAAATTCATAGAGCTCTGTGTTCGTCTGGATGTCCGGTATCATGAAAGGTGCCAAGAGAGACTTAGAATTTGCAAGTTTCCTAGGCCAGTTTACCGTTTGGCCCCTAACTTCCAAGCACCACCTCAGCCAGAACCTGAAATCTCAGTTGAACCCCAGGCACCTGTGGAACCCATGGATGTAAGCCATCTCCACCTAACTGAGTCTGAGAAACAAAGGAGGCGTGCATTGGGCCTATGCCTATACTGTGGACTTAAAGGACATTTATTATCTGTCTGCCCTTCCCGTCCAGTAAAAGGCAGGGTCTAACCAGTGTTGGAGGAGCTGGCTTAGACCTTACAGGTATATCCTCCAAGACCAAGATTACCATTCCTGCAATTATCCACTTACCCTCTAAACTTGTCTCCTGTGAGGCTTTTGTGGATTCTGGAGCTGCTGGCATATTCTTGGACTTCACTTTTGCTAAAAAAAAATAATATCCCATTTGTTCCAAAATCTAGACCCCTGAACATTACCACCGTGAATGGACAACCCTTGGGAGATGGCATTGTAAAATTTGAGACTATGACAATCACCCTTCAGGTAGGCGTACTCCACAAAGAGGAAGTTGTCTTTTCTCTTATTGATTCTCCACTTCTGCCTGTTATCCTTGGTTACCCATGGTTACAACAACATAACCCTTCTTTTGATTGGGAAAATGGAGAACTAACCTCTTGGGGGTCGTTCTGTCATTCAAGCTGTTTGTCTCAACCCAAAAGACTTTCTGCTTGTATGTTGGCTTCCGTGGCTGTCCCACCTACCTTGCCTAATGAATACCATGCGTTTGCAGACGTATTTTGCAAGCAAAAGGCAGAGGTTTTACCTCCACATCGTTCTTTTGACTGTGCATTTAAATTTATTTCTGGAGCACCTCTTCCCAAAGGAAAGACCTATCCCCTGTCTTTGCCTGAACAAAAATCCATGGAGGAATACGTAAAAGACAACTTGGAAAGAGGTTTTATCCGACCCTCTTCTTCTCCAGTAGGAGCAGGTTTTTTCTTTGTTGAAAAAAAAGATGGGGGTCTTCGACCATACATAGACTATCGAGGGTTAAATCAAATCACCGTAAAAGACTCCTACCCTTTGCCTCTCATTCTTGAACTGTTTGATGTACTTAAGGGGGCTGTTATCTTCTCCAAGCTAGACCTACGAGGGGCTTATAATCTGATTCGAATTAAAGACGGGGACGAGTGGAAGACAGCATTCAACACTCGTAATGGACATTTTGAATATCTGGTTATGCCATTTGGGTTGTGTAACGCCCCTGCTGTCTTCCAAGTTTCATGAATTAAATTTTTCATGATTTCAGCAACAGTTTTGTGATCATCTACTTGGACGACATTTTAATCTTTTCCAAGACTCATCTAGAGCACATCTCACATGTAAAGCAGGTATTGCAACGACTGAGATAAAACCATCTTTACGCGAAGATTGAGAAATGCAGTTTCCATCAAAGCTGTATTCCTTTCCTTGGATACATTATAAGTGCTGTCGGTTTCCAAATGGACCCTCAAAAACTTTCCGCTGTCTTGCAATGGCCCCAACCGACCACTTTAAGAGGGCTCCAAAGCTTTCTAGGGTTCGCAAATTACTACAGACGCTTCATCAAAGTTTTTGCCTCATTTGCGGCCCCCCTTACTGCTATGACTAAGAAGGGTACAAATTGCAAGGTATGGTCCTCAGAAGCAGAATCGTCTTTCCAGCAATTAAAAGACATGTTCAGCAAAGCTCCAATTCTTCAGCATCCAAATCCCGATCTCCAGTACATAGTTGAGGTTGATGCCTCTGAGGTAGGAGCAGGTGCCGTGCTCTCCCAGAGACAGCCTAAGTCCGGTAGAATCCATCCAGTAGCATTTTTTTCTAGAAAGTTTTCTCCAGTGGAGATGAATTACGATGTTGGGAATCGAGAACTCCTGACCATCAAATTGGCATTGTCTGAATGGCGACATCTTCTGGAAGGGGCTCCCAAACCTTTTTCTATCCTCACTGACCATAAAATCCTACTGTATCTTCAGACTGCAAGACGTTTGAACTCACGTCAGGCTCGATGGGCTCTGTTTTTCTCCCGTTTAAATTTTGTTCTTTCTTATGTTCCTGGGCATAAAAACAAGAAAGCGGATGCTCTTTCCAGACAGTTCACTACCTCTGAAGAAGACCAACCTACTGAGCAGTATATAATCCCACCTCACAAAATTGTCACACAGATCTCTACGGCTCTTTCCCAACAGTTACAAGAAACCCAGAATCGTGTTCCCCAAGGCTTGAAGATACCACCAGGTCGCCTGTTCGTAGCCCCTAGCCTCAGAAAACCTGTACTCCTCTGGGCACATGATGGTGTGTTATCTGGTCATCCTGGTGTAACCATCACTCTTAAGACCTTGCAGCGTCATGTCTGGTGGCCTCATATGAAAAGGGATGTTACTGACTATGTGGCTGCCTGTCCAACTTGTGCTGCTAATAAAGTACCCCGTACATTGCCTACTGGACTGTTACAACCACTTTCGGCACCTCTTCAGCCTTGGACCAATTTGACTATGGACTTCATTACAGACTTACCCAAGTCCGAGGGCATGACTGCTATATGGGTCATAGTGGATCGCTTTTCCAAAATGTCTCATTTTGTGCCGCTCCCGGGATTACCGGGAGCGGAAGCACTGTCTACTCTCTTCCTTTCCCATATTGTAAGATATATATTGTATATCTATCGCGCTCCCATCGCCGAGATTCTCGGCGACAGGAGTGCCGAGATCTTGGCAACAGGGTGGCGACACGTGTCGCACTCGCTGCAATAGCGAGAGGGAGACGTGACACTGTATTGAACGGGATCCGACGTGGATTCCCGCCAATACCAGGCACTGCGTTTGGAATGAATCCTGAGTGGGAACTCCACGCCAATTTTTAAAGAAAAAAACGGCGTGGGTTTCCCCTCCAGGAGCATACCAGGCCCTTGGGTCTGGTCTGGATTTGAAGGGGAACCCTACGCCGATAAAACGGCGTGGGGGTCCCCCTCAAAATCCAAACCAGACCCTTATCCAAGCACGCAACCTGGCAGGCCGCAGGGGAAGAGGGGGGGACGAGAGAGTGCCCCCCCTCCCTCCTGAACCGTACCAGGCCGCATGCCCTCAACATGGGGGGTTTGGTGCTCTGGGGCAGGGGGGCGACCTGCGGCCCCCCCACCCCAGAGCACCCTTCCCCCATGTTGATGAGGACAGGGCCTCTTCCCAACAACCCTGGCCGTTGGTTGTCGGGGTCTGTGGGCGGGGGGCTTATAGGAATCCGGGAGCCCCCTTTAATAAGGGGCCCCCAGATTCCGGCCCCCCACCCTATGTGAATGAGTATGGGGTACATCGTACCCCTACCCATTCACCTGGTGGAAAAAAATGGCAATAAAAACACAACACAGTTTTTAAAAGTATTTTATTGCACAGCTCCGGGGGTCTTCTTCCGACTTCGGGGGTCTCCGGTGTCGTTGCCGCGCTCTCCGGTTCTTTCTTCTGCCAGGCCACCGCTATCTTCTTCCAACTCTTTTGCTAGCGGGGCCCGGTCTTCTCCATCGCCTTCTCCCCTCTTCTTCTCTCCGGTTCTTTCTTTCTTCCGCCGGGCCTCCGCTAACTTCTTTTAGCTCTTTTGCTAGCGGAGGCCCGGTCTTCTCCGTCGCCTTCTTCCCTCTTCTTCTCTCCGGTTCTTTCTTTCTTCCACCGGGCCTCCACTAACTTCTTTTAGCTCTTTTGCTAGCGGGGCCCGGTCTTCTCCGTCGCCTTCTTCTTCTCCCGCTCTCCGGTTCTTCTCCCGCTCTCCGGTTCTTTCTTCCGCCGGGCCTCCGCTAACTTCTTTTAGCTCTTTTGCTAGCGGAGGCCCGGTCTTCTCCGTCGTCTCGTCCGGCTCTCCGTTGTCCTTCTGCCGGCCCCTCCACTAACTTCTTGTAGCTCTTTTTCTAGTGGAGGGGCCGGTCTTCCCGTCGTCGCCGTCGGCATCTTCTTCCCTCTTCTCTTCCTCGATGTTGACTCGTCGCTTCCTCTCGCAGTAATGCTAAATCTTCGGTCCGCAGAGATTAATATAGGCTTCTCATGACGTCACAGTCACATGCTCCGGGTGGCCCCGGAGCATGTGACTGTGACGTCATGGGAACATGTGACTGTGACGTCATGAGAAGCCTATATTAATCTCTGCGGACCGAAGATTTAGCATTACTGCGAGAGGAAGCGACTCGTCAACATCGAGGAGGAGAAGAGGGAAGAAGATGCAGACGGCGACGACGGGAAGACCGGCCCCTCCACTAGCAAAAGAGCCACAAGAAGTTAGTGGAGGGGCCGGCAGAAGGACAACGGAGAGCCGGACGAGACGACGGAGAAGACCGGGCCTCCGCTAGCAAAAGAGCTAAAAGAAGTTAGCGGAGGCCCGGCGGAAGAAAGAACCGGAGAGCGGGAGAAGAACCGGAGAGCGGGAGAAGAAGAAGGCGACGGAGAAGACCGGGCCCCGCTAGCAAAAGAGCTAAAAGAAGTTAGCGGAGGCCCGGCGGAAGAAAGAAAGAACCGGAGAGAAGAAGAGGGGAGAAGGCGACGGAGAAGACCGGGCCCCGCTAGCAAAAGAGTTGGAAGATGATAGCGGTGGCCCGGCAGAAGAAAGAACCGGAGAGCGCGGCGACGACACCGGAGACCCCCCAAGTCAGAAGAAGACCCCCGGAGCTGTGCAATAAAATACTTTTAAAAACTGTGTTGTGTTTTTATTGCCATTTTTTTCCACTAGGTGAATGGGTAGGGGTACGATGTACCCCATACTCATTCACATAGGGTGGGGGGGGGGCCGGGATCTGGGGGCCCCCTTATTAAAGGGGGCTCCCGGATTGCGATAAGCCCCCCGCCCACAGACCCCGACAACCAATGGCCAGGGTTGTCCGGAAGAGGCCCTGTCCTCATCAACATGGGGGCAGGGTGCTCTGGGGTGGGGGGGGGCCGCAGGTCGCCCCCCTGCCCCAGAGCACCAAACCCCCCATGTTGAGGGCATGCGGCCTGTTACGGTTCAGGAGGGAGGGGGGGCCGCTCTCTCGTCCCCCCTCTTCCCCTGCGGCCTGCCAGGTTGCGAGCTCGGATAAGGGTCTGGTTTGGATTTTGAGGGGGACCCCCACGCCGTTTTTTCAGCGTAGGGTTCCCCTTCAAATCCAGACCAGACCCAAGGGCCTGGTATGCTCCTGGAGGGGGAACCCACGCCGTTTTTTTCTTTAAAAATTGGCGTGGAGTTCCCGCTCAGGATTCATACCAAACGCAGTGCCTGGTATTGGCGGGAATCCACGTCGGATCCCGCCTATCGGCAATGCGTGTCGCTCATCGTGAAAGGAACATTTTTTTCCTTTCCCGATGACGAGACAGCTCGGCGCTGGCTCTCGCGACGGAGCTCATAGGGTGTCAATCTCGCCGCTAGAAGCGGCGAGATTGACACAATATCGGCGGCACCTACTGTACCAATGTCGTCTCAGACCGCGGATCCCAGTTTGTTTCCCGATTCTGGAGAGCGTTCTGCAAGAAACTGGGAGTAACGCTTTCACTCTCTACCTCACATCACCCTCAAACAGCTGGTCAAACCGAACGCATGAACCAGACCCTAGAAAACCTATCTTCGACATTATGTCAATGCCTTACACTCCAACTGGTCTGAGTATTTGCCTTTAGCTGAGTTCGCTATTGATTCCCGTTGGCACAGTGCTCTTCATGCCACACCATTCTACGCAGCCCTAGGCTATCACCCTCAGACTTTTCCCCTACTTCAGCCTTCTTCTGGTGTACCAGCAGCAGATCAGCGGGTGAAAAATATTCTGCTACATTGGAAAAAGATTTGCTTATTACTACGGAAGTCAGCAGGCAAGTATGCACTTTTTTCCAACAAACAAAGACGCCATATACCTCCATATGTGGTGGGGGACAGAGTTTGGCTATCAACCAAATATGTGAAACTGAAACAACCTTCTACCAAATTGGGCCCTCGATTCATTGGTCCTTACAGAATTATTGCTCGAGTCGGGCCAGTCTCCTATCGGTTGAAATTACCCTCCTCTCTCCGGATTCATCCTGTGTTCCACGTTTCCCTCCTCAAAAAAGCACTTTTCAAACGCTACTCCAGAACGTAACAGCTACCTCCTCCTGTTCTTGTTGATGGACAAAATGAGTTTGAGTTTGAAATCTCCAAGATTCTTGATTCTAGGAGACAGGGTCGTGGCCTTCAGTATCTGGTTCATTGGAAGGGATATTCTGTCACAGACCGTTCCTGGGTTCCAGCCAAAGATCTGCATGCCCCTTCTCTTATTCAAGACTTCCATGCCTCCTTTCCCACTAAGCCCCGCTAGGCCCCCGGAGGGGTCCACTGGGGAGGGAGCAGATCTAGACTTTTGGAAATGTCCTCTCAGTATTAAGCATTACCTTGGACTCACTAGCCCCACCTGCTGCCAGCTGTGGGCAATTTTCTATCAAAGCAGCCCATAAAAAGGAAGTGATGCTATCTCTCAGCACCCGTTTGTGTGAAATAGATGAATAAAAATAGTGTGGCGCTCAAAGCAATAAATACTTATAATAAGTGAATGGCTACTTAAAGCAATAGAACCAACAGTGCTCTAATAACACAATTATAAATGTGAGTCCGCTTCATAGGATATTCATATGAATTGTCCTCCTTGCGAACTATGTGATATACCGTAAAAGGTGAACTGTGAAAAATAGAATACAGTCCCAAATAACAAAATGTGTGTGATCATGGATGTCCTTCAATGGATAGCCTTGCCACAACGCAGACTGACAAAGGGACTTCAATGCAAATGATGAATCAAGCAAGGAGAAGACACTAGTTGTTATAGATGGGTACTCTTACCGCTGATGGTGGACCCACCTACCGTACGGCAGTGGGTCTTGCAGGCTTAGTGGTCACCAAGACCAGACGGGATATAGCTGGATGTCCTGGGTCCTCACTTGAACTCCAACCGGATGACTGAAGAGGCAGCTCAAACGATGGATTATTCTCACATGGGCCAGGTTCCACAGCAATCCGCGAAAAATATAAAGATGGAAGAAAACCAAAAAGACTCCA